>CM052884.1:13010788-13109510 GCA_028534135.1 Potos flavus | reverse complement strand
GCCCCCCCCCCCCGCCCCGTCCCCTGGGGCAGTCCCTCCTGGTGTCTAACTCAGATCTCCGGCCCCGGCACCACGCCGGGTCTTCCTAGGAAGGGGCATTCTGCTGTCGTGCTGATCCCTTTCCCCGCACTTGGAGGGACCCACCTAGATAGACATCAGTCACGTTGGGCTTTTTCTCTGCGCCTGACAAGGCAATTTGTGAGGAGCAGGGCTTTCTCTCCAGCAGGATGCTAAGTGGGAGCCGAGGAGGTGGGTGTGGGGGTGTTCTAAAGAGATACCCAAATTAAACATCCAATCTGCCATGTCCTGTGTCATTCGGCGCGATTCATCTTCTCCCGGGCTCCCCGCTGGGACGGCTCCCCGAAGCCGGGGACGTGGCGCCGCGGTCGTTAGCGGCTCTGTTTATCTGCCTCCTCCGCCAAGGAGAACAAATGGACGCCCCGCGGTCCCCCCGCCCCGTTGTCACTCACGGAGCCCGCGCTCCCGCGCTCCGCGGCCTGCCGAACTGCCGCCCAGGCTGCAGGGCCGAGCGGGCTGCGCCCGAGCCTGTCTGCGGGGGGAGGAGGCGGCGCGCCGGAGGAGGGATCTGGGGCTTTCTGGGGACCCCCATCACCGCGCAGGGGCTCAGAAGCCCCCCCCCCCATACACACACACATCGCCCACCGGCTGCCTCAATGACTCAGCGCGGGGTTGGGGCCATGGATGCTCAGGGGTATGCGGCGTGCTTGCGTTTGCACATTCCAGAACACGGAAGGCACTCCGTGTGGTTCTTCTAGGCCAGCTAACAGGCTTCCCCTGCTACTTCCCCCCAACAAACTGCGCCCCAGACCTGCCTTGCCTGTTGCCTGCCTTCATGCCAAGGAGGAAGGGCTCTGGGGCTCTGAGGATGCGTTGCCAACCCCTTGGAAGCGCTGGGGTTTTTTGTTTTTTGTGTTTTTTGGTTTGTTTTGGTGAACCTCCTATTTGCAGTGTTGCTTCCCAAACTCTGAGGTTCTGGGGCTCATTGAACAGTGTCCCCACCAGATCAGGAGGAGGCGCTCTGCCCAGGTTTGATAAGATGAGGTTTCTAGTGGAAAACCAAAGGTGAGGGCCTTAGAACATCAAGGCAGAGGCAGGAGACCCAGAGAGTCCTGGCGTCAGTTCCCCAGGGCTCGCCCGGATGGCTACTCCAACCATAATCACCTCCAATGTTCCCCCCTTTCCCCGGGTCTAAGGTTTTGCCAGCAGGCTCTCTAGAGTTCATTCTGTTCATCCCCCTGCATGCACCCGACCTTCCCCTAAACAACCTACCACTAACTGGAGCAACAGAGAAGGGATGGGGAAGCAAGAGCCAAGCAGCATGGGGCTGAGTTCCCTTTGAAATCCTGGTTTGTGCCAAGGTAAAAGGAACAGAGACCATGGGGGTTCCAGGCTCCCTCACCTGGCATGGTAGCAAAAGCTTCCCATTTCTGAGTCTATACTTTTTGTCCCAGCTTCTAGTCTCAGCTCTGACACCGATTTTCTCTGTGAATACAGATGGCCACACATTCTCTTTCTTCCTCAGTTTCCTGTTTCCAAATGGGGAGTTTGGACACTTCTACCTGAGTGTCCTTCCAGATTCTTTTCTCCCCAGTCCCTCTCTGGGCACCTGCCTCCTGGTTTGGGTCAGCAGGGAACATGGGGAAAGGGAATCCTGGAAGTCAGTGACACAGACAGGCTCGGGTACAAATGCCCTGCCCCTTTGTCCTTAGAAGTTCACTGACACTTAACAGACTGAGAGAGACTTGACTTCTGCTTTGGTCCTAAAAAGCTCAGAGCATTCACTATAAGCCTCCCCTGGGTAAGAGGCCAAGGAGGCAGGGGAAGCGTCTTGCCCAGGGCATATTTTGATTCCAAGAGGGGTGGTGACTTGGTGACTGAGAAGAGGCATAGCAGGCTCAGAGACCAAGTGCCCTGTCCCCCAGGCTGGAGTCTCCCCTGCAATGTTCCAGAGCTGCCTGTAGGAAGAAATGCCTCGTACCCCAAACCTGAGCCTCTTCGGCTATTCCTTCAGTGCCGCCAACAGGTCCTCCTAGGGGCAGCGGTGACCAGTGTCTGGGCAGGCCCAGCTGAGTCAGTGTTTGCTGGCTGGTTGCGAGAGGAATGATGAACAGGTCCACATGGATGGAGAGGTCCGACACAAAGCTATGCTAATTCTTCATAAGCTCTGCCTGCCGCCTTTTATATATCAACCTGAAATGTAATTATCTTTATGGCTGGCAGAGTAAATCACCAGTATGTGTCAAAGAGATTTGCTCCTGTGTTTTATTACGTAATATATTAGCTCTACAGTTTTAAGATGTCATTACTTGGCTAATCACATGAAACGTTTTCATGAGCAAACAGTCGCGCTGGCGGGAGCTGGGGCCAGAGACCTATGGCTAAATCCTTCTGGGAAATGCTGAGAGGCCTCAGGAGGTCATTTTGTTCAACCCTCTACCTTTAGGCTTAACGAGGTCTAGGCAGGCAGGGGTTCTGCACAATTTGAGGGACTCTGAGAGGAAGGAGATGGAAAGCAACAAATGTTTGAGAGAAGATATCCAGACGACCCAATGATTCCACTGCGAGGTGTATATCTAACAGAAATGAGTGCTTTGGCTTATGTCCGCCAAAGGACATGGGCAAGACTGTTCAGAGCGGCTTTATCCCTAATCGCTGAAAACCAGAAACAACTTAAATATCATTGTAGAAAATGAACCACCTTTCCTCTACCCTTTCAGTTCTGTACCTGGGGTCTGCAAATTAAACTAACAAAATGCAGATTAACTGAGGAAGGCATATAAATGTTATTGATGTTAATATTTTTACAGGCATGGAGCTTCATGGAAAAGAAGTGAAAACCCAAAGAGGTGGTGAAGTCGAGGGGCTTATATACCATTTTAACAAAGGGCGATACTTGGAAGAAGTGACCAAAGGAACAGGGCGGGTTTCAGCTTCTGGAGTGGTAAATTGTGGGAAGGTGACTAGGAAATGCATTATTTTCTTGTTGCACCTAAAAGCCATAGTATGGCTTCAAACTCCTTCTTCTCCGGCTGTGAGTCTGGGGGACAAAGATGGTGTGGTATGACAGCAAGTGCACAGGCTCTGCAGTGAGACCCACCTGGCTTTGAATCCTGGCTCTACTACTTGTTCCTCTGTCATCCTGGATCAATCACTTAAGCCTCAATTTCTACAACTGCAAGCTGGAAATAATAATACCTCCTTCGCCTGCTCTTGCGGGAAGTAACGAAAAAACATGAGCAAATTGACCTGGTGACTAGCATGTTCTTTCTTGCACCATCCATGCAATCTTTTGGTGAACATCTACTGCCCTCCCGCACTGTCCCAGGCCCTGGGCGGGGAGCTGGCATACAGCATTGCCACCATCCACAGCATACGAGCTGTGTTTTTGCCTGCTTAGGATCTGATCGGCCGGCATTGGGATTTCCCTTTTGCGAACCGCCCCTCCCTCACCTGCTGTTCACGTGTTTCCACGTTGGCTAAGGCTCCACCCCGTCCCTCACCACCACCCCCCTCCCCAGCACTGTTCAGGATATTCATCTCCCTGGCCACAGAGTTTGTTTCCGGGATGGGCTCCTGGTCCAGACTAGCTTCGCGCGAGTCAGCCCTGAGACTTTTGCTGGAGCTATTGAGAAAAAAGTGTTGCTTTTCCACTGGTTTTCGGCGGGTCAAATGGAGCCCTGGATCTGCTGCTGAGGGGATGTTTTCGCCACCTCACCGGGAGGTCGTGCCCGAGAAAAAAGACGACACAGACAGCTGACAGAGGAAGAGGGAAAGATTCCTAATAGCCTCATTTAAGCACCCAGATCCAGACACACAAGGGCTGAGTTGGGTTTTGGATACTTGCAAATTAAATAATCCTGATTATCATATTGTTCTTGAAATGAGTACCATTCAAGGAGTTTTTTCTGTGCACCAGGCATTGTGCCAAATGATTTACAGGCACCATCTTATTTAACCCTCACAATAATCTTACGAGGTGGGTGTCGTGGGTTGAGTACATGTCCCCTCCCAAAATATATGTCAACCCAGAACCTCACAGTGCGACCTTATTTGGAAGTAGGGCTTTGAGGATGTAATAAGATGAGGTCATAGTGGATGAGGGCGAGCCTTAAGTCCAACAGCTGATGTCTTTGTTAAAAAAGGAGAAGACATACAGAGAGAGAGAGAGAGAAGAATGTCATATTAAGGCAGAGGCAGAGATTGGAATAACGCACCTAGAAGCCAAGCAACACCAAGGATTGCTGGGCGCCACCAGAACTAGGAAGAGGCAAGAGAGGAATTCTTTCCCAGAGCCTTCAGGGAGAGCACAGTCTTGCCAACACCTTGATTTCAGACTGCCGGCCTCCAGGGCTGTAGAGAGAATACACTGCTGTAATTTGTTACAGCAGTCCTGAGAAGCGAATACAGGAGCTAGCAAACAGGATTGTTGTTGAAGTGAGAAAATTCAGGCTAAAGAAGTTAAGTAACTCGCCTGAGGTCTTGTAGCTAATGTAACCAGCGGCAGGATTCGACCCCACGCCGACACCAGAGCACTCTCTCTTAATCATTAAGTGTTACATAGCAGGCGCATAAAAATGCTAGTTTCTTTCCTTCTGGGATCATGTTTCCTTGTTCTTTGCATCCTCCTTGCCGAGCTTGGTGTCTGGCATTTAGTAGGTGTTTAATAACCATCCGTGAATGAAAATCACTGAGAGCCCTTACTGAGAAGGCAAAGAGGATGAGACAGCCCTTGACCTCCAAGGGTTGCAATCTACACGGGCTACAAAAGGAACATATGCTCGGAGCTGAGTGAGAGCTTAAAAATAAGCCATGGAAGAGCTCTGAGACAGGAGAGCACAAGGGGCTGAGCCAAGAGGAGGCTTTTTCACAAGAGATTGACCTTGACTTGGGCCCTGAAGAACGTAGGAAAGAAGTCACAAAAGACTCATAAACGGAGAGCCATGTGAGCAGAGGCTTGGAGGAAGGACTTCGCTGGCTACACCTGGAGCAGAGTTCGCACTGCGGAGCGGCGGGTGATGGGCTGGGGAGCATCAGGTGGGGCCAAATCACGGAGGGGCTGGCAGGAACTTGGACATGAACTGGTAGAAGGTTCCTAGAGGGTCTTGGCAGAAGCAGTTGCTGCATGTGTCACTGCGAGAAACAGAGACTTGATGGCAGAGTGTGCTCCCCACATCTCCCAGCCCCCTGCAGCCAACAGAGCCAGGCACCTCGTAGCCAGTGGGCTGCAGGTCTGAATGTCACCTCCACCAGAAGCACAGACGAGCAAATCCCCTAGTCTCTCTCCACTCTTTGTGACAAGTGTGGCATGAGTTATGGTGCCTTAGCCAGATCTGAGCTGCTAGGATCCCTGGGGACAGCTGTCCTAGAGAGTCATGCAAATTTTTGTGAACAAGAAACAAACATGTATATACTAATGAGAGCACCAAGATGAGGGGCTTCAGTTACTAGGGCGCAAGTCTAGCCTCTCCTGCCTAATAAAAGGCGCTGAGTGACTAAGAGCAGGGGGCTGAGGGGATGTGGGTCAGGGAGAGGGTGGAGGTGGGGAGAAAGAAAGGGTCAGGAGAGAGGGGTGTCTAGAGATGTCAGCAGAGGGGAGGATGAAGTAGACGAAGGTATTAAAGGGGCTGATGTGTTTAGTGAGGGCCACTGGCTGAGAGCCGCCAGACCGGGGCTGGAGTGGAGAGGGAAGCTGGCTCTGACGGCAGGCCAGTGACTCCAGCTCTGTGGGGCTGGGGAAGAAATCCCAGAGGAAGGTCAGGAAGCAGCGGCAAGTGTGGGAGCAGGCGAGCAGGTGAGCGGCACACCCTTCTCCTCTGGGCCTTTCTCTGACGACACTGGCCGCCCCTGCTCTGCGGGCCAGCTGCTGTCGTGGGGGGCGGTGGGGACTCTCAGGCAGTCTTCTCTTCTTGTCCCAAGGTCAACAGCGGCAACCCCAAAGGCCTTGCTAGACATGATTTCATTCAGTTATCACAGCAGCCCTGGGAAGTGGTTCTTGTTACCCAAGTTTACAGAGAAAGAAATGGGCTCAGAGGAGGGGAAGCCACAGGCCGTCGGTGCCGGCTGGGGCTGGATGCGCTACAGACCGCCAGAGCTCCAGCTCCCAGAGTGAAGGCCACTCCACCACCCCAGGGGTCCTCTCCCACACAGAGGTGCGGCCCCATCCCCAGAGTCCCCCAAAGCCGGAGCCGGCTGGGGAAGGGTGGAGAATCGGGGAGGGCATGCTGCCGGTTCTGGTGCCCTCTGCCGGCATTCACCACCCAGGGAGCGCTTGTTTGAGGAGCAGGTGCTCCTCCAAAGCCCTGAGGCTACCAGAGGACTTTTGTCACCACACCCCAGTGGCAGCTGGCACCATTCAATCACACCAACACCCAGGCTGCCCAGCAAATATACTTAGGAAAACACTCCTTGAAAATATATACATAGTAAAACATTTCCTGCCCCTTTGAAACAAGTCATGACCCTATCACTAAGTTCTGAGCAACAGATAATAAGCAAAAGTTTTTGAGTGAGACTGCCAAGAAAGTTCCTCCAAAGGGAGATGAACAATTGGTATGGGCTTCTTTACCCTACGCTCTTCTTCCTACTTCCTTCCTGGAACTCAGGATTGATGGCTGGAGCTCCTGCACCATCTTAGACCATGAAGTCTAAGAAAGCCACATGTTAAGGAGGGTAAAACAGAAGTACCTAAGAAGCCTAAGTCTCTGATGTCCCTTGGTACTGCTCTTGCAGCCCCAGAATGCCCAACTCTGGATTCCTGTGTGAAAGAACAAGCTCCTAATTGGAGTCAGTGTCCACAGTCAAGTCTCTTGGTAGCAGCCAGACGTAATCCAACATTGGTTATGGTGGCTGATTCAGCCGCTAGCCCAGGCTCCCGCTTCTTTAACTATGAAACAACAACATTCACATCTGCTTGATGGCATTTCAAATTGGGAGAGAAATCATGGATTTTCAACCTATCGTGGGAGAATTTTTAAAATAATGATCCAGAACTGGGGAAAGATCTTCTGATACAAACCCACAAGTCTTGAAATAAAGAATGATCATTTTAACCTCATCAAAATGAAAAAATTTTCTTGGTTGCAAAAATCATCTATATCTGTCCAGATATGCTAGTTAAGCTGCAGCGAGAAAAAAGCCAAAGTCTTAGTAGCACAAACAACAAAGGATTCTTTCTTGCCCACGCTGTATGTTCTCTCGCAGACTGGCTGGGGTCTCAGCTCCCATGTTGTCACTACTGCCACCTTCACTTTGGGTTCCTCGGCTGGAGGCACAGCCATCATCTGCTGGTGCCAATTACCATGGCAGCAGGAAAGAGAATGTGCGAAGCACTGGCAATTCAGATTTCAGCCCAGAGTGACAAACATGCCTCTGCCCACATTTAATTGGCCAAAGCAAGTCACACAGCTACCCCTGGTCAACACGGTGGGCAATATAATGCCTTCTCAGGGAGAAAACCTGCATGCTTATGAACAGTAATCTACAAAAGCAACAGGCTTGGCCCATCAGAAGCAGTTTTAGGCATTCATATTACAGAAAAAGAGCTAATTTCTCTGAAAAATAAGAAGCATCCACAAATCACCAAGAAAATGACCACATCCAGTAGAAAAACGGGCAGAAGGTATGAACATTTTACAGAAAAGAGAATTAAAGATGCTTTCATTCACTCATAATAAGAAAACTACAAATTTAAAATCGCACGTTTTTCACCCATCAGATTGGTGAAGGTGTGGGAGAACAGGCCCACTCATACCTTGCAGATGCGCAGTGAACGGGTATCATCTCTGTGGAAGGCAATTTGGCACCAGATGTCAAGATTTAAAGTTCATGGACCTTTTGATGAGGTTCTTCTACTTTTAGAAATGTATCTTATGGATGAGCTCAACACAAGGGATATGGTATTTTTTTTTTAAGATTTTATTTATTAGAGAGAGAGAACATGAGCTGGGGGAGGGGCAGAGGGAGAAGGAGAAGCAGACCCCCCAGTGAGCAGAGATCCTGACCTGGGGCTCCATCCCAGGGCAAAGGCAGACATCCAACTGACTGAGCCACCCATGCACCCCAGGAAATGGTATTTTTTCAAGGTTTTTCATTGCATTGTTTATAATAACAAATGATGGGGGAGAACTAAATGCCTTTTAATAGGATTTTGATGAAATAAGTTATTTAAATTAAATAAATTATTTCCTTCCATCCAAGGGAGTGCTACACATTTATAAAAAGAATTAAAAGTTCTTTTTGTAATATATGGAATAATCTGTAAGATTTAATGTTAAATGAATAAAGGTGCTGAACGGTGTGTATTATACGTCACTATTTGTGTAAAAAAAGGAAGAACGCATATTCATAATTATTCATATATACTAGAAACGTCCCCTGAAAATACATTTAAACTGGGAAATATTGGTAGCCTCTGAGGAAAGAATAGGAATTCTTCTGTACCTTTTAAATTGTGAAATAATATGGAAATGTATTGTCTAATCTAACAATAAAATTAAAAATTAAAAGAAGAGAGAGCTGACCTAGCCATTCCAGTCCTAGGTATACACCCTAAAGAAATAAAAACACATATCCACACAAAAACTTGTGCACAGGGGCGCCTGGGTGGCTCAGTGGGTTAAAGCCTCTGCCTTCGGCTCAGGTCATGATCTCAGGGTCCTGAGATCGAGCCCCGCATCGGGTTCTCTGCTCAGCAGGGAGCCTGCTTCCCCCTCTCTCTCTGCCTGCCTCTCTGCCTACTTGTGATCTCTCTCTCTCTGTCAAATAAATAAAATCTTAAAAAAAAAAAAAAACTTGTGCACAAATATTCATAGCAGCATTATTCATAATACCAAAAGATAGAAACAACCCAAATGTCTGCTAGCTGATGAAGGTATAAACAAAATGTGGTATACCCATACAATGGATGATTATTCAGCCATAAAAATGAATGAACTGCTCTCAAATCAATGTGATACATCACATCAATGAGAGAAAGGATAAAAACCATATGATCATTTTAATAGATGCAGAAAAGGCATTTGACAAAGTTCAACATCCATTCATGATAAAAGCCCTCAACAAAGCAGGTTTAGAAGGAACATACTTCAACATTTTAAAGGCTATGACACAGAGCTAGAGAGTATTATGCTAAGTGAACTAAGTCAGAGAAAGACAAATGCTGTATGATTTCACTCATATGTGGAATTTAAGAAACAAAACAAAGGCACAAAGGAAAAACAAAGAGAGAAAGAGACAAACCGAGGAACAGACTCTTGATAGAGAACAAACTGATGGCTACCAGGGGGGGAGCCGGGTGGGGGATGGGTGAAATAGGTGAGGAGATTTAAAAAAAAAATGGAATGAATTATTGATCCATGCTACAACCTGGATGAACTTTGAAAAAATTATGCTAAGGGAAAGAAGTCAAACACAAAAAGCCACATGTTGTATAATTCTATTTAAATGAAACTTCTAGAATGGGCAAATCTATAGAGACAGGAAGTAGATTCATGGTTGCCTGGGGTGGGGGGCAGGTTTGAGGGGCAAGAGGGTAGTGACTACTAATGGGTGCCATGTTTCCTTTTAGAGTGATGGAAATATTCCAAAATTGCTTGTGGTGATGTTTGCACAACTCTATGGATATACTAAAAACCATTGGATTGCACACTTCAAATGGGCGAGTTGTGTGCTGTGTGAGCTAGATCTCAATAAATCTGTTTTTGTAAAATAAGAAGAGAGAGCAAAAAAAAAAAAAAAAAAAAAGATGGCCTGTGAGACAAATGCCTGAGGATCTGCCATGACTCACTTGTCAGGCTCTGTGGAAATGGTTCATTCATAAAACCTCAAAAGAAATCCCAGAGGGCAGCTGTCAGCTGGGTCCCCCGAATGTAGCCTTCCGTGCAGGTAGTTTTGCTAGGGAAGCGATCCCTGGAGAAGTCATGGTGGGAAGAGAGAACAGGGAAGGAGAAAGGCCAACCCAGAGGTAACTGAGCTGGTTATGGGTAGAGGCAACTGAGGCTCAGTCCCGCCGGGGAACCCCTACGGACCATGCAAAACACACCAGGACAAGAGAGGAATGGGAGAGAGAACCCAAGTAGGCAGCAAGCAAAGCCAGGCGCTACGTGGCCGCGTCCGCTGTGGCCTCCAGAGGTGCCACAGCAGCGGAACAGCGGGCCGTGAGCGGAGGCTGGCGGTGGGCAGCCTGCCAGCCCCTCCGGAGCCCTGACTCCTTGCTCTTCAGAGCTCTCCCTCTTACGCGGTTCTCTGGCCTCCGCTCCGAGAGCCTCAGCACCATTTCCAAAACCCAGACCTGTCCTCAAACCACAAATACCTGCTGCCTTTGTGGATTCTCGAAGGCTTTGGCTGAAGGCCACAGAATGCACCAGATGTGGGTTTTTTTAAAACAGGAGGCAACCAGAGTCAAGGCTGGCACACGGGGAGCCATCAGGCTGCTGTTAGGTCAACGGTGAGGAGAGACGGTAAAGCAAGGCACCCCCTCGCTATAAACGGACTCTGATGGCAGCGCCCAGAGAGTCTGGGAGGCGCGCTGAGTCACGGAGGCCTTGCTGGCCTTAGACGTGCGCATTTCTCACGGGACAACAGGTATCCGAATGCAGAGCATGATAATACAGGCATTACGAAGGGAAAATAAGGGGCAGGGGTCTCTCAGAAAGCAAATACTCAGCCTCTCCCCAGCCAGTCCCTCCTTCCATGGCACTTCCCAGTGTCTTAAAGGAAGCCTGGAGGCCGACTCCATCCCCCCTCACCGGAATGCCAAGGAGACAGCGCTGGGGCTCTTCAGACCGCAGCCCCCGGTGCCCGCAGCAGACGATGCCCGGGGTGGCTGTCCGCACCCCCCATGCTTGCGGGAGGGGAGACAGCCTTGTGAGGCAGGCGACACATTCCTTATGAAGCAAACCGAAGCTCGGACCAAAGTGCCGAGACAGAAGGGGACTGACCAAGGCCCTGGCTGATGTCACCACCCCAGTGGGAGGCCCTCTCAGGAGTGGTGCTCCGGGCAGCACAGCCCCATCAACCCCCTAGGGCCCCTCACTCTGTTCACCGGCCAGCCACCCTCAGGTACAAGCTGCTCTCAGGGTAAGGGTCCCCCTTACCTCCAAACCTAGAGCCACCTTTCTCTCATCTGCTTAAGGTTCGACAACTCCAAGGAGGGGGTGGGGCTGCTTTTCCCTAAACACGCCATCCCCACAAGCCTGGGTCACTCCCCTTCTGGACTAATGGAGAAGGTGATATAGAGACAGAGGCAGAGATGGGAGTGACTGCGGCCACAGGCCAAGGAACACATGGAGTCCCCAGAAGCTGGAGGAGGGAGGCAAAGACCCTGCCCTAGAGCCTTCCGAGGGAGCAGGGCTCAGCCACCACTTTGCTTTCAGACCTCTGGTCTTTCTGCGAGAGATTTTGCTTCTGTTCTATTAAGGCACCCAGCGCGTGGTAATTTGTCACGGCAGTCCCAGGAAACGACTACAGCCCCCCTTGCTGAAGACCCCCCAACGCCCCAAATAAAAAGTGCTCCTATGTGTGAGCGCCGCTGGCCGAGGAGACAGGAACACAGATCATTGAAAGCCTCGCTGCCCAAATCTGGCTCCTAAGTCCCTCAAAGTCCTGGTGAGCACATGAAGACACCCACACAACATGGCCCACGTCCTGGAATGTGAATGTACTCAAAGGTTCTCAGGAGAGAGTTAAGTAATTTGGCTGGAAAGTAATTTAAAACAAAGAGGCATGTGCAGTGGACAGCAGGGGGGCCCATGTACCCAAACTTTTTTTCATATAAGAAAGTTGCTTTGATGGAAAGCTGTGGTTATTTTGGGGCTCTGCTCCTAGACACCCCTGTCATCACTACCGCCTGGGACGTCCACCTTCACCCCTGTGGACAGAGATCTCCCCCAGCCGGAAATCCGGAGTGACAGGTGATGACTGTGCAGCCATCCCACGAGGAGGCTCAGCTCCTGGAATCTGCTGGGGTTCCCAGAAGCTGTTCCTCAGCCTGAAGGCTCTGGAGGTATGCCCTGAGGCGAGGCGGGTCTGGTCTGGACCGTAGACCGGGCAGAATAGAAGCTCGTCTGACTCCCAGCCCCGACCCCAAGCTCCTAAGCAAACTGCCTTAACCCGGTGGTGTCTGCGGGTCAGCTCTGTCCAAGGAGCCCCCGCCCCTAGCCCGGGCTGGTCTCAGGAAGCCTGAGGCTCCAGAGAGGCCGTCCCCACCACACCACCAGGAGGACTGCTTTCCACGGCGGGGGTGAGACCACCAGGCTGGCAGGGGAACTGTTCTTTCCTAGAATGGACAGAGGGGACAAGCTGCCTCGGATTGGGAGAAGCAAGAGACGCCCCCTTTCCAACACGAGTGTCCTCAAGACTGTGGGGGCTCAGAGCCCCCACTCCCAGCACTGACCCCGAGGGCCCAGAGCTGACCCGAGGGCAGGAGGCAGTGAGGGCCACAGGCCAGGGCTCCTCCACCTGCTCCTCCTGCCAGGTCTGCACTCAGAGGGCAGCCGCCTGGAAGTCGGCGCCAGGCTCCAGAGTTAATAAATATGGACATCTGAAAGTGGGAGCGGTCGGGGTGTTTTATCGGTGTTAATGTGATGTGGGCAGGGTTGGCAACTCCCCAAACTGTCCTCCGGAATACAGCAAGTGAAGGCGGAATGGGTCTCCTCCCTCCCTCCTGCCACTCAACTTAGGATTTGATTAAAAGCATCCTCCTGCCGATGACGACAGAACTGCCTGCCTAGCCTGAGAGCCTGCGGTGGGGGGAAGGGAGGGCGGGGGGGGGGGCACTAGCCCCCTCTGCCCTGCCTCCTTGCCTTTCTCCCGGGGAGTTGGAGGTGCCCCAGCACCCCAAACTTCTCTCTGCACACCTGCCCTCCCCCAGACCTGAGCTCCAGACGCCTCTTCTGCCCCCGCCCCCTCTCCCTCACTCCCCATCCTTCAGGCACAGGCCCCTCTGGGCTTCCCTGTCTCTCTCTGGCATAGGGTCCTGTGATGACTCCTGCTACCCGGGCAGGTGGGGGCTAACCCTCCCACACACCCCACAGGGGCTGTGTCTCTGCTCCAAGCGTTTCCTTCTCGGCTCTGGAAGCTGCATGGCTCTCAGATCCAAAGCCTGGTCAGAGAGGAAGGGTCTCAGGAGGCCTGGCCAGCCTGTATTCCTCTGGCCCCACCACAGAGAGAGGAGCTGG
Source organism: Potos flavus (assembly GCA_028534135.1). Lineage (NCBI taxonomy): Eukaryota > Metazoa > Chordata > Mammalia > Carnivora > Procyonidae > Potos > Potos flavus. The sequence continues at coordinate 13,096,314 of CM052884.1, read as the reverse complement.
GGGGCCGCGAGGGGCCTGTGAGGTCATCCAGCTCTCAGCTCAAGCTCAAGGTTAGCAGCTCAGAGATTACAACCAGGCCCCTGGGAAACGACCGTTCTCACACTGCTGGTAGGTTCGGTGATGGCTTTCCTTGTTCTTCCTGTATTTGAAGACCTTCCAGTCAGGCATTTCCCCTTTCCCCTCCTGCAGGGCCCCCAAGGCCCCAGCCTGTCCCCCTTCTCCCTACGGTGTCTCCTCAGCCCCTTGCTTACCCTACAGCATCACCTTTCCCTTCGGTTGTGTCCTCCCACCTGGGCTGCCCGGTGCCCAGTTCCTCCGTGGGCCACACAGCCGGTCTCCTCTGAGCATAACCCTCTTTGTCTCACTCTTGGTCCTGTGGGGAGGATGGCCCAGTTTAGGAAAGGTTTGACCTTTCCTAGAGGTCAAACTCCAAGCCTGCTCAGGCTGTGCCATGAGGAGGCCTCCCCGCGGAGGCAGGTGCGTGAAGGCAAGCCAGGGGTATGAGCACATGTCTGATGGCGTGGGCACCCCAACACATGTATTTGGCCTCAGCTTTCTAGATACTGGAGACTAATCCCCAGGAGAAGTTTCCAGAATCCAGTCATGCTGTGCCTCAGCCCTGTCTACACCGCGTCCACAATGGCTACATGGAATTGAGCAGTCACCACTGCCTGCGCGCTAAGCTAAGGGCTTTACATGCACTGTTTTATTTACTACTTGTAACAACCCAACATTTTACCGATAAGAAACTGAGCAGCTCGACTCAAGGTAATGGAAAGCAACTGACCAACTAAGACTCTGCCCCAGGTTTATCCCAGCCCACAGCTCACGGTCAACTACGTCTGCTTGGGGCAGGCTGGGCATATGCCCGGGGCAGTGAGCAGAGTGTCCACGGATGGTTTCTTTCCAATTCCTCCCATTAAAAAATTCTTTTTTTTTTTTTCACGTTTTATTGTGGAAAATTTCAGAAGCCAGTGTAATGAACCCCCATGAACCATCAGCCAGCTTCAAAACTTATCAACATTTTACTAATCTCGTTTCATCTATTCTCCCAGACATAGATTTTTTTTTTCCTGCAGTATTTTAAAGCAAATCTCAGACATCATTTCATTTCACCTGCAAAGACTTCATTCTGTATCTCTAGCAGATAAGGACTTCTTTTCCTTTTTCCTAATTACCATACCATTAACACGCCTAACAAAATTAGCAATGGCTCCGTAGCATTATCTAATACTCAATCTAGGTTTCCCCAATTGCCTCAAAAATGACTTTTTACAGTTGGTTGGTTCAAATCAGGATGCAAACAAGGCCGGTCCATTGCCTTTGGCCGATGTCTCCTGAGCCTTCGGAGTCATTAACTGTCCCGCCTACCCCCTGACCCTGACCTTGTTCAAGCAGGCCGTCTGTCCTGTAGAATGTCCCACATTCTGACCATGGGTCCCATCCTCACCGTGTCTAACATCCTCTTCAATCCCTGAGAGAGAGCATCTCCAAAGTATCAAGTAGATCACCCTGCTCTCCGAATTAAAATCCCTCCGTGGCTCCTTGTTGCCCCGGAAAGAAAATCCACACACCTTTCTTGGCCCAGGGACCTGCCATGTAATTTGGCTCTGGATTCCCTCTCGGTTTCATCTCCCTCCCTTCGGCCTCCTCCTGCTCCAGTCCTACCGGCTACCTTTCCTGCCTTTGCCACCTAGGGGCCAGTGCAGACATGGTTCCTTCTCGCTAGAATGTTCCCCCTCCACTCCGCCACTGCAGCCACCAGCCAGCCCTTCCTCACCCTCCCATCCACTAACGCCCCTTCCCCAGAGAGGCCCGCCCTGGCCACCCTTCGCCCCGTGGCTCCTGCCTCCATCTTTTTGGTGACCACTCCACTTCTCAGAATCAGTGGTTCTTTTTGCTATTTGTTTGTTTCCTTGATTTTAACTGCCTCCTCCCTCCTCTGCCACCCAGAAGTCAGGCTCTTTGAGGACAGGACTATGTCTGAGGCCTAGAACAGGGCTCAGAACATACTAGATGCTCAAATATTTGATAACTGATGGGACCAATGGAAGGGCGGGAAGGAGAGAGAAAAGGGTAATCTTTCAAAGAATTCACAGTCTGGTTGGAGAGGCAGGAAAACAACGAGAATGCAAACCTTTTTGATCAATCAATCAATATCTATTAAGCACCGACTAATAACCTCCACACTTTTCCAGGCATGGAGGGGATATCTTGGGTGTTGACAGCACTCAGTTCACAGATAAAGGGGGCATTTTCTCAGTCTGGGTGGGAGTATTCACTTAAGGCTTCATGGGGGAGGAAGTCCTGAACTAATCCTCCATCAGCAAAAACCCCCTCAGCGTCCCGTGGTACCCTCGGGTTCCAAAGGATGCCTGGGAGGCAGGCCGGGCCAATGTTACGATTCTCCTCATTTGAGAGGCAAGGTCCTGTGGCCAACAGGGGACAGAACTGGGACAGGACTCCACAGGTTGTGACTCTGCCCTTCCCTACTGGGCAGGCAGGTGTAGTGAGAAGGGCAGAAGGGAGGAAGGGGGCGGGGACCACCTGGGCAAAGGGCAAGTGGATGCATGAGCAGAGGCCAGGGAAGGTGATTTGGGAGGCCAGAACTGTGTTCCCAGCCCAGAACCGCAGACTCCCAGGGTGAGACACTCTACATGGGCCCTGTGCCGTCAGGTGGCGCAGCTCGGTATCTGGCCTGGGTTCCAGAGCCTAAGGGAAAAGGCAGGAGAGCCCCCTGTGCTTGGCCCCGTGCTGCAGCCTCTGGAATCTCCACACGCTGAACCTCGGGCTCCCTACTTTATGGCTTAGTTATTTTTAATTTAGACAAAAGACCTCACTTGGCCCTTTATGGTCTCATCCAGTGGTGCTTTTTGTCTTTTTACCAGCGCTGTCTGTTTTTACTGTTTTGATCTCTACTATTTTATTAAGTAATCCTTTTCCCTTTTTTTTCCCTGATCTCATTTATTTTACTTCTTCTTTCTCCTTTGCTTTTAAATGCAAACAGAGAGGCAGCAGTATCATCAAGATGAGGCCATGAAGGCGTATAATGAGACCCCAGAGCATGCACCCTGGCTCACAACGTGGTTCCCCCAGAAAAGACCAATGCTCCCGTTTTAAAATGACCTGTTTCGGCAGCACAGAGATTCACAGGGCCAATCACCCTCACAGGAGAAGATAAGATTAGCCCCTCCACAGGCCAGAGAACTTACTGGAACACAGGGCCTTTTAATTTATTTCTGGGAGGGTAAGTGACATCTTGATGAATCCATTTTGATGTGAAGACACTTGATGTGGCCTCAAAACAGCGATTAAACCTTTAGCTTGCTCTTATCATCAGCTATGTGCAAAGCAGACTGTTTACCCCATCCCCAAACCCCACCCCAGGAGTGAGGTAAGAGGCAAGAGTCTCCACAGCAAACATCTCTGGGTAATAAGGAACAGACCTACTACCTTTAGGCACAGGCGCATCAAAAGGTCTCCTGTGTCCCACCTGAGGAGTTAAAATGTCCTCCCATTCTCATGTTCGGAGTTTTGTTTATTTAGACACAGGGGCACCCTTGAAAAACACGGTGTCGGCTCTGCTTTGAAATTTACATAAATGGTTTCACACTACCAATTCCATTCTGTCTCTTACAATTCCTCCCCTCTGGGTTGCTTGCAAGATCGCGCCAAATTGCTCCACGCAGACGCAGTTCATTACCGCTGACTGCCCCTCGGTATTCCATCATCCCCCGACGACGCATTTTCTTTACGCCCCCCGCCCCCCGCCCCCCGCCCCCGCCGTGAAGGACACAGGGCTGGCTGGGATCCTGACCACGACTCACGCCTCCTTACACGTGTCTCCCGTGTACCTGCTAGAGACTCCACGAAGCCGTACACCCGTAGTGTGTGAGGGACAGCGATGGGGTACCAGACCCTGGATACCAAGGTCAGCGGGTTTCTCTGCACATGACCTACACCTTCCATCAGTAGGAACTGAGGGCTTTCTCTTTCCCGCCGCCTCACCAATTTTCTAATTTTTGCCTATGGGGGGGTGGGGTGGTAAAATGATACCTTCTTATTTTAATTTGTGTTAAAGAAATTAAGTAACTCTTTGTATAGCTATTAGCTCTTCAAATGGCCACTTCTATGAACGGCCTGTTTATATCCTTCTTCCCTTTTTTCTTTTAGATACTTGTGTTTTTCTTATGGATTTGCAGTTCTTTGTATATGCTGGATATTAAACATTTGTCAGTTGTAGACTTCCAAAAAATATCTACTCCCAGTCTGCTGCTCCTCTGTTAACTTTGTTTATACTGTTCTTTTTTAAAAAACAAAAATCTCTAACGTCGATGTGATCAAATCTTTTTATTTTGTGCTTTATGGTTTGTGTCTGGTTTTTAAATCATTTCAAAGAAATGCTCACTTTGAGGTTCAGCGTTATTTTTAAGACATTTTCTTCCATTTGTGTTTATAATTTTACTTTTCACATTTAGGTCTTTCTCTACTTGGAAATTTTTAAAAAATCTAGTGTTGAGTACCAATCCAACTTAATTCATTTCCAAAACAGCGAAGCATTTTTTTTTTTCTGATGACTTTTACAAAATAATTCATCTCTTACCGATTTGTTACACCACCTCTCTCTCATAGGGAGTTCCCTTATAGTTTTTTTTATTGACTTGTTTTTATTCAGTTTATTTATGTGTGTCTAGGTCTGTTTCTGGTCCCTTATTCTGTTCCTTTGGCTTATTTGTCTGTCCCCATACCAATAACACACTGCTTTTATGATTACGCTTTTATTGTAATCGGTTTGATTATCAGCAGAACAAATGTTGCTTCTTTGTTGCTTCTTTTTTAATTGGATTAGCTATTTGTGGATCTCAATTCTTCAATAGAAATTTTATACTCACTTTGTTTAATTCCCCAAAATTCCTGCTGGAATTTAATTGAATGTAGAAATTAATTTGGGGCTAATAGACATCTTTCCAAAATTAAGTCATTCCAAACATGGATATAGTATTTCTTTTTATTTAGGTCTTTCATTTAATGGTTTTCATAAAGTTTAATGCTTTTTTTTTTTCTCCTTGGTGGTCTTGGGCCTTTGTTGTTAATGCCTGAGGCCTTTGTGATTTTTAGGGCTATTATCTGGATACAGGTTTGCTATCCTCTCTGGGGACCCTAGGAGGGGCCTAGAAATGTGTCTGTGCTGTTGCAAAATTGCAAAAAAGTAGACTATTTTAACCACAATCGGTCCAGACTGCGTTATCTCCATCCCAGCTTCCCCTTTCCCTCCACGGCAACACGGGGGGGGGGGGGGGGGGGGATATCTTTTCGAGTTAGTGTCTTCATTTTCTTCAGCTATATACCCAGTACTGGAATTACTGGATCGTAGGGTGGTTTATTATTAACTTTTTGAGGAGCCTCCAGTAATACTGTTTTCCACAGCGGCTACACCAGTTTGCATTCCCACCAACAGCACACGAAACGTCCTTTCCTCCACATCCTTTTAGTCTGTCCAGGCCTTTTATTTCTCTTGTGTTGATTTCATCATTATTTTCCAGAAATCTGTACGTTTCATATAGGGCCAACTGTATATACTTGCATATACATGTATATTGTTCTAATATTATTTTTATATTTTAAAATCTTAGTTCTACCTCACGGTCTTTCTTCCTACCCCTGGGAGAGGACCCTTGGCTCTCACCCTCTGGTGCTCTGCTGAGTTGAATTAATTCTGCAGTTTTTTTTAAAATCTGCTCTCTTCTTTTCTTGATGTTTATTTTACGGGTCTTTTAAAGGATGTTCATTTTGTCTTTTCAGGGAATTTTCTGTTTTTAGCACTCATTTATACTGTTTTTGCTGTTCTTGGCATCATTCTTTATTTCACTGATTTCTAATCTTATTTTCTTGTTTTTTTTTTTTAAGATTTTATTTATTCATTTGACAGAGAGAGAGAGAGATCACAAGTTGGCAGAGAGGCAGGCAGAGGGGGAAGCAGGCTCCCCACTGAGCAGAGAGCCCAACGCAGGGCTCGATCCCAGGACCCTGAGATCATGACCAGAGCCGAAGGCAGAGGCTTTAACCCACTGAGCCACCCAGGCACCCCTAATATTATTTTCTTCTTGCTTATTTGGGCTTTCTCTACTGCTTGTTTTGTTTTGTTTTGTTTTCCTCCTTTTGATTTGAATACATGACTCATTTGTTTTCAGCCCTTCTTGTTTTCTGATAGATGTTTTTAAAGCTATAAATTTTCCTCATGGGACTGCATTAGTTGTAGTACATAAATTTTGACATGTAGAGCTTTCTTTGACATTTAATTCTAAGTAATTCATCATTTCCCTCAAAATTTTCTCTTTAGTCCAAGGGCTATTTGGTAGTATGTTTTTATTTTTCTCACATGTGGGATATTTGGGCTATTTTAGTTTGTTTGTTTTTCCAAGATTTTATTTATTTGAGAGAGAGAGATCACGAGCAGGGGGAAAGGCAGAGAGAGAAGCAGACGCCCCGCTGAGCAGGAAGCCTGATGCAGGACTCGATCCCAGGCCCCTGGGATCATGACCTAGCCGAAGGCAGACACTTAACCAACTGAGCCACCCAGGTGCCCCTGAGCTATTTTGGTTTGGTTTGGTTTTGGTCTCTTCCCACCTCTTTTCTCTCCTGAGTGCTATCATGTTGACATGATCTGGATTTTAGTGCCAGATTGTGCCATAGAGTCATCATTTATACAAGCAACAGTGAAATCTAATAAATTCTTTTTCACTCCTATTTGTCTTTTGTCTTATATCTGCTTCTTAGATTCGCTTTTTTTAATTGCTGGAATACATTCTGCATACCTCTTTATGCCTGAGGATATCTTCATTTTGCCCCCACATTTAAATATTTAGCTACATAGACTTCAACAGTTTCTAGCTATCACTTGTCATCTCATTGTCACTATGATTCCTCCTTATTTGTAGGTGATCTGCGTGGAAGTTTCCTCTCTGAGATGCACTTAAATGTCTCCCTGATGTGTCTGTGAATGAGGTTTTTTTCTTTATCTTGTTCAGCACTGTCTTAACCCCTTCCCTCTGAAGGTATACATGTCCCTTAAATTTGGGGAAAAGTTAAGTCACTGTCTCTTTCAACATTTTCTCCTTTCTATGAGCTCTTTTATTTTTTTTTTCTTCTCCATCAGAGACACCTATTAGTGACTGTACTCCCATCCTCCACGTCTAAATGTTCTCACAGCATTTCTCTCTATCCCTGGGAGAGACCTGGAGACCTTTTATCCTTGGATGCTCCACAGGGTTGGGTTTAGTTGCCCGAATGTGTAACTGGGCTGGAGGGAAGGAGAGCTTCGGCCCCAGAGGCCCCTCCTGCAACCCCCTTGGCTCTGTCTGACAAGAGTAAGGGAGGAGCGGTTCCCACTCACCCTCCTCCCCATGGGCTGGGCCACATGGCGGTGGAGGCGGCGCAAGGAGCCGCCACTGTGCCCATCTCTCCTGTGTCAGGAGAGGCTCGGGCAGGACAGCAACGTGACCCTTGCTAGGCCTCATGGCTGCAGCAGATTTTATAAGTTTGCAGAGGGCTTTCCCACCCTCTGTCTCTTCCCATGACAGCTCTCTGAAGTGAGTAGGCAAGGGATTGTTCATTCCTATTGTGTAGACAAGGGCCCTGAGGCCCAGCGAGGTAAGGTCATGCACCGAAGGCTGCCCTATGACCCTGACCTGGTGGTCTGCAAGGACTACCCTCTACCACCTGAGGCTGACGAATTGTGGTTACATGCGTGGACACACACAGGCACGCGTTCACATGCGGACGTGCATTAGGGGTTTAAATGTCCGTGGTGTAGGCCTTCCTGGGCACAAGAAGCCAGTGTGAATGCCATATGCAGGGGGAGCTGTCTCCCGAAGCCGGGCCCCCACAGCTCCCGACCCTGTTGCCTGGGAGGTCTAGCCACCCCCATTACCTGCTGTCTGCTCCTTGGCAAGTACTCTCCTCACCCCTTCCCGGCCTCTGCCTCCAGAAGAGGACCTCCAGAAGAGGTCCTCCTCCAGGGCTGAGATTGCCGGCACCCCGTTCTTGTTGCCAGCAGAGCTCCATGGGCATGAGGCAGCCGCCCCATCCCACAGAAGCTGTCCTACTCGCACCACTGCGTGCTGGGCCCCTGCCTGCGGCTCTTTGCCCATCAGGGGAGAACAAGTGTCCTTCCCCTCCACCTACAGGTGGGGTTGCAGGGGACGCCTCTCTTGCCTCTAACCGCTCTCGGCTCTAACACAGCCGTCATCCACAGGCCACAGCAGCGAGTGGGGAGTCAGGGCTGCCTTCGTGGCTGTCAATTTTCCAGCTGGGCTTATCTGCGCCTTCACATGGCGTTCTCTTGTCAGAGGAGCCAGGGGCTGTGTATGACAACAAGGCTGAATAAATGCTGCCTCCTTCCACCTGCCTACCCCCAATTCCCTGTCCTTTCGCTGAGGACAGCTGAGCCTTGCCCTGGCCTCCATGGAAGATGTTGGTATACTGTCATCTGTCCTTAGCTGATTACTGTCTTACTCCAAATCCCTGGGGCCATCTCTCCAGAGATAGAAGGGTTGGGGGGAGAGAGAGAGAGAGGAGAGAGAGAGAAGACAAGTCTCATCTCCCCTGTGCCCTTTGCTGCCTGAGCTGTTGGCTCTGGGAAGGTGTGGGTGCAGGAGGCAGGAATGTAGGGAGCAGGGTGGGAAGGTGGTGCAGGGTGAGGTCAGGGAGGCATGAAAAGGAAAAACCACAGAGGTCAGGAGTTTTGAGGACTGTCAGCCCAGGATCGTGGCTTCCAGATAGTGATTCCTAAATCTTTTCCAGACATCCTGTGATCATCCTCCACATGCCATCACAACCCTTGATGGCCTCTCCAAGCTCCAGTGATAGGAGCAGGTAAGGCAGCCTTTGTACTTTCACTCAGGCAGGAGAAAACGTGTGCTCCAGGGGCCCCCGTGGTGAACACTTGGTGGTACGCACCCGAGGTCCGAGACCCCGGTCCCCCAGGGACATCTGTGGCTTCCATGAACACCGATGGAACACACCGGACCAAGAGCCAGCAGATAAATAAGCACCTTGGTGGCAAGGAGTCCTGGAAGGGAGTGTGGCTCTGTCCGTGTAAACCCTTCTCCATGGCTGGAAGAACAGCCCAGACTTCGCTAACTCCTCACCGGAGTCCTTGGCCCCATCCCATTGCCCCATCCCATCTTCAGCAGTCCTAAGACAGCTAGTGTTTTTTTAACTCTCCAGATAAGGAAGCTGAGGCTCAGAGGGCCAGACGGCTTTCTTCAGGTAACCCCCCAGCAAGCAGTAGTGCCAAGACTCAGAACCGGATCTGCCAATGATCCCGCCATGACTCAAGCTAGAACCGCCGGTAGCCCAGACGGCGGCCCCCGTTGAGGTGCGAGCTGCTCCCCTTGCCGGCCGCGTCAAGAACAGAACAATCAGGAGCGAGGAGGTCCGCACGGCCCGCCCAGACACGCGTTCTCCGGTGCGCTCGTCTTCCTTCCCAGGCGGCCATGAACTGAGCCGGCTCACGCCAGACGCGGTGCCCAGGGAACGACAGCTGGAACGCGAACTCTTCCGCACACTCGCCATCAACAGCCACCTGCAAGCATGTGCGCCGGCGTCCTCTCGGCCCTGTCCGCATCCGCTGGGAATCGAGTCCAATCTAGTCAACAGAGCAGCAGGGAGAAGACGACAAACCTGCACCAGCACTGTATTTCTCCTCGTCTCTCTCCTTGTGCAAACAAGAGAGGAACCGTGTAAAGCCTCATCCAGTATTCACTAGGAGTCATCCTGACACGATCCCAGGAAAATAAGTCCTTTTCAAACCCACGGTTCCGGTGCTTCCTCTCCCGCGACCGAGCAGGCAGAGCGGGCCGCGTGCGGGGCTCCGCGGCTGGCAGAGGCCCTTGGCGGTAACGCTTAATTATGATTCATGGACTTGCGTTGTGGAGATGGTTTAAAGCCACTTAATTAGTGTAGGAAGATACCGCCATAATTATCCTGAAATATGACCTAATTAACCTATGGAAAAGCCAGACCCACTGCTCGGGAATGCCGGAGACATTAGTAGTCTACTAATCCACTCGGTCTGCTCGGGAGCACAGCATTGGGGGTGCACGGGGCTGAGGGGGCACAGACGGAGGAGAAGAGGGTTTGCCCTGAAGGGCGATGACGTTTAAACTGTGTGAAGTGGGCAGCGAAAGGAGAAGGGAATGCTATTTACTGAGTACCTATTATGAGCCAAGCAGTGTTTTAATCCATTTCTTCTTTAATCTTCGAAACAATCCTTTAGGATAGATATTAAAGTTCAGAGAGGTTCATTAACTGACCAAGGTCACACAGCCAGGAAATAGCTGAATTGGAATTCATTCTCTAGTCAGGCTGCTCCTGAGGCCATACTCTTTCTGTTATTACTCCCTGCCACAAAAGACTCAGGGGAAATGGATGAGAAAGAAAAGAGGCCCTTTCAACACTCCGAAGGTACCTCTCCCTCTGACAGTTTAGAAAAATATAGTCATTCAAGCTTCCTGGAGGCAGGTTCGAGCTTACAAGTATGCTGTGTAGGCTGGACACTGGAAAGCCCCAGAATCACATAGGCCACAAGGGGAATGATGGCCCACTATTGAGAGCCTGCACAGCCATTCCCAGCAGTCCTGGGAGATCGCCCCATGCCTCCTTGATTTCCCTTCCCACCCAAGTCACCAGCCCCAACCCAGGCTTTGAGTCCAGATATTGGCCCAAAGCCAGAGAAGCCGCATCTGGGATAATCCTTAACAAAGCCAGATTTGAACCCGGTCCTCCCCTGGGGAGACCCCAACGCCCTGGGTTGGCCAGGCACCAGGATCAAGGTCCAGAGCCCTCCAGGGGGAGCTCAAGAGCCAGACTTCCGCCTTAGAGTCTGTCTGGCCAGCAGGTCGAGGAATATTCCAACAACGTCCTCATTCTTCCCTGATCAAAGGAGCTTGGATTGAACCTGCTGTAATCATCCGTCGGGGAGTTTGCTTAAAATTCCCCTAATTACGGGAGAGCAGAAAATTGCTACGCCTCAGACTGAATAGAGAAATCGAAGGCGCCCTGCTCCCAGCTGCCTGGGGAGACAAGCCAGGATGGGAATAGAAAGGCTGGGAGGGGGGGGGGGGCGACAATGGGTGGCAGCAATGGGAGGGAGAGCCAGGGAGTGGGAGAGGAAGGGAAGGAGCCTGCTGCGAGGGGGGTGGGCACGTGGTGGCTGGCTCAGGTGGGCCACACCACCTCCCCTGCAGAGAGAAGGGTGTGAGAATGGAAGGACAGCCATGTGAGGAAGAATTAGCCAGAAGGTACCCTCCCATGGCTGGAGTTAGTTTCCTAAAGAGGCTGGGGGAGCCCATAATTCTGGCTTAGTTTAGAAAGTAGATTCTGGAATGTCTTCCCTGCCAGAAGAAGGAAGGGAAAGAGCAGATGTACAGGTCAGGAAGGAAGCTGGCTGGGCAGACTGCCTCCAGGCACCCTCTCTGGGCTCTGTGCTGTTCTAGGTACATTGAGGGTTCTAGAGGGAGGGGGAGGCACGGGATCCCTGCCCTTGGGGAGTCTCAGTCTGATGGAGGAGACTGAGTAAGCACCACACCCAAAAGTAAGGCTCAAAGAAACCCTACACACCCATGACCAACACACAATGGCCTGGAACTACAGGAAGGGGATCAGAAGGTGCTGAAGGGGGTAGAGTCAGAGGGGAAGGCTTGCTGGGGAGGTAAATGCTGGGCAAGAGAAGCCAGGTGGAAGAGCAAAGATGGGGCAAGGGAGGGGAAAGTTTGAAAGAGCCCTATGAAGTACAAAAGGGCTGTGGTTACCATTTTTTGGTAGGGGAAAGCAAGGCTCAGGGAGGTGAAGTAACTTATCTGAGGTCGCACAGCTCATCCGGGGCTGAGATGGGTCTCAAGCTCAGGCTTCAGACTCCTAGTCTGTGTGTAACACCCCCATGGAGTAGAGTAACAGAGGGGTGGGGGGGCCAGAAGGTGGAATGCTAGAAGGTAAGCTGAGGTCCACTCACTGACTACTTGATGTCAATAGTAAGGAGCAAGCAATATTCCAAAGGTCCTCCTTTGCTAGCGCTGCCCCCTCCATGAGCTCCCTGGGCTCCCACCCACGACAGCATGGAAAAGCCTCTCACCCTTTCCCCAGGGACTTCTCAGGACCTCACTCGAGTCCCTGCGTGGGGCCCCTTTGGTTCTCTGAGGGCCTGGCTGCCCTACCATGTCTGTCCCGCTTAGAGAGAGGTAGGCTGGGCTGAGACGTGGGGCCTGTAGGCTACAGAAATCCACTCAAACTAGTGTTTAATAAAAGGGGAAGTTTACTCAAAGGACACAGGAGTGTCTCGGAGGCAGGAATGTGGTCAAGGTCTGGTATCAAGGACAGGAGAGCCCACTCCCACTGGCCATCTCACCCTTCTGCTTCCCCTGGTGTGTCTGGACAGATCTCAGCACTCAAGACGGCCACCGTAGCCCCAAAACCCGCAGGTGATAAAGAACGGCATGAAGAGACCACCTCTGGGCCCTACTAACGATACCCCCCAAATGAACTCTGAACGGCCCAGCTTGGCTCAGGCGCCTGCTCTAATCCCATCGACCTCAGTCCAGGCGGCTGGCTCACACGGAGGCTGAGTGGGAGCAGGCTGATTCGGGGGCCACGATGAGTCAGACGGGAACACCACAACTGTCCACCAAAGCAGGGAGAATACCCCTGGGAGGGGCGTGTGCGGCAGTCAGGCCTCGGGGCAGAGACCCGGGCTCCCCTGTCTCCGCAGGGGCTCTCAAGGTGGTCAAGGCCTCCCACAGAAGCTGAGTGGTGAGGGACACCCGGGGGCCAGCTGCGGCTGAGGCCAAGCCTCGAGCAGGAAACTGAAGGGCGAAGGGACTCAGCCTGGTCCCTGGCCCCACGGGGGCTGAGGTGCGTGGCGGCGGGCCGGCCTGCGAGGGCTGGAGTCCTGGCATGGGGCCTGCCGGGAAGGCGGGCCAGCCTCCTGGGCTCCAGGGTGGTTATCGGAGGCTGGGAAACCTGTACTTTAGAAACTTGACTATTTTCATGCTGTTTGTATTTTCTGTAATTACTTTCCTTTTGTTCTCCCTCAGTATTTATGGAAGTCCTTTGTGAAAATGCCAGCGGATCCCGGCAATGCCGAGAGGAACCAGCAAAGGGGTTTGTGTCTCTTCCTGGGCTCAAGGTAAAAGAGACACATCCTGGAGCCTGGGAATGGAGGTGGCAGGAACCTGGCCAGGAGGACAGGGGAGGGACGGGGAGGGGGACAAGGACCGCGGCTGAGACGCTCCTCTTCCTGTGGCCTCTTTCCAAGCTCGCTCTCAAAGATGTGGATGCCCTGGGCTTCCTTTGAACAAAGTCTATGTCCTGAACTGACTGAGAAAGTGGCAGAGCTGCCCACTTCCTATCTGCCCCACCCCCAGGCCAGTCTTAAACGTGAACTCCTGAAGAAGCTGCGCCCCTGCCTGCTCCTCAGGCGCTGGGACAGGGACGGGGCTCACACGGGGGCCAGCCCAGAGAAGGGGGCCCTGCCCTGGGACCCAGGGAATGGGAACCTGAGTCCCCGGGACAAGCTCTCCCCAGGTCCTGGTCTCCACCAGGATCCATGTCTTCCCCCCAAGTTCAACTTCCCCAGCGCTGACATTTTGCTGGGCCGTACCTTAAAAACCCTACGTGGGCATCAGAGCCACATCAGTTGGGGGGTGGGATGGCAGGGAGGCAGGGAGGTGAGGGGACTCAGTTTCTCCCTGGGTTCAGAGTTCTTTCCTGCATGAAGAGATGCATAAGGCACTGGTGTTAAGAGACCAGAGGGACCCCTGTGGTTTCTCGGGGGCCATAAATGAAGCTCCAGAGTGAGAGCAAGGATCGGTGATAGAGTCATGGAGACCTTTGCCCTCTGATAGTAAGTTATTTGTAAGCAAATTGTCATCAAAGCATCACTGGAAGGTCCTGGCCCTGCTCGCCCCCCTCTCCACCGTGCCTGTTCCTGGCCAGATGGAGTTGCCCTGGGTGGCTGAGCAGCCCCAGGAGCGAGGTGTCCACAGGCAGAGAAGCGGCAATGACATGGGACATTAGGTGCTGATGGCTTTGCCAAGCAAGAGAACTACAATTAGAGATGCAACGGGTCCCTCTGGGGGGCTGTCAGACAAGGATCCAGAACAAGGGTGGGGGAGCTGAGGGCTTAGTAAAGCAGCTGGGGTGGGGAGTCAGGCACAGGTGGCCTGTAGGGGTGCGGCCTTCACCCCTCTCAGCAAGCCCATCAACAACATCTGTCATTAACCAGGCGCCCAACGTGTTCCCACTAGAAGGTGGGGGAGTGCCATCTTATCTTTACAGATAAGATAAGGAAGGACTGGAGGTTAAGTCATTCGTCTGGAGCATGTAGATAGTGGAGATGAAATTCAGGCTCGGCTCCACCTGGCACCAAAGTCGGGACTCAGAACCACCCGCCATGGGGCCCACGGGTGGTTCCCCACACTGCACGTTCCCCACACTGGGCCCACGGGGGGCACTGGCCCAGCCTGGGGCTTGGGGTCGCAGGCGGGTGAAACCCTGGGGGATGGAGAGCTCACCCAGACTCCCTGGCGGCCCCACGGCCACCACCGCGACGCCACCCTCTTGTGGGGGCGGAAGAGGAGGAACATCTGGTCTGGGTGACATGAGGAGACTCTGAGGTGGCAGGCCCAGGAAGGTGGGAGGTAAGGAGGGATGCTCACGTCACCTCGAAGCCCGAGTCTGAGCTCCCCACCCACCACGCTCAAACCTCCCGCTTCGGGGAACCCCACTCCCGATCCTCCCGCCTTGGGCTTTGTGCAGTGACATCACCGTCACAAACAGGCGCTGCCTTATCTATAGAAAACACGCCTGAAGGAGAGGCACCTGCACCATTCTCCCGGCCCTGCCCCTCTGCACACGCCCACCAGGCCCCAGAGTGATCCTGAAGGTCAGGTGATATGTGGGAAGCAGCCTGTGAAAAACTGCCCTTTGTAGGAGCTGATCATATCGCACCCAGAATGGAGGCGGGCAGAGTGGGGGAAGGGGGGGAATAGATGAGAGGAGAGGAGAATGAGATGCTCAGAGGGCCCCAAACCTCACAGCAGCAATGCTGAGCTTGTGGTCAAGGAGCAGCCGAATGGGGGACTGGGGGCCAGAGAGACTGAGTCATGCAGTCTGGACTCAAACCTATACCACCCCCCCCCCCAGGGGTTGGAACCTGTCCAGGAAAGACTCTTATCACAACTGCCCATGTGGGGCACTGTTCCATCTGGTCAGAGCCCAAGGAGGTGAAGGGTATCTGAGTTCTGAGGCTGCCTGCAGGAGTGTCACCAGTTTGCTGGGGAAACCTGGGCGCCCGGAGCTCACAGGACTCACTCCTGAGAGCAAAAGAGCGGACTAGAACCCTGAGAGAAGGGGGGAGCCTGGGGGTTCAGAAAGGGAAGACAAGGTGAAGAAATTCAAGACGATGCCCTATTTCACCTAGAGCACCTGTCCCTTCATTCCCACCAGCCCAAACCTTATCCATCCTTCAAAACCCAGCAGAAATGCCACCTCTTCCTTGAAGCCTTCCCTGACCTCCAAATGAAGTTTGCTCTAAGTACTTTATCCCTGCTGATCTCCTGAACCTTGTCACGTTCTTCTTCTCATTGTGCCACCCGGGCTAGATGCAGAACTCTACAGGGCAGGCCAGCTCCTCCTATTCACCCCATTACAAGAGCTCTGGAACTACTTGGATAAAGGGAGACTGACAGAGAAGAGGGGTTCACTATGGAGCTGGACAGGTGGTAGAGCACTCAGATCAGAGGACACAGGAGGGATTCAGGAAATATCAGCCTAAACGAGGCTCAGAAGTTGCTCACTAAAGTCCAGACTGCATTTGGGATCAACGAGAAAAGAAGCCTGTTTTCTAGAGTCCTGGGGAGCTGAGAAACCAAAGGTAGTGCCCTCACAGGAGGGGGAGGCATTGGCTGCTGGGACAGTAAGCTAGAAGAGAAAATGCCCCCACCCTGCATGTGGTTTGGGTAGTGGTTGTGGCAGAAATAAAAATCGCTTAGTTGTTTAACAGTTATTTTTCCTTTCAGATATTCTGTTTCCCTCTTTATAAGTTCCATTTTGTTTTTGCAGTCTTCCATTTTTCTCCTCATTGTGTTCATGCCTTCCTCTACAGTTCCGAGCATATGGAGCGTATTTGTAATTCCTGCTTCGGGATCCTTGTCTGCTAATTCCATCATCCTTCTTATTTGGGGATCTGTGTCTGTTAATTGAGTTGTCTCCTGGTTATGGGTCATGTTTCCTTTTTCTTTGCATGACTGTTATTTTTTTATTAGGTGATGGGTACTGTGAATTTTGCATGAGGTTCTGGATTTCGCTGTAGGCCTTTAGAGAGAGCAGGACTCTGCTCTGGCTCCCAGTTGTCTGGAATCACTGTGACCCCATGAAGGCTTGCTCTGAAGCTCGATGAGATGGGTCCAGGGCACCCTTTGGCCTCTAACGTAATACGCATTGCGCCGCACACTACAAAAGCCCTTGCCACCCTGACACGTACAAATCTGAGCCATTCCCAGCCCTGTGTGAGCTCAGGAATTGTTCGGTCTTCTGCTCTCCAGCAGCTCTCTCCCCAGCCTCGTGGTGCTTCACCCCAATTATGTGCAGATCAGTGTTCCTAGTTAAAGTTTCGAGGCCCCTTCTACAGATTCTCAGAACTCTCCATGGACAGCTCCCCCTCTCCAGTGTTCTTCCTTACAATTCTAGCCTCCTCAGCCCCAGTCTCAATCCTCAAACCTGGGTCCCAACTCAACCCCAAGGCTCTGTCTGGGATTCTACCCTCACCTTTGCTCTGGCCTGGAGGTAAACTGATGCACAAGTGGGGCCTCCCTTCTCTCAGGGACCCCCCTGTGCTACCTGTTGCCTACTGTCTGAAAGTCATGGTTTCAGATTTTTTATCCCCTTTTCAGATGTTTTCATCAGATGCGCAATTACTGTAGCAGTTAACTCCTCCCTGGGCAGAAGGGGAAGCTCCCTGGGCAGTAACTATTCACTGGAGCAATCTCCTGTAAGAAGGGAGCAGTGTCTTCAATAGTGTGTGCTCAGGAAGGCTTCACTAGGGAGGCGAACTGAGCAAAGTCCTAGAGGAAATGAAGGAGTGAAACACACATGCAAAGACCCTGAGGTGGAAGCAGGCCTGGCTTGCTCCAGGAACAGCCGGGACACCAGTGTAGTGCTGGGGGCTCCAGGGACAAGGAGACAAGGTCAGAGAGACAGAGGGGAGGGGCCGGACTGTGAGGAGCCCCACAGGCCCCAGAAGGAGATCAGAGGGTTACTGTGATCACGCAGACATGAGAAGGCGGGAGCTGGGGCCTGGGCAGTGGCCAGTGGAGTCAGAAGATTCTGGGTGTTATGCTGAAGGACTGGGTGAGAAAGGAGTCAAAGATGACGCCTCAGTTTTGGGGCCTGAGCAGCCAGAAGGGTAGAGTTGCCATCGACCAACAGAAGGAAGGCTGCGAGGTAACGGGTCTGCGTGCTGGGGGCAGTCTGTTGGAGTGTGGACGTGTTAGGTCTGAGATGTGTTCTAGACACCCTCATGGAGATATCTGGCACGGAGGGAGTGCACCTGGGGAGGTCTGGCCATGAGGTCTGGCCTAGTGATGCCCAGAGGTCACCAGAGAGCACCCTGAGGATCGTACTCCACAGAATACCCTTCTGCCGCCACGGAAGGGGGCAGCCGCGGGCAAACCAGGATGGGCCCTTCAGAGGCCAGCTCATCCCTCCTCTCGTTCCAAGAAAGTTGGCTCGAACCATGAAGGGCTGTCGGGTGGCATCCGTGCCTAGGAGCCATACACCCAGGGCCCCAAGGAAAGGCTGCATCCGTGGCTCTGTCCCCCAGGGCCCATCTTTGCTCCTTTGCAGGCTGCCTGGTTCCCGTCCGTGACTCTGGACAACATTCGCTGCCCTGGGCTCTAGGATGGCTCCCGATAGCCCGCACTTGACACGTACTTCACCCCTAACTCTGCCTGGTCCCTTGGACCAGGACGCTTGTCGGCTGTGCTTCCCAAGCAGCCACTGCGACAAGTCTCCCTTCAGGCCACCATCACTCTGTGGGGTAGCAGCAGCTGGGGCATGACTCGGGGGACTCCCACCCCCAGAAGCTCTCTCTCAACAGCCCTGGGATCTGCAAGTCCTTCCAGATATCTCCCCTCCATCCTCATCATTTCATCCTCTGTCCTGTTATCTAATGCCCTCCACCTGAAACAGATGAGCCCCCAGCGGCCCCTTCGTCTCCTTCTCCGGTCCTGCTCCAGGTGCTCTCCCCTCCCTTCTGTTCTTCCGTGTCTCTGGCACCTTCCGCACTCTGCCTGGTGCCCGCCCTGCTCTCTCACCTTGCTCCATCAGTGGACCGTTCGTCTAGACAGTTAGTTCAGGGGAGTGTAGAGGAAACCCTTGCTGACTCTGGTGAAGGTCCTTTTCCCTCTTCACCTAGGGGAGGCCAGAAGTTAACTCAATGCCTCCAGAGTCCTCTCTGCTCCAGATGGCTCCCCTCCCTCAACCCCTCCCCCCCCATGACCTCCCTACATTGTCCTGCTGCTGTCCTCGCAGCATCCTGGCTTGGCCAAGAGGCCCATCCCTCGGGAGACGAACACCTTCCCCTCCACAGAGACAGCCCCTCCTGTTCTCCTGCGCCTCACCCACACATGCACACACACACACTGCCCCTTAAGTGATGGTGAGGGCACTGGCCGAGTGATCCAGAGCTCCTTTTTTTTCTGCTGCTGCGGTAAAATATGGACAGCGAGAACCGCGGGAGAAATGAGGCATGAAAATTAATCTGCTTTACAATCCTCATGAATATTTAAAAGCTGATGAATATGTAACTACATTTCTTTTCTCCTCCATTAGTGTCTGCTTTTGAGTTACTCTATAGCTCCCTTTGGTTCCTTTGGGGGCTGGTTGGCTAGACTGATTTTTAAATTGGTTTTACAGGTGCCGATAGCTCTTGGCTTCCCCCCACCCCCAATCCGGAGAAGAGGATTTGTCCCTTTAAAATTCCTCAGGAGGGCCTGGCAGAGAGAGACAGAGAACCCTCTCCTGACCTTACACTGTGGGAGCCCGGGGACGGAGACGAGGGCAGCCCTCACGCTGTGGGAGCCCGGGGACGGAGACGAGGGCAGCCCTCACGCTGTGGGAGCCCGGGGACGGAGACGAGGGCATCATTGAGAGAAAACACTTCACAGTTATGCTCACAGAGCACACCCTTTTAAGGATAAACCACCTCCTTCTTCCTGAGCCTCAGTTTCCCCTCACTCCCCACCATCGCAGGTCTTTCAAGGCCCTAGTCTGGGGGCGGGGGGGAAGGAGGCTTGAGAAACCAAGAAATCAGGCAGCAAAATGTTATTTTTTGTCTACTCAGAAGAATCCAGTATTAAGCTAACTGTTTGGTACTTTGCACGCATCTCCCAGCCCCTGGAACCAGCCACTCCATCTAGAACTACCCCGTGGAGCCTGCTTCCCACCCATTCCAACCATCCGAACCAGGCTGGGGGGAGGGAGGGCTGCTCACCCACCTCCCCACAGCCATCAATCACCCCAGAGCAGAGCAGAAGGAGCAGCAGGGCCTCTTCCCAGAGCAGCAAGCTTTTTCCTGGAGCCCGAGGCAGGATCCAGCATGGAACTGCCATCCTGTAGAGGGAAGGCTGAGTCCGGCTGGGGGAAGGAAGGCGCCGTGGGGCAGGGCAATGGGGTGTGGGAGCCCTCCATCCTGCCAAGTTCCAGAACACAGCCCAACCTGGGTCAGAATGTGCAGAGGGTCCTAAAGCCCTGCAGCCACCCAGAGAATTCCACGTTCCACAGTTGGCACTTCGAACTCCAAGTCAGAATGGGACATGGCTAAATCTCAGGGGGCTCACCTGCCCACACCTGTCCCGTCTCTCCAACCAACCTCCATTCTACACAAAGCTTTGCAAAGCATCCCACACTCTGTTTTGATCTTATTCCTGCCTTCTAACAATCCTCAGAGTCTCTGTAATTTCTAGCTTATCAAATTCACATCTGACCTTCCATCTCAATCATCAGCTCTCCGGACCCCTCACCCGCCAACATTCTCCACCCCGAGGCCCATCCAAGCTAACACGTTCACCATCCCAAACTTTCCACCCCTTCGCTCCAGGCCTTCATTTTGCCTCTAACGTGCTTGTCATTTGCTTCCTTCCAGACTCCGCTCAGAACTGCCTCTGACGAGAAGCCCTCCTTGGTTGATCTCGGCCCCAAAGAACAATCCTGTCATTTTTTCTGGTTCCCAGGTTCTCAGTGCAGAATCCACGAGGTGTTCATTGGCACCATTTTCACACATGTGCTGCACGGGAACGGCTGTTTGTTAGGCAGTGTCTTTTAAAGCGGACCTGCTCACGCAGGTGACAATCCATGTCACAGCTCCCTCCCAGAATGGCGGCACAGCTAGGGCATTGAGTCTGTGGAAATACTCAGCGGGCCTGTCTCCCGAGTTCAGATCAGCTTCACTCCTCCTCTGGTGACTGGCCTGCCCCGCTGCAGGAACCCAGGGCTCCCCCTCCCTCAACTCCTGCCATGGGAGACCTCACACGGGAGCCTCTGGAGTGCCACCAGGGAGTCAGGGAGTGGCTGTAATGGAGATCTTCCCCAACTTGGGAGACAGAGAAGGAGCTCTGACGTCCAAGTCAGGAAAGCAGGCCGAGGACATGGCTCCGCTCTGTGATCGTGACCAAGCCACTCCCATTTTCATCATTCAAATGGGGGTAAAGGTCTGTCCCTCCATGAAAGCGTTATAGTGACAGCAAATGTGAAAATGCTTCGGAAAGTACAGAACACAATATAAATATTGCTGCCTCTGCTATTATAATAATTACAAACAATAAATTGTTATAACTGTTACCGCAAGTACATGACGTTCCCCAGCACTCCCTGTGTTGAAGGAGTCCTCCCGCTGAGACCCCCGCCCCCTTGCTTTCCTTCCCCTGGCCAGGGGAGGGACAGGGGTGCCCAATTGGATGAGTGCCCCTTGGGATCAGCAGCTCATTATCCCCAATAGGTTCCCCAAGCGGCAACATCACCTCCAGCCCCTGGCCTCTCGGCTCCGCTCCCGAGCTGCCTCAGCAGCAGGAACAAGAGCGTGCCTTGTCAGACAAGCCCTGCATCTCCATAGAACATGCTCTAAGCATAATTACCCATCGGAGAAGTGCGCAGGCCCCGCCCCTATCATAGAGCAGCTGCCGCCGCCGGATTATTGCCGCTCCTCTAGCTGAAGGCTGAGCTGCCCTGGACCTCGGAAGCAGGAACAGTCCTCCAGCTGAGCAGGGCCAGCCAGAGCCAAGCGCTAGAGGGGTGCCTCGGGCCCCTGGCTGTGAGTAGCTGGGAAGCCTCCAGCAGCCCAAGCAAATGCCGAGCCTGGCTTCTCCCCACCTTTCCACCACTCCCGATGTTAGTCCCCACCTGGCCATCCTGAGGCTCCCTCTGCATGGGGGATGTATCCACCGTAGGCTTCCTGGCCCCTGACAGGCCCCTTATGGGCCTTCCCACCCTCCCCGACCCCACTGCTCCCAGAGGCTGAGGTGTCCCCCGCAGTGCTTGAAATGCAGACAGGCAGTTAGAGTGGGTCCCACTCCCCAGAGCCAGGTGGGGGGTAGGGCAAGAGAGGTGCCACCTCCTGCCTCCTCCCCCCTCCAGCTACACGCCTCCCCCAGGGAAACCACTCCCAGATAGCCCCTTGGGAAGATGTGTTCCTGCCTGCCCCACATCTCGCCAGGCTGCTATGTGATTGACTTCACACCATGAACGTCATTTCTCCCACTGTCTGGGTATTCCATCTGCAAGGGAAATGACCCAAGCCCCTGGGTCCAGCAGAGGTCTGCGTCCTACACCTTCCAGCCTCCACACAGTCTAAAGGGTCTTTAGACTGTTTCTAAAAGAGATGGGGAAATTGAGCCCCGAGTTGGGCCTTGACTCCTTCAATTTGATCCTCTGAGTGGCGCATAGGTCTGAGGGTGGGGGAGAAGCAGAGGACATCTGGAGGCCCTTGGGATGCAGTCCTCCCAGCTAGGCTGTCAGAGGCAGCAGGGACACCTAAGATGCTCACTGTCTGTCCATCTAGGAATTCCACCCTGTGGGAGCAGGGGCTCTGAAGAAGGCTGATTCTGCTCTTCCTCTGTGTAGAAACCCCCATCCACCTCCTCACATCCCGCCCTCTGCCAGGCTGAGCCCCAGAGCAGAGCCTGCTTTCTGCCAGACCATGCCCTGCAGAGACCATGCTGTCTTCTCTTGAGCCAGGTGTGGGGTCCTCTGAGCAGGAGTTCCTAAGCCTTTCTGGGACCACAGCTCCCTGCCCCCAGGGATACCCTGTCTGGTGCCATCTCAGGACTTCTAGGGGATTATGTCTCAAATCCTAACCTCAGACTAAAACCCAAGCCAGACCCTTCCATCCAGGATTCTAAGATATCCACACCATCCCTCGCTCTCAACCCCGCATCCTGTGTCTTGTCCCAGTCCTTCCCCACTTGAACTTCACTACTGCCGTAGTGACAGCTCTATGGGTAGGATGCATTGAGACAAATGGGGCTGTGATTAACCAGCCATCAATATCCCTTAAAGGCCCATTCTCTCAAGAGTTGGCAGGTCCCTCCATTCCCCCGCCTCCCTGAGCCAAGCAGAGATCCCCAGGGCAGCTCTAGCCTCCCTCTTTCTCTCTCCTTCCCTTCCTGCTCTGGCCATCTCAGCCAGATGGATTATGTCTTATTTCTCTTAGATTTGGCTGCAGGAACCAAATAGCATTTAAGGCTATTGATTGTTCAAAAGGCCAAGTGTATAATGTACCAGAAAATTAGTTTGGAATGCCCTGCAGGAGAACAGCTCCACTCCGGCCTCAGATTTACTCTGTTCTGGCGGGCCAGGAGGGGCATGGGGTGGGGGCCAGTGTACCTTTCAGTCTCCCCAGGAAGTTCTGGGAAGTCAGCCTCTCCCTGGAGGCCAAGCTGGGGCCTTCCACCAGCTAGTTTACCCAGGTGAGTTACATTATAGCAATACCCCTCCTTCACTTCTTCACTTCAACCCCCCCACTCATCATGTATCCCCCACCAACCCCATGTATGTGTACATGCGCACGCACGCACCCACGGACACATACACACACACACAAAATACACTCCTCTCACACACACCATGTTTTTTTAAATGCCTACATATAGGCACGCCCCTGAGACAGTCCCGTGCTTACTAACAGGGGCACGTCACTCTCACCTGTGTGCACGTGAGACTGTCTGGGTGTCCAGATTAAAAGGCTTTCCCTTTGTCTAAAGAATCTGGTGCTTAGAAGAGTACCAGACACAAAATAGGCGATCACTAACATTTACTGATCTCCCCCGAGGGGCTGCAGCACCACGGACAGCTCCCCGCGCCCTCCACTCCTGCCCACTCTGTGATCAGTTAGTTCACATGACCAAAACCGGCTCCCGCTCACAGCCTTCTGGAGTCACTATTAAGTTGGTAATCACGATAATGGCTTTCATTTTTGAGCACCTATTATGTATCAGTCACCAGCCAAGCTCTTTGTATGAATCATCTCCTTTGGTCCTCACGACCTCGCAGGATGGAGTTATTATTACTCCCAATCCACAGATGACAAAACTGAAGCTCACAGAGGTGATAATCCTCCAAGGTTTTCATTGAACTTGTCTAAAATAACAAAGGCAAGGGCACCCAACTCCAGGGGCCCCTGTTAAACTACACAATCTTCATATGACAATAACTTCACCAGACAGATTTTCCCTGAAAGCGGAAGACGAGAGACTGACAGGTACCGACCCATCACCTATTTTCCATCTCTATCACAGCCAGGCCCAGCTGGCCTGATGCAGACAGGAAGTGTGCTTGGGGCTGGCTCATCAAAAAGTGAGCAGGTATTCCTGAAGCCTGAAAAGCAGGGCCAAACGGGGCCTAAGGCATGGAAATCTTGCAAAGAGGACACTGGAGAGGCTCAAAGAAGTGTCTGGAAGTGAGATAATGTCCAAGACAATGGGATGTCACAGACACACCAGGTTGAAAGAAAGATAACCAGGACATGGCCAGAAGCAACTGTCCAGCCCCCCTCCTGCCCTTCCTGAAGCCAGCGGAAATGCTGAAGAAGGCAAAAGATTTAGTTCATTGAAATGGATACTTAACAATGAGAATGATGACTGAATTGCTCAGCTAAGGCAAAGAAACAGACTCCTGTTAAAAAAAAAAGAAGAAGAAGGAATTGTTTCATAAAAGGTTGAGCCATCCCTTTGTCATGGACAGAAGAGAGATCATTTCTATGTATTGTGTCTTCCGATAAAGTCAGACTATGCAGCACTGATACCCCTGCTGACCCAGGATCTGAGAACCAATGAATCTGCCAGGGGAACTCCAACTCCCCAGGCCCAAAAAGAGGCTCAAAATCATGAGGAAAGGTCATGGACCATTTGGTTTTGAGCATCAGTGTCCACTCTTCCCTCACCCCTGTTCCCCACTGAATAGCCACTCAAGCTTTATTTCACACATCGAGATTCTGAGACATTCGAGAAATCTTCTGCACAGCAGTAAGCTGGGACCCCTGAAACAGTGACTGTCTATACTACATTTCACTGAGCAATGTTTTAAAAGGTAGTGAGCCAAAGCAGAATCACCTATTTTGGTGCCTTACCTGATTCCTCCGACTTGAATCCACATGACTTTGGGGTATTTCCAAAGATACAGTTCACCCTGAAAAAGATAAATATTTACTGAAAGTCAAGACCATATGCCATAGGGGCGTTCCAAAAGTGCCGACAATGGGAGATGATTGGTATATATATCAAGCTGTCTGAGTGGGCCGCGTGGAAGGACCAACACTCACTTGGATGGGAAAGTTCGGACATGTGAGAGAAGAACTTAGTCTAATTTCTTCTTGCCACATCGGCAGCAAACCACCGGCTGTGGATCCAAGCCTTTCTTACATTCGCTGGTCCTTACGCTGAGACCCAAAGAAGGGAGAAGAGAAGGGTGGCTCAGTGAAGCAGGTTGTGCATCCTACCCGGAGTCAGGACACCTGGGGTCAATTCTGACTCTATCTTTAACTACCTGTGTGGCCAAAGACCTGAATCCCTTTGAGGCTCAGTTTTTTGTTTTTGTTGTCATGTTTTGTTTTGCTTTTTTCATTTCCAAAATGATACCAGTCTTTGGTGGGACTGTGATTCTGCCTAAATGAGACAGAAGACCTAGCACGGTGCTTGGCACACAGTATGCATTTAATAATGTATGTTAGTGGTGTTTTGAGGGGAAGGGTGTCAGGCAGTCACGGGCCCTGATAAAGGCCTGCGAGTTGTCATGAGGCCTGGAGAAAACAAGGGTGAAGACGGGAGCTAGAGACAGAAGAAGGGCACAATTGGGAGGAGATGGGCATGACCCTAAGAGCCACACTTAACAGGTGTTATCTAGGGATGGGTCTTCCCACAGGGATATAGGAAAGAGGCAGGGTTTCATCAGTTACCGAAATTAATCTAGGACCTGAACTCAGAAGGAGAAAGAAAGCAAGGTGCTCTTAGAAAGATACTCTTCAATATCCTAGTGAAGTGTTCAAACTGGCTCACACTGCAACAAAAGAGGGCAGTTAGACAAGAAGAAGAACTTCCAAGTTGAGCTACAAGCCCCTTACATAGGCTGCTCCCAGGGTCTCTAGAAGTCAGACAGGCAACTGTCCAGAGACAGGGGAATGGATGAAGTGGACTGGGGAAGCCCCAGTTCTTCTGCCTCTGAGATTCAGCCAGTTGAGCTCTCTTATGAGCAGCTCTCCGGCATGGGGAGGGGGCCCTGCGAAGCCCCAGGAAAGCACCAGTGTCGAAACCTAGTGGTAAGCAGCAACGCTAATGAGTGCCAAGAATAACAGTGGCTTCTTAATGGAGCCCTTAATGAAGACTCATTTTGGGTTTTATTAACATAGAGAAAAAGCACACATTCTCTCCCCCGCTCTCAGAGACCTGAGACACAGACCTGAGCCCATTCCCTGGATCCTGCTGCCAGTACCATAATCGGCTCTAGGAAGTAGAGTAGGAAGGGCAGCTTCAGAGCCCTGAAACCGTCCTTTGCTCTTCGGACAACCTATTTGGATCCCTGGATCCCACAGCTGGGGGGTAGGTTTCCAGCTGGGCGTAGCTCTGCCATTTACAGACAAGCTGCAAATAAGAACACAAAGGAGGCCCATCCCCAAGGTGGTAGCAGTGATTTTAACAGGCAGATACATCCCATTAAATATTTAATTAGAATGCAATCCCACCAAAGCTCTTCTACTATGAAAGACTAAAAACCACAGCCCTCTAGGTCTTAATCTGATGTTGGTCACTTACTACCAAATATAAGTGTCTATAGCCAGTCTATAGTCTCTGTTGGCTTCAAATACAGCAAGAGGGATTCAGGTTAGACCTCGAAATTCAGAACTCTAAAACTTGTAGATGACCCTGGAGTTCATCTAATCAAATCCTCTGTTTTATGAGGAAACTGAAGCCCAGAGAAATTAGAAATTCATCAAAAGTCAGAAATTAGAAATTCATTTTAAAAAAATCAAATAGCAAGTTGTGTCTGAGTCATAATCCAGGACACCCACGACAGCACTCCCCCATGACACCGGCCTTTGCTGGCCCCCTTCTCCCAGGGTGATGGAACTCGGCTACTTAACCATCCCTGGGACTGGGCTGGCATGAGCTAGATGGTATC
The DNA here is from genome assembly GCA_028534135.1 of Potos flavus. NCBI lineage: Eukaryota > Metazoa > Chordata > Mammalia > Carnivora > Procyonidae > Potos > Potos flavus. Next base: position 13,069,593 of record CM052884.1, on the reverse strand, counting down.
TGGGGGCATGTCTGGGCTGGGACCTGGAGGTGTCTCCAGTCCCCAAATATGAGCCCAGGATGCAACTCAGGGATTGCTTTGCTCAATCATTCAGATGCTCAAAAGCTCTTTGTTGATTAAATAGGAGATCCCTATTTTGAAGATCACCCTATTTTGATGATGAAAATCATCCCTAAAGAGCTCCACTGTCAGCCCAACCACGCTTGCAACCGCTTCGTCAATAGTTAATGCACAGTTACCAACTGCATAAGAGGAATGTCTGAGAGCCTATGAAGGCAGGGAGAGGGACTTTTTCCCCAGGAGCCTGAACCCTCCAGGATGGGGACTTCCTCTGCTGGGTGCTGGGAAAGTCGGACAGGAGGCATCTCCGCCAGGGAGGACCCTACCTGATGCGGGGGGGAGGGAGGGACAGCCTACCTCCCCACACATGCAACAGTGCTCCTGCTGAGTGACGGCTGCGTGCCCCACGTCATACTGGGCACTGAACCCACGTTATTTCTAACCTAATTTTCACAGCACCTCTGTAAGGTATTATTTTGCATCTTTTAACAGAAAAGGAAAAAGAGACACAAGTGGAGTAAGATACAAATGGCTTTAAGTCAATTGCTGCAAAACGAACACCTCGATGTCTAGAGGATACCGAGCATTGAGACAGCCATCGCAGGGAGCCAGCTGTAGGTCTCCCAGAAAAGTCGAGGGGTAGCCGGGAGGACCTCATTACCAGGTGGCAGACCTGTCAGAACAGAGGCTGATGTTTATTGAGCGACTGCTCTGTGTGCTGTGCTCTCTGCCACGCGGCTCACTACACAGTCTCACCTGATTCCCACAACCACTTTCAGAGATCAGTGTTCTGATCCTAACGAGACTCAGGTTCAGAGAGGGCAGGTGACTTTCCCAAGGTCACACCGCTAGCAAATGACAGATTCAGGATCTGAACCTACACCTGTCTAGTTCCAGTACGGGAGGACAAAACCACTGGCTTGACCAACGGGGACAGTAGCTGCTGGGGACAGGCTCAGAGGCCCCTGGGGGACACATCTCTTTCTTACAATAGAGGAGCTTCTTTCAAGAGCCTTAGCTCTGAAAATTGGGAGAAGTGACCAGATGTGCCTAAACCCGCAGGGATTTTTCCCTGCTGGATGTGCCCCTCCTCCCCTAGGAGGGCCCCTGGTGACGGCAAAGAAACACTTCGGGAAGATTCCATTAACATGCAAGGGGAATGCACGGATTTTCAGCACCAGCACGGCGACTTTAATCTGTTTTCTCAGAGAGGTTTATGCCCCATCTGCTCACATGGCCCATGGCACAGCGTGACTCGCTGGCCAGCATCCTTGTGAGCCACACGGCTCGGCCTGCAATCAACAGCAGGGGCTTTCAAGGCAGACGGAACAAAGTTCAAATTCTGATTTCTCCAGCTCGGAGCCTCTGTCCCCTCATCTCTTAAGCAGAGCTAATCATGCCTGCCTCCCAGGGCTGTCAGAAGCATCAAAGGGCTTGTCACCAGCCTCCTTCACTGTCCCCCTGACCAAGCCAAATTACCCCCACTCCACATGATTCACCTGCCACTTTGTCTTCCACGGGGGAGAAGACTGAGTCATTTGGGCTCTACTCTGTCCAGAGCCACCCTGATTGAAAGGAGGGAGCTGGAGGGGGCTCCAGACGGAGTTGATCCCGGGACGGCAGGCAAGTAGGGGAACAGCCCAGGAGATTCCGGAGGCAGAGGGGCCCCAGGGCCCTGAGGACCAATTGGGCCAACGCCAGGAATCAGATCCCTCTGCTTCAGGGGGCCTGGGAAGAGCCTGCAGCCTCCCTGGGCACTTGGCAGGGAAACGGAGGCGCTTGGGCACTGGGAGGGCTCCCCTTCCTCAGAGGCCTAACCAGAGTCAGGGACAGAGGATGGCAAGGCCCCAGCTCCACCCATGCAGGCTCAGTGTGCTGTGAAGGGAAACCACCCATGACACAGGCCTGGCCAGGCCCATCGGGGGCAGCAGCGTCCCCTCCTGAGCAACTCCTCTTCCCCGTCCCCTGAACTTACTCTGGCCTCCTCAGGCCCTAGACCCCGAGCCTTCTCCCCTCGGAGCCTGTTCTCCACCCAGGTCCCCTCTCAGCAAGGCCTTTCTGTCTTCCTCAGCACCACCCTAAATCCACCGTCCTTCCAGGGCCATCCAGAGAGCACCCCCTCTGTGAGCCTGGCTCCACCCACCTCCCTTGATCCTATCCCAACCAGCCTCTATGGAAGCAGTTTTTCTCCCCCTTTCAGGGAGCCCAGGAGGGCAGGGCTGGGCTGGTTAGCCCCGCTGTCCCCAGCACTCCATACGGGGTCCTGGCAAGTAACAGGTGTGGAGGAAACCTGTTCTTTCCTCCTCTTCCCCTTTGCTCCCAGGCCAGACACTGGGTCTGCAGGAGCTGCAAACAGAGGACGGCTGACCCAGAGCAAACTTGAGTGATGTCCTTGGCTGGTCCCAAAGACTTCACTCCTCTGATAAAAGGGAGACTTTTTTGCCCCTCACCTCCCAGTTGTAAAGCTCTTAAAGGGACCTCACCTCTTATTAGCTCCCTCCTTCTTCCTGCCAGTGCCAAGCAAATGTCTGCCTCCTCTGGAGCTCCCTCCTCCCGGGCCTGCCTACCCCTCCCCACCTCCCCTCCTCCCCATCTCCCCTCCCACCTCAGCCCTGTAGCAGGGAATGTAATTAGGCCTTTCCCCAGGACGGCACCCCCTCCACACAGTTGGACTGCCCATCCAATGGGGGATAATTTATGGAAATGGGTAAAGGTGTTTTAAATTATTCAATTTAAATGTAAATAGGGGAGATGGTTTCTCTGAATAAATTGTCTTATTTATGTTCCACGCGACTCCCCTCCCAGGGAAATATGGAGCAGTTTGGAGCCCTCTGGAGCATAGGGACCTCCACTTCTCTTTAAGCAATATGGGACCAGCCCATGCCCCTGGGGGGTGGTGATTTGGACACAAAGGCCCCTGACAGCCTCTGTCCAAGCTGGGGTCACAAGACAGGCCAAGCGCTCACCATGAGCTGATCCACCCCCACCCCACCCAACCCGGGGAGAACTACGGTCAAGGCCTTGGATGTGGGCAGAAAGCAACTCTTCCATCTCTGTTTGCTGGGGAGTGACAAGGGGTCAGGGGCTCTAGACCCCTCCCCTTCTGCCCAAGGTCTCTTTCCATCTGAGTCCCAGCAGTTAGGGGGCTTTGTACCTCCCTGACAAAGTCCTTCATGCTTGGAGCCCTTCATGCTGAATGACTATGGGCCGACAAATATTCTCAGAGTCTTTCTATCTTAAACAGGGTCCCCTCTGGGAGGAAGGGGGATGGGGTGGTCCCTAGGCAGAGAGTTGCCTTGAAAGGAAAGGACCTTTCTTCACACATCTTGGACACCATCCCATGTGCCAATGGGAAGGCATTTGAGGGTGAGGAGAGGGGCCCATTACACAGGAGTAACCAGCAATCGATGTAGCTGTTAGAGGGTTTTCAGGGGGCATTGAACATTGAACATTGAACAGCTCAAAGTGGCTCACATACAGGGAAATTGACTAGCTCTGGAAACCTGGAGGTAGGGCAGAATCTGGGTGTAGATCAGGTGTGATCTGGAAGTCTGGTCCTGTTTCCCTGTGATTCTTTTTTTGTGTATCCATCATCCTCAGCCTAGGCCACAAGATGGCTAGGGCAGTTAGGAGCCTCATATCCACCCATGACAATATTCAGAGAAAACCAGAAGAAAGCAACTCTCAGAGACTCTTCCAGAAGTGTAAAAAAGACTTTCCCGCACCCCTCAGGAAAACTCTCCTTGCACATCGTCGGCCTCTCTTGACCACTGGGACGACTTTAGACCAATCAGGTCGTCTAGGATGTGGGGGCAGGGCAGGAGCAGCGGCAGCTTCTCCCTGAGGCACACCCAAACATGGGGAGGAGGAAGTGGAGACTGGGCGCTGGCTAAGACAATATCCACTGGAGTAACAGTTGAGCAAGAGGTTGTTGAAATCGAGGCATGTTTTAATTGCCAACCACGCTATTTCAACCTGCCCTGTTTGAACTGGGTCAATTCCTTTCTGCCTCATCCCAAGAACCAGATCGCTGCCCGACCCCAAAGCGTCAAGAATCAAATCAATTACCCAAATAGCAGACTGGTTGACAAGACGGCCCAAGTAAGACACAAGGTGCCATCCAGATGCCTTAGCTCTTTCCTGGGATATCCATAAACGAAAGGCCAGCTTGTCCATGCCCCATGATCAGCAGCACCCCGTCACTGCCATTTATTAATTCATTCTACAACTATCTACCTGGACAGCCACAACTAGGGGCAGGAGGTTCACTGGCAAAGCAAAGATACATTTCCTATTTTCCCTATGTATCTCCTCTCTCCCTCTCTCTCCCTCTCTCTCTCTCTCTCTCTCTCTCTCTCTCTCTCTCTCTCTCCATTCTTGTGGTGGACTTTATCATGTTTGTTGTCAGCTGGTTTGGCTGCCCACAAATATCCTTGCTGAGTTTGGGAGTCTCCAGCCTCATGAGCCTTACCTAGCCTCCTGTGCAGCAGATGGGCACAGACTTATGATTCAGACCCCACTTATCAGATTCACCCATAGGACACTCCACTTGAGAGGGAGGAATTTGAGTAAGTTCATTGCCCAGAAGCCACTGTGCTGGTGAGGGTAAACACGGAGGTGTCCAGCTTTGGGTTAGAAGTGCTCATAGGATCAAGTTCCTGGCCCAGAAGCACAATCGGTGGGCAGTGGCAGGAGCCACTGAGGTTCCCTGGTGACTGGTGGGACAGCAGCAATGGTTGGGGTTTCCCCCATCAGTCTAGGTTGAGGGTACAGGAAGCATCTTGCCTGAAAGCTCAATCTTGAGTCTGGTTCTCCAGCCCTCCCTGTGATTAGATGAGACAACCACTATTCTTCTAATAGAGTCCTTTTCTGCTTAATCAATCAGAGTCATTCCTCTTGCTTATGGCTATGAACCCCAACTGATGGAGAAGCATGCCCCATCCTTGGTGAAACCAAGTCTTTCTTAAGACCTAGACTGGGTAGCCTCTTCTCTGAATTCCCCCAAGCCCAAGCACTTTGTTCATCTTCTTACAGCAGACTTAATAAAGGCATGAGCCCCTGTGGGAGTCTCTGCTACCTCGCAATACACACACACACACACACACACACACACACACACACACACACACGCTCTGATTTCCATGGGCTCTGGGACCACACCTTTTTCATCATTATATCCTCAGATCTAGGTTCAAACCTGAATCAGAGTAGGTGCTCACTAAGTATTTGTTGCAATGTGATTATTGCCACTGTCTTTATTATGGACACTGTCTTTATTATTATTGGTGGATCAAAATCCACCAATGCCTGGCACTGATTTTAGCAACATACAGAGAATGGTCCATATTTTGTCCCACCTTCTGCAAACCCGTTACCAGGTTAATATCCATGGGCTCTAGGCACTGCAGTCCCCACCAGAACATTCCCTAAAATAACACAGGACTGTCCTCTGACCCCTACACCCAGTTCCCTAATCACCTGTGATGGTCTTGCATTTGCTCCTTCCAACCCACTGTTCCCATTTCTGCCTTGGTGCCACTCTACCCTCGACCCTGGGAAGATACCCATTCTTGGACACGGAGATGACATCCCAAAGCCCCTGAAGAGATATGCCTGTGTGAGTTATGTTGCCAACCCGAGGGTGTCCCTCATCCTGCCCAGCCCTGCGCTCACACGCCCACTCTACTCCCTCTGCAGGAAGAGCCAGAGGAAATAGACAACTTTCTGGAATCAATTTCATGCCCTTGGGCATGATAAACAACTAAGCAGGGAGCAGCACCCATGGAGGGAGCTAATGGCCTTGGGTATCTGAGTGATGCATCAACTCCCTGAAAAAGCAAGCGTGACCTCAGACGCTCTCTCCACATGCACTTTTTCTCCATACATTGCCCTACTTGGAGCGGACTCACAGAAGCCCCAGCTGCCCCTTCCTGGGTGCAGACAGGACCGGTACTTCTGTTTTCCCCGGGTAGCACACAGCCTGTCATCAGCCGGGGGCCTGGGGTGACCTAAGGCAGCAAGCACCTGGCCCACCACCTTAGCCAAGAGTGCTACACTACGGACGGAGCCACGCCACCGGGATGCGAACCCCAGACCCCTCCTCACTATCTGTGTGACCTTGGGCAAGTCACCTAAATAGTACAAATCTCGCAAGGTTCTTCTTTTTAATTTATTTTTTCAGTGTTCCAAGAGTCATTGTTTATGCACCACACCCAGTGCTCCATGCAATACGTGCCCTCCCTAAGACCCACCACCAGGCTCACCCATCCCCCTCCCCTCCAGAACCCTCAGTTTGTTTCTGAGTCCACAGTCTCTTATGGTTCGTTCTGAGGATTCCATGAGCTACTGTTTGCAAAGGGCTTAGCACGGTGCCTGGCACGAAGTCCTTAATAATTTTAGCTATGTCTGTTTTTAACCTGGGTCCCTGTTGTCAGCAAGTTCTTGGTTCCTCTAACCTGAATACTGTCCACACGGCCTCTGATGGCCATACCAGCTTGTTCTGCTCCCAGTGGTCCTGGACTGAGCAGCCCCCAGTGTGATGCAGTGGGAAAAGCAATAGCACTGGAAGCAGAAGAGCTCCATCCAAACCTCATCTCAAGTCTGTAGCCATGATCTCTTTACATCTAGTCGGCACGAGACAGATTCTAAATACATGGTGACTAGCTGTGTGGACGAACAAAGGTCGCTCTGCTTCTCTGAGCCACATGCTACAGCGGCCTTGTTTGTACAGTGGGAAAGGCGCACTGCCCCCAACAAAGTCACGGCGAGGATGAAAACAAATGCAGTGACATCTGAGAGAGCGCCTGGGATGGCAGGTGGCCAAGATGTCAGTTGAATCTGGCTCTGCTCAAATGCTCAGTGAGCAAGACTTAGTTCCCTGAGCCCTCCTCCCCCTGAGGACAGAGATGACCCCATTTCTGCAACCTTCACCCCTTCGTGTCTAACCCAGCAAGTTCTGCCATGTTTCTTCAGCCCAAGGAGCACTGATTTAATGGTGAGAAACCAACATCAGATTTCACCAGAAGGAGAATCCTTGCAGCTCTCCACAGGAAGGCCAACGTCCAGGAGAGGGCTTGTGACTCCAGCTATTGACACGTGCGCCACACTTTGCAGTTAACAAATGCGCTGTCGGTTAATGTCTTACCAAACACAGGCACTGGCCAGTCTTGCCAAAGAGGAAACTGGCTTAGACTGGGGAACCAACTTCCCCACAGTGGTGGAGAAGAATATGAACTCAGTTTGCAATCGGTCTCTCTCTCCACCCCATTGGGCACTCTGTCCCCTGCCAGCATGTCCTCCCACACCAGCCTGGCAGGCCCTTTCAGATCTTCCAACCCAATGTCTGGCACATCTCCTAGCACAGAGTAGGTTCCCAATCATTAATCACCTAATCTGATTATCAGATTTAATCCAACTACTCATTTCACCAATGAGGAAACTGAGGCAGAAAGTGAAGAAGTGAAGAGTCCAAGGTCACACAGCTGGATGGTGATGTGATGAACCCATGAACAGAAGAACAGAAGCTTATCCCAAAATGTCAGAACTAGAATAAGCCCAGGAGGTCACAGGGTCAAGGCCCTGCCCAGTCCTTCCCTGGTGATCAAGCCACATTCTCCCATTCAGACCTTGGAGGAGGGGAAACAAGAGGCTTCAGAGGCTGGATATAGCAGGTGGATTGCATAACGTCCCAAAATCCCCTCCACACACACCTGTATCTGTGCCCCTTGACAACGTGACTTTGCAGTTTCTCCCAACAAGAAATAAAGTCTATTTCTCCTCCTATTGAATGTGGGCTGCCTTGTGACTTGTTTGGACCAACAAAGTTCAACAGATGTGATGGCATGCCAATTCCAAGGCTAGACTTCAAGAGACCTTGCGACCTCCCACACTCTCTTAGAACCCTGCCAGCACCATGTGAGTGAGCCTGGGCTAGCCTGCTGGAGGATGAGGATAAGCCGAGAAGAGCCCAGTTGTCCCATCTGAGGCCTCCCTAAACCTGCCTAGGACCAGACGACCCCCAGACATGAGAGCCCAGAGATTGACAGAGGTGCCTTCTCAACCCACAGCCAACCACAAGGACATAAGTGACCCCAGCCAAGACTGGAGGAATCACCCAGATAACCCACAGGCTCATGAGAAATTGTTTCAAGTCACTGAGTTTTGGGGTATTATAAAACACTAGCCAACAAATACATTGAGCCTTCAGAAGAGACAAGTCATAGCCACAAGCAGAAGTCAGGGTTAGTGCTCCAGCGGGGTCTTGAAGGGGTAGGACCCTTTCTATAAAGAGCCTGACAGAGCTTCCACCTCCTCTGTCCAGCCCCCAGCCTTCAAACCAGCCCCAGGACCTGTGAGGTCAGTTCTAGCTTGGGTCCTACCCCGCCCACCCATCTTGGCATCTGCAAACCCCCCACTCCATGGCAGCATCCAGGAGGGGTAAGGACCCCAGTGCTCTGACCAGGGAGGGATGCCATGAGACCTGAGGCTACCCACCCCAGGAGGAGCTCTCCTCAGAGACAAAACCCTGACAAAGCCCCGGGGTGGGATCTCAGTGCTGGAGAAGCACTTGGGGCCAGGCCCCTCCCCCACTCAGGGGGAGCAATCAGCCCCGGAGGAGCTGAGAAGGCCGCTTGACATTTGATGGGAGTCATTATCAGACACTTATTCCCAATCAAGGCTCAAGTGCCTCTGAGGGCCCCTCTCCTGCCTTCTCATTCCAGGGAGCATTCATGGGAGGCAGGGAAGGATCACCCAACCCACCCAAGTCTGGGCGAAGGCCCTCATGAGCCGCCCCTCTGATGCTAGCCCCCTCTTCTGCTCCTGAGGTCCCCAGGAGCAAGCTACCGCAAGCCAGAGTGTGGAGAGTAGGGACTGCAGAGCGGGGACTCCTGGGTACTTGAAAGACTGGGGCACAAGGAGGCTCAAAGGGATGTGTGCGGGAAGGCCAGGTCAGAACTACGATTCCTGCGGGACTCAAGAAGAGCTCTGTCCGCAAAGCTCAGGCTCCGGGGCTCCTGAGTCCCTGTCCCGGGCAGCCACCTCCTCCTCCAGACAGTCCTCCGGACACATACCCAAACTTCCTCTCTTTAGCTAGACGCCCCACTGCTATCTTAGGAGAGTCATGGCTCAGGAGTGTGAAGGCCTTTTAAGGCTCTCCCAGCTCAGAGAAGGATCTTGAGCAAGCCACCTAACCTCTCCTGTTCTGAACAAAGGACAAGGACTCCTGCCCTGCCTCTCTCTGCAGGAGGCTAGTGTGGGAATCCCATTCTTTAATGTATGGGAAAGCACTGATAAACTGTGAAACAAGGGCTGGGTCCAATTGTCCCCCAACTAGATCCTCATCACAAATATAAGTGAGCTCAGATGAGCCAGATGCAGGCACAGGCTGGTAAGGGTGTGTGTGCGTGAGCGTGCATGTGTGTGCGTGTGTGTGTGTGTAGCTGTCTCACTGCACTCCAATACCAATATTTCATGGTTGGGATTATCTGTGGGTTTTCACCATCTATGTCTCTATTCAGGCAGTGAATCAACCGTATTGATGTGTTACAGTCAGAATACAGAAGCACTTTCCGGTTAAAAAAGAAAGGGAGTAAAAAGCCTTGTAGTGGGTTTGACAGGAGAGAGAGAAGATACACACACGCACCACCCCTATCCTCTCAAGGAACTTAAGGACTCAAATAACTGAATATAAAAAATAGAGAAAGAGGGGGATGGAGAGTCATGAGATGAGTCCTGAGAGCAGTCAATCTAGAAGGCTTCCTGGAGGAAGAGATAAAAGTCTGAGCTGGCTTTTGGTAGAAAGGGCATGCAGGGAATGCAAGCAGCAGGGAAAATGGCTTTGGGAGAAGGACGGAAATCGATTAGTTTCCTGCATCCTTGTCATCAAATGACAATAGCTATACTTCACCCTTGTAGAGCAGTTGACAGTTTACAGGACTTTCTCACATGAATTTCCTCACCCAGGTTTCATTACAGTCCTCTGAACTAGACAAGTCAGTTTTTATTATCCCCATTTTACAGATGAGGGAACTGAGGCTCAGAGAAGTGGTTTTCCCAGTATCTCCAAGTTCGCTGGCCATGGAGCTAGTGGAAGCGCCCAGGGCTCCTGACTCCTACCTAGCCCAGTGCCTTTCCACGGTCTCTCTCCAATCCCACCCTGCCACTGTGTCTGCCTCTGTCTATAAGCTCCTTGGGGGCAGGTAGTGTGTCTGGGTAATGAACTCTCGGCAGTGCTTGGGAGATCAGTCTAGGAGAGGGGGTGGCATCTCTATGGTCAAACAGAACCGAAGCCCTATCCATTTACCTTGACTTTGCCTGTTAGTCCTCTCTGCACCTCTGTTTCCATGTACCTAGAATAGACTATTACAAACACAAGAAGAGGGAATGTCTTGGAAGCACTTAGCATGGTTCCTGGCACACAGTATTTGCTCAATTAATTGCAGCCCCCATCATTAAGCTCTTGGCTATTGGGTTATTATTCCTAATCAGAAGACTTTCTTCATGGCCACTTTGCACCAGTTTCTCCCTTCCAGGATAAATGGGTCATTTAACACCCACACTGTGACCATTCATTACTGTCCTGATAGATGGTTCTCAGCGAGCACAAGCAATACGCTTCTCCCTCCAGCCACCTGGCCCACGTGTCTGGCCTGGACCCCACAGCCCGGAGGGGCCCTGGGAGCCCTTCTGCACCAATCAGCGTCAGGGCTGACCCCTCGGCCACCTGTTGAAATACATTTCAGTCGCTAGAGCTCTGATTTCTATTAAAAGTCCATTTGCCAAGAAAGTGGAAAGGTAATTATGAATCCCAGTCTTAAATCACTCTGCCGCTGAATTATTAAAGGGAAGAATTAAAAATAATCAGGCTTTTTCATTACACTTCATAGCGGGGAAATTAAAGGTGTAAGAATGTATTTTTTTCCTCGAATTTAAGTATTCATTTTAGAGATTTATAGGGGAGTTGAAATGATTCCCTGCATGCCCAGCTCTCCCTTTTATGAAAGGGGGAGAGGGAAAAAAACCTTGTAAAATTAAGAGGGAGATAGAGCGAAGAAGGGATTTAACATAAAGAAGTACAACTGAGTGTTTTGCATTTTAATACATTTTTTTCTGCACAATTACACCATTGAGTGATATGGCAGAGAGAGATTAGGCTGCTGCTAATTTCAGATACTGGTTGAGGAAATGGCAAGGGGGGGGGTCTCACTAGTTGTCAGGTCAGGAAAAGCATGCTGGGGCATCCGAGCTGGCTCCCCAGATCTCCAAGCACTAGGAGGAAGGGCCTGTTTCAGTGCCAAGACTCCTGGCACCCTCTTTTCTTCGGGGGAGAACAGGATGAGGGACCCTGCTCATTTCACAGAGCAGACATCCAAGGCACCAAGAAAGGGAAAAACAGCAGCCAGGAGCCTGGGACCAAAATGGGAGGAACATGGAAAAGAACTTCCTAACTAGTTTTCAGGTCTGGAAGAAGGTGGAAGAGAGATGGGGGTCACTTTCCAGCTACTCACCCCCCCATTTCTTCCCAAGGCGGAGTGTGAGAAACAGAACCATCCAGAGTTATAGGAGACAGACAGGAGGATTCTGGAAAGCCTTGCCCTCAGAACTGAATCCTGAGAGCTCCTGATGGATGAGGACAAGGATTGATGAAGCCCCTGCCTTCCCCAGTCCCAGCCAGTGTGTGCGTGTGGTGGTGGGGGGGGGCAGGGGGGATGCAGCCCAGACTCCCCAGAGTCAGGTGACCAGCAGGTACCAACTCCTCCTATCCGGGACCAGGTGCAGAAGGGGGAGACAACGACAGCAGACCTGGAGGGGATTCATCCAAGGAGGCTTCCAGGAGGAAGAGGGTGGGCAGACAGGGGCACCGGAGAAGAGGGCAGGCAGACAGAGGCACCTGGAGCACAGGGCCCATCCATTCTTCCTGCTCTGTAGCAGCTGGAGGCCTCTGTGCTCTCTCCCTGCTGGGGGCAGTTTGAGGACAGAACAAGAATCAGATGCCATCAACACACAGGCATCGCGGGCAGCAGCTGGGAGGTCCCAAATCAGACCCAGGGGAGGGCGTTAAGAGCGGGCTGGTCCCATCCAGATGTGCTCCAACAGCTGGCCTGCCTCTCCTTGGGGCCACCAAGCTGGAACGCCTCTGTCCCATGTCCCTTCCACCTACACAGGCAATGACTGGACCGGGGGAGGGGGAGGCGCTCCCCTGATGGAGCCCCTCAGCTGCCCGCCCCCTCCCCGGAGATGGTAATGAATTGCAGGGAAACGCGCTGAGAGGTGTCAGAACAATTTCTATTAAACATAATTTCCTAATGAAAAGGTTACGAGGGAGCTGGTGGAGCTAATCAGGATTGAATGCTCACTCCAACCCACTCTGAGGGAGGGGGCTCGAGGCCTGGTCCCTGGTTCCACCTGGTCTAGGCTGGAGGGAAGGGCCGTGGGATTGGGGAAGGCCCTGGACTGCTTCCCACACATCCATCTCAAGGTCTCGCCCATGCCCATTATTAGAAGTTTGCGGGGTGCCAGGCACCTGGTTAAGTGTTTTCCATGTCTCATATCCTCACAAGATCCCTGCAAAAATGGCAGTTATATCCCCATTTTCAAGATGAGCAAGTTGAGACTCCGGAAGGTCCCATCTCCAGCAATTAGGAAGCCAAGGCGAGATCCTAACCCAGATCTGTCTGATGGGAAGCCATACTGCAATGCCATCATTGCTCCCCACCTCCCGGGCCCTGAGCTACTCCATGGCTGCATAGTCCCTTGGAAGGGCAGGTAGAGCCGTTGAAAGGGGGCGGGGCAGGGCAGAAGTGCAGCACAGTGGGCCTGAGTCCTGCTCAGGTACCCACCCTCCACCCAGTCTCTTACTGATGATTGGGAGATCTGTGAGAAAGAAACCAAGGTCATTTTCCACATGGTTCTGTCTCCTCAGAGACTGGCACAGTGCCCTGCTGAGCCTGGAGGGGGCACACTTGTCAATGTGGCCAGCTCAGGGGTGCTGAGAGCCCTCTGAGTCTTTATCTTGAGAACAGGAGGCACCGACCCCATGCAGACTGCCCCCCCACCTCTGGTCCCAGAGAGGGTCCCCAAACAAAGCTGGTCTCTGAGCAGGGACTCTGCCCCTTTACTCCTCCCTCACCCTGGATCTCAGATGTTAAATTGCTACATCACGCCTATACTGAAGGGGGGGCCAATGTGGCCAAAACCAAGAAAAAGGAAAGGACTTTTTCAGAATGTTCTCAGATTCTCCCTAAGCCCTCAATTATAAACTCTTTAAAAATGGCCTTGGCTTTTACTGGTGGAGGTTGGGGACAGGGGATGGAGCAGGAAGGGAAGTGGATCTGAGACCAAATGGTACTGAGTCCTATTGTAATTCAGAGGCTCCTGATACCACCAAAGCCCAGTTGGGAGCAGTTTCAGGAACACTGGGGCTTTGCTCTACCAGAAGCTTCTACAGCTGTTGAGACACCTCTTTGGAGGGGGAGGAATGTTCCAGATGGTGACAGGGGCAGGCCCTTAAAGTCCTCCAGGAAGCTCACCACCACCGCTATATCCCATGGGAGAAGGGGGCTGAGCTGTGGGAGGGGCCCAGATCACAGATTCTCCTCCCCTCCTCCCACCTGGGCCCATCCAGCCCCTCCCCTGCTCCTGCCCATCCACTGTCTCTCCACCCTGGGCCAGGAGCCCCAGGTTCTGCACCCCGCCCCCAGCAGGGTGCATCTCCCCATCCCTCATTATGATGAAGCCGTCACTGACTGCCAGCGCCTGCCTTCCTGGGACCTTCAAAGCCAGGAACAGCATGAAATATGCAGCCGCCTTCCCAGCTCCCACTCCCCGCACAGCCCCCTCCCTCTAACTGCTTTGTGCAGATTAAACTTGGATGTCACAGCTCTGGCTGAGGACATCCAACGCTTACATTCTCCAGAAACACTGGAGGCTGCTTCTGCCTCCAGGCCAGAGGAGCTCGGCCCCTGAGTGTCTGAGGTGCCGCTCCTCCAAGCCCCCTACCACCAGACACACACCCCTTAGACTGAAGGCTCCCTGGAAGGCCAGCAAGGCTTTTGCGAAAAACAGCAGTGGTTTTCCAAGTGTGGCCCCTGGACCAGCAGCCTTAGCATCACCTGAGAACTTGACAGAAATACAAATTCACAGATCCTAGTCCAGGTTTACTGAATCAGAAACTGGGGGCAGGGCCCTGCACTTTGGAGGTTAGCAAGCCCGCCAGACAATTCTGATTCAGCGTTAGGTTTGAGAGCAGCTGAACTACAGACCTGCTCAACCGCATCCAGTCAACGGGACAGAGCTCCCCGGGCCCCCAGGGCTGTGCTAAAGATGCCAGGGAAGGAGGATACCAGCTCCCCCGCACCAGGCTGGCTGTCCGTGGCTGACAGGAAAGGCAATAATCAATGACCAGTGCAAGCCCAGCGGGAGGATCCTGGAAGGTACAGAGGGGGATAGCTGGGTGCTACAGGGAATGAAGTTTCCATGGACGAGGGCAACTAAACTAAATGGGGGCCAAAAGCATAAAAAAAAAAAAAATACATTGAGACCAAATGCCAATCAAAATCACAATGAGCTATCACCTCACACCTCTTAGGATGGTTACTATTTGAAAAACAAAGACAAAACAAAACAAAAAACAAAACAGAATCACAAGTGTTGGTAAGGATGGGGAGAAATTGGAACCCTGTACCCTGCTGGTTGGAATGTAAAATGGTGCAACCAGTATAGAAAACAGTAGGAAGTTCCCCTAAAACTACAAGAGAGCTACCACATCGGCCAGCGATCTCACTTCTGGGTATGCATCCAAAAGCAAGAGGGCCTCAAAGAGATATTTGCCCATTCATGTTCACGTCAGCACTAGTCACAAGAGCCAACATGTGCAAGCAATCCAAATACCCACTGATGGATAAACAGGTAAATAAAATGGGGTATGTCATATAATAGAGTATTATTCAGCCTTAACTAGGAAGGAAATTCTGACACATGCTACAACATAAATGAACTTGGAAGACATGCTAAATGAAATAAGCTAGTCACAAAAGGACAAAAACTGTCTGACTCCACTTACATGAGGTACTTAGAGCGGTCCGATTCCCAAGAAGTCTGGGATGGTAGAATGGTGGGGGGGAGGGAATGGGGAGTTGTTGTTTAATGGGTATGGAATTCCAGTTTGGGAAGATGAAAAAATCCTGGAGATCTCTTGCACAGTAATGTAATTATAATTAACACTATTGGGCCATACCCTTAAGATGGTTAAGATGGTGGGGGTGCCTGGGTGGCTCAGTCATTAAGCGTCTGCCTTCGGCTCAGGTCATGATCCCAAGGTCCTGGGATCGAGCCCCGCATCGGGCTCCCTGCTCTGCAGGAAGCCTGCTTCTCCCTCTCCCACTCCCACTGCTTATGTTCCCTCTCTCGCTCTCTGTCAAATAAATAAAATCTTTAAAAATAATAATGGGAGACAAAATGTGGATGGGACAGGGGATCATAACCCCAGCAAGTCTCACATGTGCATTGTCCACTTGCAGACACACCCTCCGCCTCACTGGGGAAAGAGCAGAGCAGGCGCGACCATCCCATTCTACGGGGAGAGAGCCAGAGAAGAAGGGTGCTTGGCCAAGGTCTCAACACAGTGAGTGGAGAGCAGGGGCCAGGGCTCAGCTCCTGACCCCGTGCTGGTAAAGAACTCTCATGGCAAAGAGGCCTCCAGCCCTGGAAGCTGCAGCTGCACTGTGGCAGATTCTCAAGGAGCTGAGGGTGGTGTTGGGAGGCCCTGGGATCGGGCTGGAGGGGTGAGACCATAGGGTACATCCTGGTTTGTACCTTTACTCCGAAAAATCATTAACAGCCCTCCCTTCATTTTCAGCAACGTCCCAGTTTGGAAGACAGATAATATTTACCCTAACTATAAGTGACTAGAAACCCAAGGAGCAGAGCGTTGAGTGGAATCTAACAGGAAAGAGGAAAGGGAGAAGAGCCCTTATAAGGATCTCAGAAGGTCCCTCTGACTGTGAGCAGTAGACCAGATGGAGGAAGGAGGAAGGGGACAGAGGCAGTGGTCTGGGGCATGGGAGGAGTCCTTAGACTGGGACACATGGGCCTTCCTGTGGACCCCCAGGAACATCACATACCTTCTCCCGGCCACCATTCTCCTCCGCCCCCCCTTTTCCCACTCACCCCCTGGGCACTCCACATGGAACACAAGAGCAGGCCCCACGGTAGGAACTGGCCATGAATTCTCTTGCCCCTCTGAGCTTTCCCCAGTGCCTGGCTTTGGGCCAAGGTAAAGTCCAGACCAGCCCACACTTGCCACTGCATTCCATTGCCCGGTCTCAGCCTGGGCCAGCCTCTCACCTTCAATGCCCCCCTCAATCTCCAACTCACCCCTCCTGACACTAGAAAAGCCCCATGCCCTCACCCCTGCAGCTGTTCTCCCAATCCCTTCTTCTCCAGGACCCTCCACTTTCTAACTTGCCCAGCTTCACAGGCGCACAGCCTCAGCACATCTCAGCATTTACGTACAAACCAACCAGCTGCTTTGCCTCTGTGAGAGTTTCCTCCTCCATGAGGAGTACCCCCACTCTCCTCTTCCTCTCCCACACAGCATGCACCATGGACCAGAGGCTCAAGGAGACCAGAGTCAGAGACACATGGCAGGTGGAGAGCAATGGACAGGACCCATGGCCCACCTCCATCCTTTGCCTTTGCAAAGAGATAACGATGTCCTCTCCAAAGACTTCCTCCCCTTGAGGGAATGTTGTCAATGCTGACTTCAACATGAGTTTGTCGCTCCCTGAAAGTGAGGGAGGTTGGTGCACATGGCCAAGTCCCAGTGCCTGCCACAGACTGCCAGCCATGTTTATAAGGAGGGAGAAGAGAGGAGGGGAGGAAGAGCCAGTCCGTACAACCCCAACAGTTGTACAGTTTTAAGGGTTCAGATTCAGTCTACAATGAGGGTGAGGGGTGAAGTGAAATGCTAGGGTTGAGGTTACACCTGAAGATAGTGTTGAAGATTCATCTGAGGGAAGGGACAGTGTTGGGTTGAACCTCAGATTTGTATTGGGTTCCAGTGTGAGTTCTGGTTAGAGCTGTGCTTAGAGGAGCTCTAGGGTACAGGTTGTGATTGGGGACTAGGTTATTGCTAGCACTAAGGTTTGAGCTAAAATTCATCTTAGAGTTAGATATGTCTGAGGGTTCTGGGATTTGCAGCATGGAATCAGTGCTGTGGGCTTGGGCAGGAGATCTGCAGGCAACAAGCCTGGCAGACCACCGGCCAGACAGTGCCAGATGGGATCTGGGGCCACCATGGACAGCTCCAAGGAAAGCGCCTTAGTAAGCAAAGCAGCCCCGAAGGTATTCCTAGCTACCTTCCCCCACCACCCCCTCCAATGATATCATGACTCTGAACTCTTCACCCAAGACTGACCCCTGAGAAGACCAAGGGAGTACCATATCCTCTAGAGAGTTTGGGTCTCCCATCTTAGGGTCTCTGCCTTTCCTTCAGAATCATTAGAACCCTACATCCCCTGTGCCTGGAATCTAGATTCTAATTGAGAAATCTCTGGTTTGGGCCTTTACAAGATGATCGTTTTCCTAAAAAATCAAAGTTTTTCAAACTCAGCTCTTGATGGCCAGGTACACTCTACTCTGTTTAACATAACTCATTCCTCTGATCACTCTTCCCCACAGGAAAATCAGAGAGATTCCTCAAGTCTTTTCCTCTTCTCTCTCTCATTTTTCCCTCATCTCCTGAGCCCTCAGGGGTAGGATGGGACCCAGGTGAGGCCCTCATAGGTGCACAGCGGAGAGCACAGAGAGGCAGGCAGTGTGCAAGGGTCCAGATTTCTACCCACCCCTGGCCAGACTGAGAGCTGCCCTTCCCCTCTACAGCCCCAGACACCTCCATCATGGGAAGAGTAGATATGGAGTAGATATGATAAGAGTAGATATGGAGCAGGGACCTCCTGAAGGACCCCAGATGCTGCATCCACCAGCCCCAGACCCTGGGAGGTCCCAGAGAAGACTTTAGAGGTCTTCAACCTCAGACTGCCAATCCAGCCCCACAGATTAGGTGGAAGGTCACTGACATGAACTGAGCACCTATTATGTGCCAGACTTTGCCTACATTATCTCACTGAATCATCAAACCAACCCACAGTGCCGGTTGGTAGGTGTGACCATTCCATTTCTACAGATGAAGAGACTGAAGCTCACTAGCAAAGAGCAAATCTGGGATTTGAACGCTGATCTGTCTGGCCCTCAGTCTGTTGGCCCAAAACTCATACTTTTTCCACACCATGAACTCGGGTTGTTAAAAAGGCCTTAAAATCAACCTGGCAGGAACTCGTTGCCTTCTTGTCAGATGACCGCATAGGGTCACTAATCTGGCCTGGGTGTGGCCTCTCCATGTGTTCTGGGTGTCCTAAAGCTGGGAAGAAGGGCCTCTCCTCTGCCTGGGGTGATCCCCTTCAAGGGCCCAGAAGCTCCTGTGAGTTGCCTCCTAGTGGGCAATAGGTTCGAACGATAGCCCAGCAGTTAGGCAGTGTAGTTTCTTCTGATCAGCCCCCCCTCCCCCCCCCCCCCCCCACCGAGCAGGGCATCTCCAGGGGACGGCTGTCCATGTGCTATGCATACAGCCCAGAAATCACCCTCTAGGGAGGGGAGGCAGAAACGTCCAGGAGCCCCTGAATGGAGCCGTGGGGATCTAGCCAACCCATCCGTCAAGGTCACTGGGGCTGGGGGCAAAGGTGATCCTCGAGAGCAGGAAGGCACTAGCCTGGGAAGGCTCTGAGGAAGCAGCGAGAGGAGCCTGGCTCCCCTCCTGTCCCTCTGTAGTAATTAACAAGCCTTTGTTCCTGTCCCTGATCTCGTCTGGCAGAGCCTTAATCATCCTCTTCCCTGCAATGAGCAGCCTTCTCATTAGGGCCTTAAGAACCTCTATTATAAACATGTAAATGGAACTCAACGAGGAGGGAAATATTTGACTGCTCCAATTTCCTTTGTGCTGCTGCCAGCTTTGGGCTGCGCACGCCTGTGACTTCGCTGCTCAGCAGCCCAGAGCCAGCACGCTGCCCCTACCGCCTTGCCACACAGCTCCATCTTCTCCTATCTGAATTTAATTACCTTCTCTGGCGAATGTTTGGAGAACCTCTCTCCATCAATTGATTCTGAAGTCCAATTTTTATTCCAAGATACTTAATGGCACTTGGGCCGATGGCAGCCTGGGAGCAGGTGGACCCAGGGCCCAGGAAATGCTTTAACAATGGGGTTAGGAAGGGTCATCAGAGTTATTCCCCTGCCTCTAAGCAGGTCAATATTTCAGCCAGAGAGGCATATTCCTGAGACTCCTGCTGGTCTGTCTGGAAGGTCTTAATGTCTGCCTGATGTTGGATGAGCCTTTTTTTTTTTTTCTTTTTTTTTTTTCCATTTTAGTCCTTGATGCAAAAGGAAGAGTGCTATTAGTTAGAAAGCCCAGCCACTGCCTAAGAAAGAAGCTGACGATATGATCAGCTTCTCCTCCCATGGCCATGATGGCTCTTCCCTGTCATGGGCCAAATGGAAACTGACTCCCTGGAGGCCCAGGGCAGCTACGTGTGAAGGACTCCCCCAGCATGCTGAGTCCTTTCCTGCAGAAGAAGTCTTCATGTGCCTGAGTCCTCCCTAATGCTAGAGATGCCAGAGACGCTTGTCCCCACTTGCCTTCTTTCTGAAGCCCTTGTCAAGTGTAAATTTCCATTCTATTCATTCTTCAAAACCCAGAACTCTTCCCCTCCATGAAGCTGTCCCATACCACTAAGCCATAACCATCCCTCCCACCACCAACTTCAGAACACACCGTCTATCCATTTAATGGGTGTCACCTGTGTGACAGGTCCCTGTTGGCCCCTAGCTGGTCACATGCATAAGTTGCATTCATCTCCCCAATTTGGATGAATTACTCCCAAGTGTCTCTCCTACAAAGTGGAGACTGTGTCCTCACAGCCCTGAGCAATAGCCCAGAGCAGGCTGCCACCGGGAAAGCTTCCTTCCTCTGAGTTGGCAGGTAGGTGGGTAGATGGGTTGGTGTGGTGGTTAGAGGGTGGCTAGCTGATGGGGGGACACGATGGATGGTTGATGAGCAGGCTGATGGTGCTTGCACTGGCATATCTGTTAGTGCGTGGCTGGGGGGGCGGGTAGTGGGAGAATGGGTGCACCAGTTATGACCCTGCTGTCTGTCTCCTCTTGACTGCCTGGATCATGGCTGAACTCTGCAAACGTTTCTCCTTGACCAGCTGGCTCTGTTAAGGTTTGTCACAGCGGCTGGAACACTGCAGGGTGAAGGGGCTCCCCTTTCAGGCCCCCACAAGGAGGTGTCCCTCTGCATACTACCTCCGCCAGCACCCCAGAAGGCAGCCTTCCAGGGAGTTCCATCAGCATGGCACCTCAACAAATTCTCTTGCCGTCCAGTGGGCCTCACTGTACCTTCCTTTGATGGGGTCCTGTCAGCCCTGCGTGTGTATATGCGAGGAAGGCTCTATGGGATTTGTTCCTTCCTCTGATGCTCTGCCGCAGCCCCCAGTAGTGGCCACTCTCCAGATCTGCTATCCCCATGTTCCTCTACAGTAGGGAGGCAATCCCCTGTTATAGCTAGTAAGTCAGCCTTAGTAAGATATCTACTGTTAGAGTTAATAATTCTTTATATTAAACCTTTCCTGTTAATATTGCTGTGTGGTTTCGATCTCCTGATTGGACAGTGGGGTAGTGGTTGATTGGTGAGCTAGTTGATAGTCTCCTTAGTGGGGTGGTAGGATGGTGGAAGGACAGGCTGGTGGACTGGTTGGTCGGTGGGTTGGTTGGTAGTTGTTTAGAAGGTTGCTGGGCTGCTGGTGCGGCATGGTCTAGGGTAACATGTTGGTTGGTGGTTGGCAGATTGGTTGGGGGGTGACGGCTTGATTGGCAAGCTGGTGGACTCAGCGGCTGACGGCTTCACTGGAGAGTCAGCTGATAGGTTAGTGCTTCAGGATATGGGGTTAGCATCATGGCAGAGGGAAAGACAAGCCCCAGGGAGGCCCCTACAGTGCTAGAGAGGCTCGGTTCCCATTTCTGCCCTACCCACAGGGCAGTCTTCCCCCCAAGCTGGAAGCCTCAGAGCCATGCCATGGCTACTGGAATATCCCTGCAAACAGAAGCAGGAGCCTGAGAAGAAGGCTTCTGGAGAACACGGAAAGTGGACTGAGGGGGTAACTGGCATTAAGGCTGGCCTACATCCCTCTACCACCCCATGCTGGCCCCCAGCTGCTCCTGCAGGCTCTGACAAAGCCCCAGGCTACCAGCTGATTACCTAGCACCCAGAGGGCTTCCCAGAAAGGGGACTGAAATATGCTGTCCTTCAGGACGGATTTGTGCCTCTGCCCCATGAAATCTCCTAAGACGCCGACCCCAAGGCATGGACATCCTTCCAGTGATGGCCCACCCTTCTACCCCATCCAGGCTTGGAATTCTCCCAGCACAGGTCCCCACTATCCCGCCCATCAGGACTCACAGACCCCCTTCCTCTGTCTGTTCGACCCCCGTCCCCCTCACTCAGCTCTCCCTCTGCCGAATCGTCCTCTCACATCTTCCTCTTCTGGACTGTCCTTGAGGCTGGGCTGAAACCCAGCAAGGCATAGTCTGCTTCTCGACAGCCCTCTCTGCTCCCCAACCACTCTCCGGGTCCCCACCCCAATGCCTTGTAGGTGGCTTGGCCCACGCCTCAGACAGAGCCACCAACACATTTCCAAATTGCATCTTTCAAGAATCAGAAAAACAGATTTCAGAAGGAAATTGCTTTTCCCCTGCTCAGTCTAGATGGACTACTTGTTACCTGCCATTTTCCCTCCCTCACAATCTCAGGGAAAATTGAGATCATGTCCAAAGCTTTTCTCTGTGTTGGGGCCAGTCACTACCCTCCTGAGGCCTATAGGCCTGTAGGCATCAGAAAAGGCCACACCCCAGGGGGGCCGGGGGTCAGGCACCCCAGCTTCCATCCCTGTGGACAGGCTCTATTCCAGGGCCCCCCAAGCCCATAGGCCAGGCCCTGGGGGAGGCAGGAGCAGGGTAGATATGGGTCGGGGGGCTCACAGAGGCAGAGCAGGGCTGAGCTGGGACAAATCTGTGAAGTGACAGGTTGGATCTGTTTCCTGATGCACACCCCCCCCCCCCCACATTCATATATTCACATGCTACCACCACCCTGCCAGGCCCTTCCAGGCCTTCCCCAGCCACTGCCCTGTGGATCCACTCACCCCCCCGCCCCCAGCCTCAGGTCAAGGCAAAGCACCTACTTATCCCCATCACACCAAGAACACCAGCCACATGTGCCGGGCCTCCGAGGCCTCAAGAGACCACGGGCCTGAGACAGCAGGCCCAAGTTCCAGTCCCGCTCAGAAAGCCTCTTCCCCTCTCTCCGCCTCTATCTCCTTCCCTGGAAGGGGCAGGCTGAGCCCTGCAGTACCAGCTCAGAGGTGAGGCCGGCTTCTGATGCAATGATGCATGGCATGAGCCTGAGAGAGGGCAGCCTCGTGTTTCCTGACCACTCAGGCCATGACACACACCGCGCTGAGTATCTGAGACACGTCATCTCATTCTGTCTTCGCAAGAACCCAGTAAATAGGTCTGTTGTCATCTCACCTAAAGAGGAGGAATCGAGGTTCAGAGAGCCTATGGAACTGCCTAAGATCACACAGCAGACATGGCATGGAGCCAAGCCTCAAGTCCTCGTTCTTGACCTTCACGCTGCATTGCCAGGTGCTAGTCTCTGTTTCTTTAAAAAAGCCTTTGGAAAAACTATCATCCAAAGGAATAAGTGGAGGAAGAATTTCAAGCTCTGCATATATGGAGGAAATACAGGGGTGGGAAGAAACTTCTAGAACTCTTAAATTACCATAATAGTGGCTGACACTTGCTAAGCGCTGACTACATACACATACTATTCTGAATTCTTCATTGAATATATTATCTAACCCTTATAACAGCCCTATGAGATAGGTACTATTATCTCCAATATGCAGATGGGGAAACTGAGGCACAGAGAGGCTATAAAACTTGTTCGAAGGCGCCGACCAGTTAGCCACTGCACCTCGAAGCCCCAGTGCTGGCACCAAGGAAGTTGCTTCCCCTACTGCAGGCTCCTTTTCTCAAACCAGGGGGTATGGGGGAGCAGGGGACCACGGGTCTGGCCCTCCATGCCAATTGCTCCTGCCTCCCCATACCCATCGAGCCCTTTTCCTGGCACCCAGCTTCAGACGCAGGGCTCACCCCAGCCACTGTGATGGCACCAGGAGGCCAACAGCCAAAGGGACAGTGACTTCACCTGGGAATGAGGCCATGAAGTCTGAGACTGGCTAGGCAGGGCCGGGGAGAGGGGTACTGCTCAGGAGATGAGAGGCCGGGGACAAAAGTGTATCCGTGGCTGAACAAATCACACGGCCTCTTAAAGAGGGCCTGTCAGGAGGAATGGCAGCAAGGACCATCCCCCGGCCGAAGAGGTCTGTCACCCTCCCCCTCCTCTCTCTGGGGCATCTTCCATCTCTCCTTGGTCCTTGGGTCAGAGCCAGCCCCACCCCACCCCCACACACGCACACTCCCCTACGGAGGTAACCCGTGCTGCCACAGGATCTTGAAACGGTTTGAAAGAATGCATACAAGACTCTAAGATTAAATGCATTAAATGGACCGTTTCCTCAAAGCAAAAGAGTGGCAGGGCCTCTCTTCAGCCGTGGGAGGGGGAAGCTGGTGCACAAGTGACACAAGAAGGAGGCAGGTGACGGAGACCCAGAGATGGAAGAGATAGTGTCCACAGATAGCGCCCGAAAGAGACTCCAGGGAGAGACCAAGAGAAAGCCTTGATCCCCGGCAGCTTCCCAGACTCCCGGGCCAGAAACTCTCCCTTGTCTGTTAAAAACAACCAAGACACAAGGAGAAGGAAAACAGAACAACAAGGTGAGACCAGAGGGGCAGTTTTAGTACTCAGAAAAATTCACCAAATTAACGGGCATGCGGGCCGCCAAAACAGAGGAGACAGTAACAAGATCCATAACGAGACCGTTGGGATCCATGAGATAAATACTTGGCACTGGAAAAAAGGAGGTGTTGGCCCTGATCATAGTCTCCCTGGCACCTGGGATGGGGTCTGGCACATAGTAAGTGCTCAATAAGTACACTGAATAAATAAACAAATGAACACTGGTTTCTCAACACAGGCTAAGGTTCTTCTGGTTCTTGGGCCTGAGGGAAAAATAGTATCATCGGTGGGCTGTCCTAAACTGACCATGGACTAATGTGGTGAGGAATTCATTCATTCATTCATTCATTCATTCATTCATCCCCCCACTAGCTCCTGCTAGTGAGTATGGCTCTAGTACAGATCAGTGGACAAGATACAAGAATTCCTACCCTCAGGGAGCTTCCACTGCCCGGGCAGGACACAACAGTACACAGGAAAGATGGCCCAGTCTAAGGGGATACAGATCAGGGAGGAAAACCACAGTTACAGGGCTGCAGGGTGGGCTGACATTTCCGCAGAGACCTGAAGGAGGTGACTCAGCACCCCAGGAGGCCCCCTGGGCAAAGTAAGAGCTCAGAGGTCCCAGGTGGAGCTTGCGGGCATGTGGGATCAAGGTGGCTGACCCACGTGAGCCCAGCCCGGGGTAGGAAGGCCACAGAGCAGCTGCGGCCAGGTGGGGTCACAGCTGCTGTGCTGAGCACAGACTGCGGGGATGTGGGCGGGAGCAGGAGGCCAGGCAGAGGCCACACACAGAGTGGGCGCAGACAGGGTGGCAGCAGACGGGGGAAGGGCTCAGATTCCAGATGTATTTGGGGTTTCGCAGGCAGGAGGTCCTGATGGATCAGGGATGGGATGTGAGCAAAGGAAGGGAGCGGGGCACCTTGCAGGGCCCGGAGGAAGCGTTCCACACTGAGCGCAGTGGTGTTTGGCGTGCCGCTTCTCATCCCCCCACCCCCTTGGCACAAGCTAGGTTCAGAGCAAGTCCCCCAGACTGGGCTCAGTGCGCGGACACCCTCGGCCACAGGGCCACGCTGAGATCAAAGGCAGCTTGACAGCCTGTCCACGCGCCGCCTGTTACTGCTTCCATCCCAGCTACACACTTTCCAGGGCACGACTGCACCGTATCCATTTGTGACCACCCAGCATCCGGCCAGTACTGCCACACACACGCACACACACACACACACACACATGCACGCACACGCTGACACGCTCACACACACACCTTGATTTTGTGTTCCAAGGGTTCATGACCCTCCAAGTGGCCCTCCGCAGACCCCAGGTTGAGAGCCCCGGGCTGGGATCCTGGTGAGGGCCCCTCCAGATGGGCAGTTCAGCCCCCACAGTCCTGAGCGACTCCGTGGGAGCCAGGAGAGCCCGGAGCTGATGAAACGAGAAGGACTACGAGCCAGCTGAGGCGCCCTGTGCCCCTGATGGCCGGGATCACTTCATTCCTTCATATAGTCATTCATTCAACTTCATGAAAAATGAGTTACATGGCCTGGTCTAAGAGGGGAAGAAAAATGAGCACCTCCTCTGTGACCAGCTCTGTGCCAGGCTCCGCACATCCTTCATCTCCCATCCCGACCACAGATCTGTTCCCCAGCCAACAGAGTAACAGGTTGGCTGTGCCCGGGGCGAGGAGCTACACACCCCCCAGCACTCCTCTACCTCGGCCCTCCAGAATCCTGAGCCCAGATGCTCACGCCGGGCTTGGCCCTCTGATTGCTCTGCCTCTCCAGCTCACTCGCTCAGAGAAGCTTCTGGGTCAGGCCTGACTCTGCCAGCGATGGCACTGGCAGGCTGAGCAGGTGAGGGGCCTGAGAGGCCGCAGGGGCCTCTGTGATGTCACCCTGGGCTAGGCCAGCCTGCCCAGCCTTCAGGGTCCTGGAGCCGATGGGAAACAGGAAGACGGGAGCGGGGAGCTGGGAAGTTAAGCCACGATAAAATATTGATGCCCGACTCCTGGTAAAGCGGAGAACGCCGCGTGTCCATGAATAAAAGATGGGTCGGAGGAGAAGGCTGGGCAGCAGATTAATTAATCTAAGTGAGCGCTCTGCTTTGTGCCGTGGGAGAGAGGGGCGGTGGAGTAAACAGACTCACCTCCCAGCCGCTGCCCCAGAGGGTCCGGCGCAGATCCTCTGTGCCAGGCAGGCAGCTGGGCAGAGCAAGGACGTGGGCAGAGCAGCAGCGCCAAGCCCACACTGGCAGGGAGAGGGGCAGAGGCAGCCGGGCGGTCCAGGACCCGTCTGGGCCTCTGTGCTGCAGGCCTGCCAGGGGCCACGTGGGATGGCAGCTTCCCTGGCAGATGGGAACCACAGAGCCCGGATGTTCCGGGGAGGGAGCTTTGACAGGTGCAGGGTTTTGGAGGTCAGTGAGGGGATAGCAGGGCTCCTGGGTCCTTCCCTGGTGCCCCAACGGCTGCCTCAGGGAAACCGTGAGCAGGTGCCTAAGGAAGGGCGAAGGTAGGAAGAAGGTCCATGGCAGCGGGTCTGAGATCTGGTCTAGAAAGTCAGGTACGGGCTGGACTTCACCCTGAGGGAAGCTGGCAGGGGCGGAGGACCACAGGTTCTGAGACAGGAGGAAGGGGACGTGGCTCTAACTATTTCTGCCCTCGGAAATGCTAACTCCAGGGTCGCGAAGGCGTCCGGCCTTAGGTATAGCATGGCAAATGGGGGGGGGGGGAGGGAGGGGAGTGGCCCCCAGTACTCTTAGACGTGGTGGTGGAGGTCTCATGGGGAGACGGTGCTCAGGACCTCGGCTTTCATCCATCATCCACCTCTTTGTTGTTTTGTTCCCTCAAGGTCACACTAGGACTTTGTGGGATGGAGATGTCCCTCCTCGTGCTCCCTGCCCCCTGCTATCATAACAGATACCCCCCAGGGAGGAGCTCCCCATCCTTAGGCTGGCTCTTTCTTCCCCTCCAACCAGCCTCAGTGGGACCAGGCTGCCCTTTGCTCAGGAGATCCTGAGCTGTGTGTCTGCAGACAGCAGTCCCATCCTTGAACCCTTCCCTAGGTGAGGGCTAGGTCCCATGCCAGGTGGCCTTACCTGATGCCAGCCATAGCCCTGGGCAGGCAGCAGGACCCCTCCAGCCTGACCCATGGAAACGAAACTGGACCCTGACCCAGCCATAGGGAGAAGGCAGTAAAGGTGGGTGGGGGGACATCATCCCTGGCCGGTTCCCTCCATAGCCACGGCCACAGCCACAGCCTCCGTCTGCCTCCTCCCCCGAGCCCGCTGTGGCCTCGCCAGACCACAACCGCTCCAGTTCCTCAGCACCAGACTGACAGCAAATCCAGTCTGTCCCGTTCACTGGGCAACTCATCGCGAGAAGCCTGCTGACATCTCTTGCACTCTAGCTTCTATTTATTATTTAACTTTTTACATGTAGTCCTGTCTCTTCCACTAATTCACAGCTCCTTGAATGCTGGAGCAAAGTCTTTTTGGTCTAATGACCTACATAGCCCAAGGCAAATGGGAAGCACACGGCACAGTTGTTAGAACAAGTGAATGAACGATGAACATCCCAGCCATCTTCCGTCTCTCCTACTCTGATTTCGGTGCCCGGTCAGTCCCCACACTCCCTGCCTTCAAGGTGGGAACCAGGACTTACCGAGAGCACCCGTCTGCATCAGCCCAGAACCAGACAGGAGTGTGAGAAGCATCTAACCTTCCCCACGATAAGGCAGACACATCTCTCCCATTGGATAGATGACAATGAGGCTCAGCACTTGGCCAAGATCACCCAGCTAGCAAGTGGCAGAGCGAGGAATGGGTCCTGATTGGAGTCCACAGTCTTGGCTCACACCTCCACACGTCCATAGTGAGAAGCAACAGGAATGCAGGGCTAAGAAGTCTTAGCTTGCCTCCCCTCCCAAGGAGAGAAAGAAGGGCGCTCTGACTGCAGACAATGGTCAGAGCTGGACAGAGCCAAGTGCTCAAGGCTGCCTGGGGGCTGGGGGACAGGACCCATGGCTGAGAGCAGAGAGGAGGCCGGTGGCAGAAGGCCCTCCCTTCCCCCAGGACTCTGAAAGGGTCTCCCCAGGGTCCAGCCAAGCCCACCCAGTTGCCATAAAGCAGGCTGCCTGGTCCCATACACGCCACCATCCCCTGAGCCTAGAGCTGGAAGAGGGAAGCAGAGCTGGGGACCCTCATTGCCCAGAAATAATGACAGGGCCTCTGCACTCCTGCCAGAAACAGGCAGCAGACTGGCCTGGAAGCACACACATTGTCACAGGCGAATTTCGGCAATCTACCTCCTGAAGCAGCCACGGCTAGCCGGAGGCTGGAATAAAGTGGCTGCGGAGCCTGCCATTTCTGTGGCCACAGTGCCACCTGTTAGCTAGACACGGCATAGCAGACAGGGGCCATCCTTCCACATCTGCAAGAACTCCCAGACCCCTGGCATCCGGGCATGCCTTCAACAAACACCTGTGCAGCACCTACTGTGTGATGGGCATGACTTCAGAGGCTGAGTATACAGTAGTGAACAAAAGAGACCGAAAGCCCTGCCCTTACAGTGCCCACAATCTGGGGGGGGGGGGGGAGGCACAAATAATACATAAGGCCAACACATACAACACACAGTGTGGGAGGGTAAGCCCCGGGGGGAAACAGATCAGAAAATAGGTGGGTTGTGACTGCAGATAGAGTGGTCAGACACGACCTCACGAAGACAAGTCTGGGAGGAGATGAGGGGAGAGCCGTGTGGATTTCTGGGCAGGAACATTCCAGACAGAAGAAACAGCAAGGGCACAGGCCAGGCCCGTTGCATCTAGGAACAGAAAAGGGCCAGGGAGAATTAAGGGGGGGGGAGGCGGTAGGAGGAGGTGGGATCAGATCCTGCAGGACCTCAGAGGCCACTGCAAGGGCTTTGGTCCCGCAAAATGGGGCTTCACTGCCGGGTTCTGACCAGAAGAATGGCATAACCCAACTTGCATTTTATTTTATTTATTTATTTTTTTTTTAAGATTTTATTTATTTATTTGACACAGAGAGAGATCACAAGTAGGCAGAGAGGCAGGCAGAGAGAGAGAGGGGGAAGCAGGCTCCCTGCTGAGCAGAGAACCCGATGCGGGGCTCGATCCCAGGACCCTGAGATCATGACCTGAGCCGAAGACAGAGGCTTTAACCCACTGAGCCACCCAGGTGCCCCCCAACTTGCATTTTAAAAGGATCTTTTGGGGAGGTGCTTGTGGGGCTCAGTTGGTAGAGTCTCTGATGCCTGATTTGGGCTCAGGTCATGATCTCAGGGTCATGGGATGGGAGTCCTGCATCAGACTCTGTGCTCAGTGGGGAGTCTGCTTGAGATTTTCTCTCCCTCTTTCCCTCTGCCCCTCCTCCTTGCTCACAGGTACTCACTCTTTCTCTCTCAAACAAATAAATCTTTAGAAGCATCTCTCTGGGCCCTGAGGGCGTGAAAACATGGGTGGAGACAAGGACACTGTGAAGAGGCCACTATAAGCACCAACCAAGAGACAGCGGCAGCATTTGCTGGGATGTGAGAGAAAGAGGAGTCAAGGCTGAGCCACAGGTCTGGCCTAAACTACAGAGAGAACGGCGTTGCCCTTACTGAGATGCGGGACTGGCGGACTTGGTGGGAGGAACTGGGCACTCTGTTCGGCCCTTGCCAGGTCAGAGTTGCCTATTAACGGGAGCTGGGATGAATGAGTCTGGAGCTGAGAGCTGAGGGGAGAAGGCCTGCCTGGTGCTATAATCTGCGAGCCACCAGCCCTTCGGTGACAGTTAAAGCCCTAAGACTGGATGAGATTCAGGTGGGCAGAAAGAAAAGTGAAAGGACCAGGGACCGAGCCAGGGAGCCCTCAACTTCTCGGTGTCCTTGGGAAGATGCTGCAGGAACGTGCAAGACAGGGAGGAGGAGGCCGAGGAGGGGGCAGCGAAGGGAGGGAACCGGGAAGCCTGGTGTCCCAGAACCCATCAAGAAAGAAGAGGGAGTGAGTAACCAGGTCAAAAGCTACTGATCCTCAGGTCAGGGCTGAGAAAGGTCTGTTGGCTTTGGCAAAATGCAGGGAGCATCAGTGATCCTGAGAGGCCTGGTTCTGGTAACAGGGTGGGGACAAAAGCCTGCTAGAAGGAAGTGCAAGCAAGAATGAAAGGAGAGAAACTGGGGACGAGTTGAGACAACCCTCTGGTGGGTTTTTTTATAGAGGGGGGAAGGAAGATGAAAAGGTAGCTGGAGGGGTGCCTGGGAGCTCAGCCAGTTAGGCATCCGCCTTCGGCTCAGGTCGTGATCCTGGGGTCCTGGAATCGAGTTCCACGTTAGGCTCCCTGTTCAGCAGGGAGTCTGCTTCTCCCTCTGCCCTTCCCCTCTGTTCATCCTCTCTCTCTCTCTCTCCCTCTTTCTGTCTCTCTCTCAAATAAATAAATAAAATCCTTAAAAAAAACAACCACATTTTAAAAAAAGGTAGCTGGAGAGGAAGGGGGCAGGGTCTAGATATTTGAGGATTTTTTTTTTTTTAAGATTTTATTTATTTATGAGAGAGAGAGAGAGAGAGCACAAGCAGGGGAAGCAGGGAGAGGGAGAAGCAGGCTTCCGCTGATGAGGAAGGCCGAGGTGGTGCTCGATCCCAGGACCCTGTGATCATGACCTGAGTCAAAGCAGACACAGCAGACTGAGCCACCCAGGTGCCCCTGAGGTTTCTTTTTTCAAGGTAGGAAAAATAATAATTTGCTTGAAAGCGACGGAAGTAGCTAGGTAGACAGGGGAAAACTTGTGGGAGGAGAGGTAGGGATGAGGCATGAGAGCACTGTCCTCGAGCAGGTGACAAGGAATGAGATCCGGCTGTTCATCCTGATAAGAGAGCCCTTCACACCCCCCAGAACAGCTAGAATCAAAAACACAGGGACGCGCATTGGTGAGGACATGGAGACATCGAACCCCTTCTCCGCTGCTGGGGGGAATATAAAATGGTGCAGCCCCTTTGGAAAACAGTTGGGCAGTTTCCTCGAGAAGTTAAACATGGAGTGAGCTTGTGCCCGGCAATTCCCCTCCCGGGTATACCCAGGAGAAAGACAGACATGTGGCCCCACAGAAATGTGTGCACAAGTGTTCACAGCATCTTTGTTCACACGAGCCCAAGAGCGGCAACCCGAGTGTCCATCAGCTAACAAGTGGGTGGGCAAACTGCGGTCTATCCACACGCGGGAGTATTACTCACTCCCAGAGAGGAAAGAAGTCCCGATCCGTGCTAGAGCGTGGATGAACCTTGGCAACGTGATGCCCAGTGATGGAGCCACATGGCAAGGGCTACAGACTGTATGCCTGCTTATATGAAACGTCCAGCCCGAGGGAATTCATAGAGACCGGACGTTTCCGCCAAAACAGATTCGCGTTTGCCGGGGCTGCGGAGAGGGAGAGTGGGGAGTGGCTGCTGTTTCGCTTGGGGGGAAGAAAATGTTCTGGAATTAGGTAGTGCTGATGTTGCCCGACTCGGAGAATACGCCAAAAACCACTGAATTGTACACTTTCTAAAAGGGTGAATTTTATGCTTTGTAATTATATGTCGTTAATAATTTCGTTAAAAGATCTGGTTGTGCAGATGAGAGCGGCTGCCCTGGGCTGGGAAAGAGACGGAAGACGCAAGCACTGGGACAGGCGGGCAGGTGGGGGTGGGGTGTGCGCGTGTGGCTTCTCTTTTCTCAGAGACCCGGGAAGTGAGGTCATCGGCCAAGAGTGAAGAGGGAGGTTCCAGCAGGAGCAAAGGTACAGAACGACTGTCTAGGAGAGAGGAGATGAATGGACTGGGAACATTCAGTAGGATTGCAGGGTGGCGCTGAGGCCCCTGCAGGGGAGGCCAAGCAGCAGTAAATGTCCCGGGGGGGTCCCACCCTATGCGTTCCCCCAGGCTTGACATGGGTTATAGGCACCATGCTCCCCACATGACATGCCTCTGGTCCCTGAACATGCAGGACCACCCATGGGGGTTTTGCAATAGCAAACTCTAAAAGATGCCCACACATTAGTGCTCGCAACTTTAAATGCACATTCCTTTCCACTCTGCAATTCCTCTTGAGGAATTTAGCCTCAGAAAAACTTACAGGTACATACAAGATATATGTACAAGGATGGTTCAGGCAGCATTATTAGTAATAGCAAAAAATTGGAAAGCACCAGAATGTCCATTCCTGGGGAAATGGGAAAATAAATCCTGGTACACTGTGCTGTGACATCTTCACCGCAGTAAAGACAATGGGGGACCCGTGTGTGCGACATGGAAGGATTTCTAAGAGGCTTCGTTGGGTGGAAAGAGTCAGGTTGCAGGATAATGTGTGTGGTATCAGGCAAATGACTTCCCCCTTTTTTTGTAAACATAAATGGTATTTATGTGTGTATATTTACATTATTACAATACATAGAAGGTCTAGAAAGGATGCAATTGAGATCATGAGTGGCACTAATCTTGGGAGGTAGATTTGGGAAAAGGAATTGAGGGCAGTTAAGGGGTTGAAAGTGTTTTAGAGAGGGACTTTCATTGCTTCTTTTATATGTTCCTATGTTTCTTAAACTTGTAACATGGAGCATAGATGATTTTGTAACTTAAAAAGGACCACCCCATTCCCAGGCCACTCCTCCCCAGGCCAACGTCCTGCCAGCCCAGGCAATGCTGTGCCCCTGGAGCCAGTGGCCGATCCTGGCCAGAGCATGGCCGGGCCCTCCCCAGTTCTGGGCAGGGGAGAGCAAGCAGGCAGGGGAGAGCCAGCAACACCTCCCCTTCCTACCCCCATCTCCTCCACAGCTGTTCCTCTCCAGCCACTGTCCGGGGAGGAAGGTATCTGATCAATGCACCAAACCAAAGGCACCAAAGGCCAGGGAAGCAGCTGCCATAATGATAAGAGCAAGCAGTTACATAGCACTTACTGTGTACCAGGCACGACTCGAAACACTTCATATATGAACTCATAACAACCCTGTGGATTCCGGACTATGGCTACCTTCACTTCATAGCAGATTTTAAAAACACAAACAGGTAGAAAGACTGCACAAGAGGCTAAGTCCCCTGGCCCAGGTGCCACAGCCCGGGGATCCACAGCCTGGGCCAGCCCCCTGCTCCTGCCTCCCTCCCTCCCACCCCACGCCTGAAGCTCCCAGGACGCTCTGATAGAGCCATGTGCCCTCCTCCAGGGCAAGGCTATGGCCTCCTCAACCCAGACCCTGGGAACCTACAGGTGCACAGCACATGGCTGGGGCGTCGCTGGTGCACAGGGAGTGCTCAACGTGCATCTGCTGACTGAACGGCTCTGTCCTCCCACCCCCGCCCCACAGTGTCCCCCTGGGCCTTGTTCTCTGGGCCTTGGTTTCCTCATCTATAAATGAGCAGGCGCACTAGATGGCATGTAACAACTTAGGGACCATTAAGGCAATGCTAAGAGAAGCCAGTGCTTATCCCAACAGGGCGAACCTCAAACGGTGGGACGTGAGGGTCAGGGTAGGGAGGTAGGACAGCTTGCACGAGGCCTCCTTCCTGGGCGTTCAGGCCGCCTGGGAACGTTTCACCTATCCACGAGCACGGCCAGGAACTTCGCCTGACCTTCTCCAGCCAGCAAGGCTCAAAGCTCCTCCAGGAGACAACTTCCTGGCACAGACCCAGGCACCGTTCCGTGGGCTCCACAGGGGACACCCCTGCCTAGCCAGGTGTCAGGGAGATCACGGAGACTGCCCCTGTCCCCCAAGTTGACAATCCTGGCACCCCGGTGGCCACCACAGGTGAAGGAGACCGCACAGCCATATGGGTGGCGAGTGGCAGCTCCATGGGGCACAGCGGGCCGGGTGAGCCTGATTCAGACACGGGGAGGGGCGGGGGCGGTCTAAAGCTGTGTCTCCCCAAGCCTCCATGGGCTGTGCCAGCCAGAGGAAGTCTTCCCACAGTCCTTGTCCACCCAGTCTGGAGAGCGCCAAGACAACCTGGGGGAAGAGAGGAGGAGGAGGAGAGCTAACCCCACGTGCCAGGCCCTTCCACACATCGGCTGACAGATGCCCCACAGGGTGCTGGCACCCCACTCTTCACAGATGAGAATGCCAAGGCCCAGAGAAGCCAGGGACAGGGCTAATGTCCCCAGCTGCGACCTAAACTCACCTCCTCAAGGCCAAAGCCCACGCCTCTCCACGGTGTTCCCTCAGCTCTTGGTGAGCAAGGGCTTCTGAGCTGGGACTCAGATGGCACCCCAGCCCTGGCCTGCCCCCCCCACCGGGCTTCCGACCTCAGCTCTGGAACCAACTGCCTCGGATCTGTCCAAGGGGACCTGGGCTAGAGTCCACCGGTGGGTTCGCTGTCAGGTCCAGAGCTTCCGCCCGCCGTGTGGCACCCCCCAACCCCTGCAGAGCCCCCATCATTTATAACTCACTTCTCAAACAGAGCCTCCTAGTGAAGCAAGAAGCTAACCCCATCACTCAGTGTCACACAGCCGGACAGCAGCTGGCCTCGGCCTGCAAAAGAGGTACAGGTGATGCACCAAAAAATCAGGGGAAATGGGCCCCCTACACTCACATGCACCGGAGGTCACCCTTCCACTTTCCTTTTCCCTTCCCTGGGATATATTCCGGAGCTCTGTGCCTGAGTGCTGGGCTCCGACCCCCTGACAACGTTCTGGAGAAGTCCATGGTCCTGGCTCGACTCCAGGCTGCCAGTTGACCCACAAACCATGTGTGAACCTCGGGAAAGCTGTCCCTCCTGCCTGCCTCATGCCACACATGCCACACAGCCACCTTAGGACACATCCACTCCCCCAGAAAGGGCTCAGGCGCTAAGTGCCCCTGGTCCTCCCCCTCCCCTGCCCCACCCCTCCTCCACAGTCCTGGGCTGCTCGCAGGTGGTCCCCATCCCCCAGGCTGCCAGCCCACAGGAGCCGTCAGACAGAGGATGAACAGGCAGCGCTTCCCCCACCACCTCCTGGGGCCTGTTTCTGGGCCAGAGGCCAGACAGGAGATTTTCCTGGAACTTCTAGGGCACAAAGATGCTGAGAAACAGGGGGAGGGAAGAGCCTGAAAGGGACAGGCAGAACAAGCGGGGGGCGGGGAGAGGGTGTTACCTGACCCATCTGGGCCACCCAGGTCCCCCCTCCTCCCCAGTGTTCCTGGCAAGTGTCTTGGCACGGGAAAAGTTCCCTTGGCACAGGAAAACTCCCACCACCGCTCCCCAGAAAGCCACCCCAATTCCGAGGCCTGATTCGGTTCTGCCCCCTTGGAGCTCTGTGCCTCTGCAGGCTGGCAGGGACTCCTCTAATTCCCGCAGCCTCCCTGGGGACTCAGACTGCTGGCTGGCTCTTCACTCGGTGAGGGTCAGATGTGAGTGATCACCCTGTCCCATCTCCTGGAGGCCCGTTCCAAGCCTGTCAGGCAAAATGACAGAGCATCCAGGGAGTACTGCAGGCCATTACAGGGCTGGGGGCAGGCGGTTGTGCTTGGGTGTGCGTGTGCGTGTGTCTGTGTGTGTGTGCATGTGTGTGTCTATAAGCACATGCACAGGTGAGCAGTTGTCAGTATGTCTGTAAGAACGAGAGTGCATCTCTGTGTTAGTTTTAATGTGTATGCGTATGTGTCTGTCGGTCTCATGGGCCTGACCTCCCTCTCTCCTGCCCAGGGCTGGGCAGGTCCCTTTGGCCTGAGAGCAGCCCAAACAAGGCAGGACTGTTGCCGGAGCCTTCTGGGGTGCAAGGGGAGAGGAGCTCACGGGGGCAGAACAGAGGCCCTCAGTGAGCTCCTGCTCCTGCGGGGTCGGATCCCTGGTCTGACCCCAACTACCATGACTGTCCAAGCCCAGCTGCCGGTGAGATCGGCCTCAACTCCCTCCTGCCCTGGGCTGGGCTGGCCTCTCGCCTTGCAGCTGCCCCTCCCGCTCCCAGGGCCCCTCTCCTGGGCCTCAGTTCTGCAAACCAGTAGCCCCCGACAGCCACCCCGGAGCACTGGAACCCCTTCTACAGTTCACAGACTGCCGGCCAACTTCGCTATTTCTGCCACAGCTCGGAGCTCGCCCCAAAACGTGAGGCCTCCAAGTCCGGCCTCCAGTCCCACACCTTTCCTGCAGGAGCCTCCAAGCACTTGCACCTCCAAGTCCCAGTTTTCAGGCTGAGAGCCACCAAAGGCCCTCTGCTCACTTGAAGAACCTACGGCAGAGCAACATCTCCAGAGACCAGCACGCAGGTTCCCCTGGCCAGCTCAGAGGCCACTCTGCCACCCTCCCCGGGTCCCGGGACCCCACCGCGCAAGCCGCCATCCACCCCTCTAACGAATGTATATTACCTGACAGTGCCAGGCCTTAGGGATGCTGAGGGGGACCCATTATGGTCCTCCTCCCTCTCCGGGTAGGAAAGAATCTCAGAAAAGGAGCAGCTTCCAAAGACGGTTCAATGGAACTTTGACCAATGCTGACCAATGGAAGCAATGGAACTTTCTGTCATGATGCTAATGTTCTCTATGTGCACCCTCTGATACTTCGGTAGCCCCTAGCCACGGTGGACACTGAGCATTTGAAATGTGGCTAGTGTGGCTGAGGAACTGAATTCTTAATGTTACTTAAATTGACTTATTTAAATGTAGATAGTCACACATAACTCACTAATGGTTACTATATTGGACAACACAGTCCTAGGAGCTGTGGGAGCACAGAGGGAAGGGGAGGACGGCTTCAGGGAGGAAACATTTGGTGGGGCCAGTTGGGACTCCAGAATGTTCTTTCAACAAGTATTTACAGGGAGCCAAGAAGGGCCAAGCACTGATGATACAGCAAGAGACACCCAGTTAACCAAGCAAAGGATGCTGCTCCAGCACTGGGGAGGGCCCCATCCCCGACAGTGCAAATCAGGGAAGACTTCCTAGAGAAAGTGGTTTCCAAGATGAAGCCTAGAGGAAGACTGTTCCAAGACAGGGAAAACAGTTTGTGCAAAGGCCCTGAGGCAACAGAAAGCCAGGTGAGGATTAAGGAGGATAGGAAAGCCCTCACACAGACAGCAGCCAGAACAGTCCTGCAGCACAGCTCCATGCTGGTAGCCAGCCAGCTCACTCGTTCTTCCTCTTAGATGTCCACAGGAATGCACCCAGCCCCAGCCGGCCCTGAGCATATTTTGGAAAATCTTGTCACAGTCTCCAGCCTGGCCAAAGCCGCCTCTGACCTCCTGCATCCTCTCTGAGGTCACTACTGGGTGGGGCCTGAGCCCTTGTCCCTCCAGGAGTTCCTGACTCATCACGGAAAAAACTGAAAAGCCTAGCCTTTCTCAAGAATCAGTCCAACGCTAGAAGGGGAAGGCAGCTGTGACCCCAGCTCCAGGACACAGGGCCAGCGGAGAGGGGCAAGGAGCAAGTCAGAGGCAGAAGAAGATGCCGAAACAGAGACCCGGACAGAACGTGAGGGGCAGACTGACGGTAAGTCTACAGAGACAGGAGGCGGTAGTCACAGACACAGAGACAGACAGCCCAAGCCAGCAGGACAGAGGGACAAAGATACACCCACCAGTGACAGCTAGCGTAAGCCAAAAACAAAGGGCCACTCTTGGGTACACGCGGCTGGAGACTGACTGACAGGCTGCCAAAGACAGCCCAGGACTAGAGGCAGACCTGGGAAGAGGTGGGGTGGGGTGGGGTGGGGTGGGGTGGGGGTGGGGGTGCCCCCCCCCCCGGGCAGCTGGGAGCTCGGGACACACCCACACCCGCACCGGCTGCACTGGCAGAGCAAGCCGGGAGAGGGCGGTGTTGCTCCAGCCACCGCCCACGAGCCTGGAGTCCAGCTTCCCCCAAAAGGGCAAAGTCAGACTCCCTCCATCAGAGGCAGCGGACCTAGCAGCAGCCTCACTGAGAGGTGGGAGAGACTTGGATGGGGGACTCAGCGTATCCATACCCGAGCCTGGAGACCCTTCCCTGCTCAGCGCAGCACATCCTCAAGCCTGCCCCTTCCCTCCACATTCCCCCTCTGCAGACACCTGCAGGGGTGGGGGAGGGCAGAGCACTGAAGGGCGGAGCCAAGGGTGCCTGCCAATTTCCCTGCTCTTGCTGTAAAGGCCAGGAGCAGACGCTAGGTAGGGCCTGTCGTAGAGCTGCTCCCCTCCTTGACATCCTTCCTGGCAGGCTCATGGGTTCAAAGCACCCCTCACATAGATACAGAGATCTTGGCTGAGCCCATGCTTTTCAGCAGCCAGCAAGGCTAGACACCCAAGGGCAACCACAGGCTGCAGTAACAGAACCTACTATCTGCAGGACTGCAGTCAGTGGCAAGGAAGTCCAAGCCTCTGGTCACATCTGTCGGAGGGCCCTTAATAAGTCAACATGACCGAGAAGGAAGGCCACTGTGGAGGCATCACACTTACAAGGACAATGAGCACCAACACTGTGTCAATCACTGTATATATTTGATCTTACCTAATGCCTACAGCAACTAAAATCATTCTACCCATTTTACAGACAAGAAAGCTCCAAGAAGCGCCTCCTCTCATGATGATTCTGTAGGTGTGGGTATTTCTCAAAGCTCTGTTTCAGGCTTCTCTTCTTCTTTCTGTCTACATATTTTCTGAGCAGCTACATCCGCTCCCATGACCTAGGCTTAATTCTCAAATTAAGCCTTTTGCTTAGATCTTTCTCATGCGTTCCAGACCAGTCTATCCACCTGCTGGGACCCTTGGGTATCTTCAGGGACCTAAACGTTGTACATGCCCAACGATGACCCCTGATCTCCACGCGGTGAGTGACCACAGCGCACCCCCAGCACCCCTCAGCCTGCCTCCACCATTCCCAGCCCAGCTGAGCTCCACAGCCTGTCCACTCTGCCCCCACGCCTACATACGAGCCCCACTCTCCAGCCCTGATCGTCCCCACAGTCCCCCTTCCCCTCCACCCATCTCACACTCCCAGCGGCTCTCTGTGGCCTCTCCGTACACACCACAGCCGGACATCTTTTCCAAACATAAATGGAGTCATGACATTCCCCCACCTACACCCCTCCAGTGGCTCTGTATCAGTCTCGGGGCAAAGTTCAAGGTCCTTGCCCCACTCTGAGCAGCCAAGATAACCAGCCTCCCACTCCATCGACATTTAGTGGCAGGCCAGCCCAGCAGGCTCCCCGTCCAGAGTGAATGCCACTCTCCCTCCTTCCCGTCCTCCCGCCTTCCGGAAGCTCCTGCTGAGGCGAAGTTCTCAGCGCCCTCTGAGCCTCTCCTCAGCCTCTGTGAGGACTGCAGGACCCCAGTTCCAAGACCCCCAGTGCCTGCCTAACCCATGATAGTACTGAGCTCTACACAGACTATATTTTCTCCTATACATACACACCTATGATGAGGTTTATGTATTACATAAAGAGATGAGCCATAATAAAGCAGAACTGTAAGATGCTGCGGTAAAGGTATGTGGATGTGTCTCTTTCCCTCCAACTCTCTTACCAAAGTGAACACACCTTCCAGCTGGTGGAGATGTGGGATGAGAACATGCCACCGAGATGAGATAGAGTGAGGTCAATGCCGTAGGCGCTGGGAGGTAGCCTTAGGCTATTGACCTTCTGACAACAGGAGAGGATGATCACCTGCTTCCCCCCACACACAGCTGACGTCAGGTAACCAAGCCCGTGGATAAGGGGTGGCTACTGAACACTGTTCCCTCCCTGCCCCCAGGAGGGCGTCCCTCTCCCCTCCTCCACCAGATCCACTTGCTCCAGCCCCGCAGCCCCGGCAGCCTGGTCTGAGGAGCCCTGGGCTGCGAGTCCTGTCTTTGACTGGTTTTATGGCCTTGCACTTGCCCTCTCTGGGCCTCATCTCCCCTGCCATAAAAAGAAGGGGTCAACCATGGGATGACTTCTGAGGTCTCTCCCAGTTCTCAGATCTTGTGCTTGTCTGTTGGGGCTGCTACAGTAAGTACCACAGACTGGGCAGCTTCGACAGAAATTTCTTTGCTCACAGTTCTTGAGGCTGAAAGTCCAAGATCAAGGTGTCAGCAGGGCTGGTTTCTTCTGTCTCTCTCCTTGCTCGAGGATGGCTCTCCCCACTGGCTGTCTTCACATGGTCTCCCCTCTGTGTGCGGCTGTGTCCTGATCTCCTCTTCTTGTAAGAAAACCAGTCGGCTTGGATTAGGGCCCACTCATTTGACCTCGTTTTATCTCGATCACATCTTTAAAGGCCCTCTCTCCAAATACAAACACATTCTGACGTATGGGGGGAGGATCTCAACATATGAATTTTAGGGGGACACAATTCACTAAATTCAGCCCATCACAGATCCCAAAGAGGTGATGTTATCATCCTTGCTGAGTCTCAGGACAGAGGCGAGGGCTACTAAGGTAAAATGTGTAAAGTTGGGCACATACCCGGTGTTCAGCGGCCACCAGCTATGATAACTCGCCGCTGACGGTGATGATGATGGTGATGACACCAGTGAAGACAGGGATGACGCTGGGTGAGGTCTCTGGATTGGCCCAAGCAGAACAGTCACGCCCTGACCTGGGGCCCCGGGGAGGCCTCGTGTGGAGCTCTGTGCGTGCGTCTCGCCCATGCTCCTGGGTCTCCTACATGTACCCTGCCTCCTGTCAGGTGAGCAGCTCGCTGAGGGCAGCCCCGAGGCTCGGGTCTCCTGCTTCCTCCATGTGCCCAGTGTGGCCCTCACAGGGGTGATCACTGCCCAATCCCAGGCACAGTGGTGGCGGCTGTCAGGCAGGGCAGGTGACAGGTTCCGGGAAGAGGCGTGAGTCCAGGGGAATGCAAGAAACCAAAAGGTCTAGCTCCAGAGCATCCAAGGAAGGCAGGGCCTGGGAGGTCATATAAGGAGTTTGCATTTTTCTTCCTGACAGCAGAGGGGCCCCATGGATGGGTTTTCAGCAGGAAGAGGTGTGATCAGAGGAGTAGATGGGGAAGTCGGGATGGGCGGGGCAGGACCAGAGGAGAGAGCGCCTGCCCTTGGATCTCTAGGGAAGGGCGGGGGGGGTGTCTAGGTGAGACGTGAGAGGGCAGACTGGCAGCTGGATCTCTGAGACCCTGAGAAGGAAAAGGTTAGGGCTCAGTGATGGATGGAAAGCAGGGAGGAAGGAAGGGAGGTGGCGAGGGTGACCCCCAGGCAGACAGGGGCTGAGACGAGGGAAAGCTGGCAGTAGAACATGTAGGGGAAAACCTCCCCGAGCAACAGCGGCCTAGATGTCCCTCCCTCCGGATGACCTTCAACTCCTGGCCCTTTCGCTGGCTAGCTAAGAGACCCTGAATAACCCACTTGATTTTTTTTAGTCTCTGCTTTCCCATCTGTAAAATGGAGGGGCATTGGTTTTGTGATTTTTTATCTTTTTCCCAGCTTTACGGAGATGTATCTGACATACGACATTGTGTGATTTTCAAGTGTATCACGTAATGATTTGAGACGTTTATATACAGCAAAATGAGGACCACCACAGCATGAGCCAACACGCCTCCTTCCTGTCACAGAAACACCATTTCTTTTTTTGTCATGGGAACATTTAAGATCTATTCTCTTCACAAGATTTGAGTATATAATACAGTATTATTAGTTCTAACAACCGTGTTGTAAATTTGAGCCTCAAAACATGTTAATCTTTTTTTATTATTAAGATATAATTGACATATCACATTATATTAGTTTCACATGTGCGAAATAACGATTCAATAGTTGTATATATCACCAAATGACTACTGCAATAAGTCTCATTAACATCCGTCACCACACACAGTTAACAAAAAAATCTTTTTCCTATGATGAGAACTTTTAAGATCTACTCTCTCAGCAACTTTCAAATATACAATACAGTATTCTCAACTACGGTCACCGTGCTGTACTTTACACTCCCAGGAAAAAATGGAGGGTTTTTGGAGGGTGGGGGGAGGGGCAGAGGGAGAGAGAGAGAATCCCAAGCAGGCTCCACGCTCAGCACAGAGCCCGACACGGGACTCCATCTCATGACCCCACAATTGTGACCTGAGCCGAAATCCAGTCAGACGCTTAACAGACTGAGCCTCCCAGGCGCCCCAAAATGGAGGTTTTGACGGTACTTACTTTACAAGGTTATTTTGAAAATCAAGTAAGAAATTCCACATAAAGCAACTCAGGGCTGTGCCTGGCAAATATGCCAAATTCAAACACACACTTGGGTAGTTTTGTGTCTTGCTCCTCTGCCTGGCTGGTTGGGAGGCAGGATGCTGAGAAGTGGCTCTTCCAGGAACGAGAGAAGGAACCGGGCATGGAGAGGCCCAGGGGAAGGGAACAGACAGGTGGAGGAAAGGAGAGGAGGTGTCCCAAGTTAGAATTTAGGCCCGGGACTCCCACCATCCCACGAAAGGGGCTCTGGGGTCTGGTGGCCCTGAATTCTAATTGCAGCTCTGTCCCTAGCTTGCTGTGTGACCTTAGGCAGGTTATTTAACCTCTCTCAATCCTAGCTTCCCCTTCTAGAGAGATAGTGACATTAAACTAGGGACAACTATCATTGCCTGCCGTGCTTACGGCCCCATGCCAAGAGAAAGGGCGTCCCCCCGTGTGCACCCTGGGTGGGGTCTGCCTCCTCCTGGGAACTTTGAACTAACAGATACAGCAGGACACGGGGAGGCTAAGAGCGAAAGGCCGTAGGATGAGGCTGCCGCCACAGGCTTTGTTCCAGTAGGACGCCAAAAGCATTAATCTCGGTGGGCTGAGCAGTCCGGCTGGTGCAGAGGGGAGTGGGTGGCAGAGGGAAGCAGAGGTGGCAGAAAGGCCATTGCTCCAGCCACCTTGATGCCTGTGAGCACCCCAATACCCCAATCTCTAAGTATCCAAACGACAAACACCCTTGTCACCCTGAGGTCAGAAAAGCCGTAACTGGAACCTCTATCCTGCTCAAAGGCTGGTCTTGAAATGAAAGCATTAGCTCAGGGGGTGCTCACTAGTGACGATGACAATGGCGTTCAGAACCCAGCACTGGCGTAAGAAATCACAGTCCCATGGCACAGGAGGCGGTGATGACCGTAGGGAGCCCACACGGTTCTGGGCTTATGAGGCTGGGCAGCTGCGCTCACTGAGCCCTCCCCCGCCACTCCTCTCAGCACACCCCAGCTGGTCCTGGACACTTACAGATGCCCAGCAGTGGCTGAACAAGGTCAGGTGGATGGAGATAAACAAGACGGCACAGTCAGGGCTGGGGGTGGGGGTGGGGGCAGGAGCCACAATGGCAGCACACCTAGGAGGTGCAGCTTAGTAAGGTCATCTAGGGGAAGAAAACTGCTCTGGCGCCCGAGCACCTGGCTTTGACCTGCCCTGTGACCTTGGGTGAGTCACCTAACTTGATCGGTCTCCTGGCAGCAAAACAAGGATGACAGTAGAACCTACTTCCTAGGGTTGAGGGAGAGGTAGAAAGAGACCAGAGAGGTCACCATGGGCCAAAGTCAGAGAACGCAGAAACCATGGAGTAGAAAGACCATCAGCAATGAACTTGGTACCTGGAAGAGCAGCAGCCAGGTGGAAAGGCTGGGCTTCGCTCGCACACTGAGGCAGGCCTGGTGCCGGGCTGGGCTCCCTCCAGCCGCTGCCTCGGGATTCCCCCAGCACCGTCTGCCCTACTCAGCGCCCAGCCTTGCAGCCCACCTGCACCTCATTCCTTTCCATCCACACTCAGGTTCTTGCTCCTCCGACGGGCTCCCCAAGCTGTCCTTGTCGGCCACACCCCTCTTCTCACACTCTAACAGCTTTCATCGTGAACTCAGAATTGCAGGAAAACTCTGCAAGCATAACACTGGTGGGTCTTCCTTCTGTCCTCCAGCCACCTGCCGCCACTGTCCAGGAACAAGGGAAAGCTCAAGGTCATGTCTTTGGGGCCAGGGACAGGATGTCCAGGAAAT
This sequence comes from Potos flavus, assembly GCA_028534135.1. Taxonomy (NCBI): domain Eukaryota; kingdom Metazoa; phylum Chordata; class Mammalia; order Carnivora; family Procyonidae; genus Potos; species Potos flavus. Next base: position 13,025,723 of record CM052884.1, on the reverse strand, counting down.
AACAATCTCGTGACTATCTAAGACGTTGTCATTTCAGTGCAAGTTCAGGGACAATGCAAGCCGCACTCTCCCTACTTTTTGCAACAGAACAAGAATTCTTTTTTTTTTTTTAAGTTTTATTTACTTAGGTAATCTCTGCACCCAACGTGGGGCTCGAACTCACGACCATGAGACCAAGAGTCACATGCTCTTCTAACTGAGCCAGCCAGGTGCCCCAGAATTCACTTTTTAAATTCAAGGTTTTCTTTAGTTCAGCTCGCAAAATACAAGTCAAGTCTCCAAACTAAAAATGTATTAATTTCCCAGTATTCTTACACTCCGCAGGTGTATGACCTTTCACTTTTAAAATCATTTAATATGACTTTTAAAATGACTTCACATAGGACATCTGTCAAAGTTCTGGACCCGGCTGCCTTGCTGGGAGCGGTACCGCAGCTCTGAACCTTTACAGGCAGAGCAAAGGTGCTTAAGACGCTGAAAAAATTACTTTCCACAGAGCTTCTTTTAGAAACTCGCACGTGGTTACCTAATCCCTCCTTTTCTTGCTGATGCTAAGAAACCATGTTTCCAAGCCAGAACTCCTTTCTTCACAGACTTAATCCCCCCCCGCCCCCACAAATGCACAGCCTGCCCCATTATCAACATGCCCCACCAGGTAATTCCCTTTTCATTAACCTCACAGGGACGTGATCTCTCATCTCATAACTGGATTATTTGGAACCCACTTAGCACAAAACTATGGGGACGGAATCTTAACGCGCATACTTAATACTTGGGACTGTCTGCCTCCCGCAGGGTGATAGTGTGTTCACTAGGGAGGAGTCCGGTGTGGGCTGCTCAGGGCCGCCTCCCGCAGGGCCTGCACAATGCTTCCCAGGAGTGGGAGCTGAGCTGCAGGAAATCAGTAAGACCCTCACAGAAATAGGGACCAAGCCACGAACTGGCGAGCCTAATCAGGTAGCCAGCCACCACCGCGGCCACATCACCTATCCTTGGCATAGAGACCCAGAGGCCAGAAGATAACCACCCAGGGGACCCTCAGCAGCCCCCACCCAGCCTTCTCCTGTGATCACAGGCTTCCAAGAAGCCCACGGGGCAAGACTATGCTCTTATTCTAGAACGAGCACACATCTCTCAGCCCCCCGGGGAAGCTGGCTGCACAGTTGAGCTGCAGAGAGCTGGGCTCTCCCCTCACCTAGGAAGGCTGGGGAAGGGCCAGGCTTCCTAGGCCCCACCTTCTTGCCATGATTTATGGAGAGTGACCCCAGGAAGGAAGCCTCAACCAGGACCTGCCAAGAAACACAATAATTTAATGAATTAAGCTCCATTTGGATGGTCTGGGTTTTTTTTTTTTTTCTCTGTCACAACTGTATCTTGATTCCAGGGGTGTGTCTCTGGTGGGGCCCCCCATAAACACATTGTCTGGTTTCTGAACAATTGGGGTGGGGGAGTTCAAAAGTTAAAAAGAAAAGGAAAGAAAAAAGAATCCACCAGGCTGCAACAATGGGGACGTTGTCCTTACAGACGGCCTCGTGACCTTATGTTGCTGCCGGAGAGAACACCCCAAAGTCCAGGAAAACGGCGGAAGAATGGTCACGAATCATGCTTCCTGCTACTAGATGTGTTTATCTCCTATAAAAGCTTATTTGATGTTGTCTGAGGAAGCTGTCCTTTCAGGACCTCTCCCAGGATAGGAGAGGTGGAGAAAGGTGACCTCTGTCACATCCGGAGGGTTAGTGTAGAGCCTGAGGGTTGGCGGGGGAGGGTCCTGCCGCTGAAGAAGCCGCAGTCCGTGTACCTGGCTTGTGGGCAGGGTTCACATTACCGCCTGTGCTTATTTCCCCTTTGTCGTCCCTGAACTTGGAGCCATATTTTGTACAATCTTGACTCAGCCGTGTTTGGGGATATCGAGGCAGTGACCCCAGTTCCAACTCAGGCTTGGGCTGGCCACCTAAAGCCAGCAGGGTGTGGCCACAGAGCTCTCCAGTGGCAGAGCCCAGGGGAACAGCATCCCGGGGAGCAACTGAGACTTCAGAATCCAACCCTCATCTGTCAGTGGGAGTCTCCCTCTACCCCGCCAACCCCGGGGAGCTGGGATTTGACTGTACTGAGTCACCAGTCTCTCTAGCGACAGCTTCCTAGTGTCCAGATACGTTCCCTGGCTTCCCCCACCCAGGAGTCCTCCCGAAGGTCAAGTCACGCACAGCCTTCTTCCATTCCGTACTCCCAGAGGCAGACGTGGACGCCGGTCCCTGCCAGGGTCCCCACGGGTGAGAAATCCTCCCATCTTTCCTTCCTGGCCAACTCCACTCTGCGTGAAGAGCGAGTCTACAGTCACAAACATGATCCTAAGCGAGAACGTTCCCCTCCTGGCAGCTCTCCCACTGCGGGACGGGTACGTGCCAACAAGGTTACGTATGGAATGTGAACCGGATTTTCCACTGGCTTCCGCTAGGCAAGCAGACATGTGTTTCCCTTAGAGAAAGGAGGGCAGACGAGCAGGGCTGGGAATGGGAAAAGAAACAAGGCTACATGGGGATCTCGTTACCCCAGGATGTGGTTTTAATTCTACCCTTCCCTTGCATCCTCTACCCTACCCTACCTCCCAATTTATGAAAGGCCCCAAAATAAATATATGGATGTCATTGCAACATGGAGGCCCTGGCTCAGTTTCCAGAGACTGTGGGCATGGTGGGGGGAAGGGGAGGATCACAAACTGAGGAGAGGAAATGCAAACTGTGAGTGCCAGAGGGAACAATGCAGAGCCTACCTCCAGGCCACACAGCAGGGTCTGGGCCAGCTCCCCACCCCTCCACCCCCCCCCCATCCCCGGGGGATGTGCCTCCAGCCCTCTAGGACCCAGGCCCCTTGGGAGCAATGGAATCTGGCCTCCATCACTCCAGGCTGACTCCCTGCAATGCTATCCAAGGTTTTCATCATGACCCCCACACCAGTGAGCTCCCACATCTTCCTGCCTCCCCCTCCTCACCCTAACCTTTGCCCCACCTGCTGGATTCTTTCCCTTCCTCCAAGGCCCAGCTCTAGTCGTCTCTCCCTCAGAGGCCCTCAGCCACCTACAGGAGCCCCCTGCTGACCCCACCCACTCAGTCTGCTGTGTCTTCCCTCCCTCTCTCCTCCCTCCCCACATCCACATCCCTCTCGGCACAAAGGCTCCTTCCATGACCTTGACTCTGAATCTTCTCGAGGACTGGCCCGGGGACATTTCTCCAAGGGACAGTCATTTTGTGGGAGCTCCTTGGCTCACTCCAGTCCCTATCATTCCACCTACTCTCAGGAAGGGGACCATGGCCTTCTGATGCCTGATTCAACGCCCACGCCGTCCCTGTGTCTCTGCCCTCTGAAATGGGCCGTGCCAGTAACTACCACCCCCTCCTTGACCTCCAAGACAGGAGGTCAATGTTCTGTGAACACTGCTTTTCTAACTCCTTTTCAGACTCTTCTCCTCAGCTAGCCCCTCCAATATGCTGTACTCCGATATGTTATTCTCCTAGACACCCTCTTCTCACGCCGCCCCCTCCCAGGTCCCCTTGAAGCCAGCCCCCCCCAGGTCCCCTTGAAGCCAGCCCCCTCTCCCCTCTATCCCTCCATGCTGAGGAGGTGCCTGGCCTCCAGCCCATGTAGTATGGCCTGATGCTCCAGTTCCCCCCACAATGGCCCCCAGTCCTCCATCCACACCCAATACCTTTATTCGGACCTGGTAAGACAGCCTCCCCTCAGCTCGTGCCCAGAGATTCCCCCTCCCCATCCACCATCCCCCTGCTGCCACAGTCCTATAGCTAGGAAATGAGGGGACATTATTTATTGGGAGCATAAGTGCCAGGCACTATGCCAAGAGCTTTCTCGTACGCCAGTCCACTTATCTTCTGATGACCATGTACATTAGATAGTATTATACCCATTTTTATTTATGAGGGAAACCGAGGCTCAGAAAACATAAGCAACCTGCCCGAGTCTCTTATTTTTTAAGAATTTTTTTAAAGATTTCTTTATTTATTTGCAAGAGAGATGGGGTGGCAGGGGCAGAGGGAGAGAATCTTAAGCAGACTCCATACTGAGCGCAGAGCCCAACTCGGGGCTCGATCTCATGACCCTGCAATCACGACCTGAGCCTTAACCAAGAGTCATCCACTTAACCAACTGAGCCACCCAGGCGCCCCTTAACCTGCCCCAGTCTTAACACCACTACAAAAAAAGTTGCATCTGGAGCCTGGGTCAGCCTGCCCTGAGTGCCTCTAACCCACGCGTTTCCGACCTGCTTCCACAAATGCAAATCTCACCAGTCCGTACCTCCTCACTGCACTCCAGACAAAACCCGAACTTCTCAGGATGGTGTCTGAGACCACCCTCAAGCCGTCCCAGCCCGCCTTCTACTCTAGCCAGATGGAATGGGCAGGCTTGCCTCCAGAAGCTGAGATGTGCCTGCCCCATAGCTTCAGCGCATTCAGCTTCCTCTCCTCTCTATCCAGAAAACTCCTCATTCCTTAAGACCAGCAGAGAGGGGCGCCTGGGTGGCTCAGTTGGCGAAGCCTCTGCCTTCCACACAGGGCATGATCCCAGGGTCCTGGAATCGAGCCCTGTGTCAGGCTCCCTGCTCAGCGGGGAGTCTGCTTCTCCTTCTCCCTTCCCACACCCTGCCCCTGCTTGTGTTCTCTCTCTCTCAAATAAATAAATAAAATCTTAAAAAAAAAAAAAAGAGACCCGCAGAGAGTTGCCCTCCCTGGGAAACACAACCGCCTCCCATCTCCCCAGGTGAAGCAGCCATCTCTCTTGACCTCCCAGGACACACTGTGCTCGCTGGGTGCTGGCTGGGTGCTGGCACTCAGCACCCTGCCTTGTAACCACTTGTTTAATCTCGCAAGTGTCGTTTTAGCTTTGCAGCCCCAGGGACCGACAAGAAGGGCCTCGGGAAAAGGAGAACAATCAAACAAGCATCCAAGCCAGATCTGCTCGAAGTGGGGTCCCAAACACACGGTGGCAGAAGACCGCTCCATCCCACCTCAGACTCTGAGAACCAGACCCTCTGGAGACAGGGACTGCGGCTAGCACCCTGCACCTTCGAGAAGCTTCCCCAAGAGATTCTCACGCCCAGTGAAACTTGAGAATCTCCCATCTAGACAGGCGCTTGGCCCTGATCCTTAGCAAGCCAGCCTCGTGCGATCAGATACCCAGCTGCTACCTGCTTATGCACAACCAGGACGATTATTTCCCAAGCTGCTACATGTCAGGACAGACAGAGAAAATAACATTTTGGGGCACTGTGGAGTAAACGAAGCTGCTCAGAGCTGAAGGTAAAAGGCCCAGGAGCTGAGCGACCCTAGTTTCCGGCCAGCTGAGGAGGTCAACACCTCGGCATATCTGGAAGTCACTCCTGCCACATGCTCAGGAAGTTCTGCTCGCTAAGAGCTACCCACAGGACCGGGCAGCCGGGCGCAGCTGTCCGGCCCTCACGTGGATGCTGGCGCTGACGGGCTCCCATGAAGCCCCTGGTGAGGGGTTGGCCTCGTGGTCAGCCACAGCTCAAACAGCTGCATGGACCTCCAGAGCTCGGGACCATTCTCACTGCAGGAAACTAACTCAGGGTCTCCTGGCCCTGAGCACCACACACGAGGGAACGGAAAGAGATCTCTGAGTAGCCCCTGCTGGGCTCAAGACTCGCCCTGGGGTCCATCCCTCCACCCCACCTTGCCCTCCCCTCCCTGAAAGTGGGACCAGTCACCAGAAGTGATCTGTGAGCAGGGAGGCTGAGCATTTCCCCTACCAGAGGAAGGCTGTTACAGGAACCTGATCTACTTCCAGAACTTTCTTACTCAGGGAAATGGCTTAATGAAGTCAATGGAGGGAGGGTTTGGCAAGTCGACCAGGTACTTGAGGCTACTGTGAACTCTGAAATCATCCTTCCAAGCTCCTACATGCCAAGTAGGGCATATTCTCTATGGGCCCCACGCCCGCAGGCTGACCTTTCCGGAGGGCCTGAGAAGGGTAGAAAATTTGCCTTTATAATATGTTAAGGACGAACTGCAAGCTGGAAGACTTCTTAAATTATTGAGTGTTTAGATAAGGAGCCGATGCCCTGAATGTTCCTAAGTGCTGAGCTCCTGATTAAAAGATGCATCTGGGGTGTCAACAAAAGAGCTCTCAGGATGTACTAGAGAAAAAAAAAATCATCTCTCTCCCTCAGGTTTAACCAGCCAACAGGAGAGTTTGTGTTCTAAGCAGCAGCTGGGGACCTCTGAGTACAAGAGCTACTGAGGAAAGGGCCCACAGTGCCCAGCAGAGCGTGAGGCATACGTGGACATTCAACAGTTTGTAAACTAATGGTTGCATGGGTGGGTGGATGGATGGATGGATGGACGGACAGACGGACAGACAGACGGATGAAGGTGAAGTAGCTTCCCCTTTTTGGGAGTTCCTCCCTTCAGCACTATTCCTAAAGGGTCAAATCACTGTGGACCGCCTGTTTAGCTATCCCTCCCTGCCATTATGCACGGGCAGAGGCCGGTTCCGCCGGCTGGACCCTGGGCAGCACGTAGGGGACGTGGAAGGAAGGAGGAGTCCAGAGGGTACGGAAAGGAGGATACCGTGTTGCCAGATAATCCCAGGTCTACATGGAGTTACCAACGTAGCATTTTGTCTTGTTTTCTTTTTCAGCCTCAGGTGGAAGTGCGGCATCTCCCCCCACCCCCCGCCTGACCCCCCTGCTGGGGCCACCACAGAACCACTGAGCCAGAAGGGCCTATAGACCATCCGGTCGGGAGAAGCAAAGTGGCCCTCACACCTGTCGCATTTGGCCTCTACAGCCACTTAACACTTTACTAACATGTCAAAATCAGGTTTTATAGAAAAATAGAGATTTTTGTTTTTCTTGGGAAAAAGCCTCAGAAGATCTGGCAACATTTCTCCTAGCGACGTTGGACCGGCACTGGGACGAGGCTGCCATGTCACGGGTATGCCCTACGGTCTGACGCAAGTCCCCGCCCTGCCCTACTGACCTGTCTGCCTGCTTCAGTCACTTAACGGTTCCTGCCTGTCTGGTCCCCGAGGTGCAGGGGCCCCTACGCACAAGTCCAACACCCTCACTCTTACAAATGAGGAAACGGAGGCCCAGAGGGTGGGTCTTTTAAATACTACTGAATAAATAAACGTGTGAATTAATTAAATGTCTATTTTTTTTCCCCCAACTAACCTTCAAGTTTGCCCCATCTGTGCTATTCCAGCTCTGCCATCCATGCCCGCTCAAAGCAACCACCCCAGGAGCGACCCTGGGCTTGCTTTCCTCGGAACCAGAACTCTCCGGCTAATCTCTGCGCCCCGGCATTGCTGAGACGTGCTGGCTGACCTTACAATCCCAACATGCCTATTACCGATGGTCACATCCAAGTGGAGGCTCTTCCTCACTGTTTTGGTTGCCCGGCATCTTTTTAGCCCGGTTACAGTCTCTCAGTGCTCTCCTCTCCCCTAAGGGAAAGGGAACCTGGGTCCCTATTAGGTCATCAGAGCCCTGGATACAGCCTCACCTGAAGCTAACATAATTCCTGGATCGTTCAGTTATGTGAGCCAGCAAATTCTCTTTCTTGCTTAAGCCAAGTTGGGACAGGTTTTCTGTCATTTGCAACATACAGACAGCTCCTGGGGATGGGGGCACTTTCCCCAAATATTCTCCTCTAAGGAATGAAGGCGGTACTCATCTGGACTCTGGGTTGCACGCGATGTACCCAAGTGCCGTGCACTGAGCTTTCTCGCAGCAAACAAGCCCGGAGCTCCTGTTCTGGGCTAGGTGCTGAGGCGACAGAGATGACAAAGACATACGGCAGTCGCAGCCCAGTGAGTACACAGGCAAATATCCTTCTGGAAAAGTGGGTACAGTTCAGCAGGAGAGGGCATTTTTGTAAGCCACTTAAAGGAGCTTAGACTAGTCAAAGGTAACAAATGCAGGAATTTAAAAAAAAATTTTTTTCCAACATAAAAATCATAGTCATTTGAAGTGCCTGGGTGGCTCAGTCAGTTAAGGGTCTGACTCTGGATTTCGGCTCAGGTCATGATCTCAGGGTTGTGAGATCGAGCCCTGTGTTGGGCTCCACACTCAGCACGGAGTCTGCTACAGAGTCTCTCCTTCTCCCTCGCCCTCTGCCCCTCCCCCACCACTCACATTCTCTCTCTCTTTCTCCCTCAAATAAATAAATCTTTTTTTTCAAATAAATAAATCTTTAAAGAAAATAATAATACTCATTTGTTTAAAATGAGCACTGAAAAGTAGACATACTTTAAATCACCTAAAGGCCTACAAATCAGGAGTCACTGTTAGCACTTGTGTCTCTTTCCGGTCTTTTTTTTCTTTGCATAATTTATTTATTTATTTATTTATTTTTTAAGATTTTATTTATGTATTTATTTATTTATTTGTCAGAAAGTGAGAGAGAGATCACAAGTAGGCAGAGAGGCAGGCAGAGTCAGAGGGAGAAGCAGGCTCCCTGGCGAGCAAGGAGCCCGATGTGGGACTCGATCCCAGGACCCTGGGATCATGACCTGAGCCGAAGGCAGCTGCTTAACCAACTGAGCCACCCAGGCATCCCTGCATAGTTTTTTTAAATTTTATTTTGTTGTGTAAGAACACTTCACATAGATCTACCTCTTAACAAAATTGTGAGTGTACGATATTACTGACTATATTGTTGCCAATCTCGTACAGCAGCTCTCTAGAACTTACTCACCCCACATAACTGAAATTTCACGCCCCTTGATTCGTAACTCCCCATTTCCCTCTCCCCTCAATCCCCCGCTACCACCATTCTACCCCTTTCTATGAGTCTGACTACTTCCGACACCTCATATTAAGTGGAATCACGCAGAATCACGTGACTGGCTTATTTCACTTAGCACAACATTCTCCAGGTTCATCCACGTAAAGGCTGTATAATATTCCATTCTATGCACAAGACACATTTTCATTATCCACTCATCTGCTAATGGGACACTCAGGTTGTCTCCACACCTTGGTTACTGTGAATAATGCTGAAATGACATGGGAGCACAAGATCTGTTTGAGATCCTGTTTTCATTCCCTCTGGATGTATACCCAGGAGTGGGATTGCTAGATCAGATAACAGATCTATCTTTAATTTTTGAGGAACCTCCATATTGTTTTCCATACTGGCGGCACCAATTTGCATTCCCACCACAGGGGTACAAATTTCCCCACATCCTTGCATACTTTTTTATTTTATGGATTGTTTAAATATTGTGATCCTAGCTCCTTCCTCTCGGCCTATGATGCCTGAGGTGGAGGTCTGTTTTCTGAGGCCAGCTTTTGCAAGACAGTGGGAAAAAAGTAAACAGTAGCTCGCACACACCGCAGGTGGAGGGAAGTGGCCCCGCTCTGTGTGATGTTGGAAAAGGAACTATTCCACAGACTTCCTCCACCTCCTGCTTTCATTCCCTAAGTGGACAAATGCAACAGAAAGCCCTCCCCCACCTTGTTCCTCTGTCGCTAACATGACACATTGGAGTTTGACCCCACTGGGCCATGTTTGATTGGCAAGCAGGCCACTGAGTCCAGTGTGGATTCCTGGCTTGCCCATTCTCCATGTCCTCATTCCCTTCTTGAGCTTCAAATCTAGCTCTGATAAGATATATCATAGGGGGTTAGAGGCAGGCCATTACCACGTACGTTCCAGTTTTCCTGGGATAGTTCCAGTTTATACCTGTTCTCCTGGCATAATTATTACTAACATCTCCTTTCACTCAAAAGTGTCCCAATTTGGACTATAAATTATAAAGTCCTCGTGCAGATTAGGAAAATCTGCACTTACCTTCTCAGTGGCTGGTATCATCTCTGATGGCGGCGGGGAAAGGCAAGAGATACGATCTGGGGCCCCAAACCCTGCCCGGACGGCAGAGGTGCTATGGCTTATCAATCCCTGGTTTTAGCAAAACTCACCGCAGAGGGTTCCAGGCAAGGAAGGCGGAGGCTAGCCCCGCAGGGAGGGAGCTCAGGGAAAATGCTGCTCCTGGCAGGCACCTTGCTCAACCTCACACCTCCAGTCTCCCCTCCATCTTCATCTCCCATGTCCTGAACTCTCACCCCGACCCATACCTCCAAATTGGCTCCCCGGGGACCCCAAGCCCTGTTCTGCCCTCAAGCCCCAGGCCCTCGATCGGCCACACTGCACCATTGACACCCCTTCCGCTCCAGCTCGCAGGCAGACTTCCTCGATTACAGCTCCGTCTCTGGCCCTCCCGTCCAGCCCCACCTGGGATCTCCCAGCTCTAGAGACCCAGACGCTGGACGAGACTATAACTCCCACAGTTTGTCTTCAGAAATACCACCCCTTGCCGGCTTTAAATTCCTGCCCCATCTTTAATATTTTCCACTGACTCCTTCCCTTCACCATCAGACCTTGAGACATTTATTCATTCATTCCTTCAGTGTTAAGGTCCTGTCAGGGGGCCAAGCAGAAGAGGACGCAGGTCTTCCTCTCCTTTATTCATTCATTCCTTCAGTGTTAAGGTCCTGTCAGGGGGCCAAGCAGAAGAGGACGCAAGTCTTCCTCTCCTTTGCTTGTCACTGCTGTCCCTTGAGGCTTTGCTCTCCTTCTCCACGTAACCTCTCCAGGAAATGACCTGTCCACGGTTCCCATTGACTTGCTCCCACTTTGCCCTCTTCAGCCCCCACTGACATACTAAAACTGCCCCGCTCTGCTCACCAGCGACCTTCTGGTTGCCAAACCCCGGAACTGTCCCGGCCTCTTGGCCTGAACACCACCCATTTTCTTCTCTTGGTGACCTGGACACAGCCTCTCCCTGGCTCTTCCCTTTCCTCTCTGACTTCCTGCATCCCATTTCCGCCCACCCAGGACTTCCCATGTGTCTTGAAAGCATACTGACCTAGACCCTGGCATTGCTTTCTTTTTTTTTTTTTTTTTTTTGCTTTCATTTTCTGTTCCAGCTTCTGAACTATACCTTCAGGAAGGGGGCAGGCCCACCTCTCACCCTAGTGCTTTGTGCACAAAGCTCCTCAGAGACATTCTTGCCCTGTTCCTCAGAGAGGAAATTGGTGTATAGTCATAGAAACTCCAAAGGTAAATACAAGACAGTTCATTATATAAGCACTTCACTTACATAAACTCAAATCTCTGGGCTCCACCAGACGGCAAAGTGTCAAATTAAGTAGTATGGGCAATTATGCTCGCTGTCCCACCCAGTGAGAGTTTGCCCCACAGGGAGTCTGTGAAACCAGAGCCCTGAATCTGCTCTCTTTGTGTGCCGCTCAGAGTCTGGGTACCCTGCTGAACTAAGCATTACTGTGACATTTAAAAGGAAACATCTTTCAAATATAGGCCAATTATCTTGTCTGGTGCTCAGCTGAAGAATGAGTGATCTGCTCCTTGTTGGGGGAAACCAGCTACATTGGACCATCCACACAGGTGGTATGTTGTGGTTCTATCATGACTTCCTACGAGATTTGCACCCTTTGTGTTGACTTCAGAACCAACCAGCGTAAGCTCAAGAAGGATGAGAAACCAAGAACCCAATGCTGACTAGACAATCACAAGTTATTCCCACAAGGTAGGAAATACTGAAAGGTCATCTAAAGAAACCACTGGGTATTGGGCAATGACTTTTTAGATACACCACCAAAGGCATGATCCATGAAAGAAAGAATTGGGGCGCCTGGGTGGCTCAGTGAGTTAAAGCCTCTGCCTTTGGCTCAGGTCATGATCTCAGGGTCCTGGAGTCGAGCCCCCACATTGGGCTCTCTGCTCAGCAGGGAGCCTGCTTCTCCCCTCTCTCTCTGCCTGCCTCTCTGCCTGCTTGTGATCTCTCTCTCTCCGTGTCAAATAAATAAATAAATAAATAAATAAGAAATAATTGAAAGCTGGACTTCATTAAAATTAAAAGGCATCTGCCCTGCAAAAAGACAATTTCAAGAGGATAAGAAGACAAGCCATAGATTGGGAGAAAATATTTGCCAAAAACGCATCTCATAAAGGGCTGTTATTCAAAATATGCAAAGAACTCCTAAAATGCAACAATACAAAAACAAACAATGCAATTAGATAATGAGCCAAAGACCTTAACAGACACCTCACCAAAGATGTGCAGATAGCAAATAAGCACATAAGAAGATGCTCCACATATGTCATCAGGGAAATGCCCATTGAAACAACGAGATACCACTACACACCTATTAGAATGGCCAAAGTCCGACGCTGACAATGCCAAATTCTGGGAATGCAAAATGGTGCAGCCACTATGTAAGACAGTTTGGCAGTTTCTTAAAAAATGAAACATATTCTTACCATAAGATCCAGCGATCATGCTCCTTAGTATTTACCCAAAGGAGCTGAAAACTTGTGTCCACACCGAAACTTGCACATGGATGTTTATAGCAGCTTTACTCATAATTGCCAAAATTTGGAAGCACCCATGATGTCCACCAGTACATGAGTGGGTAACTAAATTTTGGTACATTCAGGCAATGGACTATTACTCGGCACTAAAAAGAAATAAGCTCTCAAGCCATGAAAAGACATGGAGGAAACGTAGACGCATACTGCTAAGTGAAAGAAGCCAATCTAAAAAAGCTACGATCGGTATGATCCCACCTATATGGCGACCTAAGGTCAAAAGCAAAACCGTGGAGACAGTAAAAAGATTAGTGGTTATGAGGGCAAGGACGGGGGCGGGGGTTGAATAGACAGCACAGACCGTCGTTAGGGCAGTGAAGCTATTATGCTCAATACTATAATGGCGGATACATGTCATTGTGCTTGTCAAAACCCACAGGATATGCGCCACCAAAAGTGAGCCCCAATGTGAACTACAGACTGGGTGACAATGACACGTCAATGTGGTTCACCAATTATAACACACGTACCACTCTGGTGGGGGATGTTGATAATGGGAGAGGCTGTGGGTGCGGGCGTGGGAGGCAGGAGGTATACAGCACATCTCTCCTCCTCCTGTTCAATTTGGCTGTGAACCTAAAACTGCTCTAAGGAATTGTCTCCTGGAAAAGCAAAACTAAATCTCTGGGGTGATATGGAGAGATTTCCAGTAAGCCTGGTTTAGAGGGTGGAGCGAGCAGGAAGAGGGAGCTCTCTGAGCTCTGGGGCACAGAGGTACAAGGCCAGTGCAGAGGCTCCCCGGTCCTGCGCTTCCACAGGGAGAATCTGCGACTAGACAGTCATGCTGGTCCCCCGCCCCCCTCCTCCCCATGGCCTTCCTGATGGTGAGCCTACAAGAGGGGCTCTCTGTAAAGCCACCCTCATTGTAGCCGGCTCTTTGTCACGTGAAAACGGACCTGTCTTTGGCGGAGAGACGTGCAGGTGCCCATCGACTGGGGATGAAAAAATACCAAGTCAAATATGCCTGCACTTCTAAGCCACATCCTCTAGTGAGGTTTTTGGGTTTTGTAGGAGAATCAGGTAAGATCAAATTAGTCATAATCCCGTTTCATAATATAGTATGACTGATTCATGCATCCCTCTGTTTATTGTAATAACATAGGTATTATTGCCACTTGCCTGTTACCCAAGAACTAGACTGTTCCCAGTAACTTATACTGACCTTTGACCTCCTCCCCATTGCATCTTCCTGACGTCCCTCACTCCTACCAGAAGCAACCCTAACCTGAATTTTGTGCTTGGCATTTCCTTTGATTTTTATTGCAAATGGGGATAAAAATATACTCTTCAGTTTTGTTTGGTTCTGGATTTTACAAAAAGGGTATCATACTGTATGTTGTCTTGTGTGACCTGCTTTTTATTTTTACTAAAATTTGTCCATGTTGGTGGCGCCTGGGTGGCTCAGTGGGTTAAAGCCTCTGCCTTCGGCTCAGGTCATGATCTCAGGGTCCTGGGATGGAGCCCCGCATCGGGCTCTCTGCTCAGCGGAGAGCCTGCTTCCCCCTCTCCCTCTGCCTGCCTCTCTGCCTACTTGTGATCTCTTTCTCTCTGTCAAACAAATAAATAAACTCTTTTAAAAAAAAAAATTGTCCATGTTGAACATACTTTGGTTCATCTACTTGTCATCCTAGGGATATGCCACGTTTTGTTTATCCATTCCTCCACTGATGGATACTTGGATTATTACCACCTTTTGGCAATTGTGAATAGTGCTGCTATGAACGTGTATACATTGCCTTGTCTTTTGATGAACCTGTTTTAAGTCCGGTTTATGGAGGTATAATTTACATTCACCCTTTTTAGGAATAGCATTCTATGTATCCTAAAAACACCTGAAGTCATACCATAACCAAGGCAGAACATTTGTATCCAAATACTTGTCAGTCCTCTTTGTGGTCAGTCTGGTCCCTGGAAAACCCCTGGCAATCAGTATCTGCTCTCTGTCCGCAGAGCTTTGCCTTTTCCATAAAAAGTTCCCAGAGCTATTTGAGGAGGGCTTCTTTCCTTTGTCATAATACATTTGAGACTAACCCATATTATTGCCTATATTAGCAATTCTTGCCTTTTTAGTACCCAGTACTATTCCGTTATATGGATGTGTCTGTATTTGGCTTACCCATTGGTTACACTGTTTTCTTACTTGAGGGACATCTGGATTGTTTCCAGCTTGGGGCAATTAAAAAACAAAGCCACTACATTCAAATGGCCAACAGACACATGAAAAAGTGCTCAACATCACTCGGCATCAGAGAAATACAAATCAAAACCACAGTGAGATACCACCACACACCAGTCAGAATGGCTAAAATTAGCAAGTTAGGAAACGACAGATGTTGGTGAGGATGTGGAGAAAGGGGAACCCTCCTACACTGTTGGTGGGAATGCAAGCTAGTACAGCCACTCTGGAAAACAGTATGGAGGTTCCTCAAAAAGTTGAAAATAGAGTTACCCTACGACCCAGCAATCACACTACTGGGTATTTACCCTAAAGATACAAATGTAGTGATCCG
>CM052884.1:12896889-13010288 GCA_028534135.1 Potos flavus | reverse complement strand
AGATACAAACTTCCAATTACAAAATAAATAAGTCATAGGGATGAAAAGTACACCATAGGGAATATAGTCAACAATACTGTAATGCCTTTATATGATGACAGAGAGTAACTACACTTACCATGGTGAGTGTTTCATAATGTATATAATTGTCAGATCACTATGTTGTACACCTGAAACTAATATTACACTGTATGTTACCTAACTGGAATTTAAGTAAGTCCTTTAAAAATTATGTATGTCAACTACATGTCAAATAAATAAGTACATACATACATACATAAAATTGAGAGGTAACTTCGTGCTGAGGCTCCACAGAGATACAGCAGTAAACAAGACAGACACGGACTCTGACCTCAAGGCAGGGTCTATCATACCACCATGCTTCCCCAGCAGCTGCCTTCTACCTCCTCCCTAGCCACACTGTGGCATAGTACAAGAGTGAAAAAACCACCTGGGCCGGAGGGGGTCTACATGGCCCTCTGTTCATCTCCTATGCTGACCCCAGAGTCATCCTTCTAAAGAATGCATCTCGTTGGCCATTTCACACCCATCCTATAGACCACCGATGACTCCCCATCACCCACACCCAAACAGATAAGGGCTTTCTCAGAAGGCTCTTCCCCATTTTTCCAGTGTCCCCTCTCAACATTCGCTGCCTCAGACAACCCCAAACTGCCTGCCTTTTCCTATACCCACTTTGCTTTGTCTCTATGTCTTTGTTCATACCATCTCCTCTGTCTTAATGCCCTTCCTTCTCTTCATCTGGTTTATTTGTTATCTATTGCTGTGTATTAAACCACTCAGACTAGTAACTAAAGGCAACGACAATTCTGTGAATCAGCAGTTTGATTAGAGATCAGCTGGAACAGTGCATACATATGCTCCAAACTGTGTTGGCTGGGCTCACCCACACACTGTGGTCAGCTGACAGGTGCGCTGGGGTTGGATGCTCCAAGAGGGGCTCACACAGTGTCTAGCCATTAGGTGAGGCTGCCAGCTGGAGCATCTCAGTTCAGGTCTCTCCCCATGGCTAGCCTGGACTCCTCACACGGCAACTGGATCCCAAGAAGCAAGGCCTAATGGGCAAGCACTTATGAAGTCTCTGCCTGTGTCACATTTGCTAAGATCTACCTAGGACTAAAGCATGTCATATAGCTGAGCCCAGAATCGGTTTGGGAAAGGTATGACTCACTGGGGGGCCATTAACATAGCAGTCTACGAGTCTGCCCTCTGCGCCTACCTAAGGCACAGGGTTAGTCACCCTTCCCAAAACACCCAAAATAGTATCCAATCATACGTCAGGCTCAAAGTGCATGATCTCACAATGTGCAGCAAGTCTGGATGTGACCGAGCCTCCTGGGGTACAATTCCTACGTGTGGCTCCTTTTGATCCAAAGACCTGTGAACTAACGAGACAAGATGTCTACCCTCCATGTGCCAGCATACAGTCGTGAAAGAGGCAGAGGAGAGCCATTAAAAGGGAGAGAAATAGGAGGCACGTAGCCATCACTGATTCAAAGCAATTCTGAAATCCAGCCAGGTTCTGTTATCAGGACCCCTCCTTTGGAGTTAGGGATCTTACTTGAATAGACTCCAGTTCTCCTTGGCTTCTAGTTACACCCACTGGGCTCCTGGTTCTGCCCATAAGAGAAGGCCCTTGTGAATACTGGCCAGCTTACTACCCATAGAAAATTGGGGGCCCAGAAGCCTCTTTTCACTTTTTAACTCTTTCAGTTCTTTTTAGCCCAACTAATGGAGTCTTTTCCAAAACAATACTCTGAAACTTTATGGGTTTTCTAGGAGTATTAAAAGGTTCACTTTTTGCTCCAAAAGCCACATAGTTAATTTCAAGAAGACTGTACTCCAGCTATAAAACAACGTCTTTACTATTCTTAGAAACCCTTTTGTTTAACTGAGATCTACTAGGCACCACCTTAAATCCTCTTGGGGTCTTAACAAAGGTTCTACAATTCACACCCTTGGTTTACCTTTAGGCCAGTTCTTACTTGGGGAATCTGCTGCCTGCCAGAGAGACTGGAAATGAGAACTAGTTTTCCTTCCCAAACCAGCAAACTGGACAGATCCTGATTTAGCTCATCTCTCTTGTTATAACACCTGACATGCCAGCTGGAAGCACCCAGATGGCACTTTTAACATCCCACCTCTACATCCCTTAAGCCAAACCCAAAAACTCATTAGGCACACTTTCTGCCAGTGGCCTCAACACTATACGAGACTGATCAGCCTTGGTCCAAGCAGCTTCCAGCTTCCTTTCCAGAGCACTCACAACTCCCGCTGCCGGTCATTCAAGCCTTCACCCACCATCCTGTTCCAAATGCCACATGCTCAGGCTTTTAAGATAGCACCACACTTCTAGTGTCCATTTATGTATCAGAAATCTATTGTTACATAACAAACCACCTAAAACAATAGCTTAAAACAACCACCATTTTGTTAAGCTCATGAATTCTGTGGACAGATTTGTCTCCGTCCCACAACATCTGGGGCCTTGGCTTGAAAATGTGAGCAGCTAGGTGGACAACTCAAACAGCTCTGGGGCTGAGATTATCTGGAAGCTTCTTTATCTACATGTCTGGAGCCTGGGCTGAAATGACTCTGAAGGCTAACTTCTCCTGGGACCGTCTACCAAAGTGCCTACATAATGCCTCTCCATGTGACTAGGGTTTCCTTACAGCATGGCCTCAGGATAGTCATGCACTTTATATGGTGGCCATAAGAGGGAACGTTCCAGCAAACAAAATGAAACCTATATGGCCTTTTAAGATCTAAACTCAAAAGTCTTGGGGCACCTGGGTGGCTTAGTTGGTTAAGCGTCTGCCTTCAGCTTGGGTCATGATCTCAGGTCCTGGGATCGAGCCCCATGTCAGGCTCCCTGCTCAGCAAGGAGTCTGCTTCTACCTCCCCCTCTGCCCCTGTCCTCCCCTCAGCTTGTGCTCTCCCTTTCAAATAAATAAAACCTTTTTAAAAAATAATCAAAAGTCTTTTAGCATCATTTCTGCCATATTCCATTGACTGAAGCAGTTATATCCCCATTGAAATTCATAAGGGACATAGACTTTACTTCTTGATGATGCAGTATCAAAAAATTTGTATCCAGGGGCGCCTGGGTGGCTCAGTGGGTTAAGCCTCTGCCTTCGGCTCAGGTCATGATCTCAGGGTCCTGGGATGGAGCCCCGCATCAGGCTCTCCGCTCAGCAGGGAGCCTGCTTCCCCCTCTCTCTCTGCCTGCCTCTCTATTTGTGATCTCTCTCTGTCAAATAAATAAATAAAACCTTTAAAAAAAAAAAAGCGTATCCAGGTTTTAGAACCACCTTAGTAGGCTTACCTGGGACACTTTATTTCTGTTCTACGTGGCATCAGTTGGAATTACACATGCTTTTGTGATCACTCATGTGGTGGTCAATTGGGCGCTAGTTGATCCCAAATGGTGGTTGATGTAAATGGAGGCACCTCAGTTTATATGGCCAAGCCCACAATAAATGCGAAAGGGAATCACACAAAGGGCATGGGTACCAGGACGCATGGTTCACTGGAGACCACTAATGTAACAATCTATGATACCTGGGCAACTCTCGTTCATCTTAAAAGACTCAATGCATATCTCACCTCCTCCAAGAAAGCCTCTCTCACAGACTGGGACATTGCTTGCCCCTCTTTGCGGTCCCACAATACTGTACACATCCTACCATCGCCCTTATTCTACTGCTCTCTAACCATCTCTATACCATTTCTGTCTCCACCATTGGACAAGCCTTTGAAGGTAGAGATTGTTCTCTGTTGATCTTTGTAATTCCAGGGTCTAGCCCTGTGCCTAGAACACTGCACCTAGAACAATAATGTCTTTTAATTATTTAATTATACACCCATGACTAAAGTTTTGAAATAAATGTTGAGGGGCACCTGGATGGCTCAGTCAGTTGAGCTTCTGACTCTTGATTTTGGCTCAGGTCATGATCTCAGGGTCCTGGGAATGAGCCCCATGTTTCTCTCCCTCTCCTTCAATCAATTAATCAATCAGTCAATCAATTCTTTTAAATAAATAAATCATCAAGTATTATACCTCCATTGGTGCTCTGTCCTCTTGCCCTCTGCCCTATGTTCTAAGAGATAATTTTTATTTTTTGTCACACTCTTCAACCAAACATACACGTCTTCAGAAAGTGACCTCACTTGAGGAGTTAACCTCAACTACAGATTAGAAGAGGCAGCAGCACGTAGAGCCTTTGATTCCAAGATTTTTGAATTTCATAGACTAGGCACGTTTCCAAGGAAATTTTCAGATCAACAAGAAGTTACCAAATTTCTTTTTTTTTTTTTTTTTTTTTTTGCCTTCGGACATTAAAAATACACATGCTTTCTACCACCGCCACTTCAAAGAAGCAGCAAGGTATAACCTTAGCGTGAAAGCATAGGCCTTCCCAAGGAAGGGCAGGTATGTGGCATAAGACCGCAATTAGCCCCAAATTAGGACTCAACAGAATGTACTGTCTTGACACAAAAAATCGGGAGCACCTCGACAGCATAACCACAAGTCCTCCTTCCAACTTAGTCTCTGCTAGTAAGTTCCCCTAGCCAATCAACCCTCACCATCATGGAGACGAGGCACAATTCCTGATTATCTCTGAGTAGTGGGCTTCAGTTCCATGCTAGCCCGCAGAATTCTTCAGCAAGCCTACGTTAAACCAACAAAGCCTGCCTCCCATAGCTCCTGGCTGTTCACTCCACTCCTGTGCAACTTCCATGTGTGGTGTCCTCCTCTGGGCTGTGGGCATACGTGACTAATAAGCTACTGTCCATCTCATCTGTCTGGTGTCAGGGGTCGTGTGTTCAGCTATCTCCAAAACCCAGAGGTAGAAATCCCTCCCTTATCAACACAGGCAAGAGGAGGTGATCAGAACAAGGGGGCAACCTCACAGCTATGTTTAGAGCATCCCACACCATCCTTGCTTTTCTTATTCACCATGGACCAGTGAGATCAGTCTAGCAGAAGTCGGAAGGGAGCAGTGGAGAGCACTGTATGTGGAGTCAGGAGATCTAGGATACAGCCAGCCCTGGCAATGCTCCAAAGTATCCGTCAGTCCTTTGACAAATCCTTCCCCTCCTGGACCTCAGTCTCCAGCTATAAAAGGATGGGATGGCTTCTGTCATCTCTGGGATTCTATAAAGCTAATCTGATGAAATCAGTGAATAAAAAGTGAATGGCAGGTTGTCCTTTGGTCATCCTAAAGGAATAGGCATTTTTAGGGTTTTTACACCGTGGGTCCCTAGCTGGGGCAACTAGAGATGATGGGAAAGTCAGTTCTAAGGAACCAACAAAACAGCCACAGGCTGTCAGGAACTCTTACTTTGGGTGGGTTCCCTGAAACCCCTCCTGCTGTCAGCACCCCGATCCTGTACCATTAGCAAATGGGAGATTTTTCAATTCCGTCCCCTCCGCCAACCTGTGCCCCCAGATTGTCTCATTCGAACCATTAACTCCAACCAGCCAGAGATCTTGCTTTAGTAGACAGACAGCTGAGAGTCCACACTCCCCTCCCCTTCCTGAACTAAAGTGCTTGGGGACCCAGAAAGTAGGCCAGGTCCTCATAACCTTATCAAAATAGCACAGCTCGGTCTTCCATCCAACAGCACTCAGAGACTCCGCCACAGAGTGGGAAACGGCAGCCAGGGCCATGTCCAGACAGAGCCCAGATATCTTCTGGAAGATAAGATGCCTCTGGGTATCCCCATGTTCTGCCAAAAAAAAAAAAAAAAAAAGGAACTGTCTCCAGTCCCATCCGTATGTGTGCCTGGGCATATGCGTGTGTGTGTGTGAGAGAGAGACAGAGAAAGAGAGAGAGAGAGAGGAGGGTTAGGCCCCAGCCTAAAGCAACTGTGCTCTGATAGGAAAGACCCCCAGACTGAGACTCAGCAAGCTGTTAGCCAGGAGAGACCACACGCGTGCAGTGAGTTTCTGAAATGTAGTAGGAAGATGAATGGGCAAGATGTGGTGGTAAAGGCTGACAGCCAGGAGCCAGGACATCCGAGGCCTTAAAAATCACCAAGCAGACCCTAAGAAGCCAGGTGACCTGATCTATGAAGAGGGACGATCTTACCAGACCAGCACTCTGCACTCCCCAGACCCTGGGGAGCTTGTGAGAAGTGCAGACGCAGGCAGCGTACTGCTAGACCAAAGAGATCTCAGGTGGGCAGGGACAACTGCATTTTCATAAGTCCCCACCCCACCCCACCCCGCCGGAGCTTCTGTTGTTTATCCCAGTGACTGGCCCCAGACTGGACCATCCTGGAAGCTCATTCCAGTTAGAAAGCTCCATCCCTCTGAGTCCCGGGAGCCCCCCTCACCTCCCAGGGAGGGAGAGAGAAGTGAGTCTCGCACTTGCCAGCCCAGGGATGACTTCCAACAGTAGCACTGCAGTAATGGAAACTGCCGCTAAGATGCCAGGACTGACTTCTGTGAAGAAATAGGAGAATGGGCAGGCAGATGGCAGGGAGGCAGGGCTGGCCCCTAGGATGCCCCAGCCAGAATCCGCAAAGAGGCCGTGAGGATGCAAATCAAGCAAATAAACCTTCCTTCAAAAAAATTCACTTCACCTGTGGGTGGGAGAGACAAGTCATTGGCACTGGCCAAGAAAAAAAACAAGAAAAGAAAAAAGATCCAGGGGCTTCAGGTGACTTGAAATTGAAGTGATAGGGCTAGGGGGGGGGTGCCCTGGGGGATTAAGAGCCTGGTTTCTGCTATTCTTTCTAGATGGTCCTGTCTCCTCCCCTTTCCCACAGTTCCACAATGTCCCCTCCCATTGGGCTGGGGTGTAGTGGTGGAAGGGCCCAGCACTGAGGACATGGGGTTCCAGAGCCCAGGTCGGCTGGCCAGCTCTCCCACTTACTAGCCGTGAAACAGAAGGGGGAGTGGGATGGGATGAACCCAGCGTATTGTCGTGGGGTCAACATAATCATGGATGTAATGCGCCCAACACAGTGCTTGGTAGAAAATAATACTGCTTCTCTTTTTCGAAGACCAAACAAGCAGACAGGACTCAGGGATCAGGAACGAGGTGGGGCGGAGGGTGGGGAAGGGAGTGTCAGGAGGAGTGTATGAAATCAAGAACCTTCTAGCTCTCTGCTCTGGGAGGTGCCAGCCCCGGAACTGAGGGAGACTGAGTGCCCCAGAGCAGAAAGCCCCAGAAGGTTCAGATGTTCTAGGATGGATGAGGGAGCGTGGCAGGGCTCAGGACCAGGAAGGGTGGGATGCAGTGGGATGCAGTGCCTGCCTTGCCTCTGAAGGGCTGCTCCAATGTGGAAAAACACCCCACCATCTTCCTTTGGAGAAAGCCTGGAATATTCCAACTCCAAAACTTCTCACTAGAGGCTCCAGGGAGGTGGGCTCCCGCTGAAAAGGAGGGGGGGGGGGGTTGGCGTGGGCACTGACCGAATGGGCGGGTTTCTAGCCTGCATCCTCCACCCCTTACCTCTTGGTTTTCCCACAGACTTCTGAAGCCTAAGTCAGAAGAAAGGGTTAAAGCCTAAAAAGGGGAGCAATCATTTCGGGGTTCTGGGAGGCAGCTAGCGTTCTCGGCATTGCCCCACCCCGATCCCCCGGGGCCCTGAGCCCTCCCATCCCTGGCCTGGCCTGCAAGCCAGAGGGTGAGGTCCCCCTTCTGCGGCAGACGGCCACTCTCCCACATCTCTACCAGATCGCCGCCGCCTCCTCCCTCTGCCACCCTTCCCCGCTCCCCCCACCCCAGTCTCTGATTGGCCGAGTCCCCGGGCCCTCCCCGCTCCTCCACTCCCACCCCTGGTGAAAACTGCGGGCGCCGGCAGGCTGCTGCAACTGGAGGCGGCGGTGCATCCGGGGGAGGCTGCAGCAGCGGAGGATTGGAGCCCAGGTGGGAGCCGGAGCCAGGGCGGGACCCGGGGCGCTGGGAGAGGCCCCAAGCACCCAGGCAAGTCCTCCCAACCCGAGGCTTCGAGAAAAGGTTCGGGGGCGCCCTGGCAAGGAGGCTCGCCGTGCTCGGGTGGGGGTCTGCTTCCTGGGTAGGGGGGAGAGGGACGCAACTGCTGCAGGCCGGGGGCCGTGCCGCACCCCGCCTTTCGCGGAAAGCGCGCCCGGGTTTTCACCGCCTGAAGGGACGGTTGCCTGGGCCCGGGGCGCAGGAGGAGAACCGGGACGAAGGGCGCCAAGGACAGTCTTGGGTTCTGCTCTCCACGCAGATGTCCCTAAACCTAGCTCGCAAAGACGTGGTGTGGGGGCAGTGAGATCGCGGGAGAGGACGGATGACCGAGAGCTGGGGGGAATCTCTGCCCTGCGACCTCGCGGCGAGCTGGATGCGGGGCGTCAAAGGACAGGGAAACCGCAGTGCCGCGGGCGGGGACTGGAAGGCGGGCGGACGGGGGAAGGGAGAACTGGGAAAGGATGAGAGGGGGAAGGGGGACCTCAATTGGGAGAGGAGACGGGTGGAATACGGAAACGGAATGAGGGTGGGGCTAGTCGAACGAGGGCTGGAGAGGGAGGGAGTGCAGAACTCGTTCTGGGCTGCGGGGACGCCAGGCAGAGGAAATGAATACATCTGTGCCTCTCCTACCGCTCTCTAACCGTCCCTTTGGCTCTCCATCCCTATCCAGACTCAGCCCCATTTCATCCCCGTTCTAGCCAAGGCTTCCCCTTTTCCCTCCTAGATCTCAAGCTCGCGCCCCTCCTCCAATATTCAGTGTCTGTGAATCAAAGCCAGATACTGACCCCTCTCTTCCCCAACAGCACCCCCAGGGCCCTCTTGGTTATATTTCCCAAAGGGTACCACTGCAGCCCCGGGGCGCTATGGGACCCCAGCCTCACCCAGCCGCAGAGCTGGGCGCTGGGGGGCCTTGGAGGCGGCCAGCGGTGCACCTGGGCGCAGGCATCTGGGCAGGGCCCGGCATGCCCTCCCAGGCACAAGCCCCTCCTGTGTGGCCTCTCCTTGGTGAGCATCAGTGTGGACAGGCCAGGCTACCTGCTCCATAACACCAGGGTGTTGGTCCAGACTAGGCTTTGAAAAAAGGCAGGGCACAGAGCTTAGGCAGGGAGTGTATTGAAGCCAGACTGGAAAACGGCAGGCCCAGGAGGCCTGCCCAGAGAGCTGGACATTTGGAAACATCTTGGTTCCTATGCAATCAGAGAACATATGCAATCAGAGAGCACTGTCGCAAGGCCCTTAGCTGTGGGCCAACTCCGGGCCCATCTGGAAGCACCTTGGCCCTTTCTAGAGGGGAATTAACATTCATGGGCCACTCACTATGGAGCGGTCCTAGTGGCAGACGTTGGCCATTTTTCTTAATCCCCATCACAACCCTGTGCGTATCTAAAGTTCATTTATTCATTCATTCATTCAGGATCTTTTGAGCATCTATTATATGCCAGGAACTGTTTGGGCATTGGGGATTTTTCTTCTGAACAAGAAACAGAAAAGTCCCCAAATGGGGAGTTTTTGTGTAATGGGTAGAGTTTTAGTGTTGCAAGATAAAAAGAATTCTGGAGATTGCCTGCACAGCAATGTGAGGAAACATAATAACACCACTGAATTGTACACTTAAAAATGATTAAGACAGAGGCGCCTGGGTGGCGCAGTCGGTTAAGCAACCGACTCTTAGTTTCAGCTCAGGTCGTGATCTCAGGGTCCTGAGATCAAGCCCCAGGTCCCATCAGGTAGGGACACAGATCTGCTTGAGATTCTTTCCCCCTCCCCCTTCCATCCCCTCTGCTCCTCCCCCATCCCTTACACATATGCTTTCTCTCACTCTCTCTCTCTCTCCAAAATAAATCTTTTTTAAAAATGATTAAGATAGTAAATTTTGTGTTAGCTCTACTTTGCCACAATTAAGAAACAGGATGTCTCTGCCTTCCTGAAGGAAAAAGGAAACGGTCAAAGTCACTTTACGCCAGGTTTTCCACACAGAGACACACCATCACAGGGTGTGTTCTCCCACCCCTTGCCTTCCCTGAGGGGGGAACCCCAAGTGGCAGTGTCACAGTCACTCATAAATGGGAGGGGAGAAGAACACAGAGAAGCTTGCCTGCCTGCCCCGGCCATCACGGCACGTGTCCCGGAGGCCCCCGGCCCTAGCAGTAAGTGTGGGCCCACCTGCCCCATCTCCTGGCTGATTCCCGTCCTGTCGCACCCCCAGATCAAGGACTGAGCTCCCGGCACCATGAACCCCACCATCGGCTTCGCTCTTTTGCTGACAGGTACTGGGCAAGGGGCAGGGCTGGGATTCCAAGTACCTTGGCTTCCTTCCCTTCAGAGAAGCTAGCTTTTTCCTCCCAACCTCAGAAGGGGGGAGGTGATTGAGGGAGAGAGGGCTCTTTCTCATCCCTAAATCCGCTGAGTAACCTAGTTGATCTTCTGGCTGCCTGAGGCGGTTTTTGGAAAAACCTCCACTGAGTCTGCCCCATCCTGAGCCGGAATCTTCAAATGGGAACTGGGAGCCTACATCGACTCCCCGAGATCTCCCGCCCCTGGGGACACCTAGACTAAAGAAGAGGAGGGAAGGAGGCTGGGTCTGCAGCGGGGAAGTGGGAGTGGCCCCCAGGGACCTCTGGGGTGGGGAGAGGTACCCGAAGAGCGGACCCTCATGCCCTCCCTGGGCAGGCCATTCTCTCCAGTTACTGTGGGTGGGAGGCCCCTTGCTCTGCAGGCCCCCCCCACAACTTGGGAGTGGGCACTGCTGGTGCCAGTCTTGCAGGTAGCCCGTGGGCAGAAAGTGACCAGCCTGACAGCCTGCCTGGTGGACCAGAGCCTTCGTCTGGACTGCCGCCACGAGAACTCCACCACCTCGCCCATCCAGTATGAGTTCAGCCTGACCCGGGAGAAAAAGAAGCACGTGCTCTATGGCACTATGGGGGTGCCTGAGCACTCATACCGCTCCCGAACCAACTTCACCAGCAAGTACAACATCAAGGTCCTCTACTTATCCAGCTTCACCACCAAGGACGAGGGGACGTACACCTGTGAACTCCGGCTCTCTGGCCAGACCCCCATCACTTCCAGCAAGAATGTCTCTGTGCTCAGAGGTGAGGCAAGCTCCCAACAAGGCCAAGTGAGCTGGGAGAGGGAGGCTAGGGAGGAGAGGGCTGGCTAGGACAGCAGGCCGTCCCCTTAGCCAGGCCAGAGACGAGCAGGGCCCCAGAACCTCTCTCTTCCTCCCCCCAGCTGCTGCCTGGTGCCCTGGGGAACCACGGCCTGCTGTGTGTATGGGGGGAAAGGCTAAGGAGACAGTGAGACAAGCAGAACCGTGTCGCCGACACTTCTAGCATGACTGGCAAATCACTTGCCCCCGCCCACCCCCGGAAAACAGGGATGACACTGGTTACCGCACCCACAGTTTTCTTTGGAAGACGCTTAAAAAAAGATTTGATATGATGTTTGTTCACGAGCTCAGGAACCTGCAAATGGGAAAGATAGTTGGTTCTTCTAGCGCAGACTGGCCCTCGTTCCAGCTAAGCCATCATGGCGCCAGCCTGCCGGAGGGAATGTGCCCCAGCTCAGGGCCTGTGCCTGCCTAAATCCTGGTCCCTCTTCACTCCTTCCCTGCCCCTCCCCCCATTCTCTCTCCACAGACAAACTGGTCAAGTGTGAGGGCATCAGCCTGCTGGCCCAGAACACCTCGTGGCTGCTGCTGCTCCTGCTCTCCCTGCCTCTCCTGCAGGCCATGGACTTCATCTCCCTGTGACTGGTTGGGCAGGAAGCCGCATGGCCCGGGCCAGAGACCCTACTTCTCCGAGTTGGCTGACCCCCTCCCCCCAATCCGTCACACAGCTCGAGGAGCAATGGTGACCCCCCCATAAGGAATCCCAGCACCGCATGCATCATCTCCCCGCCTCTCCGCACGCCACTGGCTGTCTTTTTTTTTTTTTTTTTTTTTTGGTACTCTTTGTTCCAGAGTTGCTTCTGTCTGGTTTATCCTTCCTTTTCTTTGGGAGTTTGTGAAAAGGGAAGCCAGGGTTGGGGACGTGAGGGCATGGAAGGGATAAATGGATAGAGGGGTCCCAGTCCTGGGGAGACGGAGGAGGGGGGGTCGCCCTTGCCCACCAGGACCAGGGGCCTGGGAGAGACCTGGAGGAGAAGGAGGAGGAGGAAGAGGGGCATCTGGGCCTAGCACATCCCTCGGCAGGTGGGGACAGTGCCCGAAGACCCCGGATGTGAGGGCACTGCCAAACGTTTGTGGCCCGTCGCAAGAGGAGAGAACTGAACATCTCCAGAGCATTCTCTGCCACAGCAAGAAGCTGTCCTTTTACCACTGCAGAGGTCCCCTCAGGGCCATGGGCCTGGCATGGCCCGGTGACAAAGCAGATTCTGCCTGGGAGCGGTGCTGATGGACGGCTGCAGACAGGGAAGATGAGAGGGCCCAGCATCCCTCTCTACCTGATGAAACTACAATTAAGAGCCTACTGTCCCTCACTGCCTCAGCCAGCGGCTGAGAGGGCAGCAGAGGACCAGCCTCCTCCTAGCCGGTCCCAAGCTCCTAAGAGCTTCCAAAACTCTGACCTGGAGGCAGGAAGCCAGGCCAGGTGGAGTCCCAGAGCAGAGGAGAGTGTGGCCCAAGTGTGTGGGAGGCCCATCCTTCCCTCCCCATCAGTCAGTGCCAGCCCCCGCTGATTGGCAGCTGAGCCTCCTGACAGCCCTCTGCCCCACGGGTCAGGCTTTTCAGGGACCCGGGGGGTTGGAGGGGGTCTGAGGCAGCCCGTGGAGAGAGACGTGCCTCGACAGATGGCTGTTCCCAGCCCCCAGCTCCCCGCCGCACCCAGGCCGCCATGCCCTAGTCCTGTGTATAGTACACCGCAGCTTCTGGTATCTCGTTGAGGAAAACGAGAACCGCACAATAAAACCAAGCCTCTGGAGAATGCCTTCCTGCCTTTCTCTGCTGCTCCTTCCGCCCCCAGGCCCGCCTCCCCTCCCTCAGCGGTGCATCTAGGAGCTCCAAACCGCCCTGTGGCCTCTCCCTCTCCCCTGCCTTCATCAGCCCTTCCCCTCCCCTGCTGCCCCCAGGGTGGGGGTGGGGGGGCACCACATGCTGGACTTTTCAGAACGACTCTAACATGGCACATTTGCCCCAATAAATGAATGTTCCATCTCCACTGACTCACCTGGCGAACAACAGGCACACCTGCCCATACGTGGGCCAAGCCATGTGGCCCAAGACGCTAACAAGTGCTCCGGGGTAGAGTCTGCTTTTCCTTCTTGGACCTGGTTGTTCTTGGAAACGCCCCCTCAAGGGACATCTGCTAGAGACAGGGGAGGTACTGGGGCACCGAGAGGAAGCATGGGAGGTGGCACAGTGGCAGTCCACGTCATCAAGATGTAAGGACAAGCATCTCTTCTTCAATCCCACATGCCTGTATCTGGGACTGAGGGGAGTGGGGGAGGGGGAGAAAGCCCGGCCGTCAGGGCCTGGCTCCCTCCCCTAAAAGTCAATGAGGAGCCACATGCTCCTCCCCCATAAGTGGTCATCCTGGTGCTGGGAGCTAGAACGGGACCGCAGGGTGGTCCCAGGGTTCCCCAGAGACCCCAGCGGCTTTGCCAGGAAATGTGGGAGCAGCGGGTGGAGACTATCCAGAGGTTTACTCATCTGGTATTCCCCACGATGCAGGCTGCTCTGAGCATTTACTTAAAGGCCCGGGATCTAAATTCATGCCCCTGGCTCCCACTCTTCCTACCACCTCCTATCAGCGTGGGTGCCCTGCCAGCAGCCGTGCAGTGACCACGCCCAAAGATGGCATGAGAAGCCTGTAAGTTGGAGAGGGAGCTGCCTGTATCACCGACCGCGAGGCCCACATCACTCAGCATGGCGCAGCCGGTCTGGGGTCTCCAGAGGACGCTAGGGGACACAGGCTCCTCTTGTTCTGCCCTGCTTGGAGCTTCGAGTGCCATGCCAAGAAAATAAAAAGAGCCTTTGTGGGGAAAGGGAGGGTGAATGCCACCCTTGGGGTAGTAAGAGTTAAAGGTGGAAGGACCTTCTGGAAGGAATTGGGAAGCCAGGTGTGAAGCCTCAACTCCGCAAATACCACCTGTGTAAAGCCTCCCATGGGGCCTTTGTCATACCCTGGGGTGTGGTTCCCCTGGAGTTCAGCAGCCACACTCTACGGAGGGTCCTGGGGAGACGGTGCTGCCCCCTGAAGCCACACTCGGGGGAGGAGAACCTGAGGCCTGCAGCGGGTATGGCTAGCTTAAGCAGCCACAGAGACGCCAGGAGAGAACCAGGGGCTCTAGGAGGCAGGAAAAGAGAAGAGGGGAATGGGCCGAGGAGGTGGGGAAGAGGCCCTACAATTTAAAGTCTGGGCCATCGGGCCTCGCAACATAAGCCAAGAAAGAGCATGCTGTGGGCCGGGGAAGCTGTGGGCTCTCGGAGGCAGGCCATGACCGCCATCGGGTCCGCTCGGGGCAAGTCGGGAGGTCTTAGGGAGGCTGCGGGATGTCCAGAATGACATGGCTAATTCTAAAGAGGGCTGGGGCCCGCCCTGGTTCCTGCACACATGTCCCGGGCCCCACCCCATCAACCTACTCCCCACTTCTCCTCACTCCCACGTCCCCTTCAGCCATCTCACTCCCTACCTTGGGGCATGGAATTCTTCCTGCCCAGTAGCAACAGGGCCCCCTTGTACACCTCCATTTCTGGCGGGATCATCATGGAGACAGAGGCCCAGCTGCACAGGACACAGGGCAAGGGTCTCTCCAACATGTAGGGACTCCCTCGGGAAGGGCACGGAGGTCACCATGAAGTGGGACTCTTTCACTGGCCAACCAATAAATCTCTGTGGTGTCCAGGGGACTGTGACCTGCATCTTCCAGCCTCCGCCCTGTGTTTGCAGCTTCCATGCTGCGAAGGGCATGTCTGTCTTTACACGAGAAAGCAGCCACCTCAGGCGAAGAGGAAATGTTAGAGCTGGATCCCTTCAGAGTCCTGGCAAAGCACATGTTGGGGGGGAGGGGGGGAGGTCATCAGCTCTCTCCCACTCAGCCCAGGACAAAGGTGGCATTGCCTTCCTCCCCAGGGCTCGCAGCCTCAGGAGACTCGGGACCCGGATGCTCCCCCCCGCCGACCCCTCAGGGAGGAGCAGGTCCTGTGAAGACTCCCAGGAGGCATCTCTGCCTGGCGGAGGAAGAGCTGGAGCCAGGGAAATGTGTGGAAAGTGGACGCAAGGTATAGGGGGCAACACGGGACCAGTGTGAGAGAGTTCCGTGGAGGCCAAGTGTGGCCGCACAGCCAGAAGGGGCCCTAGATGGCCGGCAGCGCCCAGCAGTGGGCATGGTCAGTGGGGGCCACCTGCCCAGTCTGCAGGAAAGCAGTTTCCTGAATTTGGTGGGAGCCCGGACTGGATGACCCTGGTCACTTCACTCTTCAATGCCTCACTTCTCTATTGTTCCAAATCACACGGTTGGGCTGGACTCATTTATAAGGACCTGGCTCTGGGCCAAGAAGTAGAAGACACACACACACAGCCTCTGGCTGAGGAAATCTACAGTCCAGTAAGAAGCAAAGAAATGATTTCAGTGCAGTGATCAGTGCTATGAGGAGGGCAAGCTGTGGTGGACACTGGCTATTCCCCCAACATGCATTCTCCTCTCCTTTCTCAGCATTAGGACCCACAAATTATAACTGGCATTTGTGGTCCAGAATAAAGACTCCCTCTCCCAGCTCCGTTGCAGCAAGATGCGCCTACGTGGCTAAGTTCTTTCTGATGGGACATAAGGGCAAAATGATGTGTAACTTCTATAAAGTGCTGTTAAAGGGAAAACACATGCCTTTCTCCCCCGTTTCCCTTCCTGCTGGCTGGAATGTGGACTTGAGGGCTGGAACTAGAGCAGCTATCTTGGACTAAGGGGTAGAAGGTATGTGTAACAAATGACAAAGCACAAGATTCCTAGTATTGGTACAGCTGTCACAGCAGCTGTGGACAACCGTGTTTCTGCTGTTATTTGGAGTTTTCCGCACTCACAACTAAACCCAAACGTACCTTTAAAATAAGGCATTACTTAAGACTACTGAATCATACACTTAAAAATGGTTAAGATAGTCAATTTCATATGTGTTTTTTACCACAATAGAAGAAAAAAGAAGAAGTCAAAGTCAAATTCAGAGAGGCAGAAAGTAGAATGGTGGTTATCAGGGGCCAGGAGGAGGAGAGAGAGGGGGGAATGGGGAGTTAGTGTCTAATGGGCACAGAGTTTCAGTTCTGGAAAATGAAAAACGTTCTGGAGATAGATGGTGGTGATGGTAGCAAAACAATAGGGACCAGACTTACCACCATCGATCTTAAAGATGGCTGAAATGGTCAATTTCATGTTATGTGTATTTTACCACAGTTTTTAAAAAGCAGCAGCAGCAGCAGCCTAGGCACAAGGGAACTTTCTGGAATGCTTACATGAGTGCATGCTTGCTGGGTCAAAAGTCATCAAACTACGTATTAAAAATGGGTGAATTTCATTAACTGTAAATTAGCCCTCTCTAAGGTACCATGGGAATACGTAAGTAGCCAGGCTAACGGGCTTCCCAGAGGAGGAGTCATGAGTGGAAGTTAGCACAAAAAGGGGGCAGGCTCTATGATTTTATAAGCTGATTACGAAGAAAGGAATGTTATTTTATTTCCTCTATAACTCGGAAAGCATGGGAAGAGAGAGAGGAAGCTATTATGGGTTCAGTCTGAGGACAGGCCTTAGCGTCTCCTAGGGCAGCTCACCACGGCTGGTTGGTAGAAGAGCTCTCCGAGCACATGGGCCCGTCATCAGGGGCCCTGACTCAGTCAGTACCCACTCACACATTCACTAAGTGCACACTCCATGCCAGAAAGTATAATTCCCTGTGTGGGATGATGGGAACAGAGTAGTGGATGATACAGACAAGATCCGACCCCACAAAACGGATGCTGTCATACAGAGGACGGACATTAAACAAGTAAACCAATGAATAAGTCTCATGAGTATAGACTGGGATCATCTCCATGTAGGAGGTGATAAGGGGACATTTTAGTTAGGACGACCGGGACAGCCTGAGGAGGGAGCCATTGGGCAGAGACCTGGAAGAGAAGCCAGTCTTTTCAAGAGCCGCAGGAAGCGCATGCAGGCAGAGAGGAAGAGTAAGGGCGTGTTCAAGGCATCCAGGCAAGGGGTGGTACACCTCCAATGTCCCTGAAGAGGCAGGCGTGAGCCAGGTCCTTGGTGGCCTTGCAGATCACAGTGAAAAGTTTGCATTTTATTCTAAAGGCAACAGGGAGGTGATAAAGGATTTGACCTGCCTAATAATGTTTTTAGAAGATCCCTCTTGCTGCTTAGTAGGAAATGGATTGGAGAAGGACAAGAGTAGAAAGACTATGATGGTAATCCTAGGAGACACTACGGCAGCTTGGACAAGAATTGTAGCGGTCAAAGTAGGGGGAGGTGGGGACTCTCAGGTGCACACGGTTAAAACCGAGAGGCCCGGTGAAATCTGCATAAGGCCTGTGGATTTTACAACATCGGTTTCCCCATTCTGATGTTGTACTATGGCTATGTAAGTGTCACCACTGGGGAAAACCAGGTGGAAGGTCCACAGGCAGGACTTCTTTATACTATTTTTGCATAAATTCCCATAAAAAAATTTCCCATAGATCTATAATTATTTTTAAATAATTTTTTTTCAATTCTCAACAGCAAGCACACACCCAAAAAAAAGATGGCAAGCACTAACTCTGGAGGGAAGAAAAAAAGAATTCTATCAGAGCACATTACCCGGCTTGGCTAAAAACAACATTCACATCGTCATCCTCATATACAAACACTGAACTGTGGTGACCATGAAACTTTAACTGTGGTGACCATGATAACACAGTCCTGGAGATGCAAGAAGGCTAAGTGTGTTTGGGGGGCACAAAACAGGCCTATGAGGAAGCTAAACCTCATTCCCATGGATAAAAATAAACAATACTGAAAACTGAAAATGCAGGAAATAGTTATCTACATGAGAAATTCTAAAATACAGATATAAATGACAGAAAAACTAGCCAAAATAGTTGAGAGTGTTTGCTTTGGGAAATGAAAATTCAGAATGGGGAAACAGACTGCTTTTATGGGATAAACCTAGTAACATAATACTTTTTTTCTCTATAAATATATCAGTTTGCTAGGCAATAAAAATTAAATATATTTAAAGAAATATGTTGAAGCCTACCCCCGAAGAACAGAGAGGACTTGCTTACTAGTGGTTTGGATGGAAGTGGAGGTGTCGGAAGGAGGGGAGAAAAAATCCCAGATGACCTTCAGGTTTTTGCTTGGGCAGTGAATGGAGGGTGATGCCATCTGTTGAGATAGAAAAGGCTGGGGGAATACGAGTGTAGAGAAGTGGATGTATTAAATCTGCAATGCCCATCAGACATCCAAATAGAAGTAACTAGAAGACAGCTGGATATCCCAGTTCTTTGCACAGGGGAAAAGTCAGGATTAGAGCTGAAACTTGGTAGACATCAACATTTGGGTGGTAGGCACTGACCATGGGACAAGTAAGATTATGCAGGGAGACACTGTAGAGAAATAATCAAGCCCAAGCCTAGAATCTGAGGTGGTCCAATATTTCGAGTTTTGGGGGAAGCAAAGGAGATTAAAGAGGCCCAGAGAAGGAAGAGGAAAGCCAGGGGTCTGTGGAGCCAGAGAAGGCGAAGTTTTGAAAAAGAGCAATCAACTAGGTCAACTGCTGATAAGAAGTCAAGCAAGGTGATTAAATAAAACTTAAAAAAAAAAAAGAAGTCAAGAAGATGAGGAGGACCAAGTTGTTGGTGAGTACTGTAGCTAGTCTCCAAAGATGGCCCCCTCAATAAACCATGCTGTTGTAAGCCCTTCCCCTTGAACCTGGCATGGCCCTGTGTTTTGCTTATGACCAACAGCATATGGTAGAAGTCATGCTGCATGACCTCCAAGGCTAGGTCATAAGAAGCTTCCAAGAAGGTCATAACCAGCTTCTACCTGGTTCTCCAGGAATGCTCACTCCTGGGACACTCCCTCTTAGAACCCAGCTGCCATTCTGAGAGGCTAAGTCACATGGTGGCCCTGTGTAGGCACTCCAGTCACCAGACCCAGCTAAGCTCCCAGCCAACAGCCACCATCAACTGCCAGTCATGCCAGTGCCCTGTCTTGGGACATCCAGCTCAGTTGAGCTTTTGGATGACTCCGGGCCCAGCTGCTACTGACCATGACCTCCTGAGAAACCTCCGGTGAGAATTTCCATCAACCACAGCAGCAAGAGATACATTAATAAGTTGTTGAAAGCCACCAAATTTTGAAGTGGTTTGTGATATAGCAATAGATAACCAGACAGTGACTTTAATAAGAGCAGCTCAATGGGGTTCTGGTAACAGAAGCCAGACTGCGGTGATCAGTGAGGGTAAGCGGGAGAGTGTGGACTGCTTTTTCAGGAAGTCTGACTGTGACTGGTGTGGAAGGGGGAGTCCAGGAGAGTTTGGTTTGTTTGTAAGATGAGAGATACTAGAGCACAGCTGTATGTTGATGGTGATGATTCCCAGAGCAGACAAAGACTGACGAAAGAGAGGAAGAAAAAAGCAGCAAAGCAAGGTCCTTAGGAAGCCCAGAGGGAGGGATCTAGAAGGAGGAGGGAAGGCAAAGAAGACACATGTGGAGGTGGGGAGGTTTGTGAACCTGAAGGTGGGAAGGTCAGAGGTATTTACACACGCTGCAAGGTCGTCAGCTGACTGAGAAGATGGAGGGAAGATGAGACAGGTTTGAGAAAAGTAGATAATATAAAAGAGTCATATCAAAAAGTGGGTGTGGTAGAATTCTAAAAACAGCCTCCCAAGATTCCCTACCTCCTAATCCCTGGAGTCTATAAATGAGATAAGATGTCATCCCCATGACTGTGTTAAGTTATATGGCACAGCTGATCTTAAAAAAGGGCTATTATCAGGGCGCCTGGGTGGCTCAGTCTGTTAAGTGTTTGACTCTTGATTTCAGTTCAGGCTCAATGTTGTGAGATCAAGCCCCTTGTTGATTAAGATTAACCTCTCAAGATTCTCTCTCTCCCTTTCCCTCTGCCCTCCCGCCCCCAAAAAAAGAGAGAGAAAAAGAGCGATCCAGCCTAACATAATCATACGATCCCTTCAAAAGCAGAGAATGTTCTCTGGCTAGTGGCAGAAGAGAGAGGGAAGCAGCCAGAGAGATTTGAAGCACAAGGGAGATTCAACTGGCCACTTGAGGAGGAATGTGGGCAGCCTCTGGGAGCAGAGAGGGGATCCCAACTAGCAGCCAGCAAGGAAAAGGGGACCTCATACCTACAGCCGTAAGGATTCGGATTCTGCCAGCAGCCTAAATGAGTTTGGAAGTGGATTTTTGCCCTGAGCCTCCAGATAAGAGCCAGCCCCAGCAACGCCTTAATTTTGGCTTTGTGAGACTCTGGCCAGAGAACCAACTGATCCCACCAGGATTTCTGACCTATAGACTGTGTTGTTTTGAGCCACTAAGTTTCTGGGCACGAGCCCTGACAGTCAGGACACTCCCCCTCTGGCTGCAGGGCCTCCTGGGGCAGCCCCACCCCTCACGTGGGGGTGACTCTGCCTTTCAGAGCCTCTGCGTCCTAAGATGATGACACCTGTCATCACAGCTCTGGGCTCAGGTTTTGGGGCTGAACATCTTCATAGTTTCCTGTCATCTAGACCTGAGCTGTCCCACATGGTAGCCACTAGCCTCGGGCGGCTACTTAGACGTAAACTTAAAGGAATTACATGTAAGTGAATTAAATGTCCAGCTCCTCAGTCATACCGGTCACATTTCAAGTGCTCGAAAGCATATGTGACTACTGGCTGACACCCTGGACAGAGCAGAAATCATTTCCATCCTCGCAGAAAGTTCTGGTGCACAGAGCTGGGCTGGACAGGGGACAGGAACCACGGTTGTCTGAACCACAGCCCTTCAGCAGCGGCTGAACTCATGAAGAGGAGGCAGAACGAGAGGGGACACCTCTCAGCCCCGCTCACCTCCGGCCCCAGCAATGCTCTGGTACCCAACACCTCTGGGCCCAGAACACAGTCAGGCCCACAAAGGAGAAAGTTTCTTCTTACCGCTAGTCTAAGGCACCCCCCCTCATTTTTTACTTCCTGCCTCAGCACGACTGACCGTGGAAGTCCACATCCTTCAGAGGAACACAGACACACCCTCACCTGCAAAGGCGTGCTATGCCTCTAACCCTAACCAGCCACTCACACAGTCCTAACACACGCCAACTTGGTACATTCGGAAATGTCCATATTTGCCCGCTGTGTGGGAATTCAATAGGTCTTCAGGATGCTCATGGTCCGCCTGGTTCCTTCTCACCTCTATCACCGCCTGTCCGTCCCGGTGCCCTTTGTCTCGCTCCTTGGTTCCTGTAAACACCTGCTGGGCCACCGCCACCCAGCAACAATGTTCTGCACAGAGCACTCAAAACTCAGGGCGAAGAGGGGCGCCTGGGTGACTCAGTCAGTTAAGCGTCCAACTCTTGGTTTTGGCTCAGGTCATGATCTCAGGGTCCTGGGATCGAGCCCCCATGTTGCGGGGCAGAGGGGGGGGGGCTCCTGCTCAGTGGGGAGTCTGCTTGTCTCCCTCTCCTCTGCCCCTCCCCCTGCTCATGCTCACAATCTCTCTCTCTCAAATAAATAAATAAATCTTAAAAAAAAAAAAAAAAAAACCTGAGGGCAAAGAAATGCCTCTCCCCCCACTGCCTTCTAAAAAGCAAGAGGTAAGAATTCCACCAGATTTAACATTCCTCTCAGCCCAGTGGTAGATAACTTGCTTTACATTGAGAAAACTAAAAGCACTTTGTAGTGATTCTCCCAAAGCAAAGACTTGGTCAGCCCCAAGGTGAATTGAAGGCCCACTCTCTCTAGAAACTGAAAACTGCTTACAATGTTTAAATGCTGGCTTTTCCTGGATCTCCTTACCAAGGTGCCAAAAATCATAGAGCCCAATCTCAGGCAGGCCCCCCATACAGAAGTCTCCCCAAAGCTGACTTGAAGACCACAAAGGGGCCGATTGGGGCCATACCAACTGAAACCAGGAAGGCAGGGATGTTTGGAGAAGGAACTTGGCATGAGGGGAACCCCAACTATATAGCACGTGCCTCAAAACGAACTAGATTTACCACACTCTTGTTGAAACCGCGGGGCAATCCTAAAAAGGTAAAATCAGCCCAGGATGATCATAGGTACATTACTGCTAATTTAAGAGTTGTAAAATGCTACTGATACTCCCTTTATTGAGTGTGCTAAGTTTTTAGTGTTTGGTGTTAGCGAGCATAAAATATGTATCAGGCATATCATAGGATCACTCAGTCATCCTAATCTTATTTTTCATCAACGGTCTTCAGATGCAAAACCTCCTACTGTTTCAGCACCTGGACTGCCAATGTTTGGGGAGGAGAACATTAGCCAAGCCAGGAGAAATAGAATAAAAACTCTGAAAGAAGACAGAAGCAATAGGGAGGGAGATGGGACCTTACGGGAACAAAAGAGACAGAATCAAAAAGATATGGTCCCCAGCAGATGTAGGGAATGTGGTGAGATAATATTTCTAAATAGGATTTTTTTTTTTTCTTCCCTTTCTCCACATAGTCCCACTTTCAGCAGCCAAGCTTTTGTGCTTATGCCTCAGTAAAGGCATGAGACAGCAAAAACCAGGGGGAAAAAAAAGGGAAGCCACTTCTGGCTTTTGGATTTTAATTGCCTAGGCCCTCAATAAAACAGAAAGGACTCGAAATCTATACCAAAGATACGGGGACAATATCCTGGGTAAAGCCAGGCCTCCCACTGGCATTGCCCTCAGCAGACGAGAGCCAGAGGGGGAAGAAGTAAGACCGCAGATGTTGGTGGGTTCTGTCCACAGGGACCACGAGCGGGTTCCTGAGATCTGATGGCGACAGGGCCCCACCCCAACATCTACCGAGCCTCAGAAAGGAGACCCGCTCCCAGAAAGAGGAAATGACTGCAGAGGGTAACCTCTTTCAGAGGCAGCAGGAACCATGGACAGTGCCACGCTCTCTCTCACTACCCCGGAATGATTCCTACGTGTCCAAGACCACCCTGGGAGTAGCAGAGGGACGCCAGACCTGAAGAAGCCACGCAAGCAGGAACCAGGCAGGACACATCTCGGCGGATACTCGGCTGGCCATTTAAGAACAAGGGCTACTTCTTCTAGTGCTTGGGCAAATAAATACATATAGGGCGCTCTCCCGAGATTCAGGCAATCCTTGGAGAAAGGAGGGGCAACTCCCATCAACCACCGGAAACTAAGTGCCCACCACTCCCAGTAGAAATGTAGGTATGTTGCAGAAACACAATGTTATGTTTCCTGCATCTCTGAGTTGGTAGACTAAGATAATCCCTCTGTAAGAATTAAAGGAAAGTTGGAAACCAGCAAATGTCCAGCTAGGAAATTGGATAGAGGACGCCATCCACAGATGTAGGGAATGACGGAACGGAAGCAAACTGAGTGGGGAACGGTGAGTTGAAGGTTTGGGTGTGTTGAGGGTGAGATGCTGGTGGGGTGTCCACAGGCATGGCAGGGGGCAGCCGGGTCATGCGAACTGGTGCTCAGGAGTGAGGTCTACCGGAAACTACAGCTTTTGGCGTCATGGGGTCCACACACGCAGCAGCTAATGGAGGAGAGGCAGATCAGAGTGATCTTCTCGTGTGCTCACTGTTGCCGCACGTGTTTTCATGCGTATTAACTCATTTAATCCTCGAGTCAACTCTATGGGGCAGGTACTCCTACTAACCTCATTTTTTGACGTGTGACGAAACAGATAATCAACGCTTCAGGTCTCAGAGTGAGTAAGCAGAGGCATCAGAAGTCACCGCAGGAAATCTACAATCTACACATAGGACAACTGCCATGCTAAACTAGAAGCAAAGAGGAGGAAGGAGCTGTCAGAAGGAAAACCAGAAAAGCCTTATATCACAAAATCCAAAGGAAGAGAGGACTTCAAGGAGGACATGGTGGGAGGCACCAAATTTGCAAGTGATCCAGTAACTGATCATAACTAAACGGGCCCACCGGGATTGCACCTGGTAGTTCCAAATGCTCGAGGGAGGATGTGTCCTGTCGTCTGGAAGGGAGGGGACACGTGGGCGCCCTACAGACCGGGAGGTGGGGAAATACCAGGAGTGTGACTCTTCCAAGAGAGCTGTGAAGAGGAGAGGGCTAGAATCTGCGTCGAACATGTTCATTTCTAAAAGGTGAACAACTTAGAGACTATTATTCGGGGAAGAGAAGTCAGTAAAAAACAAAAGTTTTGAAGACACAGGCCTCCGAAGCAGTGACAGTGACTGCGCGCGTGGAGAGAAAGAACGCTGGAGACACCCTCAGTCCACGACTTTAACCTCACGCGAGCCCTGGATGCTGACAATCCCATGGTCGGTCCGCAGTCCCCCCGCTGTCCCGCTCGCTGGCACCGTGGTTCTCAGAGGGCTGTCCTCAGACCGACAGCTTCAGCATCACCCAGAAACTTGTCAGAAATGCAAGTTCTCCCGCCCACCCCAGCCCTCCTGGTCCTAAAGTCTGGGCGGGGCTTTCACAGACTCTCTAGATGACTCTGTGACACACTCGCGTGAGAACCACTGCCCTCAACAACTTGTTTACAACTCCTCCTCTCTCTTTAAATGTCCACCCCCTCACTTCATCCTCACTCTCAGTTGACCTTGCCCCCTAATTCACTGAGAGAAAGAGGCCATCGGGAGAGAGTGCCCCCTTGCTGCCACCACATCCGTCCTCCTCCCTGCATCTGGACCCAGAGATGGTGCCTTCTCTCTTCATACTTGGACGGATGCTTTGTGCCCTGGTTTCTGTACTCCATCCCCTCCCTTCCCACCACCTCAACGACGTTGCTCGGACTCTTCTCCTCTCTCCCCTACATCACCAGTGCTCACTCTCCCCTGCTGTTTCTCAACAGCATATAAACATACGGTTATTTTTCCCATTTAAAAATATTTCTTGACCTCACCTCTCCTTTTACTTCCCACCCAACCTCTCTTCTTCCTTTACCACAAAACTCCTACGAAGAGTAGCTCACACTGTACCTCATCTCTCTCCTCCCGTCCTTCCTTGAGCCCATCCACAGACTTTCGCCCCACCACTCCACCAAAGCCATTCTAGTCAAGGTCACCAACACCATTGGAAATCAATTCCCAGACTTGTGTTACTTAATCCATATGCAGCATTTGACACTACCCATCTTTCTCAGGATTCAGTCCTGGCACGTCTCTATTTTTCCTCCCTTAGTGACCTCCCCTAATCTCGTATCTTTAAAGAATAGCTACATGCTGGGGCGCCTGGGTGGCTCAGTGGGTTAAAGCCTCTGCCTTCGGCTCAGGTCATGATCTCAGGGTCCTGGGATCGAGCCCCGCATCGGGCTCTCTGCTCAGCAGGGAGCCTGCTTCCCCCTCTCTCTCTGCCTGCCTCTCTGCCTACTTGTGATCTCTCTCTGTCAAATAAATAAATAAAAATCTTTAAAAAAAAAAAAAAAAGAATAGCTACATGCCAGTGACTCTCAATTCTTCATCTGCAACCCAGACCCTGCCAAACTTGTACATCCGACTGCTTTCTTGACATCTTGACACACCTAATAGACACCTTAATATGTATTAAACTTAATATGTATTAAAACCAAGCTCCTGCCTTCCCCCACCCCACCTTCCCAGTTAATATTCAACCCAAAAATTCCTCCCTTTCTCTCACGCCACGTCATCCATCAGAAAACCTTACTGGCTCCAGGTTCCAAATACATCCAGAGCCCAACCACTCCTCACTGCCCCTCCCACTACCTACCACACTGACACCACCATCTCTCACCAGATCATTTTAGTGACAGCCTAAAGGGTCTCCTGCTTCTACTCTGGCTCCTTTCGGATGTGTTCTCATGCATCAGCTGAAAGGATTCTGATAAAACAAGAGTCAGATCCATGTCCATCCTCTGCTCAAAATGTTTCAAAGGCTCCCATCTCTGAGTAAAAGTGGAAGTCATCAAAATGGCCTTAGGGCCCTCCATGGTGCAATGCCTGCCTTCTCTCACTGACCTCATCTTCTACACTCCCTCTCCTCACTCCAGCCACTCTGACCTTCTTGTTCTTCCTCAAAAAATGGCAAGTGTGTTTCCACCTCACCACAACCTTTGCATTTATAGTCCCTGCCTGCCTAGAACATTCTTCCCCTAGATAGCCATATGATTCACTCCCTCACCTCCTTCAGTTCACTCAAATGTCACCTTCTCGTTGAGACCATCTCTGACGACATCTTACACACCCTGTATCCCCCGTTTTATTTGCTTCCATAGCTCCTACTGCCATCTAGCATACTACAGATTTCACTTATTTCGTTATTGCCTCCTGCTTCTTCTAGAATGTAAGCTCCTTGAAGGCAAAAGTTTTGCCTGTTTGTTTCACTGCTGTTTCCCCTGTGCCTAGAAGAGTAACCAGTACATCCAACAGCTATCCATAAAACGTGATGGAATGAGGGCCCCAAGGGAGTATGAAGAGTTGAGATCAGAAAGGACTCATCTTGAACAAGAAGAGGGAAGCCTCCTGTTTCACTGCCCGGGAGCAGATGTGAGAATGGATTCAGATACGTCTGCAGGCAGAAATTTAATTCCCTCCTGGTTGGCCCTAGTTTCTCCGGGAAACAGAAGACAAGGAAGGACGTGAGGAGAACGGTAATGGCAGCAACAGCAGCCATGGAGAACGGGAGAAGGAGCTAAGGACACTTGGAAGCACTGACAATCCAGGGGAAATTGAAATCCTGGGTTTGCCTTGGCACCAATTTACCTGGCTGTGCGATTTTCTTCAACAGCATGGGATACACAACTGAATGGGAGTGTCGAAGTCATCTCTCGGTTTTTTCTTGAAAAAGTAAAAAGACTCCCCTCCACTAACTGAGCGCCTCCGTTTACCTACTCGGGGAGTCACCACCAATCATCACCAATCACTGGTTTCACGTTAGTAAAATGAGCAGAAGGTGTGTTTAAGAGGAGAGAAAAAGAGGAGAGGCCGAAGAACAGGCCCCCTCCCAGACCGGTGGGAAGGAGCGGGAAACTTTAGCCTTCCCTCAAAGCTGGAAGTTGGTATGTATACCCTAGGGCTCGAATTCTGGGCCTCCTCCGCAGAACCCCTCCTCGTCCCCAGTACCTTCCCCGCCGTTCCAGTCCTGCAGCATACTGGTCCTCTTCTGGTCGCGCTCCACCCCCTCCGAGCTCGCGTGCTTTTCCTCCACGTGCTTCTCTGTATATACCGGTCGCCCGGGAGACCCCGGCCGGGCGGGGCTCTCCTGACGCCACAATAGGAACAAGCCAATGGCCGTGACGCGTCTCAGTGACGCGAGACGCGAGGTGTGGTTTGGCCGGCCGAGGCGCAATGAGGCGGCTGCCCGCTGGGTGGCGCCGATTTCCCGGGGAGGTCCTTACTGGGCCCCCGGCGGAGGTGGGGGAGAGGCGGGCAGGAGCCGAGGCCAGGGAGCCCTCTGCGTCAGCTGCTGCTCACTGCGCCGCGCCAGTACCAGCCGGGACTCACCCGCGGCTCCATGCTTGTGCCCGGCTCCACTCGTCCATCCTCGGAGAAGAGGCAGGTACGTGCCACCTGTCGGAGACTAGGGAGGAGGGATGCGGAGGTCAGCGCCGTTGTTGGCTCAGAAAGTGAGGTGTCAACGACAGCCTGGGTAGGATGGGCACCAGAAATGTAGGGCGAGCGCCAGCTGTGCGGAGGAGCTCCAGCTGTGGGTGCCAGTTGTTGGGGGGGGCGCTGCCAGCTAACAGCCGGGGTGCCAGGAAGAGCCATCTGTGTGCTGATCAGTGTGTTCTAAGGAAATGCTGCTGGGGCAGGTCCGCGTCTCTGTGCCCTGTGCGGTATATGGCCTAAGAGTGACGTCTGGACACTGACAACCCCTTCCCCACGTGTGTGTCCAGTTCACTTACTCTGGCCTGTTGAAGCTCCTGGGGGCCGTCTCTGGTCAGTTTGCCGAAGGGGTGGGGGTGGGGGTAGGGCAGCAGTTAAGTGGAAGGGGAGATTTTCCACCAATCCCAAACCAGAAAGAGGCATCTTTGAAATTCTCACCAATCCCAAACCAGAAGTAGGCACGCGGTGCTCCAAGGCAAGTAACTTACACTTAACAGCCACGGCAAGCCCTGGCCAACCCATTCTAGCTGTCCTCTGAGGAGTGAACATCTGCTTCCCTAGCTGGCTGCTTTTAGAATTGGGCTGAGCTGGAGATCCTGGTGACGTTCACCTCCCCAGGCATGGGCATGAGAAGGTTCCCCTAAGTCCAACCCGGGCAAGGGGAGGAAAGGAGAGCTGGATGGGCTGGGTTGGGGGCATCCCGCA
Source organism: Potos flavus (assembly GCA_028534135.1). NCBI lineage: Eukaryota > Metazoa > Chordata > Mammalia > Carnivora > Procyonidae > Potos > Potos flavus. The sequence goes on along the minus strand of CM052884.1, from coordinate 12,981,925 downwards.
CTCCTTTGATACTGTAGATGCATGCGAAACTGGAATCGGAATGAGGACTGGAATGAGGGCCAGGGACGAGGGCGTCCTCTGAAGTGCATCACCGGGACCCAAGCTGAGTCAGTAGCCTCTGCCGAGACAGGGTGGAGGCGCCATCCTGGGTACTCCCAGTCCTCAGGGAGACATCGAGAAACAGGAGACACAGACTGGGAGCAGACAAGAGCACCAAGGCCCAAGAGGTTAAGAATCCTGCTCCATCCTCCTGTGAGCCTGCCCAGCCCAGCTCTGTGGCCTTGGAATCCTGAGCACTCCGACAGGTAGAGTGGAACCACCCCTGGGCAGCTTTCTCCTGCTAGCCTTGGGGCAGCCGCACTTGCTATATTTTTCTAGGCAAAGGGGGAAGGAGCTGAAATAGGCCTGGCTCTTCTCCACTATATGGGCTGGACATCTGAGAATATAGCAAGAGTCATTTGCCCTTGCCAGTTACGGGACAGACCATGGGGCACTTTTCTGGCTTTAGAATAGAGCACTCCCAGGGGTGGCCCAGAGGCCCTGTTCTCCCCAGGAAGGTCTCCGTGGTAGGTGCTACTACAAATACTGCCACTAATTATCCTAATTAGTGGCAGTACTCAGTATAATCATTATTCGCATTTACTGAACTTGTACCATGTGCCAGGAAATTTATATTATTTAATCCTCACAACCGTGAGGTATAGCATTATTACACTTTTTACTCCTGTTTTACAGATTAAATCACTAAGGTTCAGACGGCTTACATGACTTGCCCACTGTCTCAGAGCCAAGAACTGGAATACAAGGCCAGGCCTAGAAGTCCATTAGAAAAGAGTTGGGACAGAACAGCTGAGGGCAGGTCCCACCCACCTCTCACTACCTGTGCACCTCGGATCTCTAGGTCTACTCCACCTCGAAAGGGAGGATTTGGACTAACACTGAGGCTTCCCCCTCTTCTCTCCATTCCACCCCCATCCCTCTATCCTCTTTCCGCTTGTTTTCCCTCGGATCCCCTTCTGTTCCACTTGAAAATGTCCCCCTTCAGAGAACCCTCACACCGTCTCCTGACCTAGCACTGGCCCATGGGGAAGCACCTCGAGGGAGGGCCTGCCTCTGCCCCTTTAATTCTCCCGGGGCTTGGAATGCAAGTGAGTTGAGCTAGCCATCTCTGTGAGGTCAGATAAGATACTATATATATCGGAGTCGGTAACCTGAGCTCCGGATTACCCAGCCCCAGTCAGACTCCAGCCTTGGGGCTCTCCACCGCGCTCCCTGCCTCGCTGGGAAAGAAGCCCCCAGATCCTGTCCAGTGCCCCCGGACACAGGTCAGTAGCTGCCCCTGTAGTATGTGAACTTCATGGGGCCGCTGTCCAGAGCACCCCGTGTGTTTGGGGGAGCATGTGATAGGCTGCCCAACTGGGCCTGGAGGGTGCTTGGGGCGAGACGGACGGCGAAGGCTTGGAGGAGGCAGGCAGGGACAATGAGGACAGAGGGAAGACAAGCCCTGGAGGAAAGGGAGGGAGACTGGGACTCTCCCCTGGAGTGGGGGCACCAGGAGAGCTCCCGACAGAGGTGATTAGGAGAAAGAATTGAAGGATACCAGTACTGCCTGTGGGCCCACTCCTTGCCTCTTCTTGGAAGTGTCGCGATGGCTACCCCCTCCAAACCCTAAATCAAGAAGTGTGCTGTAGAGACACTACCCCGGGCCCACCCCCTACTCCACCAGTCAGGATTCTCACCCTCACCTCCAATCTCTCTCATCCCATCACCCCCCTCCCAGCCCCTGGGCAACTACTAGGAGCAAGAGAGACAGAGATGGACCCAAATTCTCTTAAATGGCCCCCTGCCAAGGTATGCGAGAGGATTAGGCACTAAACTGGTGGGCCGCTGGGTGCAAGCCCCTGAGAGACAGAGCTACGGGTGACAGGCTGGAGGGGAGGGGACAGACTGAGGCTGCTGGGGACTGAGAGGTGTCCACAGAGTTCCTGGAACAGGCAAGCACAAACAGCCCCCCCGGGACCCTCCACCCTATACCCGCAGCCAGCACACCTGCCAGGACACCCCTCAACCCAGGAGCTGATGCTTGTGCCCAGACAGCGCCCAAGCGCACAGGAGCGCAGCTCAGAGCGTGTACACGAAGGGAGACAGGACCCCTCTCTCAGCCCTCTTTACCTTTCAAGGCCAGCACATCGGCAGTGCCTCATTCCGATGGTGTTAGCAAGTGGCTTTGGGAAGCTCTGAGGTCACCACTGTGGAGGTTCCCAAGCACCTGGCAGGACTGGCTGGAACTCCCCACTCACCGGTCCCGGACACCTGGGTAGGAGAGGAGGACTGAATGAGGCACACCTCTGAAACCCAGCTAGAGGCTTTCTATCCAGGCAGTGGCAAGGCCACAGAGGCTGGCATGCCTTCACCCCAGAAAGCAGAGTGGATCCGGGCAGAGAGCGGCCACGAAGGCTGCTGGGATGCGGGGCATTGCCCATCCCTTACCCTGGGGGCCAGGAGTGTCTGAGATTCCTGGGGAGCAAGTCCCTCCCCTAGCTGGGCAGGTTAGGGAGCCCTTCACGTGAGCGACAGGAAATGACAGTGGCTGACGCACAGGGGGTTGGCTGCCCAGGGAGACAGAGCTCATTTTAACCCCTGACTCATCTAGCCCGGGTATCTTGGGGAGTGGGCCAAGCTTCGGCAAGGGTAGGAGGCTGGGGGGGGCATGTCCATAACCAGGCCTGGGGCCAAGGGCCCTGACTGGAGCTAAACGCCGAGGCCTGGGGACACTCAGGAGCTTGGCACTATGGGTGAAATGGAGGCCTCCTGGACCATCTTTTGGCCGATCAGAATTGTACTGGTGCTCAGGTTGCACTTGGCTTCACTTTCATTTGCCCGCAGTGGAAACTCGAAGGGCCGCCTCCTGCGGGAGTCTTTACCTGCCACACCGTGGCCTAGACAGTGGATGCCTGCGTCCCCCGGAGCCCCATGCCACAGGTCCTGCCCCGTTCCAGCTCAGGGAGAGGCCAGGGAAGTGCGAAGTAGAGGTGCTGGCTTCAAGGTGGCTGTTAGGGGGCAGAGAACAGGTGCCAGTCCACGCGGCCACTGCTCGCACAGCGTGACCTTGGGAAATCCGCGTCACTTCCACCAACGCTTGTTTCCTCATCGCCAAGTGGGCATAAGGATGGCACCCACTGCTGGGGGCGATCGTGAGGATTATAGCACCTTGGTAGGTGGTGTCCCAAAAGTCTTCATAGAGTTTCAAACTTCAGGAACTTCAGAAATAGGAATGCTAAACACTTCATTTCAAAGTTTCATTTTTTTCATTCCTTGTCTATCGAATCTTGACTAAAAATACTAACTTCGATTTAATGTAAATCATTAAACTTTCACGCGATGCTTCTAAGTTTAAATTCTTTCTCCAAAAGAATTAAGACTTAAAGCTGCGCTGAGGCCCTGGGGATGCCGGGCAGGAAGTGCGCTTAGAGGAGCACCGGGCAGGTGGTGCTCCAGGGAAGGCTGCTGTGACCCTCGAGAAGCTGCGTGGGGAGCGCTCAGCACAGCGCCTGGCCCAGAGGTGCTCAGTGCCTGCTGGCGGGTCATGGTCGCTGGGCTCACGTGTCCTTTCAGGAAGCGGAGGGCTCTGTGGAGGGAAGGCAGCTGCACCTCCCAAGAGGGGGAAACTGAGCCAAGTGAGGGGGGAGCTCTGGCAGAGCAGAGAAGAGTGGAGGCGCCCGGGCAAAGATGCCATGGAGGAGGAGCTTGGCAGGTGGCGTGCCCCTGCTGTCCGAGGTGGCGGGCACCTGGGGAGGAGTTGCCTAGAGCCACATGCCTATACTTGCCAGCTCTGGGTAAACAGCAAAAGGAGCCAGGCAGCAGGGGCCCCACGTCCGGCAGGGAGGGAGACAGGGGGGATCCCAGCCAATCGGCTAGCTTCCCACTGCCCCATGAAAAGGCCATTCAGTCCAGGCCGTTCCTGTGGCAACAAGGAGACTCCAAGCCATGTGAGTGCCCGTCCTGTCCCTGTCTCGCGCAGCAAGCCTACAGCCAGGGCCCAGCCTGCTCTCCCACCTGTGGTGTGTTCTGCGGCCTCCAGGGACAGCCGTGCCAGGTAACACCAAGGGGCACCAACCCAAGCATCGGCTCACCTGGAAGGTGTTGACACTTTTCTCAAGAGGGAACTAGGGGTTAGGGGAGGGGATAGGCAAGCTCGAGGCCTCAGGCCCAGTAGGGACCCTCTCCCCAGACAGCGGAACTCTAAGCCCAACGTCAGCACTGAAAAGCAGCCGCTAGTGATGGGAGCGGTTAGTGATGGCAGGACCCCCCCCCCCAGGGCTGCTGTGGCAAGGGGGGGTGGGGGTGGTCTGCCACTCGCCTGCCAGATTGGAGCAGACGGGAGAGCGGGGATTTAGGAGGCCTCCTGGGATTCAAGGTGTGACTCCACCTCTAGCCCCAACCCTTCCCAAGGAATACTTGCGGGCCTTCCCAGGGCTGTCTGTCCCTGTCCCTTGTACCTTGTTTGGCCCCAACACTTCTGCGTCATTAGCAGGGCCAGGAGAGGTCACGAGTCTGGGGCACTGCCTGCAGAATACCAATTCCCTGGGAGCCTTAGTGTGGAGGAGGGGGAGTGAGAGCCATGGGGAGGAGGCATGAGCTCATGCCCTGGGGGGGGGGGGGGGGCAGAGAGGGCGGTCCATATCTGATTGGCTGCCCGGTGTCCCAGAGCCCAGTTCCCGAGACCTGGAGTCTCTTTGACTTTGAATTATTGATGGAGTTTCTCCAAAGTGAAATAGAGCAGGACTTGTCCCCCGCCCCCGCCCTGGTGCCTCTGTCTGTGTCTCCCCTGGCCTCCCTCAGGCTTCACGCTCTTCCTTCTCTGCACCCCAGGAGGGTACAGGTGGGTTCTCAGCACATGGAAGGAGGGCTGTGGTTCCCCTCTAACCCTGCACAAGGTCACCCTCCAGTTACTTTTTTCCTAGAAAGGAGCGGGAGCTGTGCTGGCAGTGGGAGCGCGGTGGGCAAGGGCGAATATACGAAGATGGGGGTCCCCAGGCCAGGTGGGAAAAGCGTACACAGGAAATGCAGACCAGGCCTTTCTGAGCCAGCCCAGACGGAAAACTGCTGCTGGTCTCTGGCAGGGCCTGGAAGTTCTGTTCTGGGATCCATACGGAGTTTGCCACCTGTTGATCTCCCACCCCTGCGCCTATCCCACACCCTGCATGGACTGAGTTGCTAGGGCTCTCTGCCAAGCCATCAGCATTTGGGGCTTGGCACCAGCTCCTCTCTGCCCAGATGGGCTGGGCTGCCAGACTAGGGCAGGCTGTGGGCTGCCCGAGCCAGTGTCTGCAGCACAGCGAGATTCTGCCCACTGCCCGCTCAGCCACGCACCTCGCTGTGGGATGCAGGGGAAGCCTGGCGCCCCGGGCTGAGGTCAGAAGCCGGCCAGGCCGGGAGACGGCCTGCCCTCACGTTATTACAGGCCTACGAAGGAGGGACCCAGAGCCTGGCAGGGGTTGGGGGAACTGATAATAACCACTGTCAGAGCTGAGGGCTTCTACATGTTATTATCTCATTTATTCCTCGCAACAACCCTGTGAGGTAGGAGCCATAATGATGATGATTATACTCATTGTACAGGTGAGGAGATTGGGGCTTGGAGGGGCTGAATGACTAGTGCAAAATCACCAGCTAGTCAGTCACGGGGCAAGCCAAAACTAGCCCTGTACCACTACTCTGAGGTTCCTGGAGGGCTCTGCCCCCCCTTGCAAAAGCCCCCCAAGAACCCCTGATGGCCTCAAGGAAAGAGGCCTGATCCTACTCGTTCGTCTCTCCGAAGCACCTTTGCCCGCGCCCTGAGCTCCATTTTAGATGAAGCCTGCACACTTAGGGTGATAAAAGGACTCCAGTGGTCCTCAAGGGAGCCCGAACCTGATGGGGAGGGGTGAATCAAGGTCCAGTAGGAAGAGCACTGCACTAGAAACCTGAAAGACCTGAATTCCAATCTTGGCTCTGCTAGTTGTGACCTTGGGCAATTCGGGGTCGTTGTTCCCATCTGTACAACAGAGAGGTTAAAACAGATGACTCTTGGGCGCCTGGGGGGCTCAGTTAAGTGTCTGCCTTCTGCTCAGGTCACGATCCTCAGCAGGGAGTCTGCTTTTCCCTTTCCCGCGGCCCCTCTCCGTCCACTCGTACACCATCTCTCGCTTTCTCTCTCTCTCTCTCAAATAAATAAATAATCTTAAAAACAAAAACAAACAAACAAAAAACAGATGACTCTTTAGGACCCTTACAACTCCCCAGTTCAGAGATTCCTGTGTGCCTTCAGCAGACCCAGCCCAGCAGCAGCGGCAGGGTGTGGAGACAGGGAGTACTGCCTGTAGTGAAGGATTTTGGCCTCTAGGGGGCCCCCTTTGCACAAGTCATCACCATGAGCTGGTTGGCTTAGATGTTAGGAACCCCCTGGGAGGCCACAGAACCCCAACTCCGCTTAGAACCACCTAAGTTAGATCCGTGAAGAGAGAAGTTCCTGCCACACGAGGATTCCCCACCAGAGCAGGTGACGGTGTCCAGGGAGAAACCGTGGGATTGTATCTGGAGACTGAGGCCAAGTCCACTTCCTGCCACATGCTCACTCACCACCGCCTCCCCTAGTCCCCCTGCTTCCTCTCATGAGCCTCCTTTTCCTCACCAGGGATCTGACCAAATGGTCCGAGGCCATTCCAGTTCAGAGAATGTACGAGTCCAAAAAGATTCCTGCCCCTCCTTTCAGCAGAAAGAATTAAGACTTGATTCTTAAAATGTCCAGCATTTTCAATCCAGGGGTTGAGGGCAGTAGCTGAGATCTGGGCTGGAATACTATGGGTCACCTGGAGGGCTGCTGACGGAGCGCGGTCCCCACCCTCACGTGTGGGGCTTTGTAAGGGAGCACCCGGAGCAGCCAGGATGTGCTGACTGCTGGCCCTGTCTGGTTTGTGGAAGCTGGCTCACGTCTTGTGCTCTCATTCAGGTGGGAATACGCGAGCATAGGTGTGTTTCTCAGCATGGGCCAGCCTCTCGTGTGTGTGTGTGTGTGTGTGTGTGTGTGTGTGTGTGGTCTCTGGTTGAGATCTGCGGTTCCCGCCAGGTGGGGATGAAGAGCAGGGATGGGGGCGCCTGAAACTGGCAGGGCCCTCTGACAACCGCTTTCCTTGCCTTGCAGCCCATGAGGCTCCCAGTCCCCACTAAGTGCCGCCCTGAAGGATGTCCCAGCTCTCCTCCACCCTGAAGCGCTATACGGAATCGGCCCGCTACACAGATGCCCCTTATGCCAAATCGGGCTATGGCACCTACACTCCCTCTTCCTATGGGGCCAACCTGGCTGCCTCCTTCCTGGAGAAGGAGAAGCTTGGTTTTAAGCCAGGCCCCCCGACCAACTTCCTCACCCGTCCCCGAACCTATGGTCCCTCCTCCATCCTGGACTATGACCGGGGCCGCCCCCTGCTGAGACCGGACATCATCGGGGGCAGCAAGCGGGCCGAGAGCCAGACTCGGGGCACTGAGCGGCCCTCAGGGAGCGGACTCAGCGGGGGCAGCGGATTCCTTTACGGAGTGACCAACAACTCCCTCAGCTACCTGCCTGCGACTGCCCGCGACCAGGGTGGAACCCTGACCCAAAAGAAGTCAAACAGTCAGTCAGACCTGGCCCGGGATTTCTCCAGCCTCCGGACCTCGGAGAGCTACCGGATAGACCCTGGGAATTTGGGCCGCAGCCCCATGCTGGCCCGCACGCGCAAGGAGCTGTGTGCCCTGCAAGGGCTCTACCAGGCGGCCAGCCGCTCCGAGTACCTGGCCGACTACCTGGAGAACTATGGTCGGAAGGGCAGTGCTCCTCAGGTGCCCACCCAGGCCCCTCCCTCTCGAGTCCCTGAAGTCCTCAGCCCCACCTACCGACCGAGTGGCCGCTACAGTCTGTGGGAGAAGAGCAAGGGCCAAGCCCCTGGGTCCAGCCGCTCCAGCTCCCCAGGGCGAGATACCATGGTGAGTTTGCCCCTTGGGGACCCGGGGATGGGCTGGGGAGGCAGCAAATGACGTAGAAGACCCTGAGTAAGGGAAGGACTCCCCATCTGACTGCTGATCGAAGCAGAGATCTCCTTCCCAAACCTTGTGACCGCTGCTCCTGCAGCCCGAGCCAGAGAAGTCATCTCAGCATGTCTGGTACCCTCGTGGCTCAGTGCCTTGCTCAGGGGCCTTCCCACTCTCCCTAGGACACCCATTTCATGACCCCTGCACTGGACGCCAATCCAACAGTGCTCCCGGAAATGCTCGGCTACCCCCACATACACTGCAGTGCTCACCCTCCACTTTGCCACCCAGCATGCCAGGGTCCCCCGCAGGCCCTGCGCCATCCTGGACTGAATGCTGAGGCCCCCGCACCGCCAGTGCTCCCTGTGGTAAGAGAGGCCTCCCTGCTCTAGCTGCATCTCTCCTCCTGCTCGGGCTTTTACTTCCCTCCCTGGGGACCTGGCTTACCATCTGGGCAAAGACATCGGGAGGAGAGGGAGTCCCCTCTGATGGACACCAGTCCTGGCTCAGGACCAGGGTGTCTGGACAGCGGTGCTTATCATGTATCTTTGGAGAAAATGCTGGAGACAGTTTTGTCTAGGGCTTTAGACAATCCAAACCTCTGTATTCTAGTCCCACCTGGACTAGAATGAGGGAAGAGGCTCTGCCAGAGACAGTAAGGGCTGGCCTGCATCTAATCCATGAGCACACCTCTCCAGGGTGCTGACTACATTCTGCCTTTTCTTTAGTTATTACTGTCCCCATCAGGTGGCAAGCTCTCAAACAATGAGAAAGAAATCACATCTCTAGATGCCTCCTCATGTGCCTAGCACTGCACAGAGCTCAGCTAACCTGCTGATTGCATGGATGGGTACAGGGATGGATGGATGGACGGACGGACGGACGGATGGATGGATGGATGGATGGATGGACGGATGCATAGGTGGATAGACAAACCAGTGGGCAGGACAGCTGGGTGTTGTGTCCCAGTCCCCTACTTCTAGGACAGGTGCCTTTTGGAAATAAGAGCTGTACACAGCAAGAAATAAATGCTGCTTAGTGGGCCTGTCCAGACAAATGGAGCAGGGATACAAGATAGGCACAGGGCTTTGGGTCATAGACTTTTAAGCCTGGCATAACTAAAGGTCTTGAGGGGACAACTTTGATAACATTGCTTAGAGAGTCTTGGTCTTGCTGGGCTGTCTATGAAAGGCCACAGGAGACACAAAAGTTGGTGCCTCCCAGAGCATTCAGAACCTGACAAGGCAGGGCTGGCTACGTTGGAGGGCTGGCGTAGAAAAGAAGTGGGGGACAACAGACCTGGCCTGGGAGAAGTATGCGCTCTCAGAGGGACAAGTGGTTGGACTGGAGCATGATTCACTGAGATGTATCTGGTATGGCTCACCTCCGGGGCAATCAGAAAGCAGCTCTTAGTGGGTGGGCCCCAAAGGCCTCTGGGAGGCTCCCTCCCTTTGCTCAGAAGAGAAAAGTTCTTTATGGCCCGCGGTTTCCTCAAAGTGAGGTCTGCCAGAATCACCTGTGGGGCTTAATCATTCAGGGGCCTGGGCCCAACCCAGATCCCCTGAATCAAACTCTCTAGGGATACGCCTGGGAATCTGTCCTTCTTATAAGCTCTTCAGGTAACCTTGAACTGTGCTAAGGTTTGAAAACCTCCTCTCCACAGACTAAACTGCAGACCCACGCTCAGCCCCAATCATGACAGCAGGGTCTCCTCCCTTGCGGGGGAGCGGGGGGGTCAAACTCCATTGGAACTCCGCCTCCTTCCTACACAGGTGTATCTCAAACCTCCGTCCCAGGAGTCTGCTGCCCTCCCTCCCACACGCACACAGGGGACATCTCAGCCCCTCCTCCACGTCCAGGACCAGATGAGGAGAGAGTTGAGAGAGGACCTCAGAGGGGTGGCAGATTGCGCTGGGGCAAACTCAGCCACCCTAACATCCCTCCTTCCCATCCAGAAACAGCTTACAGCACACTTAAGTAGCCATTAACACCCTGCAGTGGAGCTAGTGTCTCACCCTGAGCTCACACTCGGGAAGACACCACCCATGGGAACAGCCCCTCACGGGTCAGACCCCGATGCAGCCTCGCCCCTTGTCCTCACGGCTTCCAGCCTTCCTTCCTGCTGCCGACTGTCTCCTGAGGTCGGAACATCCCTGCTCGTGAGGCCCGCAGCACCTCTTTCTAAAAGTGGGTCGGTCCAGTGTCTTTTCAGATCTCCATTTGGGGATCTAAACTTCTCATTCATTGATTTCGGGGCTCAGCTTACAAGCAGTGCCACCTCAAAGACTTTTGCACCTGTTTCCTTGATAAAATGAGAGTGTTCATAGCTCCTACTTCAGAGATCATTGTAAGGAACCAAAGGTTGTACGGCACCCGGTAGACGCTCGATAAGTGTTAGTCCTCCTTGTTCCCTTCTAGGCACTTTCGGGAGGCAAGAGAGATGAAAGCCATGGTCCCTGCTCTCAGTGCATTCACAATTAACTTGGGGAAATAAGTTCTTAAAATAGTTGTGATAGGAAGCAGCCCCAGGTGTCGTTAAGTGTCATAGGTGGTGGGAAAGGGAGGGGTCACTTGAGGCTGGAAGGAACAGTTCGCCTCTTTAACCTTAGACACCTCTCATCTGAGCTGTTTCCTCATCCATAAAAGGGATGCGTCATACTGCCCTGCCCACCTTGCAGGGTGTCATGAGGCTCAAAGCAAACAGTGGATGTGAAGGAATCTGAAACCTATAAAATGCTATTGGAAGAGTTGGTGGAAAAGAAGACCGAAGAGGGGCATTTGGCAGCTGAGTGGAGCGGGGAGGGGACCACCCTTGTATCATGTGGCAGGGTCCAGCGTGATCTGACTCTTCTGGGGTCCCCTGGGGTGGCCCTGGCCCCAGGGGCTCTCCGGGTAGCCAACTTGAATTACAGCTGACATTCATAAGGGAAAGTCAAAAGCAGGCCCCAACCAGGGAGTAGAATAGTTCTAACCAGGCTCATTCTCATTAATAGTAACAGCCAACATGAACTTGGAATATCACAGACTCAGCTGAGCACGAGTGAAGGACTGGTGGAGGGGGAACGTGAATTCTGAAACCGCCCCCCATGCTTGCATAAGCACCAACAAAACGCTAGTCCGTTGGGGGCGGGGGGGGGGGTGGGCAGTGCGGCTCAGCCTAAGATAATGAGGGCTGCCCCATGCTCCGCCTTCTGTTTAAAATGCAGACAGATTGGAGGGGAGGGACTGATGGTTCAGAACTGGCAAAAAAAAAAAAAAAAGCTTTCACTACCACCCCCACCCATCGCCTGTGGGGACTCCAAGCCAGGCCAGGTGGGTTGTCCCTGCAGAGCCAGGAGCCCAAGCACCCAGCCCAGTTCTGGCCCCCCTCCGCCCCACCTCTCCTGTTCCCTGGGCCTATGGAAGGACAAGCTGTTCCCACTGAGCCCTGCCAGGGCTGCGCTTTAACCCCTACAATCCATCCTAATCCTCCCCCGCTCCACCCCTCCAACTGCTCCCTCCCCAGCCCTGGCATTGTGCCTGCCAGCCTCAGCCCTGCCCTCACCCTGCCCCGCCCTGCCCTGCCCAGGCCACCCTCTGCTCTCCCCAAGAAATGCCGGGGTTGGCCCAGGGCCCTCCAGAGCACAGTCATCAGGCCAAGTACCTGCTGCTCAGACACAGAGCCAGGGAGTGAGGCTCAGAGCCTGCCGCCCTATCCTCCCCACACAGCCTCTCCCAGACCCTTGCCCTCTGCTCTGAAACCTGTTGCTAGGAGCAAACAGTCTGGGAACCTAGAGTACCTGGGTCCTATTTGCCAAGGGGCTGCTGACTCATCTCCCGAAGCCTTGAGTTCCCAGCTGTTCAGTGACAGGGAGATTATATAAGGGGAGGTCATGTGATTTTACTCTTGGGGGGGACTTTGAACTTGACTGCTGCCCTGCAATGAGCAGGGGTTACTCCAAAGAGAACAAGTTGGAGGCGGCAGGAACTGACTGCCCTAGCGGTCCGGGGTGACAAGTGGAGAAGTGTGACCTTCCTCTCCCCTCCCCTGCCTTCTCTGTTTATTGGCCACACTGAAGTGCATCCCCGCTGTCTAGTTCGTCCAGCCTAGCCGCCTGGGACCCTGGGGCTGCCCTGACCCTCTCAGCCGCCCCCAGGAAGCTGAACTTCCTGAGGGCTTGAATCTCTGTTGACAGCATGGGAAGGCCACTCAGAGGGACCTTAAGCCAAAGGGTCCCATGGCCAGGACCGGTACTAGCTGCTGAGAAAGGACAGGCGGTTCCAGCTGGTGTTTAGAACCAGCAAGACACCAATGGTCTCCATCCCTTGAAGACAGGCTATGTGCTGTGACCCGGTTGGTGGCCCCAGTGCTGCCTCACTGAGGCTCTGTTTCTCAATCGGTGCCCAGCATCCTCTCTGCCACCTCCTCCACCCCCCGCTCCAGAATGTCTTCATGAGTTAACAGGGTGCTGGGGTGGGGCTCAGCAGTGGAGAAGTTAATCCGAGCCTGGCAAAATGTTCCCTCCCCGCGGGGGAGCCGCTCCACTGACCAGCAGCTGCAGAGATGAACATCATGTTCAGGGCCCAGAGCTGCACACGTGGCCCCCTGCACCCTCCGACCTCAATGGATAGGTAAAACTGGCACCCACACAGAAACATAAGCAGGAGAGGGAAGCGTGTGGGCCTCTGGAATCCAGCTGGTTCAGGCCAGACTGCCCTAGGGCTGGAAAGAGTACAGAGCTTCTGGCCCCCTGCAGTCGGAGTGATGCAGGGAAGCCGAGGGCCCTCTGTCCCCAGGGGCACTTGTGGACTGAAAGCCCAACCCCAGCAAGGATTCTGAGCCCCTACCCGCTCAATCAGTCAGACAAGCCACCAGTCTCTCCCCTTGTGATGGTAATGACAGGTGCGTGCTTAGCGGGGAAGCATCTGCCTGGCTCTGAGCAGTGTTTCCAAAATCCTTGAACCAAGCCGCCACTGAGATCTGAGGAAGCAGGGTATACTCTCAGTCCTGCCCTCACAGAGCTAACCCTGACTCTAATTTATTTATACTCCACCCATGCCAAAAAGGATTGAGGTGAAGCAAATTTTTAACCACAGGGAAGATGGGCCAAGCACAGCTTCTGAGCAATGGCAGCCTCAGGCTGTAGGAATGAGTCCTGTTCAGATTAGCTCAGCGTATTTGAGGCAGAGAGTCCTGGAGCCAGAGCCAGATTCCGATCCCAGGAGATCCATCCTTTCCCCACCCCACTTCGAGAAATGGCACTTTGGAGAAAGGGTGTCATGGGGGTTTGGCCACTTGAGAAATGAGCCACAGTTCCCTGCTGGTTGTGTCCTACAGCAGTTAGACCTGCTTGACGAGGCCAGACCCTATGTGAGTTCTTTCCCCTCACCCCAGGCTTCTCAAAGAGCTCCCCTGTGGGTAGCTTTCCTCATCTGGGCCTCCTTGCTCCCAGCGATGGCCCTAACCTTCTACCTCCCAGGAGAGAGGGAGTGAGCATGCCAACAGAATGCCAAGATGTCCTGGAGTGGGAGCACTGGCCTAAGTTGTTTAGAGTCATGACACTGCTGGCCTAAGCCATGGGGCGAGAGGCCAAATGCTCCAGTGGGGAAGCACCTGTTAAGACAGTGCTTACCACAGCACGCTTATTCAACATGCAAATCCAGACTCACCCCACCCTGTGAGGCTCAGTGGGACTTCCAGGATACCCGGCAGAGCCTGGTCTGGCCCCCACTAGAGATGAGATCGACACCATTTATTAAGCGCCCACTAAGAGAACCCACAGCCCTGCCCCTAAGGAGGTTTCGGTGTGATGGCACAAGCCACAGACGATCTAAAACCATTTACGTAGCCTTAAAGACACAAAACAAAGATAAACATATTAAGATAAATTAACACAGTGTAAGCCGAACGCCAGTAGACAGGGGGTATGCTGTGATGGGGTGTTTCGAGCTGAATGGAGTACTTTAGAGAGGGCTTGGTGGAAAACAGAAGTTCTGAGCAGACTTTACAAGCAGGTGATTGGCAGGGAGCAGGAAGGGCATTCCAGAATCTCCTGGTAATTGTTAAAAGCACGGGTTTTGCCGTAAGACAGGTAGGGGTTCAAAGCCCCACACTGTCATTTATTAGCTTTGTGGTTCTGGCAAGTCATTTGGCCTCTCAGGACTTAAGGACCTTCATCTAGAAAATAGAGATAATAGTTCCTACGTCACTGCGTTAATTATGCAAATTTACCAGGGTAATATATATAAAGCACTTAGTGCCTAGCATTTAGTAAGTACTTAATCAGTGGCAGTTTTGTCTTTTAAGTGAGAGAAGGCAAGTGCTGAAGCAGAGAAATAAGAGCAGGTTGGTTAGCAGCAGGGATCAGAGAAGGGCGAGGGTGGTGACAATGGAAGGAGCCTGTGGGCAGACAGCCTCACAGACAGAGCTAGCTCAGCTTCCGCGCTGGACGCAAGAGTCAGGTGCTCTAGGTGCTTGGGGGCAGAAGTGTGGTGTCATCAAAGGCCAGCACTGCTGCACACACTGTAGGACTCACTGGAAAGGGTGTGCCTAGAAAGAGGGAAGCAGGAGAAGGCTGGGGCGGCCTGTCCCGGATCCGGTCAAGGAGTGAGGACAGGGACTGGGGAACTCATCATCCTCACACCGACGCCCTCGCGTCGAGGGGGAGAATGCCCTGCTGCTCTGCCCACCCCATACCTGTGTCCCGGACACATTCCCCATGTGGCTGAGGTCGTGTGAGCAGGGCACATGTACATGTGGCCATAAGCATGCCAACAGGAACAGAAGGAGGCCACAGATGAGTAACAGCACACGCTGCTGCTTCTCAGAGTATTTTTAAATGCTAAAAATACTGGCTAAAAATAGGAGGCTCCAAACAAGATACTTTCTCTAGGCAGATTCTGTGTGGGTCCCTGATAGGTGAGGAGGGGGGGTGGAGCATCCCAAGTAAAATGCAGACCTCTGCTCTTCAGGCATCGAAGCCCTCAGGGTCAGAGCAGTACGCTCACCCCCACCCTGGCTGAGCGCCTGCTTCCCCACCGCGGTGGTACTTTCTTCCCACCTTCCAAAACAAATCAAAATTTGAGATTCTGTGAGAGATTGAGCTGGATAACTGGACAGAAGACGCCAGAAAATGTTCTTCCCTGGAGCCAAATGGGACAGTGACCTCTTGTACCTTATAAAACAGGAGCACTACCTGTCTTGATAATGGGACGAACTGGGACCGGGGAGAGATGGGGGGAGGGGAGGGCTCAGTGCTGACGCCAGGGAAATCCATGCTCCTAACCCGGCCGCCCACCGACCCTCGCGAGCTGTGCGGGTGTCGGGCTCCGAGAGAGCCTGAGTGCCCCCTGAACGACGTGCAAAAGTTTGTGCGCAAGTGCATCTTCCCCCTCGCGGAGAGCACGGAACTTTCACGGGGTGCGCCAAATGCCGGGCAGCCCCCAGAAGTCAGGAACCGTAAGCCGCCCGGTGGGCGGAGGGGGAGGGTAGCTCACCGGGCTGTCAGGGTCCTGTGGGGGTCCTCCTGAGTCCTAACCCCGAGGCTGGTGCGGGGCTCGGCACGCCCGTCCCGCCCCTCCCAGGGACGGTGAGTCTCGGCGGTAGCCGGGCCGGTGGGGTCAGCGGGCCGGGGTCTGCCCGGGTGGGGGCCGCTCCACGGGAGGCGCAGGGTGGGGGGAAGGGAGACAGGGGGCGGGGCCCCGGCCGCGCTCGGGGCCGCGTGCGGGCGCCAGGGGCGGGGCTAGAGCCCTGGCCCCGCCCCTGATGCTGACGTCGTGGGGCCCCAGGCGCCGGCGGGGCCGCCAGTCAGCCGGAGCTCGAGAGCCGGGTGCCGGGGCGGTTAGCGGTGCGCGCCGGGGAGGTTGAGGCGGAGGAGCGCGAGGTCGGCCGGCAGGAGCAGTTACCCCCGGGCGCCACGGACGGTGTCCTGTGGCGGCCTCTCTGGCCTCAGCATCCTGGCCGTGGCACCGCGCGGTCCTCCCCCGCGCCCCCTTTGCCAACGTTAGGCGTGGGGCCGAGCCCGCCGCCCGCCCCCCAGCATGCGCACCTCGTACACCGTGACCCTGCCCGAGGAGCCCCCGGCCTCCCCCTTTCCCGCCCTCGCCAAGGAGCTGCGGCCGCGCTCCCCGCTCTCCCCCTCCCTGCTGCTCTCCACCTTCGTGGGGCTCCTGCTCAACAAAGCCAAGGTACGCGGGGCCCCTTTCCGGGACCCCCACTCCGGAAGCCTGGGCTTCCGCCTCCTCCCCGGGACGCCCCCCCACCCCCATCTGCCGCGCGCGCCCCCGGCCTGGGGGACCGATTCTTCCCAGCCCCCTCCCCTCCTTTCCCAGGGTCTCCCGGCAAGGAATGCCCCCTCCCCAGGTGATCTCAGGCTTACTCGCGGCCCCCTCCCCTTGCTGAGGTCCCAGCCCCCGAGGTCCCCCCCTCCCCTCTTCCTCTCCCTCTTCGTGACCCGGGCACCAGGTGGCTCTTGGGCTCTTAATTCCTGGCACCTCTCAGGACAGGTGCAGGAAAGCGTAACCTTGACTAGTTCTCGCTGTGCGAGGGAGCCGGCAGCACGCTGGACTCGGCGGGTGCGACTCCTCCAAGGCCAAAACCCAGCCGGAAAGGCTGGTCGGAAAGAGCGGCCCCCTCCTCACTGGTCCCAAAGGGCGCTCTCCCGAAGGGTTGGTAACGGGGGTCCTTTGACCCTCTGAAGGGCAAAGGAGTCGCAGACAGGTGAAAGAGGGCAGCTTCTCTTTCCTTTTCGGCCCTCCCCCAGTTCTGCTACGTGGGCAGTGGATCCCTCAGATGAAATAGCCACCCCAGGGTAATGCTGGGGCCAGAGGCTGGGCACTGCCCCCTTGGGGAAGGGAGAAGGGGCCAGAGCTTGACAGATCTTATGTAACAGGCACCAGCTCCTGAGTTGGCAGTGCGTGCACTGCCCCGTGCCAGGGCCACACCAGGCTCCTTGGCCGCAGCCAGGACTCATGGCTGACCCTCATGGCACAGGTGAAGCAAGCAGGAAAGCCCTTTACTGGGGTCTCGAGTCTAAAGACACAAACCTCAATCAGCCTTGCTTATATGACCCACATCCCCAAATGTTTCCTCCCCATTAACCCAGAGCGGGCTCTCCCTGAGCCCCCTGCTCCTTCACGGAGGGTGAATGCCGTCTACTAACTGCGGAGGTGGCATCGACTTTTTACAACAGTGGTTGCCCCCAAGTCAAGGTTAGGTTTGCTGATGACTGATGTTAAGGAAGTTCTTGATCCAGACTCTTTCAAAGTCTTTGCATATGCACTCCACATAGCAGCTGGAGTCATTTCCTTCTCTCCCGGTGCTCGGCTTGCTGTATGGGGTCTCCTCCCCGACCTCTCCAGTTCTAGCCTCTCCCTGTCCGCCCTGAGGTAGGATTGTTTTCCCCATAAGAAAGGTCACTCCTGGGACATTTTGTTCCTCTCTGGAATGGAAAGTGCTGACTTTCCCTGGAGCTCCTGATTTCCTATTCATGGCAGAAGAATATCTGGCTGGGCATAGAACAGCCCTGCTCTCCCCTCCACTCCCACCCCTCCGCCCCCACCCCCACCCCCCAGGCTCCTCTCATCCAGCTGCCTTCTACACAGAGCGCTTAGAAATTGGCAAGTAGTTTTGAACTCGGGAAATTTTAGACAAAGGCATGAGCCACCCCCACCCCCTACAAAACGAAAAAAGAACAGAGGGTCCTAGCAAAGCCTTAAAGGAACCTTCCCCATCTCTCCACCTGCCAGGCCGTTAGTAGAGTTAGATCCTCAAGAACAGTAACTGTAGGTGATGACGTGTTGTTCTTGACCCTCACTGTGCTGGGTCAGAGTTAAAGGTGTCGACACCACAGAAGTGCCTAGGTACAAAGACACCTCCAGTTTTCCACTGCCCTGCCCCCATTAGTGCTGATGCCTAATGCCTAGTGCCTCCGTCTCAACTGGAGGCCCACTTTGGTGGACATTGACATGATCACCAGGCTTTGCTTCTACAGCTCCTTTAGACAGATGTTGTCTGAGGCCCAGGGGGTAAGAACTAACAAGTGCTGCCAAAAATAGGCGTGAGAGTGGGACTTGGGGGCGGGAAGGACGGTTATCCTGTTGTGGACAGGCTTTTATGTTTAGTTCTGAATGGGCAACACGGGGACTTTAGTGTTTTTGTTGGACCCCAGGGAAGTTCTTCTCCAGGTCTACCTGAAAATCCTGATAAGGTCTTTGTCCAGGGAATTATCTCTGTTGTGGTCCTCTTACTGGAACATCAGGGTTTAGACTGTCAGAAAGGTAAGATTGAAATTTTGTGTTTGGGGCCATATCCTGCTAGCACTGGCAGAGTTCGCGGATGCTTATGCCCACCTGCTACCGATAAGCTTTGCTCGCTAACTGCAGGTGGAAACCAGGTCTCTCTTCTGAGTATATTTCCTTCCCTACCTGTTAGTGTTAGACCTGATAACTGGCAAGAAGGGATCCTCTTACTTGTGGGATCAGCAGGGCAATTCCTGAGAAAAGCCCTCCTTCAGCCTGCCTCTCCCCACCCCACCCCCTTGAGCTGACAACCTCATGGGCTTTGAGCTGCTGACAGCCTCAGAGGCTGTCAGCACACGGCATGAGTAATTTTAGCTGAGTTATTTCAGGCTCCTGTTCTGATCAGGGTTGAGCTGGCCCCACGCATGCCCCAGTCAGTGTTGCTCCAGAGTTGCTGGCTTCCGGGTCCCCTCCCTGAGAGAGGGGGTGGCAGGCTCATCTGCACACTGTTTCTTTAACCCTTTGAGCCCGAAGGTTTTCTGACTCCTTGCAGGTAGGGCCAGGGTTAGCCAAGAGACCTGGACCTAGCAGCTGTCTCGCTCCAGCCCCCTCACCAGCCTCCACAATAGGGACGAGAACAAGAGTGGCACCCTCGGCCAGGTGCTTACCCCTATGTGGTCACCATCTGCCGTCAGAAGGGTTCCCAGCCAGTGACCAGTCAGGATGCTGAAACCTGAGCCAGGCGAGGAGGATTCTCCTAGACTTTAATCAGCCTTTAGGAGCTGAGCTCAGCTGGGAGGAATTCCACCTGTCTCCGGCAATTCAGAATGGCAGGCCAACTTCGGTTTTCCCTAGCTGAAGATCTTCAACTCACTTCAGACATTTTGTCATTGAACATTTCAAGATCTCCTTGAAGCGCCTGTTACGACAGCTGCTTCGTGTATTGGACATCTAGGGGTAGAAAAGTGGGTCATTTGAGATAGTGCCCAGATTTGGGACCTGGAGTTCCTTGTGGCTGGGAATCAAATACACACATTCCTAGACTCTAGCTCTAATGTCCAGCCTCCAGTATGGCAGAGGATGAAGAGGCACGTACAGATCGGGGAAAACACATGTCAACAAAAGAAAGGAAAGCCCTGAAGGGTATCTGTTTTGTGTGTGGAAGAGAGAATAATGTGTGTGCCTGATCCTCCTGGCTCCAGCTGGCAGAAAGTTGCATGAGCGAGCCTAGCACAGGCCCAGCTTCTTTGCCTTCAGTCTCAAATGCCGTGTGTTCTTTGCTTCCAGAATTCTAAGAGCGCCCAGGGTCTGGCTGGTCTTCGAAACCTTGGGAACACGGTGAGCTCTTCCCAGCCCGCTTCTTTCCTAAGGCCACCCCCTGCTGTCCCAATGGGACCACCTGACCAGAGTTCCCTTCTGGCTCCTGCTGACTCCCTCTCCTCTAGAGGCCCGCTGATACCTGCCCATCCTGGCCGGTGGGTTTTACAGCGTGGCTGGGGCTCTGCCTCACTCCCCTCCCGGCCCCCAGCAGGAAGCACTGCTAAAGGGGAGTTGCCCTCCTCACTGTCCGCTCCTTTCCCGGAGCCTTATCCTGAAGGACATCCCTCACTTCCCACCCACTTCTGTCCGGCTCACCCACAGCCTTTCGTACACCTCTCAGTCAATAACCAGCTACGTCACCTGTGCCGCCAGTGGGAGTTGGCCTCACGGCGCCCCTTCCCCTTACAGAAAGGGGAACTTGAGGCTGTGGGAGCGTTCATTTCTGGGGTAGACGAGCCGGAGGGCCTCTGGTACTAGGTGAGTGGACATGCCAGGCAGGGCTGTGTCTTACAGAGCGGGCGATCTCTTGCAGTGCTTCATGAACTCCATTCTGCAGTGCCTGAGCAACACCCGGGAGCTGAGGGATTACTGCCTCCAGAGGCTCTACATGCGGGATCTCAGCCACAGCAGCAATGCCCACACAGCCCTCATGGAAGGTGAGGAGCCTGGCCCTGGACACTGGATCTGCCCTGCTATTGCCGTATTAGTAGTTGTGTGCTGTATGTGTCCCTCCTAGGTTTCTGTCTTTGGCTTCTTTTTGATGGGATTCTAGTTTGAGTCCCTTACAGAAAATGTCTCACTTGTCCTCCATGCCCCCTCTCGACCCTCTCCTTCCAACAGAGTTTGCAAAACTAATCCAGACCATATGGACTTCATCCCCCAATGATGTGGTGAGCCCATCTGAGTTCAAGACCCAGATCCAGAGATATGCACCACGCTTCGTTGGCTATAAGTAAGAGCCTTGCAGACGTGTCCTTCCCGGGGTGGGTGCCGGCCACGGGCTGGTTCTTGGAATGAGAGCTATTGCTCACTCTTTTCCTTGGACTCAGTCAGCAAGATGCTCAGGAGTTTCTTCGCTTTCTTCTGGATGGGCTCCACAACGAGGTGAACCGAGTGACAGTGAGGCCCAAGTCCACCCCTGAGAACCTCGATCATCTTCCGTAAGTAAGAGGAGAATGCCGTGGGGAAGAAAAACTTGGTGAACTTGAGTGTTTGGCTGACCTCTTTGGGAGTAAAAATTTGGAGAGAATTTTAAATATTAAAGATTTAGACTGATGGACCCATAAACTTCTTATGGCATGAGCTCTGACCCAGTTGTCTCCCTCTCTCTGGTTCCTAGTGATGAGGAGAAAGGACGACAGATGTGGAGGAAATACCTAGAACGGGAAGACAGTCGGATTGGGGGTAGGTGCATGAATGGGAAGAAGGCCTGCTTTCCCTGTTAACTGCTTTTGCCTGAGCAGAGAAAAGCCCTGAGCGTGAAAAGCCCTAAGAGTCATCCTCTCAGGGGACCTTCCTTCTGCCCAGTGGCCCACGGACAGAGGCAGGAGCGCTGAGAGGGCACGCAGCCCAGAGAAGACGTGTGCTCCTTCTCCGGGTTTAAGCTCCGCTGTCCCATCTCTTCTGCAGATCTCTTTGTTGGGCAGCTGAAGAGCTCCCTGACATGTACTGACTGTGGTTACTGCTCTACAGTCTTTGATCCCTTCTGGGACCTCTCACTGCCCATCGCTAAGGTAGGTGCCCCTATTGCCTCACGTTGGACGCGCCCACTCTTACCTTCTCATGTCATCGACCTCTGTGACTTGTACTCTTTATCTCTCCCAGCGGGGTTATCCTGAGGTAACTTTAATGGACTGCATGCGGCTCTTCACCAAAGAGGATGTGCTTGATGGCGATGAAAAGCCAGTAAGTCCCCCTTCCACGGGAGCAGGAGCACACGTCCAAGAGACCGCTCTGGGAAAGACCTGCCCCCAGCAGAGGCAGCCTAGGAGTTCCTGGACTCGGCCCCCTGACTTCTCCCCCAAGTCCTCTGTAGCTCTCTTTGTCGTGTCTTGCAGACATGCTGTCGATGCCGAGCCAGAAAACGATGCATAAAGAAGTTCTCCATCCAGAGGTTCCCAAAGATCTTGGTGCTCCGTATCCTTACGATCCCATCCACCATGGCAAGGGCTTGCCTTTAGGGAGTGACTGACGACACGGGGCCGAACTGAGGGCGAACAGAGTAGGAAAAAGGAAACCTGGTAGACTTTCCTTTCCTGGTTTGCTCTTTTGCTTCTGAGAAGTGCTTCACCCTCTTAGGACTCAGTCCCCTTTACTTTGACTACCCTTGCCACCCTCTCTTGTCCTTGACTCAGTGCCAACCCCAGACCTGAAGCGGTTCTCCGAATCCAGGATACGAACCAGCAAGCTCACAACATTTGTGAATTTCCCACTAAGAGACCTGGACTTGAGAGAATTTGCCTCAGAAAACACCAGTGAGTATTTTCAGCTGGGAGAGCAGAAACAAGGCACAAGGACCTAAAATCCAGGTGGGAGGCCAAGAGGTGGAAGGAAGCTGCTGAAGAGTGAGTTATGAAAATCAGGACTAGAGGCAGGAGGGAGAGGGAATGTGGGGCAAGGAATGCTTTGGGGGCCTCAAACCTTGTACTTGCTCCTCAGACCATGCTGTTTACAACCTGTACGCTGTGTCCAATCACTCTGGAACCACCATGGGCGGCCATTATACAGCCTACTGCCGGAGTCCAGTGACAGGCGAATGGCACACTTTCAATGACTCCAGGTGAGACAGAGCTCTCCGGCAGGGCTCTGGCTGCCGGACCCCTGTTCCTCACCCACCTGCGTGACTTCCACTTTGACCAGATAGGGGAGGTCAGAGCCAAAAGGCCACGTAATACAACTGAGTCTGCTGCCCTTTTGCAGAATTTCTAGAAGACCGCAAAAGAGATCGGCTTCTGGGGCACCTAGGGAGAGGAGCAGTGGGCCCTCACGGTCCGCCAGCCACTCCGCGTGTGTCCCCTCCACGTGTGTCCCCGTGGCCCTCTCTCCAGGGCTCTGACTCCCCCCTCCCTCTCTCCGCAGCGTCACACCCATGTCCTCCAGCCAAGTGCGCACCAGCGACGCCTATCTGCTCTTCTACGAATTGGCCAGTCCACCCTCCCGCATGTAGCAGCAAGGAGCTACATCCCTTTCTCCCTTCCCCGTGGTGGCCCCACACCCTAAGTTTTTTTTTAAAGACAAAAAGAAAAAAAAAGAACCTGACAAATAAGAGAAAAACAAAGTAAACTAACGCTGCCGAGCAGGAGTTGCTGCAGCCCGGTCAGGGTCTGGAGCCGGGAGCTCCTGAGCCACACCTGGCGCGAAGATCGACAGGACACAGAGCCTGGAGCCAGCACAGTGCCCCCTCGGCTTCTCTTGTTTGCATTTTTAAGCTTGTGGTTTTTTTCCTGTGTGTAATAAACAACAGCGGTCTGTGGGGAGAAGATCCTGGTCCACTTGCTGCCCTTCCAGCCCCCAGTTCCTCCCGAGAAGACAGCGCCCTCTGGAGCCTGCTGGGAGGATCGCTGCCTGGAAGCGCCGGCGCCGGAACCTGGCACCTGTCTTCACCTGGACCCCGCTCACCGGTCCAGAAGCAAGAAAAAACACTCATGAGCCAAGAGCCCTCTTAAAGCTGCTAACTCCAGGGGGACAGACAAGGGGACGACTTTGAAAAAAAAAAAAAAAAAAAAGCTGATTTTGGTTTTTAAAAACCTGGTTTTTTTTTTTTAATTACCATAACTAAAGATTTCAGACGGGAGATGCTTCCTTCACACCTCTTCACAGCTGGGACGTTGTGCTGGTCGTTTTTGTTTTGTTTTGTTTTTAGTTCTTCAAATACAGCTAGCCCCCAGTGGTGCTAGGTGGGTGTTGGCCAGGCCCCAAGCACAGCCACAGTAGACCCGGGATCTAACAAGTTTTTTGTTTTTGGGATTTTTTTTTAATGTTTTGGATGGAATCTAGTTGCCTCCAAGAATTGTGCCTTATAGCATTTGGGGACCAGGGGGTAACTTCCCCTCCCTAAAATATCCCTCAGCCTTTTCCCTTTTCCCCAGTGCCATGTTCAACCCCGCTGGGGGAGAGGGAGGTCATGCCCTTAGCCCCTGGCTCGGTTTGCATTGCAATGAGGTGGAGAAGAGAGTAGGTAGAAGGAGATTTCTTCTGGTAGTGTATCAAGTTTTTCCTGCCCACTTCACCTAAGCCACCCCTGGTCTACTCCCCCCAGCTGTTTGAAGGATAGCACAAGCCCCTTATCCCTAGAGCGTCTCTCACCTTTAATTTATTTCCCTTTAATGTGCTTTTCCTTCCTGACCTTCGTGCCCCCACCCCTTCTCAGAGCCTCCTAGACATAGGCCCTTTGGACCGAGTTTCTCAGGGATGCCCATGCCACCCCTCAGCCCCTCTTGGCATCGGTCTTCAGTCCTACCCCGGGAGCTGGAGCCTGGGTGTTTGGGGACATCTCGCCTCAGCCGTACGATTCCTTCCCACGGGCGTGATTTTGCCCTGAGTAGTTGGACAAAACTCGGTGCTGTCACAGAGAGTAAAGCTGTCAGCACCAAGGCACGGAGCTCTGTGCATCCACGTGGCTGGGCCCAGCTTGTGCCCCTTGGAGCCCGAAGCTTTCCAGTGCTCCCAGAAGGAGGCATCAGAGAAAGACGCCTCAAGT
Source organism: Potos flavus (assembly GCA_028534135.1). NCBI lineage: Eukaryota > Metazoa > Chordata > Mammalia > Carnivora > Procyonidae > Potos > Potos flavus. The sequence goes on along the minus strand of CM052884.1, from coordinate 12,957,642 downwards.
TTAACTGGCCTGACCCCCTTCCCCAGGGAAGCCCTGTGAACCTGAGCCAAAGGGCTGATGTGCACTTGTTTACTGTGTAAGCAAGAGTAGAAGAATGTCTGATGTCCAGTGGAACCTTGTACAGAATAAATAATAGCTTTGAGAAGTTGGTATGACGGCATCTTGATTTGGGAAGGGTCTGCCCCCAGGAAGCGCTCTGAGCAGACTCGTCGCCACGTATTTTTACTGCTTCGACTAGACCGTGAATTCCAAGTTCTCGAACGTGTTGCCCACTGTTTAGTCTACATTTTTCAGCTCTACACAACTGAACTAGCACACGTTTTGAATGCTCTATTCATCTGGATTCACCAGTTAACAGGCACTTGTCTCCAGATACTCGGGGACAAAACATGTAGGGGTGAGGGGTCACTAGCACCTCTAAATACTTGAGCGTGCATCTCCCATATAAGCTCAACACCGTCTTCACCCACAGGAAATGCATAGCTAGCAGATGCTTTTTACCGTTTTAACAGCTGGTGCGGGCCCCCCCGGTTCTCCTGACACCTGGGTGCCTGTTCGGACCCAGGACGAGCTCCAGCAGAGGCTGGACGTCACCAGGTTTGCTCTCGGAGCAGAGTGGCTGTGCCAGGATGTGGAGGAATCAAGACTTGGCCCTTGATAAATGAAAGACTTCAACTTGCCCTATTAAGACCTAGAAAGAGCCGCTTTGACATTAAAGATCTTGTTCTCCAAAGTGCTTTTTTCAAGGTTTGAACAGATTTAACCCTTGAAAGGGATTGCCTCTTTGGGGCACTCGGGGCCTTGTCTCCTTTGGTTTTATCTTTTAGTTCTTAGTACTATTCAGACTTTCCATTTCTGCCGCTGATTTTAGAACTCTGGAAGCTGAAGCCTGTCAGTGGAACTCAGAGTATTTTATTGGGACTTTTCTAGCTGCCTCCCTGCTCCAGACACTGAAAAATCAAGGCCCGTCTATTCCATCTTTGCTGAGACAGCAGTGCCTGCTGTCAGACTCACATCATGGGATCAGACAGCAGTGGGAGCATTGCTTCTGGGCGTTTTCCGGGAGTGGGGAAAACAGTGACTCAAACCCTGGGATTTCTCCCTGGCCTGCCCTGGAAGCGGCCTGACCCAGGGTAAGATTTTAAATGCAGATGATTTCCCCCCAAACCACAGGTCAACAGGACAGTCTTCAAAAATGGAAACAGGGTTCTAGCAAAGTGGATGGGTGAGCCCCAAATCCGTGTAACTTGTTGCACTTCTCCTCGGCTAGTTTTTCCCTGGATGTGGACGCCACCGGTGCGTTCCTGTCGTTTTCCACAGGGGAGCAGAGGACTACAGGTAATGTCCGGGCCGGGGGCCCCGCCCACTCTACCCTTGCTCCCAGCTCTCCCTTCTGTGCTTAACCTGTGGCGCTCTCTCATTCCCATGGCAACAGGTCCCAGCACTACACAGATCCCAGACACAATCTGTCCCCATGTTTCTTTATCCATCAGCTTTGCCTCCTAGCAACTGGGATTTCTGCCCCCATTCTTTGCTTGCGTTCCAGCAGGCCTCCCCCTGGGGAGGAAGGGGGGGCTCTCCCCCTGCAACTGCTCTTGTGTGACCTTGAGCAAGAACCTCCCTCTTTCTGGGCCTTGTGCCTCATCTGCATTAAGGAGATTGGACCTTGACGTTCTCGGATCAAGTGTCCTCCTAAGTCACTTCTCTAAATATGTGCCTCCAAGTCCCAAGGGAGGGGGCCTTCCGTGCCTCTGGTTTCAGTTTTTGAGAGTTACTCTTTTTTTTTTTTTAAACAACCAGTGCTCAGAAAATAGATATTTATTTCCATAGAGCTTTAGAGGCAGGACCAAAGAGGTCACCTTGTCCATGTTCTCACTTGGCCAGTAAGGACCCAGCGCTAGAGAAGGCTGGCTCAAGCCCACTGGTCTGTCAATGGCAGGGAAGGATGCTTCTCTTTCCATCGGAGTACTCTGAGTACTCCGCCTTTTGGGTGAATAATTGACAGTTTTTTACAGGGTTTTCTGCAGCAAATTTTCCAACCTATGTCTGTTAGGAACTGAGCTGAACAGCAGTGTAGCAAGGAAACTCCGACTCCATCCATCCACACACCCCAAGAGCAAAACCAGCATCACCTGGGCCCCAGCAGGTTCTGGGCCGAGCACCTCTGAGGGCCCCTGTCCTTCGTTGCTCTAGAGGCGGAAACGAGCACCCGAGGGAGCGGGAGGCCACAGAGACGAGCATTTACAGTAGAAGCAAATTACTTAATTGCCCTGAGCCTCAGTCTCCTCCTCTGTAATCTGCGCATAACAATACCTACTCAGAGCCGTGTCTGAACGTACTAGGTATTCAGATGTCCATGTCCCACACACACCCCCACATCTCCAGGACTGCGCCATCAACATCCACATTCTCTTAGTGTGTGATGCTCAGCCAACGTTTGGTTCCCCTAGCCTCTCAGGATGCTTGTGCCTTCTTCTCTCCTCCGAACAACATACCATAAAGTCTCAGGAATGCAAAGTATAGCACGTCCCAAACCAGAATTAGTGAAGTAGAGCCACAGAAGGGACGATCCACATCCAAGGGACAGGCATTGCTGATTGCCAGCTATTTAGCGTGGCTGCCTCTTGGAGATCGCGGAAGGTTGTCTGGGATGGAGCTGCAGTCTTCCAGGCTCCTAGAGACTAGGGGAGATCCAGAAACCAGGGGATGAGGGTCAAGGCTAGGGGTGGCAGTGAAGGAGGATAGGAGGAGGACGACGACTGGCAGATTTGGGGGTGGGGGGGAGAGAAGAGTCAGATCCCAAGGCACACCTCCAGTGCTGGCCCTGGGAACAAGGAGAAAGAAGGCATTCTCGATGAGAGGACAAGCCTGGGCACTTGTCTTTAGCAGGAAGGGCACCGCATGTTCCAGGGACAATGAAGAGGCTGCTCTGACTGGAGTGAAAGTTTGAGCTAGAGAGCTAAGCAGGAGAGAAAGCTAGACAGCCGGGAGTCCCAGAATGTTCCAGCCAAGTTCAGGCTGGCCTCACCCTTCCCCGTGGCAGAAGAGCCACAGAGAGTCAAGGAGAGACAACGGTGTGTGGGGTCCGCACGAGGGAGTTCCAGGGAGTCGTGCTCTCGGGAATACCAGCAGAAGCCCAGGAGAGCTAGAAAGCACTGGAGCGGCACCTAAGTTCCCCTTGCCGAGAGGACGGCCACAGACAACGCAAAGCCAGAGAGAAGCCTCCCACACAGCCTCTGGAAAACTGTGCTGTGTGCTCACAAGTAAAAAGGCAAATAATGTTTTAGTGTCATTACGGAAATACTTTGGACCTCTCAAACCTTCTAAAAGCAGTCCCCATCCAAGGGTCCAGGGAAAAAGGCTTGCCTCCCTATACACAAGCAGCCCGGGGCTTCCCAGGGGATGAATGGAGAAGAATCTGGGGGTGCAGTTTCCCCCCTGAGTATGAGAACAGCTGTGTGAGGATCAGAGAATCTGTCCCCTTTGTTTCTTCTCTCCCCTCTGGGATCCTCGCTTTGTTCCCCACTGTTGCCAACAGGCACCAGCCCCCGGGAAGGGTGAAAGAGGTGTGTCCCGCAAAGCACGCACTTTGGATTTCCCCAGCGCTAGATTCAGCTCTTGGCTCTGCACTGCACCAGCCGCGTGACCCTGGGGAAGCCTCGGTGCCATCATTTGGCGCATGGTTATGCCGCTTGGTGCCGTGGCCTAGGGAGGGAAGCAGCATGTAAGGCCTCTTGCCCGGGGCCTACTATGTACCGTTCTGCAAAGGGTCTAACCACAGAGGATGCTGCCTCCCTCGCCCTGCCCTGCCCGACTCCGCCCGAGCATGGCTAATACAAACCAGGTTAACAAGTCCTTTCCGTTCTCCCTGAGGACAGCTGGGCCGAGCTGGGTTTTTCCAAGAGACGGTCGTCATGGAGGAAGAGGCATGAAGCGGTCCAGTTCACAGAGTGTGGGTTTTCTCTCCCGCAGCAGCACATGGCCCCAATGGCCAGGCTCCACAGCCCGGAGGGGGCCTGCCCCTGCCCACCCTGTGCAAGGACTTGGCCGCTCTTCCTTCTTCTCCTCTGCCTTTTCTCTGCAGGCCGAAGGGCCCTGGGCAGAGGCGGCCAGCCCCCCTAGCTCCCCTAGTCACATCAGCGCAGACAGAGGCCGCCCGTGCATGTCATGGGCTTCCTGGACCGGCTTAGCTCCTGGTCCTGGCCACACCGGTACGCTCACAGGGGCCTCCCAAAGACCCGGGCTTGGCTAACTCCCCAGGCCCCGGATAGGAGAGCCGCTGGTTTTCTCCAGACCCCTCAGGGCTCCTAGGCCTAAAGCGGCCAAACCCTCACACCCAGCTTCCAAGGCTCCCTCATGCCTGCATGGTCCTCCTTCCCTCCCAGCACCCGTCGGGTGCTCACTCAATACTTTGGGTGAGGTGAGGAAAGGGGGTGTCCAGCTCCCCTGATCGCACCCCCCGCCGAGCACCTAGGTTCCTTTGCGGGGTGTTCTCAACCACGGCCTGTGCCTTTAAGGACCGTTGCCCTGAGCCAAGCTCTTGACCTTAGCATCCTCAGCTGAATTGGATTAAGGAACCATTTCATGCCTTGGCGAATTCCTTCTGGCTGCTTCCTTCCTCAACACAGGGACGGAGTAGCCAGTAGCCTGAACCAGTCGGCCAAGGGCAGTCCGAGAGTCCATCTAGTCTGGCAACCCCTTCCCGAAGGGAGCAGAGGCTGCCCCTCTGATAGGCAGTTTGAGATCGGAGAGTGGGCCCTCGGCGGCCTTGGGCGATCCCAGGGACTCCCAGAAAGCCGTGCAGAGCCTTGAGCCATGAAGGAATGTTCAGATATCATCCTGTGTGTGGAGGCGACGGAACTGAGCAAGGTAAGGGTCACATAGGACTGCTCTCCCGAGACCCAGGTCCCTGCCTAGGGCCGGCCGTGTCCGGGGGCCCTGCCAGCCTGGCAGTGCGGCCGCTGGCCCTCAGCCCTCCAGTCTTTCCCTTCCAGACTGAGTTCTGCAATCCTGCTTTTGAGCCTGAATCAGGGCCACCTTGCCCTCCAGTGGCCTTCCAGGAGGATACCAGCCGTGGCGTCCCGGCTCCCTGGCATGGTAACCATCTCAGGGAGTGACCTGGATGGGGGCGGGGGGGACAGAGAAGCCCAGGAGCTGAGAACAGTGTGAGGGATGTCCAGGGAGCTCTCAACGTCCCACTCCACCGACCCACAGGTCGGCGCCCCCGAGGGCTGCAGCCGGACTGCCGCTTCTCCTGGCTGTGCGTCCTCCTGCTGGCCGGCCTGCTGCTCCTGCTACTCGGGCTCCTGGTGGCCATCATTCTAGCCCGTGAGTACTGGGCCCTGCCTAGCAGGAGGGCTTTGGGATGAGATTCCATGAGCCATTCTATCCATCACCTCTGGGGAATGGGCTCCTCTGAATCGCACTCCCTCATCTTCCCACCTGCAGAATTGCGGGCTACACCCCTGTCTGGGGTGTCCTATCTGCCACTGCCTGCCCAAGGCCTGACCCCCAGCGGGACCACCACCCCCACCCCCACCCCCCCCAGCTCTTCCACCACCACCACCTCTCCGGCATCTGGGAACCCAAAAGGACAGTTGGAGGAGGCAGGCATGAGCCCCTCACCCCAGCCCAGTGAGTACTCAGGGAGGATCTTCCTGGAGAAGAGTCCAAGATGGCAGGAGGATGGGGGGGGGGGGGGGGGCGGTGCAGGAAGGGGAGCCTTGGAAATAAAGAGTCTCTCTCCTTTTGACCTTGGAACTCTAACCTTCTCTGCAGCCTGTGGGGGCCTCCTTCCTGGCCCGAGGGGCTTCTTCAGCAGCCCCAATTACCCAGACCCTTACCCACCCAACGCCCACTGCGTGTGGCATATCCAGGTGGCCACAGACCACGAGATACAGCTCAAGATTGAAGCACTCAGCACGGAGAGCGTGGCCTCATGTCTTTTCGATCGCTTGGAAATCTCCCCTGAGCCTGAAGGCCCCCTCCTCAGGTGGGTCCCCCTGCCCCCCGGAGATCTCACCCCCGCCCTGCACCACTGTCTAGAGGACAGAACCGGGGAGCGGCAGTGGGAAAGGCTGGCCTGGGAGGACACCGAGAGACCTGACCCCGGGGCCCAGCTCTGCCACCAGCCTGCTGCATGACCTTGGGAAGGTCACCACCCCTCTCTGTCAGATGGAGCTCCCACCTCTGTTGCCCGCAAATAAATGCCCGCAAGGACGGACGGACACGGCGGTCAGAAAAGTCAGAGCTCCCTGGGAAAGGAAAGGACCCTCTTTGACCCCATCCTCCCCAGGTCAGGGCTTGAGGCAGGGGAACGCAGGGCCCAGGCGGCCTCCACTCCTGAGCTCTGAGCCTCCATCACCCCGAACCTGGCTCCTTGCAGAGTGTGTGGGAGGGTGCCTCCCCCCACACTCAACACCAACGCCAGCCACCTGCGGGTGGCCTTCGTCTCCGACAGCAGCGTGGAAGGATTTGGCTTCCATGCCTGGTACCAGGCTGTGACTCCCGGGAACGGTGAGTGTTCGGCCACCCCACCTCTGGCTGCCTCTCACGCGTCCACTTCCCTCCCCTCCAGACACTCCCAGCCCCAGCAAAAGGGGTGGAGACTCTGGGAGGTTCTGAATCCAGACACCCCTCCCCAGGGAGCTGCGCTCCCGACGAGTTCCCCTGTGACCAGCTCGTCTGCCTGCTGCCTGACTCGGTGTGCGATGGTTTTGCCAACTGTGCTGATGGCAGCGATGAGACCAACTGCAGTGCCAAGTTCTTGGGTACGGGCCCCGCCAGGCGCAGGGCGGGTACTGTCTATGGGCATCTGATCTGGGTTCGGCCAGGGCTCCCCAGCTCTGGCCCAGCCCCAAACTTGCCTAGATATTCTCCTGGCCCAGAAGTTGCTTCCTCATGGGGCTGGCCCAGACTCTCCCCTGCGGTCCCCGCCCGGCCAGCCAGCCAGCCAGGCCAAGGCACAGACAGACCCTGGCAGACTCCTGAGCCCCTCCTCCCCTCTGCAGGGTGCGGGGGGAATCTGACTGGGCTCCAGGGCACTTTCTCTGCCCCCGGCGACCTGCAGAGCTACCCTCACCAGCAGGTAAGCAGGTGCACCACGGGGAGGCCGGTGTGGCACGGGCGGACATACACCTGCGCCCCCGGGTTAGTGTGACTGGGAACAGCGTGGGAGGTGCTGCCCGGCTCCTGGGAAGGTCAGAGCTCCAACGGGCAGCAAGGGAACAGTCTTTAGTGCTTCCTGGGTAGCCCCATGTCCCTGTGCTGGGTACACTTCTCTCTGAGAATGGACAAGTTCAAAGGCCTTCCACCCCCCATGCGGAGAGCTTGGTGGGCCGCCCCCTCCTGCGCCCTGCCTGCAGGGAGAAATCCCTTCTGGAGCCCTGCCCGGATGGCCTGAGCAGGACAGGAGAAGGAGCCCTGACCCACTCCCTCCGTGCCCTCCTCCAGCTCTGCACCTGGCACATCTCGGTGCCTGCAGGATATGGCCTAGAACTCCACTTCCACAACTTCAGCCTGGAAGCTCAGGACGGGTGCAAGCTGGACTATGTGGCCGTGTATGAGACCAGCGACGCGGGGGCCCTTGGCCTCCTGGGCAGGTAGCTGCCTGAGCAGGAGCCCCGGAGAAACTCCGTCCTCCGCGGTCTGATGGTCAAGGCCTCCCGCAGATCCACCCTGCCCTCTCCCTGGCTTCCAGTTCCTTCTACTCTAAGCCAGAGGTCTCTCCACCATCACCCCAGGAAGAGGCTTGTCCTTCCTCAGCCCAAAGCCTTTGTTCGGCTTTGCCCCTGTGCAAAAGGTCATTTCCTGGTACCCTCCCTGCCTGGTTCTCCTGCCCTGTGGGGCCCACTCCCACTTCCCCTCAAATCCTCACTGGTGTTTCCCATCTCTGATTGGCTCAAGTTCAAGCAGTTTGCTTAATTCTTTGCCTACTAAATATGTGTGTCTTCCTCCCAGGCCCTAAGTGCCATGAGTCAGCGGCCATGTGTCCCATCCCCTCTGGCCTGGCCCAGAGCAGCAGCTCTGAGGGAGGCTCTCGGGAACACCGCAGGTGGGCCAAGGGCCCCCTGCCCAGTGTGCTCTCTGCCTCGGGCAGGTTCTGCGGAGCGGAGCCTCCACCTCGCCTCATCTCCTCGCACCAGCAGCTACTGGTGCTCTTTAGGACAGACCGCGGCAGCAGCACCGGGGGCTTCTCTGCCACCTACCGGGCCCTCAATGCCACCGAGAGTAGGTGCCCCTGGGGTAGCGGGTGTGGGCAGTGGAGGCACCTCCGGGAGAACGAGGAAAGGCTCGGAACCCGGTTAGGGCACTGCGAAGGCAGTGTGGGGGCACAGGCCTATCCCAGGGCACTGCCGTGCCCCCTATGCCTGCAGACCCCTGTGGGCCCAGCGAGTTCTCCTGCCGTGACGGAGGGTGTAAGAGTCTGCAGTGGACATGTGACACATGGAGACGCTGCCTGGACAGCGGCGAGGACAGCTGCAGCAGCCCCTTGTTCCCACCCCCAGGTGAGAAGCCCCCTGCCCCCGAACACCATGGGAGGGGGCCAGGGGGGAGGCCGGAGCAGTCTGGGAGCCCATTCATAGACACCCCAGTGGCACATTTCATCACAGCCCACCCATGTCCTCCCTGATGGGGGGACTCCGCAGAGTCCGGGGAGGGATTCTCCCCCGGTGGTGGCCATGTACCTGACACCACCCCCAAGGGAAGTGGGGATCTGGGAGTCGATGGTCGGGGCTTCAAGAACCAGCCCAGCCTGGTCACACAGAGAGCCTCTCTGCACCGCCCACCTCGGAGAGGAAGGTGAGGGGCCCCTGGCTGGCTCAGGCAGTAGAGCATGCGACTCTTGATTTTGGGGTCGTGAGTTTAAGCCCCACGTTGGGTGTGGAGCCTACTTTAAAAAAAAAAAAAGATGATGATGATGATGATGAAGGTGAGAGCAGGGGAGCTCCTCCCAGATGCCCAGCAGGGCCTGCCGGTGTCAGCGCCCCATGCTCCCAAGATCGGAGAGACTCCTGCATGATGCCCAGGGCTGGCGCAGGATGTTTGGGCGGGCTCTTGAGGATAACGGGCACCTGGGATGTGTGCAAAGCATCTCCCCATGTTATCTCCTTTGATTCCCACAACAAGCCCCACATGACCCAGAGAGAGCGGCTAGGTGACTTGCCCCAGGTCACCAGCCCGTGTACCCCCTCCCCTGATTCTCTTACAGAGCTGGCTTGTGAGCCCGTCCAGGTGGAGATGTGCACCGGTCTGAGCTACAACACCACGGCCTTCCCGAACGTCTGGGTGGGCATGGCCACCCAGGAGGAGGTGGTGGAGATCCTCAGAGGGTATAAGGTGCTCTGGGCAGAGATTAGGAGGGACCCCCAGGAAGTGGAGGGAGCCTCGGGAGTGGGGTGCCTGAGGGGTGATCTCCTCCTTCCACAGAGCCTGACAAGCCTGCCCTGCTACCAGAGTTTCCGGAGGCTTCTCTGCGGGCTGCTTGTGCCCCACTGCACTCCCCTAGGCAGCGTCCTTCCCCCCTGCCGCTCTGTCTGCCAGGAGGCCGAGCGCCAGTGCCAGTCCGGCCTGGCTCTACTGGGCACCCCCTGGCCTTTCAACTGCAACAGGCTGCCTGAGGCGGCTGGCCCGGAGGCCTGCGCCCAGCCCTGACCCCGAGGCGAGCCCCTGCCCCTCTGCCCGCCCGGCCTCCTTTGCCGATCAGGGCGGGCAGGCAGGGGACAGAGGAAAGAGGACGAGCATGGGACTCTGGCCATCCTCTCTGGAGCCTCCCAAGGAGAGGAAGAGGAGTCCTCGGCAGGGCTAATGGCAGCTTCTCTGTCCTGTTCCTTGCCCCAGCTCCACACTGTGCCATTGACTCTGAGGACTGCCTGCCGCCCAAGCCTCTCACCCCGATTTCCAATCTCCTGCCTTTTCCTCTCCGAAGACCTACTTTTTCGGTTCTCCACCACCTGCCTTCTGACTCTTTCACTTATTCAACAAAAATGTATTGAGTGCCTAGTAATGCAGCTGGCCCTGTTCTGAGTCCTAGAGATCCAGTCGTCCGTCGGCCTCTAGAACTCTCCCCCCTCGGTTTTCAGCTTCTGTTCCCCCTCCCCGCCCCCACTAATCTTGGCCTTGGTCTCTGTCACCTCACTGCACCATCTCTCCTTCGGGCTCCTTGGAGCAGTGGGTGCCCCGAGTGTCTGTGGCGCACAACTCTGCCTCCCTGTGCCCAGCTAAGACTCCCTACCCCTCCTTTCTCCCCCAAACCTTGGCGGGCAGCCAGGCGACACCACGAGTTATTTCCCTGCTATTTCCCGGCCGGGAGCTCTTGGCCCATGAACAACTGGTTTCCTCTTGGAGTCTGGGAGGAGCAGAGCGGAGCCGGCAGGGAGTGAACCCGGACCAGGGGGACGCTGCCGAGGGCAGGGGACGCCTGGCAGGGGAGAAGCACAGGGGCGGGGCAGGGGTCAGCTGGAGGGTCCGGAGTATCGAGCCCCGAAGGAGGCCGCGGGAGACGGGAGGGGGTGAGTGTGGCTGAGGGCAGGAGGGGAGTGGGGACGGGAGGGCCACGGAGTGGAGTGGGGTGGAGGGAGCGGCCAGCCTCTCTTGTCCCCCACCCCCGGCTCCCTCCGGGTCCTCGGCTCTGGGGGAGCCCCTCCTTCGTCCCCCCGCGGCCGCTCAGCCTCAGGCCCGTGGCAGTGGGGTGGGGACCCACCCGGCCGCCCCGGGGTGGGGCGGGGGAGAGGCCGGTGCCGAGATTCTGGGTCCCGACTCCAATCCCGCCTGGCACGCAGACTGCGAGAGGACCCCGGCGGCCGGAGTCCCCGTGCCAGGGCCATGAGGCCGCTCGTCGCCCTGCTGCTCCTGGGCCTGGCGGCCGGCTCGCCCCCGCTGGACGACAACAAGATCCCCAGCCTGTGCCCGGGGCACCCCGGCCTTCCCGGCACGCCGGGCCACCACGGCAGCCAGGGCCTGCCCGGCCGGGACGGCCGCGACGGCCGCGACGGCGCGCCCGGGGCTCCGGGAGAGAAAGGCGAGGGCGGGAGTCCGGGTAAGAAAGCGGCAGGGTCGCCGTCCGCGGGGCGGTCCGCGCTTGCCGGGCCGAGGGCCGGGGCTCGGGGTCCCGCCAGGGGGCGCCGCCGGGCTCAGGAAGCGGGGCGCGGGGAGGGTGACGCAGCGTGCGGCGGCCGCCGCTCCGGGGACCCTCTCCTGCGGGCCCGGGGACCTGGCGGCAGGGTGGCCCTCGCCTGGGAAGCGGCGGCCGGGACCCCCAGACGGGGTGAGGAGGGTGCTGAGCGGCGCCCCCGACGCCCCGGCTGCGAGGGGGCACCGCCGCCACACTCGCCCTAACCGCGCCCCGCACCCCCGCAGGACTGCCGGGGCCCCGAGGGGAGCCCGGGCCGCGAGGAGAGGCGGGACCCGTGGGAGCCACCGGGCCTGCGGGCGAGTGCTCTGTACCTCCGCGCTCCGCCTTCAGCGCCAAGCGCTCCGAGAGCCGGGTGCCTCCGCCGTCGGACGCGCCCCTACCCTTCGACCGCGTGCTGGTGAACGAGCAGGGACATTACGACGCCACCACCGGCAAGTTCACCTGCCAGGTGCCTGGGGTCTACTACTTCGCGGTCCACGCCACCGTCTACCGGGCTAGCCTGCAGTTTGATCTGGTCAAGAATGGCGAGTCTATCGCCTCTTTCTTCCAGTTTTTTGGGGGGTGGCCCAAACCAGCCTCGCTCTCCGGGGGCGCCATGGTGAGGCTGGAGCCAGAGGACCAGGTGTGGGTGCAGGTGGGCGTGGGCGATTACATTGGCATCTATGCCAGCATCAAGACAGACAGCACCTTCTCGGGATTTCTGGTGTATTCTGACTGGCACAACTCCCCTGTCTTTGCTTGATGCCCACTGGAAAGTGAGCGCAAGCTCTCTCACTCCTGGGAAGGAGGGTATGACACTGACAGCCACATCATCTGGGAGGGCTGGCCCCCCTTGGGATGTTGTGAAGGACTCCGTCCTGCTGCTGGCAGAGAATGGGGACAGAGGCTGTCTGAGATCAGGGCTGGCAGTGTGGGGCAGTGGCTGGATTTCTGCCCAAAACCAAAGGAGCGCTCTGTGCTGGCAGGTGTGGGTCCCCCAGTTGCTCCGGCTCAGGACTCCAGAGGTGGGGTGCCCTCTTCCTGGTGCTCTGCTTCTCTGGGTCCTCCCTAGTCCCTCCTATTCCTGGGCCCTTTTCTCAGAGATTATTCAATAAATCAAACAAAACAAAACAAAACAAAAACAACCTACTGGCTCAGCCTTTCTTCATTAGTGGTGGGGATGCCCTGATGGTGAGGATGGGGGAGGGGACAGGGAGTGATGGGGAAGATGTGCAGGGTGGTGCCCAGAGAGAAGGAAGGGCTCTTGGGCTGGATGAGCCATGGGGCAGGAGATACAGGAAGAAGCACAGGTGAATGAGAAACCACTCCATAGAGCTGTCCCCTGAGTTGTGTTGGATGTGAACACGAGGGCTTGGCTGGGGAGGGTGCCCTCCTGCCATGGGGCTCTGGCCACCTTTGTCTGACTCGAAGATGTCATATGAACTGGGCGGGGGCTACCTTCACCACACACATCCCTACCCTGATCAACAAAAAGGATCCCCGGGTGTGCATTCGTGACCCCTCTGGCTGCTTGCCTGGACTCTAGATGACTGGAAAGCTTTTTCTCTGCCCCCCATGCCAGGGAAGTGGTGTGTTCCTGGGAGGCTAGAGATAAGTAGTTTCTGAGCTGACCACAAGAGGGCGTCCCAACTCCAAAATGCAGCGATGATCCTGGAGCGCTGGAGCTCAAGACTGCTAGGGTAGTTAGGGGGAGGACCCGTATCGAGGTCTGCCAATGTAATTCCAGATGGGGGTGCAGGAAAAGGGGGTCCTTTGCTCCCAGCTCAGGAAGTTTATCTTCTCTCATAAAATGTTTATCCTCACATTAAACAGAGACTGGAAGGAGCCGAGCCTCCCCTTGCTCAGCTCCCTCTCTAGGTTTGGGGGAAGGGGAAAAAAGCCCTCCCCAGCCCTCCCAGCTCCAAGATGGATGTGGTGAACTCCCCCCACCGTGCTGGGCATAGCCTGGGTGGGCCGCGCCACTAAGTCTGAGGCTAGCCACAAAGCCCCTTCAAGGTTCCCCTCCTCTGACCTTCAGAAGCCCCACCCCCATCCCAATGACTAACAAGCCAGGGCTTGCCAGACCCACAATCAGTTCAGCCTCTCAACCCCAGAGAATGCAGAGGGGCCTCTTCTCAGTTTCCTTCTAACCTACTCTTCCCACCCCCGCCAACTGCCCAACAGCTTCCAGAAGGCTGCCCTGGCATTACGCTCCTAGATTTAACATACAATTATGTGGGAGTGTCCCCCCTCCATCTTGCTGGGCCTGTGAGGGCAGATATGAGCCTGGGGACTGGGATTGGGTCCTGGACTTCAGCTCCCAGCTCTCTGCCAGGAGGCCTCAGAGCCCCACTCCAGCCCAAGAGACACAAAGACAAGCGCCAGGCTCCTCCAGGGATCGGAAGGTAGCTTGGAGTCCGGGCAGCAAGAACCCCAAACTCCCTGCTGGGAAGAGCGGCACTAGAGAAGCTGGGAAGCCAACTCAAGGGATGAGAACGTTCACACGCCTCTCTACTAGGGCTTCGTTCTGGCAAAAGTAAAAAAGACTGGGAGGGCTTTCCAAAGGCCAGATGTGTGAGGGCACAAATGGGAGGGGGCGAAGGCTAATCCAGCCACACCTGGCATGGGCCCTCTCCAAGGCACAGTCCTCACATCCTCTCTTATCTCCTCCCCCACCAGGTCCCCTACAGACCACAGTGACTCCAGCAGGACTGAAGGACCTTGCTGCAGCCTCAGTTACCCTGACCAGCTGCTCACCCCTGTAAGGATGCACAGAGGCCATGAGAGCTGTCAGGAGAAATTTATTCACCAGAAACTGGGCCGGACATACCCATCAGGGAGCTGCATACTCCTAGGTTGGCCCCTTCCATATTTGGACCCTAGTGAAATGTGCAGTCTGCCCTCCCCAATGCCAGGGAGAGACAAACAGAAGGGGAATGCCATTGTTCTCTGTGATGTGGGGAGTGAAAGGGGTAGGAGTAGAAATCTGGTTATCCCCCCTGATGCTCCCAGTAGAGCTGGGGTGCCAGAGGGTAACATGGTCCCAAAGCCAGGTGCAGACACCCAACCCCCCAAGGGGTAAACTCTTGATCCTAGCTGTTGGATCAGGTTGGGAGTGAGCCTCCTAACATCAAGACGGGCAGAAGTGGTCACTCTAAGGGCACCTGAGAGATACTATCCCCAAGGCCTACCAGTGCACAGGTGCTCTGGCTGAAAGCAAAGGTTCAAGTTCATTCCAAGGCCCTTGCGTTACCAAAACATCCAAAGGACAGTGATGTGTTGTGGCTGCAGAAGCTGGGGAGGAAATGGGAAGGGGTCAGGGAGGACCTGCAAATCCCCAACAGAAAAACCACAAGCAGAAGGGGAGCCCCAGAGGTTGGCATCTGGATGGGCCCCGGCAAGCTGGAGGGGAGTGCACAGCAGTCTCAGGGCCTTGCATAGTGACACACTCACCACCTCCGGCATCACATAGGGGCGCCCGGGGTAAGGAAAGCTGTTACCCTGCGCCACCCGGCTCACAGTCTTCCAGAGTATCCTATCTCAATGTCCTGGACGTATGGCTTGGAGGCTTGGCGTGATGGCCACGGGGGCAGGAAGGGATTCAGGCCAGGAACCAAGAGGTGAGGTGTGAAAGCTGTCCTAGCACAGGGGCTTCATGGAGCACGGCAGAGCGGGCAGGCAGGGACGGAGTCTTCAGAGGTAGACATTGAGGGTCTGCAGAATGCCCCGGCGGCAGAGTGGGCAGTTGCGGTGGTAGACGGGGTGGCGCATGAGGATCTCAGTGCAAGCCTGGCACAGGCACAGGTGCCGGCAGGGCAGAAGCAGCACCGTCTTGCTCTGGTCCTGGCAGATGACACACTTCTTCCGCTCCTCCTGCTCCTTGAGCAACTTCCATGGGTCTTGCCCCACTACAGACTCCTCCTCGTTGAGCCTCTCCCGGCCGCGGGCAGCTGTTGCTCTGGCCGTCCTGACCTCTTCCTCCTCGGCTGCCTCTGATCTGGACCCTGCTTCAGGAAGAGTGTCCTGTCGCCAGGTCCTGGCTGAGGGCACCCTCCGAGGGCCACCCTGAGGGGCCCCAGGAGCCCCTCCCCGGTTCGGCCAGGTGGCCAGCTGCAGGCTGCGGCTCCAGACTCGGCGCCAGGCCTCCAAGTCCAGTGCTAGGCGAGACAGCCGCACCACATCCTCTCGGAGCCGGTGGTAGGACGGCCGGGCGTGGAGCTGACTGAGTGCCCGGGTGGCCAGTCTCAGGGTGAAGTCTGGGTGCAACACGGTCACCATCACTGCCAGCACGCAAGCCAGCAGCACCAGGCCAGTGACGTTGACAAGCACGAAGCTGGCCAGGAGGCGGGCAGCTGACGCTAGGAGCTCCAGTGCTAGCTGGCAGGGGGTCCAGAGGAGGATGGCCATGGCCACGGCACTGCTGGAAATGTGGGCTAGGAAGGCAGCTACAACGTCCGTCATCCTCCACAGCGGCCCCATCACTGCATCCCACAGGGCCAGCATCAGGGAGAAAAGGTTCTGAGTGCCGATGAGGCAGATGTTGACCAGGCTGTTGATCACATAGGCCACCAGGCTCATGGCAATGGCACAGACATCACAGGCCTGGCGCAGCAAAGCATGGCCGTTGGAGACCACACTGAGGACACCCCGGTGCAGTATCTCCCGGCTCCTCAGTGCCCCGTGAGAGGCCAGGTGCCCCAGGAGCTTTAAGCTCTCCAGGCCAGAGCAGCAGCTGTACAGCAAGGTACACAAGGCCTGCAAGCCCCCAAAGGTGAACCGGACCAAGGCTTCAAACAAGGCCAGCAATGAAAGCAGGACTCCGCGGCCCAAGTGCAAAAGACTAGTCAGTACCGTGTGTGGCAGGTTGTAGATGAAGGCCAGGAGCCAGGCCAGGGAAGCCAGGAGGGAGGACACCAGCAGGAAGTTGAGGTCCAACACCAAGGTCAGCAGGTCCAGCACAAGGCCCACCCCATTCACTATCAGGTACACAGCCTCCATGATAGGACTGTGGAGGTTAATCCAAAACGAAGTCTGGCTCCAGGTTGAGGGGGGTGTAAAGGCTGATAATATTTGGGGGCGTCGGGGATGAATTTGGAAGGGAAGTGAGCAGTCTCCAAGCCAGGGAGAACCAAGAATCTGAGGAAGAAGTGGGTTAGAGGGAGGTGGAGTCTCAGTGGAGGGAAACGGGGCCAGGTGCCGGTCCAGGAGTCTCGGTTTTGAAGGCGGGCTGTCTGGGAAGGAAGAGGCCAGACATCTCTAAAGTGGAGGTAAGCCCGGGCTGGAGGAGAGAGCTCAGCTTTGGAGGCCTGGTGGTGGCGAACCACGGCCGGGCAGGGGGTCAGACCGAGAGGAGACCGGGAACGGATGGTTTCGGGCCGGGGCCGGGTGGGGGCGGCGCAGCCTGGGCGCGGGCTCGCGGTCCAGCTACGCAGGTACCCCTGTCCCCGCCCGGCCCCCGTCCTCTGGGCTCGCGGCGCTTTGCGTCCAAAGGGGTAGCGGGAAAGGGAGTCAGCCTCAGCAAACCCCAAACGCGGTCTCTACTCCGCTGGGCGCCGCCATCTTGTGTGCGAAGGGGTGGGGCAAAAAGCGTGACAAGGAGGGCGGGACAACGAACTCTAGCCAATCGTTGAGAAGCAACCTCAGGAAACATCGAGCACTCATTGGTCCGTTTGAACCGCGCCCAAACGCATTTACTCTCCAAAGGGAAGGGGGGGGAGACAGCTTGAAATGCCCGCCCCCTTGAGGCGGCGATTGGTCAGTTAACGCGCAGAAGCCGACTAGGCCCTCCTCCTAGCCCTGCCCCAAACAGAGCAGGAGTTTGGACTGGACCAAATACCCTTGCTGTTCTTTCTCCTGGACCCCGGTCGTGAAATTTTTAGGTGAGAGTCGCAGGTTACTGCCTCTGAGCTGGGCTCTGGGATTGCACCGCCTCCACACCCTCCTCAGACTTGCTGCCTCGTCCTCTATTCATTCATTTAGTCTATCATTTATTGAGTTCCTGCAAATACATTGGGGATACAAAAAATGTTTAAGAGGGTGTGCTCTCAAGCTGGTCCCAAGGGGAACCACACTGTCACAGGGGATTCCCAAGCTGCTATTCCAAACTGTTTCCTCCAGCGTCATCAGCTTTTCTAGGCATCTACAGGAGATTATCTCATTGTCATTATGACAAGGAGGCCGCAGACCAGAAATAGCTCACCCTCTTTCACTAGTCCCTATTAATTTGTTTACTTGAACATTCTAGTTCTATATCTACCCCTGGATGGCTCTAGGTTCCTCAGTAAGTTATCCTTTCCTTTAATATTCAAAATATATTTGAGACCCCATCCCAAATCGGTTGGGAAACCTGGTGTTCTCCACTAATGCCAAAGATACTTGATCTCATCCTTCCCCTTTGTTTCAATTTCCTGCTTGCTAGAACGTTTCATCTCCATCCTGGCCTGGACTCCTAAGTGTCTGTCCCCATTCACCCGCCCAACCCCAAACTCTACCTTAATCCCTCACTCCCTAAATCCCCACTGATAGGAAGCTGAGCTATGCAGCAAGCCTTTACTGAGATGTGGTGGTCCCACCAGGGGTGACAGCACAGTACAGAGCAAGGACTGCAGTTTCTAAAACTCCACTGGTTTTGCCCCAGCTTCTATTTTACACCTGTCAGGCCCCAACTTAATATTTTCTTTTTTTTTCTTTTCTTTTTTTTTTTGTTTAAAGACTTTATTTATTTATTTGACAGAGAGAGAGAGAGAGATCACAAGTAGGCAGAGAGGCAGGCAGAGAGAGGGGGGAAGCAGGCCTCCCTGCTGAGCAGAGAGCCTGATGCGGGGCTCGATCCCAGGACCCTGAGATCATGACCTGAGCCGAAGGTAGAGGCTTAACCCACTGAGCCACCCAGGCACCCCACCAACTTAATATTTTCTCTGAGACGTGTTTTTCCTTCCTCTTCCTTCCTCTTGGGTTTTCCCCTCCCTTTCTGTAGCCATCAGACTCCCAACTTCCTATTTTGTGATATGATTTTATAGTATACTCTGTCTCTACCCCCAAGCCAAGCTAAGCTCTAACCACAAAATGCTAATCTCTCTAAACAAGGGAGAATAATATAAGGATTTATATTAGTCCTGCTCAGAGCACGGTCTGTTGCGGTTATTGCTGCTGATGTTTTTATTGTCCAACTGTGCCTTTTCCCCCAGTTTCAAATCTTGGAGAATACACCCAGCTCTCCTTCAAGATATTTGATCTCCCCGCCTGTAACCTGTCGTCTTCAGAAATGTTAGCTGTTCAGTGAGCAACTCCTGGGTTCCTAGTCTGTCTTCCTGCAGCACTTGTTATCAGTGGCCACTTCCTCCACCCTGGGCCCCTGTACATTACCCTCTCCTGTATTCTTTCATGGCCCCTCTCTTCTCCCTACATGATGATTTCGAATCTGTGCCTTCAGCCTGAATCTCTCTTGCAAAGTTCAGGTTGCACTCGCTTCCTGGACATAGACAGCGCCTGGATATCGCACTGGTGCTTCAGACTCAACATGTCCAAGGGCGCCCGGGCGGCTCAGTTGGTTAAACGTCTGCGTTGGGCTCGGATCGTGATCTCAGGGTCCTGGAATTGAAACCCACGTGGGGCTCTCTGTTCCGTGGGGAGCCTGCTTCTCCTTCTCCCTCTGCCCGCCGCCACCCACCCCCACCACTTGTGCTTTCTCTCTGTCAAATAAATAAGTAAAAATCTTTTTAAAAAACTTTTTTAGAAAATAAACCAACTCAACATGTCCAAAATCACGCTCAACAAACTTGCTGTGTGCAATTTTGTTGCACTCACTGTGTGCAATTAAGCAGCCAGCTTTTCACAGCAAGAAGGACCTTCTTGGAATGGGCAGTATCCTCTAAAACAGCATTTCCATTAGTTTGGGACCAAAACTTCCCCTCTGAGTGATCTGAGATTCACCAAAGCCACTTTGAACAAGCTCTAACCTTTGACTCAGCTGGTCACACAGCTGTGGGCAAGCAGAGGTTATGTGTGGCCACAATTCTTACGACAAATGCATTGCTGTCCTACAAAATGCTCTTCATTCTTAAGCTGAAAAGGACCATGTGAACGCAATGCGAAAAAGTGCTGGGATGACACCCCCTTGAAAAAGCCAACATACTTCCCCGTGCTGCGGGATTATAAACCATTCCCCTTGAGGTCACCATGGAAATGGTGGTTGGTTTTGGAGTCAAGTGGTATCTCTACTAACTTGATAATGTTTGTTTCTCCTCCAGGACTGTGTTTCAGATAAGAGCCTCTTCAAACCCACAGTTGGGGAAGTGGGGGTCATCATCTGTTCGGAGGCTGGAGAGAGAAGACGAGAATGTTGGTGGAAAAGAGCCGACACCAACTGACAATAAGGAAGAAGTTCAAGTTCATTACTAGTGTGAGTTGCAGTGATGGAGAAGAAGATCTGCAGCCAGTTCCTAAGAAAACCGAATGCCTAGAGGTACTCTCTATCCTTGCGGAATTTTATAACAGAAGTTGGGGTGGGGAGTGAAGGGAACCAAAGCCCTCCGGCGCCTGCCCCCAGGTTTCCGCCTTCCGCTGTGGTGCTAACTGTAGGGATTTTGTTTCGCTAGGTGAGAGATGCTCTCAGGGACAATAAAAGGGGATTTTAGAGATGGGGTCAAACCATGAAAGAACGTCCGATTCAGGGGTCTTGTTTGTGGTATTGTGTGTACCTTCACCCTCCCCGTCGGCGCCCCATCAAGCATTCAGTATAGTCTATATTACCGCTATGATCTTAGAGTTGAATTTTTTTTCCTTTTTGATCAAATTTTGCTTTCGACTTACACAAATCATTTTACAGCGTCCCAAAGTCAAAACTATGTTAAAAGGTACATTCGTAGGTTTGTTTTCATTCTGTCCCTGCTCACCCTGTTCCCTCCCAGCACCAGCTAAGGGCCCCGCAGATCAGCAACATACCAAGAAATGTTTTCCTTAGTCAATCAGGGTCCAGGGCTTGGCACTGGCCCGGCAAAACTCATAACCCTAAACATCAGCTCTGCTAACGACCCTGTTCAGGCCCAGAAAAGCCCTCTTCTGCGTCTCATAGTGTCCCGGAAACATGAGGTGAGTGTATCCAAATGCCACAAACAAAACTCCTGAATTTTCATGTGGGGGAGGGTTTGAGTAGCTGAAGTGCTTAGGTAAGAAATACATTAATTACCTAGTCAAATCCTCTGGCTTTTCTTCTTGTTCTGATTTATGGTTCCAGAAGTACTCAGAAAGTAATGCACTAGCCGAGGAACATCTGTAATATTAATTCAGATTTTTTTAAATGTGTATATATGTAAATCTACATGAAACACGCATACATACTTAATGCGTTTTAGCTCTGTTTGACATCAGGAAAGGACTGAAAAAAAAGCACCCCATAATTTTAGGCATTGATTTAAGACATTGTTGGGAGTGAGACGCCGCGGTGGCTCAGTCAGTTAAGCATCTGACTCTTGATCTCAGCCCAGGTCTTGATCCAGGGTCATGAGTTCAAGCCCTGTGTTGGGCTCCATGCTGGGTATGGAGCCTACTTAATTAAAAAAAAAAAAAAAGATTGTTGAGGGCAAGTCAGTGATGATGGGACTGACATGATTAGCAAAGGTAAAGGGGAATAAGGTCATTTTTTGGACCAAAAATCCAGAAGCATTTTTCTGCCATGGCACATAGTTGAACTTGTTACTAGACCTCAGCTCAGTCGTGCTGACCATGATGGCATTCTTCGGAACAATAGAAAGATTATATACAATGTTTTCTGGATCTGCCCAAAGATGAAACATCTTAGAAAGACACACATCATATTTGGCCTTACTCCCTCTCTGGGACATGTGATGGGAATGCTGGCTAGGTGCTGTTAAAACAAGTAGAGTTAATGTAGATGAGATATCAAAAGAACTTGAAGAGTTAAGCAAAACAACAGAAGATTCTCAAATAAAGAGCAAATTACGGTCTCGGGTGGAAAATGAAGACTCTCCAGTATGCACTATTCGCAGACATTTGAGATGGACTGTTGCATAGTATTAAAAATATTGAGGGACACCTGGGTGGCTCTGTTGGTTAGGCGTCCGACTTTTGATTTTGACTCGGGTCTGATCTCAAGCTGGTGAGATCTAGCCCTGGTTCGTGCTGGGCATGGAGCCTGCTTAAGATTCTCGGTCTCCCACTCCCTCTGCCTCTCTGCCCCTCCCTTTCTCTCTCCTTTTCTAAAATATGTGTATATATATAAATAATATTGACAAAAGGTTAACCAAAAAAATCTAAATCTGTTTGGCTATTTTACTTTGTTTACAGTTGATGAGACAATACTAATACATTATTTTTTTTAAATTTTATTTATTTATTTATTTATTTGAGTCTGGAGGGACAGAGAGCGCATGAGCAGTGGGAAGGGCAGAGGGAGAAGCAGACTCCCCACTGAGCAAGGAGCCCAATGTGGGGCTCCATTCCAGGACCCCGGGATCATGATATGAGTCAAAGGCGGACGCTTAACCGACTGAGCCACCCAGGCGCCCCTAATACATTATTATTATTATTAACGGAAGTCCATAGTTTCCACTAGTGTTGACTCTTTGTGTGGGTTTTAACAAATGTATAAGGCCATGTATCTACCATTCAATGTCATATGGAATATTTTCACTGCCCTAAAAACCCCCTTGTTCCACCTATTCATCCCTTCCCTCCCTCTCCCACCCCCAACTCAGGCCATCATTAATATTTTTACAGTTTCCATAGTTTTATCCTTCCCAGAATGTCAGATCATTGGAATCTTACAGTATGGAGCCTTTTCAAATTAGCTTCTTTCACTTAACAATACGTATTCAGAGTTCCTCCATGTCTTTCTGTGACTTGATAGCCCATTTCTTTTTATCTCTCAATAGTATTCCACTGGGGGCGCCTGGGTGGCTCAGTGGGTTAAAGCCTCTGCCTTTGGCTCAGGTCATGATCTCAGGGTCCTGGGATCGAGTCCCTCATCGGGTTCCCTGCTCAGCGGGGAGTCTGCTTCCCCCCTCCTACTGCCCCTCTCCCTGCTTGTGCTCTCTCTCGCTCTCTCTCTCAAATAAATAAAATCTTGAAAAAAAATATTCCACTCTATGGATATACTTACCATTTATCCATCGGACTGCTGAAGGACATCTTGGTTGCTTCAAGTTTTAGCAGGGACGAGCAAAGCTGCTGTAAACATCCATGCACGTGTTTTTGTGTGCACAGAAGTTTTCAGCTCATTTGGGTAAATACCAAGGAGAACGATTGCTTGATCACACGTAAAGAGTATGTTTCGTTTTGTAAGAAACTGCCGAACTGTCTTCCAAAGTGGGTGCACCATTCTACATGTTCCCATCAGCCAGGAATGAGAGCTCCTGCTGCTCTACGTCCTCCCCAGCATTTGGTGTGGTTGGTGTTCTGAAATTTAGCCATTAGAAATTGATGTGTAGGAGCGTCTCACTGTTGCTTTAATTTGCAATTCCCCAATGACAAATGGTGTTGGTATCTTTTCATATAGGTATTTGCTATCTGTATCTTTTGCCTTTTTTAAGATTTTACTTATTTATTTATTTATTTATTTAGAGAGAGTGAGCAGTGCGAGGGGTGGAGGGAGAGGAAGAGAGAGAATCTCAAGCAGACTCGGCACTGAGCCCGGAGCCCAGTGTGAGGCTTGATCCCATGACCCCAATGACTGTGACCTAAGCTGAAACCAGGAGTCAGATGCTTAACCCACTGAGCTACCCAGGCGCCCCTAGATGCCAGTTCTTTATTAGGTACGTGTTTTGCAAATATCTTCTCCCTGTCTGTGGCTTGTCTATTCAGTCTCTCAACAGTGTCTTCCACAAAACAGAAGTTTTTAATTTTAACGAAGTCCAACTTACCAATTTTTTTCTTTCATGGGTCATGCTAAAAAGTCATGTCAAACCCAAGATCATTTTGATTTTGTCCTATGCTATCTAGAAGTTTTATAGTTTTGCATTTTACATTTAGGTCTATGAGATTAATTTCGGTGAACCATGGAAAGTTTGTGTCTAGATTAATTCTTTTGCATGTAACTATCTAGTAGTCGTTTTACTTCCTGAGAGATTAAATAACTTCTTTTAAATTCTAAAATTTAAAACACTTTCTAAGACTTTAAAAGACTTAAAACTTTCAGGGCGCCTGGGTGGCTCAGTGGGTTAAAGCCTCTGCCTTCGGCTCAGGTCAGGGTCTTAGGGTCCTGGGATTGAGCCCCGCATCGGGCTCTCTGCTCAGCAAGGAGCCTGCTTCCCCCTCTCTCTCTGCCTGTCTCTCTGCCTACTTGTGATCTCTCTCTCTCTCTGTGTCAAATAAATAAATAAAATCTTAAAAAGAAAAAATAAATAAGATACACACTTTTAGAGCCTAAGGACTCCCTTACCCCTTAAAAAGACAGAGAGATCTCAAAGAGATCCTGGCTTCTGCTGATTCTTCACAGGGTTAAGGGTCTTTTTTACTAATCTGGGACCCAGATTAATTCATTCAGGCATCGTTAGGGAGCCTCTTGGGAAACATCCTAGTCACATGAAATACCTCTAATGCGGATGTTTCTGACTAGCTCTTACTCCTTTCGCCTTGTTTCACCAGTCTGTTTTGTTAATACCTCTTGGGTTATATCCTTTGATGTCTAACCTCTTAGGTCAATTTCCATAACAACAAGTGAAATTAGGATGAAGTCCTCAGAGTACTTCAATGATAATTGTTTTGTCTTTTTAATCGTTTAACAAATCTAGGTCTTCTACTAAAAAAAATAATAATGTATAGAGTTATCAAATCACTATGTTGTTCACAATGTAACATTGTGTGTCAGCTATGATCAAATAAAAATTTTTCAAATAAAATTCTGGGGCGCCTGGGTGGCTCAGTGGGTTAAGCATCTGCCTTTGGCTCAGGTCATGACCCCAGGGTCCTGGAATTAGAGGCTCCATCGGGCTCCCTGCTCAGCGAGGAGCCTGCTCCTACCTCCCCTTCTGCTCCTCCCTCTGCTTGTGCTCTCTCACTCTCACTCTCCCTCAAATAAATAAATAAATAAATAAATAAATAAATAAATAAAGTCTTTAAAAAAAAAAATAAAATAATATAAAATAAAATTCTGAGAGGGACGCCTGCGTGGCTCAGTTGGTTAAGCAGCTGCCTTCAGCTCAGGTCATGATCCCAGGGTCCTGGGATCGAGTCCCACATCGGGCTGCTTGCTCGGCAGGGAACCTGCTTCTGCCTCTGCCTCTGCCTGCCACTCTGCCTGCTTGTGCTCTCTCTCTCTCTCTCTCTCTCTCTCTCTGATAAATAAATAAATAAATAAAATATTAAAAAAAAAATTCTGAGAAAAAAAATTTAAAAACATTAAAAGAGTAAAACAAGAAACACCAAATGAATCTAGTCTAGGTATTGCTTTAAGAGACAGCGAAAATTGCAATATAAATGATAAAGATTAATATGATGAAAAAATACTTTAAATATTTTCTGGGATAAAATATTTATCATATGTAATACCTATATAATGTCTGAATGTGATGTAAAGTTTTTGGTCCAATTCTGAGTCAAAGCACATGTTCTTTTTAAAGATTTATTTATTTATTTGAGAAAGAGTGCACACACACACACAAGTGGGGGAAGGGGCAGAGAGAGAGACAGAAGCAGATTCCCTGCTGAGCACACAGCCCCATGCAGGGCTCGATTTAAGGACCCTGAGATCGTGACCCGAGCCAAAATCAAGAGTCAAGACACTTAACCGACTCAGCCACCCAGACACTCATCAAAGCACTGGTTTAAAAATATTAGTAGGGGCGCCTGGGTGGCTCAGTGGGTTAAAGCCTCTGCCTTCAGCTCGGGTCATGATCTCAGGGTCCTGGGATTGAGCCCCACATCGGGCTGTCTGCTCAGCGGGGAGCCTGCTTCCCCCTCTCCCTCTGCCTGCCTCTCTGCCCACTTGTGATCTCTCTCTCTGTCAAATAAAATAAATAAAATCTTTAAAAAATAAAAAAATAAAAATATTAGTAATAATTTCAGTTAGGAGCAAAGTTTCTCTAAATTGGAATTAATTTTTTAAACATCTAAGAACAACAATAATTCAAGAAAGTTTGATTAATTTGGCATAACTAGCAACAGAATACGCACAATGAGAAAAATTTTTATCATAACAGCACAATTAGGGATTTTACCAAAATTAAGGCAAGAAAAATTAATTTCATGTAATAAATATATAATAATTTATGAGTTGTATATGACTATTATTCCATCCAAACATTGCTGGCCCATCATGAGAATACCCAGGCATGTGCAATAATCATTAAGTTAATTTATGGGGCGTCTGGCTGCCTCAGTCGGTGGAGCGTGTGACTCTTGATCTCGGGGTTATAAGTTCGAGCTCCACATTGGGTGTAGAAATTACTTAAACATAAAATCTTTTAAAAAATTAAGTCAATTTTCCTTGGATATTTTGTCGACTTTAAGTCATACAAAAGCCATTGCTTTACATATTTTTTTAATTGTGTCGTTACAAAGTGTATTTGTCAAGGTAAAGGGGGGTAAAGCATATTTAACTGTTAGCTTTCAAATAACTCACATATTTCGATATAGGATACGTGACCCTCGTTTGTAGTCTGACCTGGCCCCACAAATACTGGGGTTAGCACTGTTCTTCCACCTCTCTGTATAGGTAACTATTTTTATCTGGTTCGGGTCCTTTTAATGTTTCTATTTGAAAGCAATAAATATAGAAGTGTAATATATTAAATGTTCATCCATTCTTACAGAAAAGGTAGCCTTCTCTGTAGGGTGTTCTCTAACTAGATTTTTTTATTTAAAATGATGTTCTGGGAGCGCCTGGGTGACTCAGTCGGTTAACCGTCTGCCTTCAGCTCAGGTCATGATCCCACAGTCCTGGGATCAAGCCCCGCGTCCGGTTCCCTGCTCAGCGGGGAGCCTGCTTCCCCCTCTCTCTCTGCCTGCCTCTCTGCCTACTTGTGGTCTCCCTCTCTCTGTCAAATAAATAAAATTTCAAAAAAAAAAAAGTGGGGCCTTTCGTTCTGTCTCTCTGGGGCCTGAGTTCTGATGGGTCTAAACCAGTCAGCAGGTCTTCCAAACTTAGACTATGCACAAGGCACCCTGTTGCTCTAGATAATTTAGCATAGTTTCCAAATCCTGTAAGTCTGGCCTCATTCCTCCCTCTACTCATCCTTCCCTCAGAAGGTACTGATCAACTGTGGGTAGTCTCCTGCACATGGTATGCTAGGTTCCACTTTAAAGATTTTATGTTTAAGTAATCTCGACCCGCAATGTGGGGCTTGAACTCACAACCCTGAGATCAAGAGTCACGTACTCTATGGACTGAGTGAGACAAGAGCCCCCCCCAGGTCACACTTTAAATAGCACATGCCTCAGTTACCTACTTTTTTTTTAAGATTTTATTTATTTATTTGAGAGAGAGAGAGCAATCACAAGTGGGGGAAGGAACGGAGGGAGAGGGAGAAGCAGACTCCCCACTGAGCAGGGAGCCCGATGCGGGGCTCGATCCCATGACCCTGAGATCATGACCTGAGCCAAAGGCAGATGCTTAACCGACTGAGCCACCCAGGCACCCCCACGGTTACCTCTTATTATCGTGAAAATGAAGCTAGGTGTCAACTCTTCCAGGCAGCCTTCTGTGACCATCTCAAGCTGGGTTCAGTAACTGCTGTGTGTGCATAGTTGCACCCTAGTATTTGACACTTGTATTCTAACTGTTTACTCACTAGAGTACAAGTTCCCCAAGAGCACCGACCCCGTCTGAGTCACCGTCCTGCCTCCAGCTCCACCTTAGTCCCTGACGCCCAACATCTGAGCTCAGAACGATGAGACGGAGGAGGGAACCACCACCATGCCCTTGTCCTTCACATGCACCCTCTGTCCACATGCCGTCTCTATTTTTGTTCCACTACTGTTATCACTCAGGATGAACTGGAATGTGGCCCAAGAGTCTGGCTTTTCCAACTCATCAGTCCTGCTTCTCAGTCCCCCATCCTCCCACCCACTCCATAAAATGAGGGAACAATTCAAACTAGAGGCACCAGGGGGCGCTCTCAGGCAAAGGAGAAATAGAGAAATCGGCTAATCCTCAGTTCCAATTGCATCGCATCATCTGCCATTGCTCAAGAACCTGCAGCGGCTCCCAATTGCCTACTCTGTCTTAAGATCTAATTCCTCCCCTGTGACCTAAGTCCACCTCATCTGCCCAAGCTGTCACATGCATGCACCCTCTACCCTGTTGAATTTCCACTTAGCTCCGTAACACTCTTTATTGAGTACCAGCTGTTTGCATAAGGGTGGTGCCCATGGTGGACTCCTGGCTAAAGCTCTCCTCAAGGCACTCCAAACAAACAAACAGCGGAAACGAAAGCAGTGGTCTCGCTATGCCACCGTACTTGCAAGCCACGTCACCTAGCCTCCCCTCCAGCCAGATGGCTCCTCACAAACTGTTTATATAGAAGCTCTGCCATTATTGTAAATGCCTTTCTTCAGCTTCATCCCTCTCTTTTTGCTCCTGCCGCTTGCCCTGCCTGGAACGATCGAGCCTCACCGCTCCCTCTCGAAACCTGCCTTTTCACGGAAGCCTCCACACTTGCGGAGAGACTTCTCATAGCTAGTGCGGGCAGAGGTCCATGTGGATGCTCCCGTTACCGAATCGCCATTGTGCTTCCTGTTTATAGGACCTGATTCAGTGCTCCTCCGTCCGCTACTTTCATTTCCGCTATATGTTTACTCAATTCAGCTGTGAACTGTTACAGGTACCGTGCACTGGGTTTTGGAGTTTGAGCAATCTCGCCTCCAAGTTTAGTTCCTTGAGGTGATCAGAAAGTTCTGGAACTGGACAGTCCTGATGGTTGCACACATCGTGACTGGACTTCATGCCGCTGAATCGCCACTTAAAATGGTGAAGAGGGTGCATTTTATGGTGTGCGTATTTTACCACAGCAAACGAATATTTATAGGGGGCGCCTGGGTGCCTCAGTCTGTTGGGCACCCAACTTCTGATTTTGGCTCAGGTTATGACCTCAGGGTTGTGAGACCAAGCCCCGCGTCGGGCTTCCCGCTCAGCGCAGAGTCTGCTTGAGATTCTCTCGCGCCCTCTCCCTCTGCCCCTTCCTCCACTCTCCCCCCCACCACAATAAATAAATCAATAAGTAAAATTTTTTTAAAAAGAGAAAAATATGTAGTTTCATCTCTCACAGGCTGTGTGACTTTCGACCATGTCCCTCTTTGTTCTTCAGTTTCTTCCTTTGGGGGCAAAGATCAAGATAAATATTGGTGATGAAACTGATCCCGACATGAAGAGGGTAAGTTGTAAAGCCCTGTACCAATAGCAGATCTGTCTCCTGATTCAGTCACTTGCCCAAGATCAGCTAGCCAAGTGGCAGGGCTGCCCGGAAGCCTCCAGTCCCGTAGTGGGGTTCGCAGTCAGCTGTCCCAGATCAGAGTTGAACAGGCGCTGTCCAGTGCGCGGGGAGGCGAAGGGAAGGTGCCAGGGTCTTACCTAGTGTGGGCTTTTTCCTGACTCCAGATTCCGTATTCTCGCCACCGGAAGCCCCAGCTCCAGGGGTGTAGTACCGGGAGGCGGGGAGCAGGCCCCAGGTTTGCCTCCCTTCTCTCTTTCCTCCTCTCTCCCTGCCTCCAAGGTGAGCTGTGGCAACTACAGTGGGGACCACAGGTCCCCTCCTCCAGGGCTCCCCCTGGGCGGCTCAGAGCTCCGTGTGGAAGGCAGAAGGATGCAGCAGTGGCCATGGGGGAGGAGAGGGCCAGGAGCCCCTAGGTGGTGAGCCCGGGTTCCCCTTAGGCTTCTCTGCGGTGGACGAGGTGGCCTTTCCTCAGGGACCACTCCATGTCAGATTTAAACAGCTCTCTGGGGACATTCTGGGTGGTGGTATTTTGGGGAGCGGATGTGAACTTCCCTGAGGGGGAGTGAGTGGTGTGGGATCCAGCATCCTGCTCCCGTGCCCTCTCCCCCACCCCACCAACGTGCTCCCTTCTCCAAATTTAGGGTTGGAGGAGGAAGTGGCCGGGCCCTCAGAAGCCAGAGAACTGAGATCCAGGATGGGGGGTGTGTGCAGGAGGCTCCATTAGGACAGCTAACAGGAGTGGGTCCTGCAGAGCTAGAGGGAGACCCAGAAGCCCCCATTCCTGTCCCCAGGCTCAAATGCTAGCTGGAGGGTCCTTGATCAGAGGAGGTCGGTGTGCGCCCAGGAGACAGCCCCCAGGCACTCTTCGTGCAGCCAAGGCTCTCTTCCCAACACCCCCCCCAATTCCCCCTCCCCCTCCTGCTTTCCAGAAGGGGGGCCAGTGGACTGAATCACGGCTACCGGCTGCGCTGGGAAAGGCCTGGAGACAGATCCCGGGCTTCCGGAGAGCCCCAGGGCCCCGCCGAGCCCCTCCCCGGCCCCGCGGAGGCCGCCTGAGCATTTAAGGTAATGTTTGGGTTGGTGCGAGCGAGCGGCGCCGGATGCCCCGCCTCCCGCGGCCCCCGCTGGGCGAGACCCCGCCAGCAGGGCTCCTGGGACTCCCGGCAGAATCCCCCCTCCCCGGGCTGAGGCCTGGGTGCTGGAGGACCGCCAACGTGGAGAGGCGCCTGGGGTCGGAGGGGACAAGAAGGACAGTCCCCATTCTGAGGCCTTAGCAGGGTTGGGGACTAGGATGCGAGGGCAGCCCCCTCCCTCTGGCTTAAGGGTCCCTAGTCCCCAGGAAGAGTCCCTACACATCCACATCCTCTTTCTTCTTCTCTCCTCCCACCCCCGGGGCAGAGAAGGGACTGAGAAGAGAGGCCATTAGCTCCCAGGGGAGTCGCTGGAATGCTGGGAGCCTGGGAACAGGCCCTGCGGTCCCTGGGAAAGCCAGGCTGTGTGAATCCCACCCGCAGCCCCCTCCTCAGAATGGACCACCGGATGCCAGAGACCCCAGCTCCCCCCCAGGGGGCTTTGTGACAGTGGAACCCCCCATGGCTGGACCCCAGAGTTCAGTAGGCCAGCTGTGACGAGGAGTCCCCTCCCCCGCCCTGGGCTAGCCGGCCTACTCCAACATAATTCTTGCCATTGTGCCACTCAGCCCGTCCCCGCCCCCCTTCTCTGGACCCCTGTACAATGGGGCCTTTGCCGCCTCCAGTACTCAGGGTGGAGATGAACTCACTCAAGGTTTTTCCAAGTTTAAAAATAGCCCCTCCCACCCCCCCACCCTCAAGTCACCCTCCTCCTCTTCCCCGGTGTTTCTGGGGCGCACCTCAGTCCAGGCTGCACCTCCTTCCTCCTGCCCTGGGTCAGGTGCAAAGGGCATGGGTGAGACAGCGTCCGGCCAGGATAGGGGCTGCTTCCCCCCATTCAATCTCTTCCCCCACATCTTCCAACCCAGCCCCCCAGTATCCGGTTTCCTGGCCTGATGATGTTCTCGGCAACAATTGCCCCCCACCCTCCTCCCGCCCTGCTTTCCACTCCCTCAGCACAGCCTCCTCCCAAGTCAGACCCCCATTCTGGAAAACGTCTCTTCCCTCTCCTCCAAACACTCAAACTGGTCTCTATTTGCTGGCCAAGCCAGGGGGTTCCCCAGCCTCCATAACTGCCAAGGTTGCTGGGCCTCCCTCCTCCACCCCCTGTTCCTTCCTCATTGCAGCTGCAATGTCTTTATTAGCTTCCTTCCTCCGCCCAGCCTGCCTTTCTCGGATCTTCCTCCTGGTTCCAAAGGGGTGGGTGGGAGGCCGCTGTGCCCACTATGCTAGAGCTGAGAGGGGACTCGAGGGAGGACTCCTAGGTTAGAAGCTGGCCCCAGTGGCCCCTGGGGGCAGGCCCATCCTTGTCTTTTTACCTCCCCCTCCACTGTGGCTGGGGCCAAGCTCTTCCCACTTTTCCTTATACTCAAATGAAAGCCCCACTACCCTGAAGACCAAACCATGGCCACCACCCCACCCAGCCTCAGTTTGTCTGCCTGTGGTCAGACCTATGCCAGAGAGACTACACAGAGGACATTCCACACAGCGGTCCCCTCATCTCTGTGTACCCTGAGTCTACCGTGGGGGCGAAGGAAAGCAGCCTTCCTACCCCTTCTTTCTGGAGAGAAACAAAGAATTAGGACTCTGGTCCGGGCTCTCTTCTCATCTTGGCCTACATCGGGGCAATGCTGCTTTCAACCCAGCCCAGGTGCCAGAGTCTCTGCTGGGGGAGGGCCCATCGCTGCTCCCAAGACCCTCCCCTTCAGCTGGGTCGCAGTCCTCTCGTTGAAAGTCCTTCCTCTGCTGCCTTTCTTTTCCCTGCTACTGCTGCCGCCGGCTTCTGGCATCTTCTAGGCGCCAGAGGGCTAATACTCTCCACCGGCTTCTGTTTCCTCTACCCCTTCTCCTGCCTTCACTTCCCTTTCCTCCTGCTTCCAGACCCCTCTGAATCCTCTCCAAAGTCCTCTCTGGTTTGAAATGCCAAAGGGCTCCCCTCAGGAGGCGGCCTTCCCAAAGCTGTCTGCCCCCTGACCTCCACCGCCCACTCGCTGGCAGCCTGATGTCGCCCCAAGCTCCCGGCTTCCTTAAAGGACAGTCCTCGTGCTTGTTTGGCGGAGCCACACGGGGAAAGGATGTCACCCTGGGCTCTAACCTCATTTCCCCTTGTCTGCAGAGACAGCTCCTCCACCCCCACCTGGCTGGCTGTTCTTGGTGGCTGGCTGGCTTTGTTTTCAAGCCGAGGAGAATGATTAGTTAATGGTGTTAAGTGAAGGGAAGGGGGGGGGGCAGGGAAGCGGAGCTCCATGGCCGGCTCCGGCTCGCCCGGGCGCACAGCATCCTTCAGCCATTCCCACTCCTGCCCTGTAGACAAACTCCTCCATTCCACTCCGGGCCCTCAGCCAGTCCGTGTGTTCACTCTGCGGGCTGCGGAGCCACGGCCCTCTCCGCCCCAGGCTCCGGGCTCCAGGCCCCTGCCCTGGCCGGCTTGGCGTTGCCTCTGGCTGGAGACTGACGGAGAGAGAGGAGGGGTCAGCAGGGTTCCGATGTGGTTTGCCAGTCATCTCTGCGTCATCAAAATACCACCCCAGAGCCTTCTCTCAAGTCACCTGCCCGTCTCCGGCGTTTGCTGCCTCACGCTGCTCCTCCCCCACCCTGCGGAAAGGCTGCCCTGCCTGGCCACGGGCCTCCACCCCAAATCCAGACCTCTGTTTGACCCTGCGGCTGAAGGAGCCGCAGCAGATGTGATGCTAGGGTCTCCGAGAGGCAAGAGCCCATCCCGCTCCCCAGGGCCTTAGTTCAAGAGGCCAGAAGACCCGGGTTTGGGAAGAGGGGGGGCTTGCTGTGTGAAGCGCTGCCTGCAACCGGCTCCGATTCCCCCTCCATGCTTCCACCCCCAGCTGCTGAGCCACAGGCGGCAGTGGGGGGACACGGGCATGCGGG
Source organism: Potos flavus (assembly GCA_028534135.1). Classification (NCBI taxonomy): domain Eukaryota; kingdom Metazoa; phylum Chordata; class Mammalia; order Carnivora; family Procyonidae; genus Potos; species Potos flavus. The sequence goes on along the minus strand of CM052884.1, from coordinate 12,925,129 downwards.
GAGCCCTGCTGCAGGGGGTCCTCTCAACCATCCGCACAGCAACAGGTTTTCAGGGGCCGAGCTGGAGACTTCGCACCCGTTTACCCTTCCTTCCCCCTCTTTTTTTCATTCAGGTGAGGGGAAACTGAGTCCCAGCTAGGCTCATGAAGTGAAGAGGGCAAAAGCAGGACTTTCAAGGTCTGGACGTGCACAAGTGCGAAAACCCTGGGCCTGTGAATCCAGCCCCTTCCCTTTCCGGCTAGTGGGGACTTGAGGGAGCTCGGGTTTGCGGGAGCAGCCCATAAGGCACCACCTGCCCTCCCAGGACACCCGGCCCAGGGTTCTTCCCTCAAAGCTGTGAGGGTGGCGGTGTGCGAGGCTTGGGGGCAGTGCCAGGCCCGCGACAGCCGCAGTGGTGCAATCGTTCTGGGAAGCGACCGTGGCCGGCCAGTTTCTCTGTGGCAGGGGTCCGGCGGGGCGGAGGAGGAGGAGGACGAGGAGGAGGAGGGAAGAGGAGCCTGCCCGGGAGGCCCGGGTCTGCGGCTCCTCCGCCCCGCGGTCCTCCAGGGCCACACCGGCTGCTAGGGGCTGCGCGGGGGCGAGCGCGGCTGCTTCTGACCCGGAGTGACTCTGGGCATCCGGGCCAGCCTCTCCCCGCCGCCGCCTCGGCCAGCCGGCCCGGCCTCGAGACACCTGTCACTGCCCCCCTCCGCCGACCCAAGCCGGGCGGGGGTTCGGCAGCCTGCCCGGCCTAGCTGGGGCCGAGCGGCCGGGCGCAGCTCCGGGCCCGCCCCCACGGAGCGGCGGCGGGGGCGGGGGGCTGCGCGGGGCGGGGCGGGCCGGGCCCCCTCCCCCGCCCCCCTGACGTCAGCCCCCGGCCGCCCGCGGCTCGCTCACTAGGCGCTCGCCCTCCGGCCGGGAAGCATGGGGCCGTCCGGGCTCGTCTGCGCCCTCCTGCTCGTCGCCTACTGCTGCTGTCGCCGCGCCGCGGGTGAGTGGCTTCGGAGGGGGGACCCGCGCCCCGAACGGCCCGGGCCATGGCGGGGGGTGGTCTTCGGCTGGGCGTGCGGGGCAGCGGAGCCGGCAGCACGGTGCGGGCCGGGGCTTTGCGCTGCGGCATGCGCCGCTCCTCGCCGGCGCCCGGGCGCCTTGCGCGCGTGCAACTCTTCTTTGCGGCCAGTTTGCAGCCTGGATTCTGGAGTATCCCGGGAGGAGGACCGGGGAGGCAGGGAGGCGGCTGCCGCCCCGAGCGGAAAGGGGTGGAGCCGAGCCTCTCGGGGAGCTGGGGAGAGCTCTGCCTCAGGTGCCCGCTCTGGGGGCCCGCGGCTGGAGCGGCGGCGGCGGCAGGCGCAGCTGGAGCGCATCTCCAAATCCCGAATTATGCGCCCGCCTGTTGCTGGAAAAAGGCAGCTTGCTTAGCGGGAGGGGGTGCGCGGACGCCTTTTCTCCCGCCTGGGCTCCGAGCCAGGTTGGAGGTGAGCGAGGTGGGGGGAGGGACGGCGGCTTCCGCCCGAGCAGGGCGTTGGCAGGAGCTGGGGGGCGGCCTAGGTCGCCTCGTGCCTACCAGGGTGACAGGATCTCAGGTGGCAGAAACGAGGGATTGAGGGTGCCCAGAGTGGAAGCGCCCCAGATCCGTTAACGTCTCCCGGAATGGGAGCACATTCAGATGGGAAGAGCGCCCCTGCACCTCGGAGTTTTTTTCTGGAACTGCCTGGGAGCCCGGCGCTCCCGGGTGCACGCTGCCCTTGTATGGCCTGCAGCGGTGTCGCGTGTTTCTCTTGGCTCCTTTTCCTGGGTCCCAGCCGCTGTCCGGCTGGGAAAGGGGCGGGCTAGGCAGTACCCAGCTCACTGGCCTCATGCCCAGTGCCTACAGTGTCCCTGGGGTCCCCCCGGCTGCTGGCTCCCAAGCTGTGTTTCTGGGGAAAGGGCTAAACGGGGCTCCACCGCAGCAGCAGATCTAGCCCCACCCCGCCCTGCACCTTTAGCTCTGGGGAAACGGAGTCAGGGATCTGAGGCCTCTGCTCCCGGTTGCGGACCACTCCGACTGCCCTCCTTGTCCAGGAGCCAGCTCAGGGCAGCAGCCCAGGCCTCCCAGAGGCCAGCCAGATGGTCCTGAGTGACATCACCTTCTCACAGGGCAGGCAGCACGCTGGCACCACTGACGTCACTCTTGCCCACTGCCTGGCCCTTGGCCTGACCCCTGGGGGAGATTCTGATCCCTCCGTTCTAACAACATGCTCAGGATGGGGTCCTCTGAGTTTGTGGGATGTTCACAGAGGGACTGCTTAGGGAGCACGTGATGGGAGCTTCCGGCCAGGGTTGGCCCACTGGGTCTTGCGGGAAACCTGGGGGGGCTCTTTGGGGGGCAGAGTAGCGATGTCTTCTCCTCGGCGTGGGGACACAAAGGGGCCTGTGTGGCGCAGGCTGGCACATGCCTTGCATTCCCACACTCTGAGCTCACTAGAAGGGGTGGGGGCCTGGAAGGAAAGGGGCCTTCCTCTTGGCCCAGAGCCTGGGTTGCCCCTCTGCCAGCCTCATCTGGAGGATGCTTGGTGCTCAGGGTCTCTGCTCCCTGACCAGAGGTGGTGACTCTCAGCTCCCCTGAACGTGCCGCCTGGGACAGCAGGTAGTGAGCAGGGTTGAAGGTTAGGAGGACAGAGCCCCTTCCAGACCCTCCCAAGTGGCAGGGGGAACTAGCTGCAGGGCAGGGGGTGTGAGGGGAGGGCCTGAAGAGCAGCTGGAGCTGACCCCAGGGCTGGGACGGCCCCCTCCTCCACCCCCAGGTGTGCCCGGAGAGGCGGAGCCCCCTGCCCCCGAGCTCGTGGAGGCGGAAGTGGGCGGCGCGGCGCTTCTGAAGTGTGGCCCCTCCCATTCCCAGGGCAACTTCAGCCACGTGGACTGGTTTTCTGTGAGTTCGAGGGCCCTGGAGAGCGTGGCAGGGTGGTGGGAGGCCATATCCCTCCTGCAGCCCCAGGACCCTCAGGTCCCCTCAAATATCGGCCCTTAGGTGCACAAGGAGAAGCCGACGCTCGTCTTCCGCGTGCGCAAGGGCCAGGGCCAGAGTGAGCCCGGGGAGTACCAGCAGCGGCTCAGCCTCCAGGACAGGGGGACCACGCTGGTCCTGAGCCACATCACCCCCCACGACGAGCGCGTCTTCCTGTGCCAGGCCAAGCGCCCTCAGTCCCAGGAGCATCGCATCCAACTCCGCGTCTACAGTGAGTGCCCCAGCCGGGCCTCGTGGGCCGCGCGGGTCGAGGGCGGTGGAGGTTCCAGCCCTCATTTCCTTCCCTCGTAGAAGCTCCGGAGGAGCCGACCATCCAGGTGAATCCCTTGGGCGTCTCGGTCAGCAGTAAGGAGCCTGAGGAGGTGAGATTGGCCAGGTGGGAAGCAGGACCTGGGGTGGGGGTGCTGGGGGGTCCTCTGCGGCGCGAAGACTCACACCCCGTCCTCCTCAGGTGGCCACCTGTGTGGGGAGAAACGGGTACCCCGTTCCTCAAGTCATCTGGTATAAGAACGGCCAGTCCCTGAAGGAGGAGAAGGACCGTGAGTCTCCCTGAGCCCTCGGAAGCCACTGATGGCACCGCGCGGGGCCCACCCCCTTCCCTGGGCCTTGTTTGCTTCAAGTTCACAAGTGACGCCTGGAAATCTTTAGATGAGAATTTAAACTGTGCAGAAAACCTAGAAGGGAAATTCTCTTCCTGCACCCGCCCCCTCCCAGAAGTCGGCTGTGCCGTCAGTGTTCGTTCTTTCCGGTTTCTGGGTCCTTACTCACACACAGATCTGTCTTAGGCACACGAAGGCTTTTATTGTTTTATCATGTGAAGCAGCGGTTCCCAACCGGGGACACTGCCGCTCCCCCTCGGGGACATTTCTGGTTGTCGTGAACAGAGAGGTGCCCAGGGTGCCTAGTGGGCGGAGGCTGAGGGGAGCTGCTGCTAAACACCCCAGAGGACACGGGACAGCCCCCCCACAGCTGAGGTCGCGCTGAGGTTGAGCGACCCCGACCTCAGTGGCTCGGTGTGGCATTTGTCGCCACACGGTATGGTATCGGTTTTCTTTGGATGGTGAGTCCTGGAAGTCTTTCCGGCGCAGCCTGTGCGGCTGGACCTGCTGGTTCTGTGCCCCCAGCTCGCCTACAATGGGGAGGGTGGAGGGGGGCTAACCTTGCAGCCCCCGTTGGTGGACGTCTGGAGTGTGGCGTCCTGTCCCTGGGTGTGTGTGCGTGCGGGTGTCGGCTGAGCTGAAGGGTCACGGGGACAGGGGTCCCTCTCCAGGTGCTCCCCCTGCCCAGGGGCAGAGGCGGGGCTGAGGCTGAGCCCTTCTCCCCCTTCTCCCTGCGCAGGGGTTCACATTCAGTCGTCCCAGATCGTGGAGTCGAGCGGTTTGTACACCTTGGTGAGCGTCCTGAAGGCCCAGCTGGTGAAGGCAGACAAAGACGCCCAGTTTTACTGTGAACTCAACTACCGGCTGCCCAGCGGCAACCACATGAAGGAGTCCCGGGAAGTCAGCGTCCAAGTTTTCTGTGAGTCCTGGCGCAGCCCTGGGCCGAGGCTGGTGGCAGCCCCGGCCAGCTCCCCAGGAGCACAGGGACGGCTCTGGGGCTGAGGGCCGCCCCCCTGTGCCTCTGCAGACCCGGCGGAGAAGGTGTGGCTGGAGGTGGAGCCCGTGGGGGCACTGAAGGAAGGGGACCGCGTGGAAATCAGGTGTCTGGCGGACGGCAACCCCCCGCCCCACTTCACCATCAGCAAGCAGGTGCGGAGGGCGCCACGCTCGGGGCCCATGGGCCACAGGAGTGGCCGGAGGCGCGCTCACCCCTCCGCTCTCTTCCAGAACCTCAACACCAAGGAGATGGAGGAGATGACGCCTGAGGACAACGGGGCCCTGGTCTTAGAGTCGGCCCGAAAGGAGCACAGTGGCCTCTATCAGTGTCAGGGCCTGGACTTGGAAACCATGGCCTCACTGCTCAGCGACCAACAGGAGCTGCTGGTGAACTGTGAGGGGCCGGGGGGGGGGGGGGGGGGGAGGGGCGCCAGAGGGCATTCGCCCCGCCCCGCCTGGGCTGACAGCACTGCTGTGTCCCCAGACGTGTCCGCTGTGCGGGTGAGCCCTGCGGCCCCGGAGAGCCGAGAGGGCGGCAGCCTCACCCTCAGCTGTGAGGCCGAGAGCAACCAAGCCGTGGAGTTCCGGTGGCTCAGAGAAAAGGTAGCCGGCAGGGCTGGGACTGGGGCCGTGTGGGGCTGGGAGCGAGGCCCTGACCTGTCTCTGCCCCCAGACAGGCCAGGTGCTGAGGACGGGGCCTGTGCTCCAGTTACACGACCTGAACCGCGAGGCGGGGGGAGGCTACCGCTGCGTGGCGTCCGTGCCCAGCGTCCCGGGCCTGAACCGCACGCAGCTGGTCCACGTGGCCATTTTTGGTGAGAAGCCGTCGGGGCAGAGATCAGGCAGCCCCGGGAAGCTCCCCCGGGCTGGGTGGTTTCTAGCTCCTTGGAGGACAAAAAGCCTCCTGCCGCCCGGGGATGCTCTGGCGGGGACGGGGAGGCAGGCTGGCAGAGTTTGCTGCCACACCCGTACCCCTCCCTCCCTAAGGGTCCCCATGGATGACGCTGAAGGAGAGGAGAATGTGGGTGCAGGAGAACACAGTGTTGAATCTGTCTTGCGAGGCCTCGGGACATCCCCGGCCCACCATCTCCTGGAGCGTCGAGGGCACGGTGAGCAGGCCCGCCACCCCTGCCGAGGCTCTGCTGCGGGGCCCGGGCCCCCTCCCTGCGCCCCCCTCCCTGAGCGGCGCCTCCATCTTGCAGGCGCAGGAACAAGACCACGAGGCGCAGAGCGTCCTGAGCGTCCTGAGCGTCCTCGTGACCCCAGAGCTGTTGCAGACGGGTGCGGAGTGCGTGGCCTCCAACTCCCTGGGCAGAAACACCACCACCATTTTTCTGGAGCTGGGTAAGGGCCTCGTCCTGCGGCGTGGCAGGCGTGGGCACGAGCGTGTGCTTTTCCTAAGCCTCCTCTCAACCCTTCTCACCACTCGCCAGACTCCAGCGGAAGCACTGTCCTCGGCACGTCCACTGTCAGCCCCTCCGCCCGAGCCAACGGCACCTCCACAGGTAAGCGGTCCTGGCTCGAGAGCAGGACTATGGCCCGGCAGCCGCCTCCTGCCCTGACCCTTCCCTGGGGAGCCCTGTTGAGAAAGGCGAGCAGGGGCCCATCTTCCGTCAGCCCTGGACTGCGGGGGGGGGGGGCGTGGTGGGGACAGGGCCACCTGGGGCTAGGAGTGACCGGGAGTGTCTTTGTGGGACAGAGAAGAAGCTGCCGGAGCCTGAAAGCAAGGGCGTGGCCATCGTGGCCGTGACCGTGTGCGTCCTGCTCCTGGCTGTGCTGGGGGCTGTCCTCTATTTCTTCTACAAGAAGGGCAAGCTGCCGTGCGGGCGGTCAGGCAAGCAGGAGATGTAAGTCCGGTACCCAGCGCCTCCACCCGTCGCACGCTCCCCAGCTTGTCACCCGGGCGGGGACGTTCCCTGCCCACCCCCCTGCCCACTCGCCCCTTCTGAGCAGGAGGGGGACAGTGGGTGTCAGTGCTCCCCGCTTTCCTGCCCACTGGCCAGCTGCCATCACCCACACTTCCTCTCCATTCATCGCCTGTTCCCCGAGCCGACCCAGAGCACTAAGAGCCCCTCATCGCCCAGTCCGATGTCTTTCCCAATGAGCCTCCCTTTCCCTGCCCGAGATGCCAACTTCTTGCCTCCCTCCCTCCTCCCAGCACGCTGCCCCCGTCTCGTAAGAGCGAATTTGTAGTTGAAGTTAAGTCAGATAAGCTCCCAGAAGAGATGGGCCTCCTACAGGGCAGCAGCGGTGACCAGAGGGCGCCCGGAGACCAGGTAGGAGGCAGCTCCTGGGGCCAGCGCCTGCCACAGCCTCAGGGATCGGGAGCAGCCGGGGCTGATGGCTCTCGTGTCCCCGAACACTAACTCTGTCTCCCCCCTTCCTCCTCTGTTGGAGACGGGGAGCAGGCCCATCTTGGCTCCCTAACACTAGTCCCAGACGGTAGGGTGAGGCGAGCGGCCGAGCCACCCTGGAGAAGGGGTAGCTCCCAGGACTGAGAGCAAACGCTCCCTGTCACCACCACCTTTTCCCGAACAGGGCCGTGGCTCAGGTCACCAGGTGCCGTGTGGCCAGTCCGGTTCGGGGGCCTAGGCTCTCCCACCCTGCCCCACCACCCCCTCCCGCTGCTTCCCTCCACGCCTAGTCCATCAGCTTTGGCTTCAGTCCCTCGTCCCTTCAGCGCTCACCCCCTGGACGCCGGTCCCTGTCCCCGCCGCGCCCCCCCTTACCTCTCTTCTTCACCCGTTTCTAGGGAGAGAAATACATCGATCTGAGGCACTAGCCCACCCACCACACTGAGCGCCCTTCCCGCCTGAAAAGTTTTGTGCTCCCTGCTCACCCCCTCCCTCCAACGCTCTGGATGACCGCCCAGGCCTCTAAAGCGGGCTGCGGAGAAGGCCCCCGGCCCCAGCTGGCCTGCAGGCCCCGTTGCAGAGGGCCGAGCCATCCCGAGGGTCCTCGTCGGGGACCAACCCGCCACCGGCTCACTCTGCTGGGTGACGCCCATCCCAGGGAGGGGCCTCAGCGTCCTAGGGGTGGGAGGGAGTGTCTCGCAGACCGTGTTTTCTCTGTATATATATTGTAGATGTTCGTACCTGTCTTCTGCCGGCAGCCAAATGCGGTGGCCTGTTTATCTTGAGCTGGTTTCCTGCCCCAAAGTCTGGCTTCGTGGGTCAGCTGTGTCGCTGAAGTGAGGACTCACTGAGCCCAAGCCCCGCTCACGCCGGTTCTAGAGAGTTCCCCAGCCTTTATGACAAGCAGCTGCCCGCGTGCTTCAGGAGGCCCTTTTGTGACCCACCTTTCTCGGGGCAGAAGCCGGGAATGGTGTCATTCCTTCAGAGATGTTGGGTGTATGTCATTGTCCCTGCAGGGGGGAAGCTGGGCAGTTTCCAGAGTGAGGCCGTTGAGCCCAACACCCCCCCCCCCCCCCAGGTTTGGCTCCCACTGCCCAGTCAAGGGGTCAGGTCAGACTAAAAGGTGAGGTTAGGGGACAGAGAGGAGGTCCAGACCGACCTTTAGGAGGATTAAGACCATAATTAGACTAGCACCAAACTTCTATGAACTGAGGGGCTTAGGCCCTGGCAGAAGGGCCCTCATGGGAGAATGGTACTTAGGACGAGAGGCGGGCTTGGCTGGAGCTTTGGGGTGTGTATGTGTATCGGTGTGCGTGTGTGAGTATGTATATGTGGTTTTGTTAGATTGTGTGTAAATTTGCAAATTTCCTTTATATAATATATATATATGAAAAATAAAGCTTAATTGTCCCAGAAACCTCACACTGCTTTTGATTCACCATGGTGCCACTGCAGCCTGGGGCCCCCGGATCTGGCACCGCACCAGAGGGAACATGAAACCCTTTGCAGTTGGGAACAGGGACCAGGGGTTACCTCTGCTTCTGAGCAAATGGCTCAAGCTCCCAGAAGATCATGACCCGTCTTGGCAGCAGCCAAGCCGCCTCGGCCCGTTGCTCTGCTGTCCTGTTGTACAGACCCCCCCCGGGGTAGCAGGAGACTCACCGTGAGGACGGGGGACTGGGGGGCTGGCCGAGTCTGTCTGTCGCTCTCCCACCCCCACGGAAGAGCAAGAACTCCAGTCTGCTACAACAAAAAAAACTTTATTTAAAAATATTTTTTTTTTTTTTTTACAGACGTGGGTGCTTGAAAAAGCTCTTTAGTTAACTGTGTATGGAAATGAAAAAAATTAATAAATAACATTAGTATAACAGACCTCTAAACATTAATACACTGGCAAAACAAAAGGGACTTGAAAATGAATCTTAAAGCTCTGCTCTTCTCTGTAAGAATATTTACCTTCTGTTTTTCTTATTCTTTACAGGTGAGAATGATTAAATACTGCTAATATAAATTTTTTTTATATTAATGACACCTTTTTAAAATAGTCCACAAAAATCTCATCTAGGTTTTTGTCTTATTTTTAACACTGATATACAAATTGGGACTCTATTCTGGAGAAAGCATCAAGTTCTCCTCAGCCCCACCCAGGCCAAGAATGTCAAAATCCTAAAGAGGGAGGACTAGAAAAAGAATTATTTCTCTCCCAATTCCTTATCAGTTAAAGGCAGGGAAGAACTGAAAAGGGAAAGGGAGAAGTAAAATACCATGTAGAAAACAGTTTTTCTCTTTTCCTTTGCTGAAACCTACAGAGACCACAACCCTGAGGCCGGGCTCTGGCTCGTGGGCCTCACTGCCTTTCCCGGGGGGGAAAACCGGCCCCGCCGAGGGCACTGGCTGCTTAATGCTTTAAGACTGAAGTCTTCAAATAAGAAAAAGCCAAGTCTGAAGGGAGAGGCAAGAGGTCTAGGCCAGTTCGGGATCCGGCAAAAAGACAACGCACGAAGAAAGAACCTCCCGTTGTCAGCGGAGTCCATCCTGCGCTGTCCCCCCTGCAGCTGGGTCCTTCCCAGGACGGCCCAGAAGAGTCTCTCTGCCCTTGCTGGAGACACAGCAGTCAACCTCTAACTATGATTCTGACTGGAAACAAATGATCCCAGGGTAATGCCTGCTTCTTCCGACAGCACCAGGGCGCGGGGAAGGGACCGCTGCTCCGCCGCACCCGTGTGTCCTCTCCCCAGCCCCACATTGTCTCCTCCTCCTTCCTAGACTGTAAGGACTGACCCTCAAGGTAGAGCAGCTAAGACTCTGGTATTTCCATATTAAGTCCTAAAATGCAGCCTGGGATACAGTGCTGCCTTAGAAAGGCACAAAATGTTTGGCTTTTTTTTTTTTTTCAGTGTGCTAAAAATTGTTCTGTTTTGAATAAAGGAAAAAGATACATAAGGTTAAAAATCCCAAGTCACCACAGCCAGAAAACAAATGCAGGCGGTACCTCCTAGCTGCCATGCCTCCACCACATGTTTCAGCGGGAGGTCAAGGCCACGACATGGAGACAGGCAGGTCGGGAGGCATCCACGCTCCCGGGCACTGTGCCCACAGGCTTACCCAGACAGCAGAAGGAAGCAGCCAAGGAAGAGAAAACACGCGGTCTACGGACTAGTTCTCTGCCTCTTCGGTTTCAAGGCAGCCCCGAGCATGGCCACCCTCACCCTGCGCCCCCCCCCGCCCCCCCAATCTGGTCTCCCAGTCTGGTGCAGGGCTGGAAGGAGAATTCGCGAGAGGCAAGGAGAGGTGCCTCTCACGTTCACGTAGGAAGAAGTCAGGGATGTGGAGCCGGGTCATCACCGCTCTGCTGATCTGTGTGGCTGCCTAGTCCGTAGGAGCGCGGAGGTTGGCTTTCAGCCTTGGCCCCGGACAGAAAGAGGGAGTGGCCCCACATTTTTCTCAAGCAGTGCCCAAGGGAAGGGGCAGGGAGAGCTCCGGCGGCTGTTCTCCGAGTGAACAGCTGGCCCTTCAGCAGGGCTGACCTTCCCATCGGCACGTGAACCAGCCTCCACGCGGAGCTCGCTCCTCCCGTCCCTGTCTCCCCACCCCTTACTCTGCTGCTGCTTCTTAGAACCAAAAACACCGGTTCTCCCCTTTGAAACCAGCCCGGATCTCCCAGGACAGAGGCACGAGGCGCTGCTGGCGCTCCGCTCACTCCGCAGGCGAGTCCGGACCAGACGCAAAGGCTAACGCCCCACCCGCCATCAGGGCCTCCGCGTGCATCTTTGGATTACTAGGTTACTTCTGCGTATTCCAAACGACTCCAATGGTCTAAAAAAGTTACAAGTAATTATGAAATGCCTTACTGACATGGGACAGGCCCTAGGATGAGGTAAGTAAGATCAAAACACTCAGGCAAGCAGAGGCAGTTGTGTCAAAATCCAAAAAATAAAGGCTCTGATACAGGACTACAAAGCAAGCAAGTAGACGGGGAAGACAAGGGGAAACAAGGGTTTCTGGTCTAAAGAGCTCGCAGTCAAAACTCCCCTAAACTGGAATCTACACCTAATTTATATCCTGGCATCTGTCCCAACTATTAGATACTCTGGCTGGCTGCAGGAAAGTAGTTTCTGAGGTACCTCGGAAGGCCTGCCTAAGAATATCGCCACAGAGCTCTCCTTACGCGGCAAAGACCAAATGCAAGGGTGAGGAGGAGGGCAGGGAGGGCCACGGGCCACAGGCCCACAGGCCCACACAATCAACGTATTTCCAGCGGGGGTGGCGACAGTGAGATTTGTGATCTGCTATCAAATAATACAAAAGAAGGCTAAAAACCTGAGATTGAATGAAGGTGAAGAAATGTCACCTAAGAACAGATGAGCTCCGGGACAGGAGAAACTGGTCCTGAAGAGGGAGGTAAGAAATCTTGGATGCCAAGACTGGTAAAGGGAATTGAAACAGGAAATAAAGCAACAAAGATGACAGAAACCCAAATTAAGCGAAACCTAAGGATTTCCTCAACGTCTAGAAAACAGTCCTGCGTCGTGCCTTTCCACTCACAAAACAAAAGGGGGGGCAGTATGACAGCAGTTTCGCCACTAAAATACTTCCGAGGTATCTACCCAGTCTGAAGCCTCTTCTCTGAGAACACACGCACGCCCACCCCCCGACTCCCAGCGAGGGGGCAGGCCACTGCCGCCCCCTGCGCCCAGGCTGACCAGTCGGGGTAGTTACCCGAGCAACATGCTGGGCTGTGTTTTTTCTTGAGAACAGGGTAAGAGGCACTGGGAAGCTGTGCAAGGTGATCCCGAGAGCCGGGAGGTCGTGTGGACCTGGGGACTGGGGTGTCTAGTCTGGGGCGGGGCACGACGAGCAGGAGAAAGGACAAGGTGCAAATGCTGACAGTCCCGGCTCCACGCAAGAAGCCGCTGCACTTCCTACACTGGGGTCTCTAAGATACCCCGCATCCTGAGGAGTCCCTCCTTTCTTCAGCCTGGATACCTGTTTCCTGCACCTGAAGGCTTCCTAAACAGGACAGTCAACGGGACAAGACCGGGACCTCCTTTCATTACGCGCCCTCCTCCGTGCACACGTGGCTTGATGTGTTTGTAAAGAAAGACCACGACTCGGGCTGAGGTTAAAGTGGTGCAAGGACCCCTTCACGCTGACGTAGAACACTTCAGCTTGAACTTCTAAAGCCCGCACGTCCAGCGGCAGAGCGGTGGTGTGTGCACCCTGCCGCGGAGTTCCAGGGTCCTGGGCTTCCCACCCCGGGAGGGGAAAGGCTGGCGTTTCTGCGAAGCGACTGAGTTCCATCTACTTCACTACCTGGCTCCTGGGAGAGCACGTAAGTCCGTTCAAGACCAGGACCCAACATTACGTATCCATCCGTCTCCCACACCTCCAGCCCTTCTAGGACACAGGATTAGCTGCAAAGGTCACTGAAGGACTGGCAGACAAGTCCCAAAGAGAATGGGGGATGGTGATAGGTCCCAGGAGGGTGACAAGGAAACTTCACAACAAGGGGGATTAGGGATGCAAAGCAGTTCAGTAAAAAGATCAAGGAAGGCACTAGACCGGAGAGGGGACTGTGGGCAGATGCTTTGCTTAAACATTTAACTGCCCTACTGTGCAACTCTGAGCCAACATGCGCCTCAACCCACAGCACAGATTCCACTGAAACGCATCCAAGACGGCGGGGACCCAGGAGACCGCCACCGTCGAATCTCCCAGACATTATCAAGGCTCTAGGAAGACAACCGGGGTTCACGGGAGAGCCTCGGATGGCTTTTACCCAGGACAGCTCTACAAGGAAATACATGTCTACACGCAAGAGCCGTGAACACACACTGCACCACCTTTTTGGGAAGGGCTAGCTCAGGGCCAAATGCAAGGGCGAGACAGCGCGGGTACGACGCACCAGCATCGGGCAGCCCGCATGTGTTGGGAGGGAAGCCGAGGAGCTGGCACTCCGGGCACACGGGAATCACTCGCGGACGGACATCTGCGCAACAAACCAGCTAACGGATGCACAGCCAGGCCAGTGGTCCGAATGCCACCCTTTCCTGGCCAGGGGCCGCCGGGGTCAGAAAGGCCGATGGAAGGAAGGGGAAGTTGCAGTTTAGGAAGAAGGTCTGTAACCCTGACTGTCATGACGTGAGGTAGGAAAACATTCTGCATCAACACCTGTGCCGACCACCCCAAACAGGTGTCGGTCTTGTTAATGGTGCCTTAAAGGGAACAGAGAGCTTGGTCCCTACTCTGCGAGCAAATTCACAAAAACTCACTTGTACGTTTGCTGTGTGGACCCTGGGTTATATTTTACCTTTCTACAGAGGAAATAAATACTTTAAGTATGAAGAATAGCAACCCCCCCCTCCAAAAATGTTAATCCACAGAACAGCTGATACAAAGAGCACTGTCCCCCATCCTGGGCCCTGGGGCTGTGTGGGCAGTAAGAGAACAGAAGGGCAGGGTTGGGGGGGGGAGGGAGAATGGCCACCCACAGGTACAGATCGCTATCTACATCAACATTAACAGGTAAACGCTGAGACGAGAAACTGCCCAATCTCTTCATTTCTTCGAGGGAGGTATATCACAGAGCCCACAGGTTTACCCTTTACCTGAGCAGAAGGAGCCCGGCAGGGGCAGCGGACAACCTATTGCCAAGCAGCCCGCAGACGATGAGGCAGGCTGCGTAGAACAAGCTGGAAAGACAGAGGGAAAGCAGGAGACAGCATTGAAGAGAAGAGCCTAATGCATCTGACAAAAATCTCAAAGTGGCCTTTACCTTGTCCACCTGGGAAGGGACCGGAGAAGGAACCACCTGTAATTCAGAGGGAGAGGGGAGGGGTGTGCCCAAACCGGCAGAACTCAGAGCCCGCTTCTGAAAGGGCAATTTTAAACTCCGAGCAGAGCCCAGGAATTAGAAACTACCATACAACTGGAAGATGAAGAAGGGTTACTTGTGCCTTAGTTCAAGGAAAAGTTAAGAAATTAAAGTTGTGGAAGTCCCCTCAAGATAAATGCGCACATGGAACTCTCCTGAGGGGACGATGGCGGTCTCAGGCACGGCCGAGGTCTGTCCTCAGCACCCAAGGGGAGCAAAACTTCCAGAACGGTCTACCGCCAGGGAACCCAGGCCCGCAGTGGACAGCCACCCAGCAAGCCAGTCACCGATTCAAATGTCCGACCCTGGGTCTTGACAACCCGGTCTCAGGGCCCACCCCGGGAGGCACGGGGGGTACTTGATTCGGAAAAAAGGGACGAACCTGCCCGTGGCCTATGTGAGTAAGGACAGAATCTCCAGAGAAGATGCGGGCTACACAGAACAGGCGAGAGAGACGCAGAGCCGGGGCTCTGTTCTCGACACCCCTTCACACTGTGGAGAGGTCTGCGGACAGGGAAAACTCCCGGTGTGCACAGGCAGGGAAAATGCTGCCATTTTCAATAGTTCTTTGTCTGGCTCTTCAGCATCTAAACAAAATGCAAACTGAGTGTTAACCACAAATGAAACCGTCTCCTTACTGGCTCTCAGGAGACACTAGGTCACTGCTTCCCAATGACCGCCACTGTCCCGCTCCCAGGCGCGCCCGGGCAGGGCCTGCCGCTCCCCGCCACGCCGAGCAGACACTGGGGACCCGGGGCCAGTCGACGAGAGGTCCAGTACCATCTACCTGGGAACGTAAATGGCTCTGAGGCAAGAGCATAGAGCCGAAAGGTCTCGGAATAGCTGAAAGCGAAGAGAAGAGTCCAAAAACGTTTTAGTTTCACAGACGAAAAGATGGGAAAGAAAACGGACCTCGAGAGACTCATTTCTGTCTGGATCTAGAGACAAAGGCATGATTTAGATTTTGAGGAGGGCAGATCATCCGAGCAGGCTTGCTTCTGCCACACGGGAGGGTACGGCCTGCCAGGGAAGTCCGCAAAGACCGGCCAGAGCACTGGCGGACCGGGGCGCATTCCGCAGCGCTTGCCGGCGCCGACTCACGGCCGCCCCACGCTGGACCCCGAACCTTCCTCACAAACCTGCACGCGCACCAGCTGCTGGGCTTTTCACCTCCCGTCTCTGACCCCTGCGGAGTCACTTATCACCTGTAATTACTGTGGAGAACGCGGCCTGTGAAGATCAGAGGACTGGGGAAGGGAAGGGAAGGGAGGGGAGGGGAAGGGAGGGGAAGGGAGGGGAAGGGAGGGGAGGGGAAGGGAGGGGAAGGGAGGGGAGGGGAAGGGAGGGGAGGGGAAGGGAGGGGAGGGGAAGGGAGGGGAAGGGAGAGGAGGGGAGGGGAAGGGAGGGGAAGGGAGGGGACGCTCCATTCCCAAAGCCACAGGCACAAGAGAAAACCACGTCTTCGGTGGCACCAGGGGAGGACTGGTGCTAATTACCAGCAAAACACTGTGCTACCATGGGGGCCATCCCCTCCCCTTCAAGGGCAAGGACAAAAGCCTCTTCTGAAAGTGTGAGCCGGCTCACGCTCCGAGGGAGACGCCCACACAAGCTGCAACTGCTTCACTGGGAAGAAAAACCAAACAGATAAATCCTGTCTACTCCGTGCATCTTTTGGCATAACCAGGTACAGAGCATGTGAAGGAAGCTCCCGAAAGTTCTGGGGCACCCAGGCCAGAAACCTGGGGTGCAAACAAATGTTCTTCCCTTCCCAGTGAGGACAAACGCCGCGGCCCACATGAGAACACACACCTGGCAGGAAGGCAACGGACTCCCATGGACTAGCTTCTGGGGAGGGCATGGAATGCATGTGAAGGCCTCGATCTCAAATCTGTCATTATGAAATTAGAATAATTAAACATGTCGTTGTAAGAGTCAATGTCCCTATGGAAACGGCTTCAGAGTGACCAGTATCAGCCGCTGGGATCAGGCGGGACTATGACAACACAGCATCAGTACGTCCCCCCCACCCCCGATAAAGTGACACTGTCACACATCATCAGGAACATCCTGTAAGCCACTTGGCTCCAGTGAGGCTGGTCGGAGCAAGCCCACTGCCAATGCCAGACACCAAGGATGAGGAGGAGTCAGGAGACGGGGGAAGGACAGAGGGAGGGTGTGCTAAAAATACAAGACTCGAGCTGTGCACACGGGGATCCAAGCCACAGGGGCGCGAGGGCGCCGTACTACACGCCGGGGCGGGGTCTCGCGCCACAGCAGACGCAAGTCTCCGGATGATTCCTTCCTACGTCTCTTGTGCGAACTCCCTGCCCGGGATTAACACACACAGCAGGCTCGTCTTAAAATCACAGGACACATGCCACCAGACACGCACACGCACACGCACAAGCACATCCTGAACCCAGGGAAGTCTGAAGTCCCCCCATGAGGATTTACAGCACAATACTTCTCCCGCCGCTTTCTGGACTGTTCCCCCGGTAGGCTACCATTTAAAAATCCACACTCTAAGTGGGGACTGAAGGACACCTTCAAATCCACTCTCAAAACAAATAAAATAATAAAACACACTAGCTGCTCCGCGTTCATTCCACTGCTTTGAAATCCTGGAACCGCAGATGTGGAATCCCACAGAGAGGGCCGGACTTCACCGTGAAGTCTCCAAAGGAACCTCTGGCCTCTGAGGGGCCGCCCGGGGGACAGCGCCCGGCTCACTGGTCCTCTGACGCCGCCGCGGGGAGGGCTGTGCTAGGTGGCGACGTGGGCGGGAGACGAGATAGACACGAATTCCCGGAGGATGTTCTTGGCCATCTCGATGTTGTTGTGGGCAATGACCAGGGCCTTCTGGATGTCCTGGTAGGAGTAGCCCTGGCTCATGAGGCTCTCGATCTCACTGGAGAGCTGCGGCGGGGCGGCGGCGGCACCCGGCTGACAGCTGCCTGCCTTCCGCTCCGAGTTGATTCGCCGAGGGAAGGGCTTGGGAGGCCTTTCAGGAACTTGGGAACCCTCAGTGAAGTCTAGAAGAAACCAAACAGAAAGAGTTGCAAATCTGGGGGGACCGTCCTTTAGCGGCAGCGAGGACAACAGGCGCTAGGACCGAGCGGACCTGCCGTAGCGGGTGCGGGGCTCTCAAAGGGCCACGCTTCACAGGTTCCGGGGTTGCAGCAGCTAGCCCCCGCTGCCGCCGCCGCCTCCTCCCTCCTGGCAGGAGCAACCCTCTAAATATACTGTGCGCCTGCTCCACTGGCAGGACCACTGACACCTGCCTCCGCGTCGTCGTACTTTACACACTTTGCAACAAGTATTCACGCACGGCACTGCCGGGAGGATTGAAAACGACGCTTCAGACGGGGCCAGAGAAGACACTAAACGTCTCCTCTGACCAAGAAGGGAAACAGAAGGAAGCCTGAGCTGCCGTGGAGCAGCAGGAAGCGAGGCTGGGTGGTGGGGTCACCGCCTCTCTGGGCAACTGGATGCTGTGTCTTTCGCCAGCTGTCCTGAGCGCGGGCTGCAGCTTCCAGAGCGGCGCCAACCCCGGCTGCTGCCCTTCCAGGCAGGCACAGGTGCGAGGGCAGCCCTGGACGGTCAAGGCCCAAATGCCGGCTGGCTCCAAGCCCGCTCAGTGTGCTTTCCAGAGCCAGCACGCCCTCCTGGCAACGCGACAGGGTCCAGAAGTCAGGAATGCGTGCTCTGTACCATCAAGCTTCGTCACCAGTGTCCTAATACATGCTTGGAAGAACCAGAAGCCCCACCTCCCACCAGCTGGGAGGAGCCAGGGTTTAAGGAACAACCTCTTTTCTAAGTCTGGCAGAATCCCGAAGAATCAGACTCCAGTTTAACTTCTTCACTGGGACCCAGGACCAGCTTTTCCTCCCATTTAGACTAAAGAAGACTAAAATCTGGTGACAAAGCGCTGTCCCAGCGGTCACCTCTGCCGCAGCACAAACCAGGAGCCATCCAGCGACTCAGCAAAGCCAAGCTGGCCTGGAGACTCACGTGTGGTAGGCTCGCCTTCCAGCGACAACCAGCCGAAGGAGGAGCTGGCGTTAGAGATGTCGGAGAGGGTCCGGCGGGCCAGCACAGCCGGCACCGGCGGCTTAGGGACGTCATAGCCATCTTCCTCATTTTCTGATCCCTCGGGGCCGGTGCCCCCATGGCCCGCAGCCAGATTCCCTTCCCCTAGAGAAAAGCGTGTGCCATTACCGTCTGCTTACACAGCTCGCGGAGAGAAACCCCCTCATTCCCACACGTACGGCATCAAGGTTACTGTCTGTCTACCCCAGGCCAACAACCACAGGGGGCCCTGAGGCTGGAGATACAAGAACAGAGAAAACGCAGTCTGCACCAACCCTGAGACTCTGCTTTCCTGAACGGGGCAAAAGCTACCCCTGCCAACGGTGATGGCCGCTGACGCCAAAGACTCAGCGCCGTTTTATGGCACTCATTCAACACGTCTACCGGCATTGCACCTTGAAGCATCGGGCACAGGGCCTGTGTGTGCTGCCTTCTTGAACTTTCCACTTGGGAAGCTCGTTGATATGGGAATGGAGTAGTCACCACCCACACACAAAAGAATTTCATCAATGCTAAAAAGCAAAGGAAATAAAAGGGAGCTGTCAGCACTGTAGGCCTAGGCCCCATAACCCAAATGTCTCTAGGCCCTGGAAGGATGAAAAGGCACAAAGGGAACTCGCTGTGGGAACAAGAAATAAAAGAGAGGAGAGGGTTTTGCTGCCATGGATCAAAGATATTTTGCAAAGGAAATTATTTAAAAGAAGTTTCTGCTAAGATCAAGCTGTCTCATTCCTACGACGCGGCACCGATCTTCCAGGTGGCAGAACAGCTACTCACCAAAGGAGCCGCTGTCCGCGGCAGCTGGCGTCGCCTGGGACTGAATGTTATACATGGCTTCGTACGTGCAGCTATCGATCGGCTGGTCACAATCACACGCTCTGAACCGGAAGGAAAGGGGCAGATGATCTTCGCGAACAGAACTCTGTTACCTGCGAACTTATCAAGACTCATCTGTCCTTCACTATTCTAGACCCAGAATCTATTGGGACAACACATGTTCCTGTTCCCAGGCTCACTAACAGGTATCCCGAGCCTGACTCTTCTGATGCGTGACAGATGTGTGTTTTTGCAATGATCGTGGCAGTGAGGAAGTGTAAGTGGAATCGCCTATAGCGGCAAGAGCCCACACACGAGGGGCTACACACAACCTTCCGCTTTAGCTCTGGCCGGATGACATCGCGCCGGCAGCAGCCAAGCAGGTGAGTGGTGTCCCAACTCCCACACAGGACTGTCGGGAACGTACCGTGAACTCTGGGCGGTCTCCAAGGGCCGTTTCCCGTCCGGCTTTGGAAGCCCCACAGGTCTGGAGGAGGGGGTCATATACTCTGTGTCCTCCTCACTTTCACACTGCTCCCCAGGGGGCAGCTTTGGCACAGGAAGAGGCCTGGAAGATAAAGAATAAAGACAGAGAAAGGAAATGAGAACAACTTACAAGCTGCTAGACGTGCAAGTATGAAACGAGTGCCTTCAACCCAGGCCACGACTCAAATCCGACAGAGCGAATGGTTGCCACCTAGGGAACTACTACCTCTCCCGGCCAAGAACGGTCGTTATTACAAAAGGCACTAATAGATCTCTGCTCTCAGCTGACCACAGATGCAGCTACGTTGTCTGAGCTGGGCTGCACGGGGGGCAGTACTTGATACCCGTTAGCCTCACTCCCCAGATTAGTCGGGAGTCACTGTGCCAGGGCTGGAGCGCCAGGTTCCCTCTCGCAGGGCCTGAAAGCAGCTGCAGTGGCTCTCGGACCGTACGCTAGGAACCTCTGCCGAACCCCCACTCTAGAATCTACCTACAGTTTCAAAGCCTTCTCATACGTTATCTCATAGTATAAACACCTTTTCTCCTCGTTTGATGTAAGAAACATCTGAAATAAAATAGATCTAAAACAAAATAAAATAAAAGAGATCAGGTGCCTTGGTAACTTAGCATCAGATCTGAGACCAGACTTCCCATCCTGACTCCTGCTTCAGGGATCCTGCTGTGATACCCAAAGGTCTCACCCAGAAACTTTGGAACCGAAACTAAAGACAAAAATAACAAAAAAAAAAATAAAACAAAACAAATCCACAAATTAAGAAGCATGCACGTGTACACAGGCACACACACATACACACAACTGCTACTGGGAATGTGAGTTACAGAGAGTATCTCCCCGCCCCCATACGTTTTCTGTGCATCTGAAACACCCTGTAACTACAGGGAACACCTACTACATTTGCCTGTGTTTCCTCGATGTTTATTTTTCCCAATTATAAAAGCTATAGCTGTTATAAAACACTTAAATGCTACAGAAACCTAACCTAGACAGTCCCTATAATCTAACTGGAGATTTTGTTTTTCTCGTGTCCTCATATTCCTTTATCTGTGCATGGCATGCTCAGGTTTTGAGGTGGAAGCGTATTAGTATCTACAATTTACTCTGAAATGTGTCCAAAAAGATAGACCGATGAATGGACAGAATAGCTATATGCCAAAATGTTGTATGACTGAAATGAAGTGGACGAATTCCTAGAAACACAATACTTACCAAGACTAAATCACAAAAACTGAAAATCTGAAAAGACCTACAGGAGACGGATTCAGTAATCAAAACCGTGCCTTTAACAAAGACAAGCTGAGGGACGCCTGGGTGGCTCAGTTGGTTGGGCGCCTGCCTTCGGCTCGGGTCATGATCCCAGGGTTCTGGGATCGAGTCCCGCATCGGGCTCCTTGCTCGGCAGGGAGCTTGCTTCTCCCTCTGCCTCTGTCTGCCACTCTGCCTGCTTGTGCTCTCTCTCTCTCTGACAAATAAATAAATAAAATCTTAAAAAAAAAAAAAAAACAACACAAAGACAAGCCACGTACCTGATGGCTTCACTGGTGAATGCGACCAGACGTTTAATACAAAAAGAATACCAATTCTTTTTTTGGAAAGACTTTACTTGAGAGAGAGAGCAAGTCACCCGAGCGGAGGCAGCGGGAGAAGCAGGCTCCCCGCCGAGCAGGGGGATCATGACCTGAGCTGCAGGCAGACGCCCAACTCAATGAGCCACCCAGGCGCACCACCGATTCTTTTCAAATGCTCCAAAAACCTGAAGAGGGAACACTTCGTAACTCGTTCTGGGAGGATGGCACCATCGTGACACAAAGCCAGACAAGGACGCTATAAGAAAACAACACACCAATATCCCATATGAACACTGATACAAAAAGTCCACAACAAATACCAGCAAAAAGAATTCAGCAGCACGCAAGAAGGATTATACACCATTATGCATCCGTGGGATTTATACCTGGAATGCAAGGACAGCTCGACATAAGAAAGCAGATTAATATAAATACAGCACATCAACAAAAGGGAAAAAACCCACATGATCATCTCAATTGGTGCAGAAAAGCATTTGACAATATTTAACACCCTTTTATGACAAAAACACTCAACTAAAATATGAATAAAAGTACCTAAACAAAACAAAAGCCATATATGAAACGCCCACAGCAAGCATCATACTCAATGATGAAAGACTGAAAGCTTTTCCTAAAGGATCAGGAACAAGGCAAGGATGTCCAGTTTCACCATTCCCACTCGAGAGAGTACTGGAATTTCTTGCCTTTTTTTTTTAAAGATTTTATTTATTTGTCAGAGAGAGAGTGAGCGAGAGTATAAGCAGGGGGAGCAGCAGGGAGAGGGAGAAGCGGGCTCCCCGCTGAGCAGGGAGCCCAATGTGGGACTTGATCCCAAGACCCTGGGATCATGACCCGAGCCTAAGGCAGACGCTTAACCAAATGAGCCATACAGGTGTCCCAGTACTAAAATTTCTAACCAGATCAATTAGGCAAGAAAAAGAAATAAAAGGCAACCATATCGGAAAAGAAGAAAAATCATCTCCCTGTTCGCAGATGATATGATCTCTTAAGTAGAAAAGCTTAAAGATGCCACAGAAAGGGCATAGCAAACGGTATGACGGTGTCTCGGGAAATTAAAAATAAGAGTCACCATGTGATCCAGGAATACTACTTCTGCCGTACATATTCACAAGAATTGAAAGTAGGGCCCTGACCCGTATCCGTTCACCCACGTTCACAGCAGCGTCACGGCCACAGCTAAAACGTGGAAGCAGCCCCAGTGTCCGCCCAGTGATGAACCAATAAGCAAAATGTGGTATAGCAGTCATCCCTTATCTGCACGTTTCTTTTCTGTGGTTTTACTTACCCACGGTCACTTGCGGTCGGGAAGCAGATGATCCTCCTTCTGATGTATCATCAGGTCAAGAGTAGCCTAACACTGTGTCCCAACCCCTACATCACTCCCCTCACTACTTCTCATCAGAGGCACTTTTATCCCCCGTGACCATGAGAAGGGGGAGGACAGTACGGTATTCCGAGAAAGACCACATTCATACAACTTCTAGAGTAAACTGCTGTAACTGTTCTATTTTATTATTATTGTTGCTAATCTCTTACTGTGCCTAACTTATAAATTAAACTTTACCATGTATGTATGTATGCAGAGGGAAAAACACAGTGAACATACAGGGTTCAGTGCTATCCTTGGTTTCAGGCATTCACGGGGCCCTGAGAGGTATGCCATGCAGATAAGAGGGTACTACCGTACAGACACACACTAGAATATTACTCTGCAATATCAAGAGGAAGGAAAGGAAGGAAGGAAGGAAATTCTGCAATCTTCTACAACATGGACGAGAACATTATAAGTAAATTAAACCGGTCACAAAAAGACAAATACTGTATGGTTTCACTTATAGGCGGTATTTAAAGTAGTCAAAATCCTGAAGACAAACTGTAACGGTGGCTGCCTGGGCTGGGCAGGGGAGGACGGGAACTACTGTTTAATATGCACAGAATTTCGGTTTTACAAGATGAAGAGTTAGGAGCATGGGTGGTGGTGATGGTTGCATAATGTGAATGTACTTAGTACCACCGACCCGCACACTTCTAAGTAAGATGGTGTGTGTATTTTTAGAGAGGGGGAGAGGGAGAGAGAATCCCAAGCAGACTCCACGCCCAGTGCGGAGCCCACCACAGGACTCAGTCCCACAATCCTGAGGTCATGGCCTGAGCTGAAATTCAGAGTCAGACACTTAACCAACTGAGCCACCGAGGCTCCCCAAGATGGTTTATTTGATGTGTACTTTACCATACGTACATAGATAACTAAGAATTAAGAATTAAAATTAAAAATTATAAGAACTATTAAGTTGTTTTTTGTTTTGTTTTTTTTTACAAAAGTCAACAAAACCAAAACTGCTTCTTTGAAAACATAATAAAATCGCTAAAGCCCAGCAAGGCTGATCGGCGTACATGGACATAGAGAAAATAGGAAAGAATGAGACCGAGACAGAAGATCTAATTCTGAACTGATACACACACAGATCGGCTGGTACTTTCTTCTCTACGCCGCCCTGGGCTCCCTACGCTCTAGGAGGAGGCCGTGTCAGTGGGAGTGCGCCCACTCCGCGGGACGCGGCCTTGTACTTACCGGGCAGCCAGAGAGTAGATGGCATTGGCAGATGCGGAAGGTTTGATTTTGGGGTGCTCGCACTCTGAACCGGCTAATGGGCTGTTACTCACATTCTGGAAGGAAAAGTGGTGAGAAAGAACCTTCTTAACATAACTCGGTGTCTCCTCTTACTTCTCCGACCCAGTCAAAATAATAACAGTAATAGAGACCCAGACCCCACTCTCAATGCCGCTCAGGCATCATTACGTCTGATCAAAAGCAGAGCTGCTTTCGGGCTCTGAACAAAGTTGAAATGTCAGGGCGAGGAAGACAGAGATCTAAAAAGAGCCAAGGAAATGGGGGGTTTTGTTTTGATTCTAGAAGATTTGAGGAAATGGTCTATGCAAATACCCTTTCTAGCTTTAAAAATCTACACCTCTTTCTACAGTGAGGTCACCAGAAAGCCTGACCTAATTCGTTCTCACGAATCAGACGGCCTATCACTCAATGCCACTTGTAAGTGACCATCCCCCTTTCTCTCGCCACCAAGCAGCACCCAGTTCACGTAAGGGCTCCACCATATTCCTCAACTTCACGGCTCACAGGTTATTCTCCCTCCTCTTTTTTTGTCTGAAGGGGACTGGCAGCATTACTATGTAGTTATACTGCTAATTAACCTTTAACTATTTGTGGAGCACCTAAGAAATAACACTGCTCACATACACGAGAGAAAGCAGGTCAATGAAATGTGCACTGGCACATTCTCCCTCTTGCTTACTTAGTGCCATACTCTCCCAAACTCACCTGCCTCCCCTTCATCCTCAGAATCAGCACGGTTCGCTCACCAGTGCTCCAGATCCCAGCTCAGAATTGTACCCCATCCCTCCATGTACTCCCACCCCAACTTCAACTTTCCCCAATACCCCTTTTTTTCCATTCTTTTTCTCCATAGCTCTCATCAGCATCCAATGTCCTTTGTTTTATTAACTTACCGTGTTTGTCTTCACTCCACTAGAATGTAAACTTTGTGAGGGTAGGATTTTTTGTGGAGCGCATACACAAACGAACCAACTAAAGAATAAACCTCCCCACCCCCAGGTCTGGACCCCTTATCTCATGGTTACACAATGAACCGCTAACCTTTTCTCAATCTATTCTCTGCGCAATCCATTTTTGCATACTACTAGATTTATCTCTGTAAACCATCATTTTGCTCATGTCACTCCACTAATTTAAAACCTTCAAATGCTCCTTTTCTACCAAATAAATTCAAATTCTTTTGGCCTTGATGGGATTTTCAAGGTCCTCCAATCTAGTACTAATACCTCTTCCAGACCTTCCCTCCTCTCACATACAAAATGTCTGCTCCACTCAAATTAAACTACTTCTAGCTCCACAATATACCTCACGCATCCGTGTCATTGTACTTCTGACCTTCACACTATTCACTTTGGAAACAACACTTTGAATTCAAATGCCATTTGTTCCAGAAAGCCCTCATGATTGCTCTATTTGGAAAGAGTCTCTCCTTTCTCTACAACTTCAATGCTTTCTATTTATAATACTCACTTATACTATATGAATCCAGCCATACGTACATACATACATGTATGTGCAGGGGCGCATGCGCGCCTGCTGTGTTATTTACAAACGCACTCTATCTGCTCTAGTCGTATACTTCTTGAGGGTATACATCCGTCTGAGGGTAGGGATGTTTCATGGTCTTGGAATCCTGCACAAAACCTATCATAAAACTCTGACCCATTAAATGCCATCCAAAAGTATTTGTTAATAGGCTAAAAGATGTCAAAAACAGAACTCACCATGGAGGTATCCGCACTGAATGTGCTTCCGAGCCTGGACACATCTGCTCTGGATTCCATTTGTGAGGGCAATGAAAATGGAAGCGAGTGCCTGTTGGTTAATTCTCTACCTGTCCAGGGGTCACTAGGGTTGGGGGCAACCGCCGGTACTTTGGGGATTGGCCGAGGCAGCCATGATTCCCCAAGGCGGCTACAGGGAACAGGGGGCAGTTTGTCCCTGGATGGACAGTCGCCCGGTGTACAAGGCAAGGGACGTCTCTGAGGCCGGGTTTCTGCTCCAACAGTATACGGCCGGTCTGGAGGGGGTGGTGGTGGAAGATCTCGAAGTGTGGGAGGTATTGGTAATGGTTTGTCCTTATGCAGGGAGCCAGAAGCTACCTGTGAAGCATAAGGAGAGCAAATCAATCAAAACCCACTAATCTAAAAGCCCAAAAACCTCACTATAATCCACAACACTATAATCCACAACAAAGAATCAGAAAACTGTAGAAATGGATAACGTCTTACCTTAGAAGCAGTTCCAAGACCAGAAGCACTTGAAGGAAGAGGCACCCGCTGTTGCAGAAGGTCCAGTCGCGGTGGCACCGGGGGAAGGGAAGCTTGTGGGGCCATCGAAAACGGAGAAGGAGGCCGTTCCACCTGACACAAAGAAAATCTCCTACTAGTTATTCTTGTATGAGGGAGTGGCATCTTTCAACTCCTCCTAAAGCCGCAGACAGCAAGTACTCTCTGAACACTGACTGTAACTACCAACAGGTCAGGCTTCCTGGATTATTTCTGAGTCACCAGCAGAGGGCACTCTCAATCACAGAACCACCACGCAGACGTAAGCTACAGGCAAGTATCTAGAAATGGCTGTGCTACAAAAAGCTTCCTAGCTCACGACTGAACACAAATACTACAATTTTCCCCCTCCTCATCTTCAGAGAAAGAAAAAAATCTTTTCAAGATTAAAGAGAGGAACCTATATGAAAAGGAAGGAGCAGACATTAACCTCTCAACAAATCACGTGGGAAAATAACATTTAAGGCACAGAACAATGAAACAGATCAAAGATGTGAAATTCTCCGTGGCTTATTAGGATAGAAAAAAGAAAAAAATAAAGACGTTAAGAGGAAAAGAATCAACAGTATCACTGAAAAGCAACTCGAGGCCTTCTGAAGAAATGTTATTTCAATTCAGTAACTTAAAGGAATTAATATTTCCCATCAATTTGTGTTCTTAAAAAATGAGGTGCCAAATCAGACGAAGCAATACACGTATAACCTCTCCCATTTCCGAGCCTGTAGCAGAGTGATGAATGGCTGATAAGCCTGTCCAGGCAAGCTATCAAGAGATATGCATAATGCATACAAAATGCTACTTGGCATTTGTATTCTCTCCCAGGGGGCAACACAGATGGAATATGGGCAAGTATGCATCACGAGCACTTACGTAAGATGCCAGAAAGACAACATTCACATACTTAGTCCTATCATTCATGCTGGGTGGTAAATGAAGGCAAAGAAAGCCCTCATTACTAGCTACCTGCTTTTACTCATGCTTAAGGAAGAGGGCTCCGTGTCACTGGAGCATGAGTGATGCAGCATCAACAGTTAAGACACTTCAAGGCTTAAGTGAGAAGGTATTAGGCTAATTGTCACTTCATCAATTTCTAGCTAGTCACTGCGTCCTGTTGATTCTTCCATGAAAGAGTCTCATATCTTTTTTTATTTTATTTTATTTATTCATTTGACACAGAGAGACGCAGCGAAAGAGGGAACACAAGCAGGGGGAGTGGGAGAGGGAGAAGCAAGTTTCCCGCTGAGCAGGGAGCCTGATCGGGGCTGAGCGGGGCTCGATCCCAGGACCCTGGGATCATGACCTGAGCTGAAGGCAGATGCTTAACGATTGAGCCACTCAGGCACCGCAAGAGTCTCATATCTTTATCTGCCTTTTCATTCTGCTTACCAACCTCAGATCTGATTTATTAAAATCACCTTCTTGCAATTCTCCCAGCTTCTGGTTTCTTATCTCACCAAATCCGTTTGCTCACCATTACCAGCTTAGCCATCCTAGAATACACAATAGCTCAAAAACCATCCATCAGTAACTCCCACTTTCCCACCAGTCTCGACTCTGGAATTCCTACCTCCTTGCCTTTGTTCGGGTTGCTTCCCAATTTGAAAAAAAGCCCTCTCTGCCTTTTTTTTTTCTTTATAGGATTTTATTTTTAAGTGATCTCTACACCCAGCCCAACGTGGGGCTCAAACTCACGACCCCAACGTAAGAGTCGCACGTTCCACCGACTGAGCCAGCCAGGCACCCCTCTCTGCCTATTTCAACCCCTCTCACCATCTACTGCTCATTCCCCTTCCTGAAGTGCAGAGGGTTGAGTTAATTACACTCTTTGTGGCTCAACATCGTAACCTATCCTTGCACTGTTCTTTTATTACAACATGTAATCGAGTTCCAGAAAAGGAGAAAAAACACAAGTGGAGAGGAAATGATCAGAGAAATAACACAAGAATGGTTCTATGACCTAAGGGACATAAATATCCATATAGAAAGAGTTCACTGCGTAGCCAGCCCAATGAAGGAAAAAAAACCATGACAAACAAGCAAACGAATAAACCAAAAAACACCCTTATGTTTTCGAGGAATCAAGGATAAGGAGAATAACCTAAAAGCTTCTTGGGATAGCGGGAAAGGGGGTACCAAATAGCAAAAATACACTAGAACCTAGAAGTGAAGTGAAGCCATAACAATTTATAGAGTTTTTTCCAACCTAGCATTGTGCGACTAGTCAGTCTGAAGAGTGAACAAAGACCATTTAAGGTATCAAACGTCTCAAAAATTTTACCTCTCACCTTTCTGAGGACATACTTCACCCATAAGAAGAAGTAAAGCAAGAAAGAGGAAAACGTGGGAGCCATGTTTCCCACGTCACCATAATATGTTATATACTATCTACTGTATTTAGAGAATTCACTTCACAGAAAATTATACTGAGAGGATGTCAGACAGCTTGGTAAAACCTGGTAGTGACAGGTACAAACGGAAAACTAAGGAAATAAAAATAAAGCAATTTGGGGCACCT
>CM052884.1:12878336-12896389 GCA_028534135.1 Potos flavus | reverse complement strand
AAGTAAAGCAAGAAAGAGGAAAACGTGGGAGCCATGTTTCCCACGTCACCATAATATGTTATATACTATCTACTGTATTTAGAGAATTCACTTCACAGAAAATTATACTGAGAGGATGTCAGACAGCTTGGTAAAACCTGGTAGTGACAGGTACAAACGGAAAACTAAGGAAATAAAAATAAAGCAATTTGGGGCACCTAGGAGGCTCAGTCGGTTAAGCGTCCAACTTATTATCATTTTGGCTCAGGTCATGATCTCACAGGGTTGTGAGATCGAGCCCCGTGTCTGGCTCCTGGCTCAGTTGGGAGTCTGCTGGAGATTCTCTCCCTCTCCCTCTGCTCCTCCCCCTGCTCGTGTGCTCACGCTCACTCTCTCTCAAGTAAGTAAAATCTTAAAAAATCTTAAAATAAAAAAAAAAAAAAATATATATATATATATATATATATATTTAAAAAAAGCAGTTTCCCAAGGAAAAGCAGAAGGTCGTGTGAGAAAACAATAGCAATTACCTCATAGTGTATTGGTTGGAACAGCAAGGAGCAAAATCATTTACACACCGAATAGTGATTTGGGGGGGGGGGGGGGCGCGACGGACACTCAAGTAACCGTAGTGGGAGATATGGTATAGGAAGGAGGGAGATAACCAATCCTTTTCTACAACACCTGAAGTGAACAGATGACGGATGCTGAAGCAGCAAGAGAAAGCAGTGTAAGTATATGGCGTGAAAGGTGTTAAGAACCCACAAATCTGAGTAGGGCCCACAGAGGAGCTGAAGGCGGCAGAGGCAGGGAGCCAAGGTTTCTGCCAGCCTTCTAGCAAGTCTTTTAAACTTACCAAAAAATCCACCTGCGTTTGTCATTTGGATTTTGTAATAAGTACACTCACTGCATTAAAAACAAATCACAATAAAACAGCAACAAAAAGCCCCCAGCGACAGCTACCCAGGATGTGACAGATCAGGCACTCTGCTAGTCTCATACAACTTCAGGAGTGACTTTAGGACAAAAATGTGGGGATAAATTTTAGTTATCTACTCAAAAAAAGTTAAATACGTTATAACGTATTTTATTCATATGAAGAGTAATAAACACCCACGTCGCACCTACTGCACAGCTCAGAAATGCAAGAGCACTGTCTTTGCGCAATTTCCACGCACCCCTCCCCTAATTATATCCTTTCCTCCATCAAAGGGTTTAAACGTACATTCACTTTCATCCAGCAATTCCACTGCTAGGAATTTACCCTACAGACCTGAACAGCGTAATCGGTCTGGGTAAGTCTAGAAATAGTGTGAACATCCATCGAGAAACTAAATAAATTACGGAATAGCCAAGTGACAGCACAATGCGCAAAGCTGTTTTTTCTTTATTTGAACTTTTACAGTGTAGGTTTATCACTTTTATTTAAATGAGTAAATTTAAAATCATTCATACAGATCAGCTATGAGAAAAGGGTTCATTTTCTTGTTTTCTTTAAAGTCCTACAGCACTTAGAGTGTGTACCCAAGAATCTAAAACAACGTATGCTATCTGCCTGTGTTAACTAGTTCACCTGCATGCATGTTCTCTTCTCAAATACAACTACAAGCTCCTTGCAGGCCGTTGTTTCGGGTTTCTTATCTCACTCAATACTTAAAGCACTCAATACAGAGCCTCTTAGCCAGCATAATGAACACTTTGCAAAAATACTACGCTTACTGTAAAACATTCAAATATCCCATAAAGTTCAAGTCCTCTAAACCTGCGCCCTCAGAAATCACAGCAATTTAGTGGGTAGTCAATTTTTTCCCCATGAATGTTAAAAAAATTTTTTTACAACTGAATTGTTTTTTAGAGAAATAAGGTGATACTGTATACAGTATGCAATTATCTTTTAAACTTAGTATTCATTAGACAGTTTTCCACTTAAGTATATGTACACTGAACTCATTCTGCAGAGCATTCCATTATGGGGACTAGAGTAGGCAGAATGAGGATTCCCTGTCCCCCAGCCCCAAGATGTTTATTCACACCCCAAAACCCAGAAACTGAATGTTATTTTACTTGGTAAAAGGAACTTCGCTAATGTGACTGCGGGTGTGGATCTTGAGAGGGGGGATCTATCCCGGACTATCTGGACAGGCCCAATCTAATCACATGAGTCCTTAAAAGCAGAGAACCTCAGAGAGAGAAGGCTGAAGGGGGAGGAAAGAAATCCAGGAGCCGAAGGGTGCGGCTGACCACTAGAAGCTGGGATACCAGGCGCTGACAGCCAGCAAGGACACGGGATCTTAATCCTACAACTGGCAGGGAACTAAACTCTGCCAAATCCAAATAAAAAAAGGAACTGGGTCTTCCCCCAGGGCCTACTGGAGGAACTACAGACCTGCCGACACCCTCATCTAGCCGGATGGCACAAGTGTTGGACTTCTGACCTTCAAAACTGTAACAGAATAAACTTGTGCTGCTTTAAGCTGCTAAATTTGTAGTACTTTGTCATGGCAGCAAGAGAATACAAACACATGGACATATCATAATTTCTTACTGCTGGACATGTGAGTTGATGTGACCTGTGAGTCGAATTTTTCACTACTGCAAATAATGCTGTAAGAAGAACTGCATCTACATCTTTGGGTGCTTATCCGAGTATTTCTTTAGGATAAATCCCTAGAATTGGAATTGCTAGTTCAAACTGTGACCATAATACATTTTGACATATGTCAAACTGTCCTTCCAAAAAATGGGCTAATCTACCCACATCAACACTGAATGTGATGCCTATTTCTCCATAGCAAGTATTACTCAACCATAAAATTTCATGAAGAAAAAAGGGTAATTTTAATTTCAAATAAATATATCCAAGAAAAATCACTTATCTTTTTATTCAGCTTCCCTAATATTCCAGGAGTTACCAATAAATTTTCATGAATGAACAGACAGAAATCTATGTAAGAACATAAAACTGCTTTAGATGTCAAATTAATTCTTTTTAAAGACTTTATTTACGGGGCGCCTGGGTGGCTCAGTGGGTTAAAGCCTCTGCCTTCGGCTCAGGTCATGATCTCAGGGTCCTGGGATCGAGCCCCGCATCGGGCTCTCTGCTCAGCAGGGAGCCTGCTCCCCCCGCCCACCTCTCTGCCTGCCTCTCTGCCTACTTGTGATCTCTCTCTTTCTCTGTCAAATAAATAAATAAAATCTTAAAAATTTCTCTAAAAGAAATTTTAAAATTCTTAAAAAAAAAGAAAGAAAAAAGAAACTACCACAACAAAGCACAGAGAGATTTTAGTGGTTTGGCCTTGCTGGACCACAAAACATAAAGCAAAAAGGATTTTAAGGGCAAAGTGCTGGAAAGGAGAATGGCTTAACCCATCAAGTAATGAGAAGTCATCAGAGTATGAGGCAAAGGAATGGGATGGTCAGGTTTGTGCTGCAGCTCACCTGCGCTGGTAGTAGGGCAAAGAGATGACGATGACAGCCTGAAATAAGGCAGTGGCACTGAGGACAGAGAGGAGGAGACACACTGGATGCAATCATTTAAGAGATCAAATCTATTCCTTTTTTTGAGGGGAGGAGGAGGGCCGAGGGAGAGAGCAAGCGAGAATACCAAACAGACTCCCCGCTGAGCACAGAGCACGACGCTGGAGCCCAGGACCCCAAGATCATGACGTGAGCCGAAATCAAGAGTCGGACTTTCAACCGACTGAGCCACCCAGGCGCCCCCAAATCCATTCTTTCAGCCTACTATGTGCCAGGCAGTGAGGTGCTGTTACAGAAGAAATTGCCCATGAATTTATATAACATTCTCAACTACAGAATCTAAAGCACATTAGAATCTTTTGTTTGCACTGTATTGGCTAACATGTTCAAGGACTCCCTTACTTCTAATTAGTGAACAGATCCCTGTTTTTCCCTACCTGCTGTTAAAAAATTTGATCCCCTCCTTTCTTAGTCTGTATGTCCTCTCTCTACTAGGGCCTTTCCAGTTTGTTTAGCTTCTACCTGGTACCTCCTACCACCCTCAAGTCACCTCGGTCGCCACGTCTGGTTACTAACTGGGCCTCTCCCCTCTGCAATCTAACTTTCCAGTGTCAGGACCCCCTTAGGAGAGAAGACCAGAACACCAGACTCTACTCGCAGCAGCACAAGAGGGCCCCGCTGTCTTATCCCCTCTCATTGTCTCCAACAAGCTGAGGAAAACCCAGTTCTGGGACACACACACAGCATGGGCCTTGGAGCCGGAATGTCTGGCCGCAGCTATGTAATTTTCAGCCAAATCCTTAACCTTGCCATGCCCTGGTTTCTTCATCTGCTAAATGAAAATAAGAGTACCTACTCTTGGGTTATTTGAGTATATACAAGGACAAGATTACACGAGCTAGAAAAAGGAAAGTACTTTGCATGGCATCTCTCACATAGTAAATGCTCAGTAAATAGTCAGCTATTATTGCTTCTTGTGGTTTGGATGTCATCAAGTGCTCTATTCCTTTAGAACACAACTCACAATGGAGTTTGCCAGTCTCTGAACCTGCAGTCTTACCTTGGCACCAGCCAGTTCCTTCATCATAAAGAGAGAATCATCAGCTCGTTCATCATCATCATCCTCATAATTTGGGGACGGAGCTCCCTCTGCTCCTTGCCTCAGTAGGCTGCCACTTCCTCGAGGGTCAAACGGATCGACCACAATGGGCTCAGTACCTTTAATTTCACATCGGCAGAAAGGACAGCCCTGGCCTTCGGATTCCTGCAGAGCAAACGGGAGATGGTCACAGACGCATCTGAAAGTATGGACGATGTGTGTCCACTAGGAAATACATTTCCTCAAGGATGGAAAAAGAAACCAGAAGCTTAACCAGGCCACCCTTTCTCTCCGTAAAGGGTACACAACCCCCAGTCCCTCCGAGACTTGCACGGCAGCGGGGATGGTCTGGAGCCGTACCTGCCAGGACGTGAGACAGGACGTGCACATGAGGTGTCCACAGGGCTCGATTTTCACATCCTTGTCGTTTTCAGCGCATATTTTACACAGTTGGAAGGTGGAGCCCATCTCACAGTATAATTCATATTGTTCCTTTGATAAAAAAAATTGAAGAGATGACTCAGCCAAGTGCAGGTATCTGTCGAACGAATGAATGTCTGCAACCTTAAACACTCACACCGGGAAAACCACAGACTGTTCCTCTCTCTACAAATTCCGCTTGTATGGAAGTGCCCCCACAGTGGTCACTATTCTCTCACCGACACAGAAAGCACACTGTCTTGGTCCTATCTGAAGTCTTTCAGAGAAACCACACACATAAATTCACTAAGCTAGTTGACGGTTTAAAACGTTCAATGTTCCAATCACTTCGTACCGCTCTACTGTCAGTTGTATCAAGTACAAAAGCTTGCCTCCAGAGACACGGTGAGGATGGAAAACAAAACCCACCTGGGTCACTTTGATGTGGTCTTGGGGAGTTGGCTCACATAAGCCTGTCAGGTCGGGATTCTGATTCCGTCCATCTGGAAACAGATAGCTGTAAAAAGAGTAACCAGCCTTGGGGTTTTACTAAAGCCAATTTATAACTGCTTGCTAATACAAATGGTACCTAGGAATTCCCTCATCTAAAAGGGCAACTTTGGGGGCACCTCAGTGGCTCTGTCGGTTAAACGTCCGACTCTTGAGGCTCATGTCGTGACCTCAGGGTGGGGAGACCGAGCCCCAAGCCGTCAGCTTCACGCTCAGCACAGAAGTCTGCTTGAGATGCTCTTTCTCCCTCGGCCCCTCCCACTGCTCGTGCACACTCTCTCAAATAAATAGGCTACTCTGCATAAGTACAAAGGTAAGGGGTGCCTGGGTGGCTCAGAGGGTTGGGCCTCTGCCTTCGGCTCCAGTCATGATCTCAGGGTCCTGGGATCAAGCCCCGCATCGGGCTCTCTCCTCGGCGGGGAGCCTGCTTCCTCCTCTCTCTCTGCCTGCCTCTCTGCCTACTTGTGATCTCTCTCTCTCTGTCATATAAATAAATAGAATCTTTAAAAAAAATAAGTACAAAGGTAAATCTTTGTACTTATCAAAGATAAATACTTCAAAAAATAAATAACACAGAACAGTTCCAAAAAGATATTCTCCATACAATGATACTCCTTCTCTAGGCCACAATGGCACAGCCTTTATCTTTAAACTAAGTGGCTGACAAACTTTTTCTGTAAAGGGCCACACAGTAAATATTTTAGACTTTGCAAGCCATAGACGTCTGTGTCATATATTCTTCTTTGGTTGTTATTTTTAAAGTAACACTGTAAAAGGGAAACCTATCTTAGTTCCAGGCAATACTGCAACAGCTAGCTTATGGGCCATAGTTTACCAACCCCTATTTTAATCTATGGATGGCCACAAAATACAAATTATTAATTTATTTTTATTTTATTTTTTATTCTATTTTAAGTAGGCTCCCGTGGAGCCTGACACGGGGCTCGATCTCACGATCCTGAGATCAAGACCTGAGTTGAGATCAAGAGTTAGACACTTAACCACTAAGTTACCTCAGTGCCCCCAAATTCTTTAAGCACCATTTGTTTTCGGCAGAGGCCTAAAATCCCCTTGTTTACGGGGTATTTAACATTGGGAGACATCAATTTAAAAGAAATGTAACAAGAAGCAAAGTGAGCCCCTGAGATCATCTACCAGGAAGCCCGGAGTGTCGGCCTGCTGATGTTTGGGGAAGCACCCCCTTCAGCCCCAATGCTGCTGCAGAACGTGATGCATGATGGAAAATGGACTCTCCTCGTTGCTTCAAAACACAAGTAGCTTTCTGACAGCTGGTCAACTGCTACTATTTTCTAGTATTTTTAGTGACTAGCAAGTGATAATCAGTTTGAGTTCCCAAAGGAATAGCATTCTGGAATAAATAAGAACTTAGTCATAAATATTAGCATAGATTATAAAAGCCCAAAGCCTGAAGAAATACTGCCAAACCAAAATGCTTAGGGCAG
The DNA here is from genome assembly GCA_028534135.1 of Potos flavus. Lineage (NCBI taxonomy): Eukaryota > Metazoa > Chordata > Mammalia > Carnivora > Procyonidae > Potos > Potos flavus. The sequence continues at coordinate 12,889,441 of CM052884.1, read as the reverse complement.
ATGAAGGCCACTGAGACTGCCGTTATTAAAAACATCTAATCACTCTAATGCGTGCTAGTTAAATAACTGGTAACATTTCCTGCTAATTGGCATATTTTCAAATATAGACTTGAAAATAAGTCATCTTATTTTCGTCTGGAAAAGAAGAAAGATACAGTTCACGCATGGTAATAACTAAAGCACTAGAGAAAAATCATTTCACTCAAAGAATTCTTTTAAATAACAAGAAAAGTCCTACGGAGCCTGAAGGTCAAAATAATACAACCTGTTAATATGTTTCTTGAATCAAAAAAAAAAAATATGTTTCTTGAATCTTCAACCATGAAGACACCCGGAATCAAGTCATATGATCAAGTTTTACAAGCCCTAAGCTCCTGGACTCCAGCAAGGGGCAAACAGCAGATACTCACAAGCCTTCCCTGAAGCCGTCAATCAGGGCTTGGAAGAGAGGTTTATTGTGAGGGATCGTCTGCAGAATGTTCCCGTCAGCAGTGACATACCCAATAGCCCACTGACCCAGACGGGTGCAGCTCAGCCGGAAAATGTAACTGAGAACAGAGATGAACAGAACCGTTTACGTGCTTGTATTAGGGTGGAAGGCAAGACAGAGACAAAAATCAACTGGACCATCAATAATAGATTCCACAGTGACTCCAGACCAAAAGCGAAAAAATACGTAAGCTCAATTCTTAAGGGGCTTGAAAGCATTTATCAAATCATAAGATCTGAATAAGTCAATTCCTCTGGTAAACAGACATCAATCCCAGAGCAGCAACGGGGCCACTGGGAAACTAATCCAAGATCATGTTTCCTCCATCCTGGCAGAGGTCACAAGAGAATAAAATTCAGGAGAATAAACCTCTTCACTTCACGGCACTGACCTGCCCGGTTTGTGAATGAACTTCTGGAGCCGAGCTTTCACTTCGTCGTACGTCAGGAAAGCCATGTAACCAGGATGAGTTACGGCCAGACTGTTCCAGTTCCTGAGCAAAGAGGACCAGGGCTGAGGGAACAAGAGCTCAATCAGACCACTGGGCTCCTCAGCAACGAAGAACAGAAGGAAAACCACCTCGATTCTCCATTCATTGTCACAAATTTTCAATTACATTGTCACTTTGAGGGAAATATGTTTGAGAGCTAAGAACTTAGAAAAGCTAAGAAGAAACAAATAATATGCTTGTACAAAGAAATTTCATTATAAAATGAAATTCAAGACATTTCACAGCAGTTCTAACCAACAGCAGGGTCTCACATGCACAACTAAGAAGTTGCAAATAAAGGCTTATGCAAGTTGGCATACACGCATTATCTTTACAGAAAGAAAGAAATTAGTTCTTTCAGAAGCATCGATGCACCTCAATAATAAGTCAAGAATTTCAATACAATAGGAGAAAAGGCTGGAAACATATGCAAATGTCCAACAACAGGAAACTGATTAAATAGATCATATTATACCCATATTCTGGACGTTCTACAACCATTTAAATGATGCAAAAGAAGAATATTTAAAAGAAATTATAAATGTGAGGGGAAGAAAGCAGATTATATAGTTAATATTTTTAACAATAAATAGATAAAAATGTAGTGATTTTTTTGCTTATAATATCTACACTAAAAATACTTTTATATAATATGTAAACTCCCAAATGTTTATTTTTTTTAAAAAGCTCTCTCTTCAGAAAAGTAGCAATTAGTTTAGCCAACATTTTATCCTACCTGAAAGAGTCGTGTGAAGATGTCAAATTCAAAAACTGAAATATAATCATTGCAGGTCAGATCAATAGTGGATTTCAGAGCCATGGCCTCGAGCCCAGAACTGATGGGATGCACTTCATGAAGGGCCTGTCGGAAACTCTTCCAAGGGACTATTGTCCTAGATGGGGGAGCAGGGGTGGAAGGGAAGGCACAGAGTGAGATAACAGAAAATTCTGGGCATTGCTATAATTAATAACCAAGAAAGCCACATTATGGTCTCAATATCAAGTTCAATTCTCTTAAAGAAGCTAAGTTATATTTTAGATTGAGAACAGAAAGGGAATAAATGATGTATTTCTTAACTTTCTTTTTTTTCTTTTTTTTTAAGATTTTATCCATTTATTTGAAAGAGAGAGAAAGTGAGAGAGAGAGCATGAGAGGAGAGAAGGTCAGAGGGAGAAGCAGACTCCCCGCGGAGCTGGGAGCCCGATGGGAGCATAAGTTTAATTCATAAATCTGTCTATATAATGTGGGACTCGATCCCGGGACTCCGGAATCATGACCTGAGCTGAAGCCAGTCGCTTAACCAATTGAGCCACCCAGGCACCCTAACTTTCTAATAAGGAAATTAGTAACAGGAATCTTTTCCCACTACTCTTTGGCAATATGTCACAAACTAATTCCCTTTCTCATCTTTCTTCACACATCTGTTCTCTTTAGAGAAAAGTGGAAAGAGAGAGGAGATTACTCTTTTTATATAAATGTCATCTGAGGCCAGGCCTTCACTAACTTAAAAGCTTACGTTTAAACTAACTTTTTAAAAGCACATAAAACATTCTGAGTTCTTTGAGGAACTCACAATCTCAAGGCCTAGACAGGCAGAAATAGGCTTAAGGCACAGGAAGAACACTGTTCTGATAGGGAGGAGGAATAAATTATTAATGTAAGACTGATTAAACCCCAGATAAGGCTAGCACAAGATACTATGGGATTTCTATTTCTCAAGATCTTTACGTAAACACAAGCTCATTGACTCTGAAAAGTTTATGTACTCACTGCCTAAAAATTAAGAGATAAAGTGGCATTTTGAACTATTTTCTAATGGAGTTATTAAGTTAAAAGGAACAAAGTTAAATTTATTTCCATCCCCTTTAACTAAGTTTTTAAATCACTAATTATTCTGTATCTTATTAAGCATATTTTTAAAAAGAAGGCATCTAAAGGGAAATTTATATTAGGATCTGTATATGCAACTAAAAAGTTGTATTGCTATTTTTTTCAGTTCCTTGATCCAAAATTTCAGAGGATATACAAGAACATTTATATTAATACTTAAAAGCATAAGTTTAATTCATAAATCTGTCTATATAATTTAAAACTTCTCTACATCAAAAGACAATATAACAAAGTAGAAAAACTAGCCATAGACTAGGAGAAGATAATTTGTAATATAAGTAACTAACAGTCAGTATCTTTCAATAGGAAAAAGACAAGTTACTCAGTACAGAAATGGACAACTTAGGAACAGGAACAGGCAAGTCAGAATAAGAATCCCAACTGGTCATAACTGTAAAAAGATGCTCAATCTCCTTTGTCATCAGGAATATAAATCAAAATATGATACCCAAGTCACACTACCCGTGTTAGCCAGACTGCGGAGCTAAGGAACTTGTGTACACTACTTATAGGGATATAAACTGGTATAACCACTTTGGAAAGCAATTAGGCAGTATTTGGCAAAGCAGAGGACGTGAAACCCCCTGATTCAGCTATTTCACTCCTAGGCATGTAACTGTGAAGAAGCTCTTGCATATGAAGACAAATATAATTTTGTTCACTGCGGCACAGTTTGTGAGAGCAAATAATGTGAAACATAAACATCTATTAACAGTACAATGGATGGGGAGAGAAACAGACAAATATTCAATATAAGAGCATGGGTATCAGCTGAATCTGCAAAGCTTTCTTTAAAAAAACAGAAACGAGAAAACCCCCAAAACATGGGGAGGTAGGTACAATAGTGTCCCCCTTATCTGCAAGGGATACTTTGCAAATCCTCAGTGGATGGCTGAAAAGGCAGATAGTACCAAACTCTATATATACTATGGTTTTTCCTATACGCACACACCTATGATAAAGTTTAATTTATAAATTAGGCACAGTAAGAGATCAACAGTAATAAAGTAGACCAATTATAACCAATATACTGTAATGAAAGTTACGTGAATGTGGGCTTTCTCTCTCGCAGCCTCTCACTGTGCCGTACACACCCTTCTAGTCATGATGAGGTAAGATGCCTACGTGACGAGATGAAGTGAGGGGAGAGACGCAAGCATGGCGACAGAGCGTTAGGCTACTATTGACCTTCTGATAATACACCAGGGGGACCATCTGCTTCTGGACCACAGCTGACCTCAGGTTAACCGAAACCACGGAAAGTAAAACTGCCGATAAGGGGGGCCTACTGTACACACATATTCATTCTTTTTCTCTACGCTTTCCCATGGTATAATTATTTCTTTAATTAAAAAAATAAACGGGCACCCGGCAGGCTCACTTGGTAGACCACGCGACTCTTAATACTGGGGTTGGAGTTTACGTAATAAAAAAAAAAAAAGTTAAAAGATCAAAAACAATTAAGCAGAAGGCCACAATATAAGCTTTAGTTCCTCACAGTTCAAATTCATTATTTTGAGGGGCACCTGGGTAGCTCAGTGGTTAAGCGTCCGACTCTTGAGTCTTATGCAGGGCCTGATCTCAGGGTTTGTGAGTTGAGACCAGCAATGGGCTCCATGCTGGGAGCCTACCAAATTCATTATTTTGAGACTTACTTTTCCCCAAAAGCTTTCCTCCAAAATTCTGCAGCATCTGCTTTAGTAATCCGAAATGTGTCTCCTTGAAAGAGTCCACTTGGAAAGATTCCTTTTAGTTCTGCCAGCATGTGGCTGAAGATCAGGGACAGTTTGGTCAGGTTTCGCCTACAAATGATCAGAAGTGCAATAATTAAACACATAAAATTACTTTTATTTTAAATACACTGAATTCACATCAGGTATGTAATTAATGTGAACATGAACATACATTTACAAAGAACCTCTTCAAAAACACTTTCTGGCAAATATTATTCAGAGATATATAAAACTAGGAAAGAGGAAGGAATGTGCTGTTGAGGCTATTTACTCTAATTTTTATCTTTGTTCAAAGGGCTTCAGAAACTGTTTTTGTTATAACATATGAAAGATTCAGATATAGGGAAGACTGTTGCATTCACTAGGTCCTATTCCCCCCATTCAAAAAGCTGTTGTATAGTAAACTGAAAATTTTAACAATAATTTATTTTAAGGCTTTTAATCTCAGGTTAATCAGGTCTAATACCTCTGAGTATTAACTAACATGAACAAATCTACTTTTTGAGGATAACCTAGATCTGACAATGCAATAAATAAAGGTACAAACTTGTACACTGATATAATCATTCACTAACAAAAGAAAGGAAATATTTAAAAAGCAAAATACGTTATTTCTGCTTTGCATAGCTATTCTGGATTTTTAAAAAAGATTTTATTTATGTGAGAGACAGAGAGAGAAAAAGAGAGCGTGTGCGTGCATGAATGGGGGGAGGGGCAGAGAGCAGGGAAGCCCAATGTGGGGCTCAATCCCAGGACCCTGGGGATCATGACCTGAGCCAAAGGCAGACACTTAACTGGCTGAGCCACCCAGGATCCCTGCTATTCTGGATTTTAAAGCTAATCATATCACTCATCCAAATTAAAAAATCGATTAATAAATTACAATTCTCAATTTCAATATCCAGACCTAACAAGTATTTTCACTTAAATCAGACCTTAAAGAGGTTAAGTTTTACCAAAACAACTCTTCCTTTACCAAAACTGAAATGCTAGTATCCAAACCATGTGACAATTTCTACCTAAGTGCATATGCTATTGCTATGCTTTACCAATTAGTGAGCTTTATTCTAATAACCTCATAAAGATGCCACAGAGAATAATGTAGAGAGTTATGGAATAACTATGTTATACACTTGAAATTAATGTAACACTGTGTGTCAACTATAACTCAATTTAAAAAAAAAGGTGCCACATAGTACCAATTTAACACACCAGATGACGCCTCTACTTTTAGGTATGTCCTTTAATCATATTATCTTTCTTATCTGTAATGTGCTGCCACACAGAGCAAGATAGACAAATGCTTTAGATACTGTTATATGCCAAACCAGCTACCGTCTGTGCTTATTTTCCCCTTGTTTCAATCATTAGTATTTTTATATTCAAAAGTCTATTCTTCTCTTAAGTGGATTATAAAATTTCAAGTCAATTCATGATCAAATTTGAGTACCTAAAAATTCTCTTTCATTGAGAGATTGTTCTCTTTTCTCCTACATAAAATGCTGCACCAAAGACACTTGGTCTTTCTAGCCCTGATTCTTGTGCAAAATGCTACTGAAATCTTTCCAGTCAGCTTTCAACAAATCAGCTTCAGTTCTCTGAGATCTGTCTTCTTGCACTTTAGCAAGTTATTCTTTCTAGTTTCCGATTTGTTTTCTGAAAGCACTACAAAAGTGATAATATATTCTTTGAAGACAGTCTAAAATAATTCATATGCTAAGTAGATCAAGTGTGAGATAGGAAGAAAAACACTTATCCAATCCCTAAGCTCCCTTAACCGTTGTCCTCCTTATACTTTGAGATCCTTCAATTACGGCTTGTTAGAACTTTTACTATTTTATCAAAAAATAAAAAACGGGGCGCCTGGGTGGCTCAGTGGGTTAAGCCTCTGCCTTCGGCTCAGGTCATGATCTCAGGGTCCTGGGATCGAGCCCTGCATTGGGCTCTCCGCTCAGCGGGGAGCCTGCTTCCCCCTCTCTCTCTGCCTGCCTCTCTGCCTACTTGTGATCTCTTTCTGTCAAATAAATAAAATCTTTAAAAAAAATAAACAAAAAACGGAAAGACCAAGAATATATCACAGAATGGGGCACCTGGCTGGCTCAGTAAGTAGACCTTACAACTCCTGATCTCAGGGTCATGATTTTGAGCCCCACAACGGGGATAGAGATTACTTAAATATTTAAAAAAAGAAAGAACTATGCTAAACAGTACAGAACAATGTATGATATGACCAAAAAGATATATCTCACACAAAAAGATATATATCTCAAGGTTACCACAGAGCTTTTTTTGGACTCTTACAATGTTGTCCTCTCTTGGTTCTCCTCCTGGCTTTTGTCTTTCCCTGGCTTTTCTTCCTATTCTCTTAACAGAGTTATTTCCCAAGAATATGCTCTCCACTACTTTCCTTTCTTTTTCCATGCACTCTCTTGACTCTTCCTTCACATTCTCAAGCTTCAGAAACTACTCTGCAAGCGATTCCCAAATCTCAAGCCTTGGTAGCTCTCCAACTGCCAACCACATTCCTCCACTCAAATGCTAGCACCTCAGAGCAACATGTTCAAAATTAAATCAATCTCCCTTCTCAAATCTGTTCTTCAGGTTCTCTTTAATGACAACACGGTCTTCTCACAAATTCAAAACCTTAAAGTCATCTTGGTTTCTTCCATTTCCCTTATTGTCCATATCGGATTTATATGTCAATTTGCTGACCACTGCTGTCTTCCTGCCTTTATATAATATTATTATTCTAATATAAGTTCCTCGCTACCTTCCCCCACCTACTCCACAATGCAAACTTCAGTCTTCCAACAGACACACAAACAGATGCTCAACATCATTCATCATGAGCTATCACCTCTCACCTACCAGAATGGTTAAAATCAACAACACAAGAAACAACAGGTGTTGGTGAGGAGGTTGACTAGAATTGAACTGGAACAGTCTCTGGAAAACAGTATGGCGGTTCCTCGGAAAGTTAAAAGTAGAACTGACCTACAATCCAGTAATCGCACTACTGGTTCTTAATCCAAAAAATATAAAAACACACGCACTTCTGTGTTTACAGCAGCATTATTTACAATAGCCGAACTATGGAAGCAGCTGAACTGTCCAGATGAATGGATAAAGATGTGGTATATATATGTATGTAAATGGAATATTATTCAGCCATAAAAAGTGAGATTTTGCCATTTGCAATAACATGGATGGAAGGAGAGGATAATGCTAAGTGAAATAAGTCAGTCAGAGAAAAACAAATACCCTATGATTTCACTCATATGTGGAATTTAAGAAACAAGTGAGCAAAGGAAGAAAAGAGACACACAATACAAGGAACAGACTCCTAACTCTAGAGTACAAACTGGTGGCTGCCAGAGGGGAGGTGGGGAGGGGAGGGGTGGATTAGGTGAAGGGGATTAAGAGTGCACTGATCGTGATGGGCGCTGACTCAGGGAGAGAACTCTGAATCACTACCTCGTGCACCTGACACTAATACAACACTTTGCTAACATACTGGATTAAAATAAAACATTCAATAATAATAATAAAAAAGACTTGAGTCTTCAGTCTCCTCCTCTACAGGTCTAATCAGGCCACATAACTGCCCTTTTAAAAAATTATTTGTTTGGGGCGCCTGGGTGGCTCAGTGGGTTAAAGCCTCTGCCTTCGGCTCAGGTCATGATCTCAGGGTCCTGGGATCGAGCCCCGCATCGGGCTCCCTGCTCAGCAGGGAGCCTGCTTCCTCCTCTCTCTCTGCCTGACTCTCTGCCTACTTGTGATCTCTCTCTGTCAAATAAACAAAATCTTTACAAAAATTTTTTTGTTTATTTATTTAGGAGAGAGAGCGAGCGAGCGAGCACGAATGGGGTCAGGCATAGAGAAGCAGACTCCCCGCTGAGCAGGGAGCCAAGATTATGACCTGAGCCGGCAGTCGATTAACCGACTGAGCCACCTAGGCGCCCCTAACTGCCCTTTCAGGAGGGAAAATAACAATTTCCACAGTGCCAGCGGGACAAAACCCAAACTCAGCCTTGATCTGAAGACTTTCCACTGCCCTAGATCTAACCTACCTTTCTACCTAACTTCTTACTTCGTCAGGAATATATTCTAGCCAAACTGAATATGTCATCTTTTCTTATACATACTGCCCTCACTCACTTTCCCACCTCTGAGCCTCTGCTTATCTGTTTCCTCAGTCTCAAAGAAGACGCAGCTTAAATGTCATTTCCTAAGAAGCCGGCTAGAAGTAATAAGCCAGTAAAATACCCACAGCGTATTTGCTGAAGTTCTCAGACCGTCTGAACCCATCTTGTGCTTTAGCTATCTGTGCACACAAGGGCTAAATCCATTTCTAATGTGTATTTATATCCCATAGGGCATCTGGCACAATTTCTAACCTTCATGATACCTTCCGAAAATACTGAGTGCCTACTATGTGCTTGCTAGGCAACAGGGATGGATACAACAGTGAACAAAACAAAATTGCTGGTTTTATGGCATTTACATTCCCATAGGAGAGCATCAGGTGATGGGAGAAAAGTGCTTTGAAGAAAAACAGCAGAGTATGAGAAGAGAGTCGTGTAGGGTGCTGTTTTAGAGAAGGTGGTCTTGGGAACCTCTCTCCAAGAGCAGATTCTTAAACCAAGTATGGAGTGGGTACAAAGTGAGACTGGGATGACCTAGCCATGTCGGCATCTTTTCAAATAAATTTCCAGTCAGATCTACCAAGTGCCCGGCATTATGCTGGATCAGAAATAAAATACACACACCAAAATAATAATGGACAGAAAGCTATTTTAATATGTGAAGCAAGCCACGAGAAGAGGGAAAGTTATTGACCACAAGGATGTAATGGGACCAGGTACGTAAGAGCTGTTCAAAGTGCTGACTGAAATAGACACTGAAAATCAATTTGAGACACTTTCCTACTCAAGGATGCATTCCCCCAAAAAGCCAGCTTACATTTCTTAAAACCACCAGAGATGTGCACCATAAGCATCACACTTCTTAAAAGGAAATTAAGCATCTATAAAATCCCATGGGTCAGAGCATTTTGTAACTGATCTGGGTTGAAATTCTGTTCAATAACATTTGAAGACCATGGGCTTATAGTTGAGTGTCCGCCGTGTACAGGGCTGAATTTAATCAGCAGAATCTGTCCAAACATGTCATCTTAGAACACTGCGGCATGATGGATGCTTAGGCTTATGACAAGGTAAGCAATACTTCACAAAATTCTGTCAGCAGTTACTTCAATTCATACGCTACGTTCTAACAATTCTCCGAAGATCCACAAAGGAACATAACTCTTCTATTTTTTTTTTTTTTTTTTTTTTCATAAATACCCTGAAGACAAAACTTCTCTCAAGTTCCAGCAGTAGCAAGTAATACAGGTCTTTCTTTAACTCAGTATTTGGAGGAGGAGGTCATTTTTATTTAACGCCAAACATCTACATCTAAGTAACCACAAATTCTACCCTATAGCTTCCACCTTCCTCTTCTCTTTGCTCACAACTTCCTCGTAATCAAATGCTGATTCAGTATGCAGTGTCAGTTTTTGTTTTTGGGTTTTTAAGTTCAAGACCAGTGTCAATTCTTTTCTCCCTACCTCAGGTCCTATTCTAAAAGCTGACAGACCTTTTTTGTACCTCAGGCCTAAAGCAATGGTTACATCTTCTGGGTATAATTTCAGCTAGTAGGGGCTAAGATTTCTATGTCACAAATACACAGGTACATTAAAGATTAAAGAAGCAATTATAGTTCCTGTTTTAGCTTCTAAAGTCGAAAGATAAATACAACTTGAGAGGAATTACAATCAATTCTACAATTCAAACAAGAAAGTGTTGAAAAGTAGCCTTTATATGAATGAGATAAACAGAAACTTCTTCAAATGATTCCAACTGATGAACTTACTACTGCACAAAATACTGAAAAACAAACTATCTTGTAACTCATAGCCACAGAGTTCTTTGCAGAGAAAGAGGAAATGGAAAAAAGAACATAGTGTGGGGAGATAAATTAACCCTTTCTATTAAAATGTATTTATTAACATTTAAGACTGAGAATAGTACCATTCTTCCTTGCCTAATGAGAATGTTCCAACCCTTCAAGTACAGCAACAATATTATGAAGAAAAGGACTGTTGAGAAATCAACATTAAGAGATTGAGATCTTCTAGGAAAAAAATATGACTTATAAAACAATTAGTCCAATGTATTCATAAAGATATTCTCATTTGGGGCGCCTTTTCTGGAAACTCCATTTTAATTGAGATAAATTCTAGAACTGACGAGCTTACTCTGTTTATTCTTTCTACAAGAGTTATCTAAAAACAATGTATGATGATACTAGAGAAGACTAGATAGAGATCTAAAATGTATTTCTTGGGATGCCTAGTAGGCTCAGTTGGTAGAGTATGTGACTCTTGATCTCGCGGTTGTGAGTTCGAGCCCCACATAGTTGGATATAGAGATTACTTAAAATTAAAATCCTTAAAAATAA
>CM052884.1:12831093-12864705 GCA_028534135.1 Potos flavus | reverse complement strand
AATTCTATTTAGTGCACACTACTTCCAAAATATAGAAAGGTACTTGGGGGGGGGGTAGGACAAAGAAAAAATGGTTAGCAGAAGGAAGAATCACCTTTTGAAAATGCTTTTTAAACTCGTGACTTAAAAAGAAGCTTTTTCCCTTATAAATCATAAGGGAATTATAAATTCTTTTTTTAAATATTATTTATTTATTTGAGAGCGCTAAAGGGGGGAGGGCGGGAGGAAGGGAGAGAAAGAATCCTCAGGCAGACTGCCAACTGAGCCGGACATAGGGCTCAATCTCATGACCCAGAGATCATGACCTGAGCCGAAACCAAGAGTCAGATGCTCAACCGACTGAGCCACCCTGGCACCCCATAAATTCTTTTATAAATTATATCCCATTAAAAAAAATCAACACCTTCCTGTTCTAATGATATAAGCTAATTCAAAATAAAAAACATAGTACAGACCTAAAATACAGCCAGGATGATGCTCTATTCCAGAGGTGGGCAACCTACAACCTCCAGCCTTTTTTTAAACCTGCAAGCTAAGAACAGCTTTTACATTTTTAAAGAGTTATAAAACAACAGCAAAGAAAACAAGACTAAGTGGGTCCAGCAAAGCCTAAAACATTTACTGTCTGTCCCTTGACAAAGTTTGCCAACCCCTGCTCTACTTCCTAACAGAATTTTGAATCTCTCACCAAATTAAATATTTTAATACTTCCGAGCTGACACTGAAGGCAATTTATAGGATTTCTCTCTCTCCACTCCCCTGCCCTTGTCTCTTACTAGCCACTTTCTTCACACACAAGTATTTACACAAATATTAATTACAATATACTAGGCTAGCACAAAAAAACCCCAGAGGCCGACCATGTCTTTTGTTAAATAACAAGTGTTCTAGCACAAGCATTTTCCCAACAATGAGTTTAAGTTCCACAATGGATTAGTAAATCGGGCCTATGTTGACCAGAACCCATGACTTACGCCAACTTCTCCATCTGCACATATTCAATATTGGGGGAGGGGAGGACACCAACAGTTCCCAGTGCTAAGTCAATAAATTGATTATTAATAGGCTGGAATAACATTCACCTAGCTTCAATAACAAGAACAAAACAGGAAAGAGAAGGTGACTTAGAACCAAATTCAGTAAGTGTGTGGGACACTTGTGGATTTGAGTTAAGTTCTTTACCACTTACATAATACCACATGAAGATAAAGAGGGTTACTGACACACTCTAATAATAAAAAAGTGAAAAAAGACCATCTCTGCAAGCACAGAAGAGATAGTTCAATCTAATACGAAAGTACTCAAAATCTGGAAAGCAGTATGAACCTATTAGATGAATACACCAGAAAGAACTAAGTTTTATTTCAGCATGACTACTAATATGTGATATGGGGCACAGAAGAGTACTAAAAATTACCTTCCAGGACAAGCAACACAAGAGTAACACATTCCTCGGGGCACCTGGGTGGCTCAGTAGGTTAAAGCCTCTGCCTTCGGGTCAGGGTCCTGGGATCGAGCCCCGAAACGGGCTCTCTGCTCAGCAGGGAGCCTGCTTCCCCCTCTCCCTCTGCCTGCCTCTCTGCCTACTTGTGATCTCTGTCAAATTAATAAAATCTTAAAAAAAAAAAAAAAAAGAATAAGACATTCTTCACCCAACACTAGAAAGGAAAAGCTAGTCACCCACTTTCCCTGAAACTATCAAAACCTGAAAAGCACTCAAATTGAGTCCTCTTTATTCTTCCCAATTAAATGCTCTGCAGAAAAAATCAAAGATCCATACTCATACTTTAAGAAATAAAGGAATAAAACTTAAAGAAGGGTCTTACTTCAACTACTTTACAGAGATTCAAAAGTTTGAGAAAAAGTTGATTATTTTTAAGGAAAGGTCTCTAGTCAATAGTTTTGATACGCTGCATACACACATCTTACACGAGAAACCAAAAATACAAATGTTTTCTCTATTCCAGGAGAACCTCAGTCCTTAGTTATAAATCCTGAAAATGCAACCCTACAAACTGCAGATACTGAATACATTTGTTTTTTTTTAAGGTGTCAATGAATTCAAAGTTTCCCTTACATGCCTTTCTGTAATAGTTTTCTTATGACTTCTAATAAGGAAATTAGCACTACACCAACAATATAATGAATATACAAATACTTGTATCATTAATTACAGTACCAATTATTTAACATGAGAAACACCAGGCCTGAAAAAGTGGCTCTGGAACCACTTGTATGCACTGCAGGAGTGTTAATTCACGCACCGGACTTATTAAGCATTTATACAGAACATCTATATTTGCCAAGCGTTTCATAATCATTTTTATTAGCTGTTTTACTCCAAAACAATCCATGAAGAACTTACAGAAGAGGAACCTAGACCTAGAAAGGAACCAAAGAAAACCAAACTTTCTCTGGAGGAAGTAACACCATTCTCTTACACTATGCCAGATACTTCTAATTACTTCTCATTGGCAATATGAAATTTTTCAAGAAATAAGTTATGAATTAATGAATGTGAAAAATATTAAGGAAACATTGCATTGAATTCTCTGGAAATGCTTAAACACTTTGAAGTACTCCGGAACACTGTTATTTCTTTATACAGACACTATGAAGTAAAATTCTCCCAAACGCCAAACTTAATGGCCAAATATAAAAGCGGTTATTTTTCACACTTGCTTTAAAAAAGGTAATCGAAGCAGCTCATTGAACAAGCTTAAAGCCAGGTCCTGCAACAAGGAATCAGGTCGGCTACGAAAAAAACTAGAACCCAGCTAAAAGCAGCGTGAGGAGGAAGTTCTGGAAGCAGTCAGAATCTGGAAGGAGTCTGAATCTGCTGCTCAGCACGCTCAGTTAATACATCTTTCCGAAGATAATGGTTCTAACCAGAACTTGTGGTTTAATCTCAGCACCAGCAATGGATCACATCCAATGTTTTGGAGAATAAAAACTTGCCCCAGCGCTAGATGTGGAGAAAAGTTCCTTCCTTGGCCCATTTAAACATCCCAAATTTTATCTTGGTGTTACATCTTAATGAGAAAAAACTGTGCGCTCGCCGCGAGCGCAGTTTGCCTGCGAAGTAGTCCTGACCCCAGGTCTCTCAATCAGAGCCCATCAACGTTAATTCCCGAGTCCGAGCTCGACTCATCCAGCTAACAGCCCCAGCCGGTAAATTGCACACTCCTCTTCGCCCTCCCCCTCCTTCCTACCTCCTGGGGCCAATTTCGTGACCCACATCCCTAGACCCCGCAGAGGCCCAATATAACCCCCTATTACACTTCCGCCCGGGTGGCTTCCCAGTTAACCTTCACCCCAGCCCCCACCCCATCTTTGTCTCGGTACCCCAAACACACCACCTCGACGTTCCCCACTCCCAACCGCAGCCCTTCCCCCACCGCCGACCCCCACCCTTCCCGGTCTCTTCCCCACCCCCACGTCCCCCACCCCTCGGCCGGGTCACCCCAGCTCCTCGCCTCCCCAGCCCCGCATGACCCGTCCCCTCCCCCAGCTTCCTCTGTCCCTTCCTTCCCCTCCCTCGGCCCCTCCGCCCACGCCCACCCCTGCTCCCGCGGGTCCCGGGCAGGCCTTTCACCTTGTCCATGAGCTTCCAGCACTTCTCCACCATCTTCTTGTCCACGGTGCCGGGCGGGTGGGGGCTGAGGTGGTGGTGGTGGTGGTGCGGCTGGAAGGCGTCCTTCATGAGCCCGATCAGGCCGCCCGAGCCCGAGCCCCCGGAGCCGCCGCCGCCCCCGGCCCCGGAGCTCTTTTTCACGTTGCCGGCCATGGCCCGGGGAGGGTTGGGGGCCCAGCCGCGTCCGCCGGCTCGGCTCCGCTCCGCTGCGAGCGAGGGAAAGAAGGAGGGCGTGAAGGAGGGGCCTCTCCCGGCCGCAGCCGCCGCCGCCGCCGCCGGCTGTCCGGGCGGAGGGAGGGGCGGCCGCGGGGAGGGGAGTGGGCGGCGACGGGAGCGCGGGTCCGCGCGGGCGCGCCCCTTCCGAGAGCGCGAGCCCGGGGGCGGGAGGAGCGCGCGGAGCTCGGCTAAGCCGGCGGCCGGGTCCGGACTGGGTAGCGACCGCTTCTGCGCCACCCCCTCCCGAGCCAGAACTCCCGGAAAGCCGCGGCCAAGTTTCCGCGCCGCCTACCCCTCCCCTGCCCCCGGGGGCGGGCCCAGGCGGAACCTTTGCGCCTGCGCCCTCTACTGGAGAAGCCAGGAAAGAAGGGGGCGGGGTCTGGCGTGGAGTCTGCGCACTAGACAGAAGCCGAGCCTTCCATGTTCCTTGTGGGCGTGAGGTTGGCGCTCTGAGTGGGTTATTGGGAAGTTTAAATGAAGACAGGTAGCAGTGGAAAGAACCTCAACGTCAAGTTTTTCCCCTATACCTGACAGATGAAGAAATTGAGCTTAAAGGCATTTGCTTCTTCACACTGGGAGAGAAAAACGGAAGTTCTTTCCCCACCCCTTGGTGTTTAGAACTCATTAAGTCGGCACCAAGGACAGGAATGTGACTGCTGCCGATATTCAATCCTGATTACACCCCAGAAAGTCTTGAGACACTCAGGCCACAAGCTCTTCTTCCAGGCCTTTTGACCTTATGAAAACAAAACACTTCTCCCTCTTTTGGCTTCTGAACACTAGTTCCTTTTTCTGGGAATTGAGTGTGTACTTAAGATCCCCCAGCTCAGCGCACTGGGTTCCACGCATTGCACCGCAGGTCAGCACCGCCAGCACCAGGCCTTGACCACAGATGCTGTAAGACGGCTATGAGCTCTGGCCAGAGGAGTACTCGCTCCTCTTGTGGAACAGAAATGCAGTTCCCAGTCATTTTCACTTCTCTAATCTAAAAGTTCTGTTGGAAAAACTTTGAAAAAAGGGAACTTTCTTCCTAAAGAAGGAAGTGCCCTGCCCTAATTTGCTAATTCTGAGCCTCCTCTTTGGGAACTTGCAGGCTCTCGTGTGTTTTTAAGTACTCAGTTCCGTCTTAAATCCCCCACCTGGGTCTTCCACAAAGCCCTTGACTGATAAAGGAATTAAGTTTATCATGTGCTCCTGTCACAGGGGGGGAAAGGTCTCCCTGAACTCAAGCACCCATTAGCCAGACATCCTTGCTTTGCAATTCAATGGCCTTTACCTTAGATTGATTATGGAGTCAAAATTATCATTTCCTATAAGTAGAATTTCCTTTAATCAATTCCTACCTAGAAAGAGAAGAAATCTCCCAAGAGAAAATCTAGGCCGGCCTCTTAGATAATTATCAAAACTTCCCATCTACCAGCCTGGTTGCAGGCCCTCCCTTTCTCTCCCCGATCTGTTTGTTGAAACCTTTCCCTCACTGGTTTCCCCGCCACCTCCAATCCATTCTGCCACCAGACCAGTCTTCTTGAAGTATAGTTCTGGCATCAGAAAAAAAATACTTCAAACACTGCTGATTGTCTCCTGGATGAAGTTAACAGTCATGATATAACTCCAAACTACCTTGCAGTTTTATACTATTCCAATATGTATATCCTATGCTGGGTGACTCACCAAGTCACAAAGTACCACAATTCTTCCTTTTTTCATCACCATTGCTGAGAGTGTTCCCTCTGCCTAAAGTGTGCTACCAAAGTCCAATCCATTCTTCAGCACTCAACTAAAATATTTTCTTTCTCACCAGACATTCCAGCTAGAAATAATCTTTTCCTCTTCTAAATTTCCATGTATTCTCACAGCTGCCTCACATTAATTTATGCTATGCTGTCTGGTAGACTGTGGTCTTCCACAGTACCTAACACAATATAAGTATACAGGATATTTTTTCCCCTCATCATCAAATGCTAGATTTAATGGAATACAGGTAAGAAATTAACCCTTGGGCCCATCTCTGGCTTCCTTTAAAGCTTCCAATTTGTATTATTTCAGTACCACCTGGAGAGAATGTAATGGTATAATTTGTACTTTGTTTCTGCTTGCAGAAGCCATATTTCTTGGGGTGCCTGGGAGCCTCTGACTCTCGATTTTAGCTCAGGTCATCATCTCAGGTCATGAGGTCGAGCCCTGCATCAGGCTTAAGAGTCTCTCTGTTCCTCCCCCCTCTTTAAAAAGAAGAAAAAACAGAAACCATAATTTTTGTTTAAGATTTATTTATTAGAGAGACAGAGAGAGCACTTGCAGGACACACACAAATGGGGGGGGCGGGCAGAGAATCTCAAGCAGACTCTGCGCAGAGTGTAGATCCAATGGGGGGGTAGGGGGGAGGACGCTATCTCACGTCCCTGAGATCAGGACCTGAACCAAAATCAAGAGTCAGATGCTTAACTGACTGTGCCCCTAAGGCACCCTATAAAAGAGAAAAAGCCATATTTCTTTGAATATACAAATGACCTATCTCTCACATTTGAATAAAGCAAAGAGAGTGACCGTTCTCTCCTCTGTATCTCTTTGAAACTCCCAGATGGGATCCTATTCAAAGGAAGACAGAGTTTTGCTGAGATGATCTTACCTATTTTCACTTCTAAGCTGAAGTTAATGAAAAAAGAAGGAAAGAATGACCTTTTTTTTCCCCCCACAATTTTACTTGGCTTGTTTTCAACATATACTGAAGATGGGATTGGAATGTTGATCACAATGTCATTCGCGTTCTTGGCTTATTCTAGAGGTGGCTCAGTTTGTATCATCACATCATGTGACATGGGACACTTTTCTTACTCCATTTCACCTTCGCCCAAACCACATCCTCATTCTGCACCTGCAAGTCAGTTGACTGAACATATTTGAAAAGTAAATGCTCTTCTAAGGCATGATATGTTGTTTGTATTCTGTAAACCTTGTCCTCAAAATGTCGCCCCATGCATCAGCGTAACGCAGAAATTTCTCATTTCCCGGAAAATGACCCCAAACAGGCTTCTAGATGAGGAGAAGGACTGGGGCAGGAATCTCTATTGCATTTCTGTGCAAGGGGAAAGGGTTCTGGGGGGGGGGGGAGGGGTCGGGGGGAGAATAAATGAAAAACACACTTTAAAATGAGAAGAAAAGTATTCTCCAGATTTGGGAGTTGTGCACAGTTATCTGCCCCTGGCGTACAGGAACTATAAGCCCCGGGAAAGGCAAGCCTGGTTTTTCTCTTTGCTCTATAAAATGTCTGAAGGGTCAGAGAAGTACCCTGCAGCCACCAAGGTGACAAATAAACATGAATCAGCCCCCCACCTGAATCTGTCCACTCCCCAGAGGAAGGCTTTTTAAATCCCAGATCTCAAAGCTATTTCTTCAGATCTGCTCCTGACAACAGGCAATTGACCAAAAGTGTTGAGAGGGAGAGAGATAGAGAGGAATATCTAAAGGGTCTGCAGGTTCCTTGATCCACAAGAGGAAAATCCCTGACGTTTTTGCTGTTTTCATTCTAGCCAGTATGTGCCCAGAGATCCAGGTGGCAGACAGATGACAAGGCCAGAATAGCACAGAGCTGAAAGGCGGGTGGGGACAAAGACAAGTCACCCATCATACTCCCTTCCCCGAATTTGTTTTTCCAACCACTCAGGACTCCAGCAAGTTACTAGGAACTATCCCCAAGAGGGAGGCACCCCAGACATGGCTCAAGAATTTAAGTAGAAAAATTTAGGAGACGCCGGAGGTCAAGCAAGTCCACTAGAGGGAGCCTCGACCAACTCAATACTGCGGGGAGCCTAGCAAAGCCGTTTCACAGCCCCTGGTTGAAAATCAGCCACATTAGGGAATAGGGGAAGAGAGGCAATAAATTAAGTCCCCACAAGGGATGATAGCCTTGTGAATCCCCAGTTAAAATCCAGTCCTTTCAGGATTTATAGAATCAAAGACTTAAAGACCAGGAAACTGAGGTCGAGCAAAATTAAATGGCTTGCCAGAGTTTAAATAACCAAAAGGGGAACTAGAACTCATGGCTCTTGTCTCTAACCAATATCCTTTCTTCTACATTTGCCTCCCTCCGCGTCAGCACCCTGGAATCCATGGGTCTACCTCTCCTCTGTGTCTCCTTTCTCTGACGTGAGAAACTCCTTCAGCTACCTTCTCCTGCACTTCTTTCCCTCATACACTATAGAATGCCTTCCAGAAGCATAACAATGTCACGTGCTCCCTCATGAGCCCTAGGGATGTAAATCTCCTAAAATGGCTACTGTCGGCCCTTTTCCTCTGTATCAGCACAACACCATCCTATTGGATGTGTGAATCTGTAATTTGCACGTCTCCAAACTTGAGTCATTGCTACGTGGAAATGAAGCATAGCTAACCGGCTCCAAAGCGCTTTCTCTTCAAAATACATCTAGGATTTAGGGATAAGGAGAGAAGCGACCCTCCAGGACCTTGCTATTTTAAGCTTTGTACTTGGCACATTCCACCTATCTATGAGCTCCATGTTTCCCAGTTACCTGGACAACATTCGGTCTCCAGAAACCCAACCGTGCAGTACTCAGTCCGGCCCTCGAAGGGAATTTGCCACCCTGGATTGGCTCCCAGAACCCAGGCTCCTCCTCAGGCTCCGAGCTGGTTGGGCCTTTTCTCTGCCCCTCCTCATAAGTGAGTCACCCCACAGGGAGACACAACAGAGACCAGAGAGGATCCTACAGGTAGAAAGACGCAGGGTAAGGATGATGGGAAGAGGGAAGGGACAAGTACTGAGATTTATTTCCTCCAAAAGAGGATTGAGAGGAATGATTTCTGCCCATAGAACCTGACTGGTAGAAAGAAACAGCTCCACCCTTCCCCCCATCCCAACCTTGCCTCAGGTTCCAAGGAGAACAAAGAATGGAAGCTTCTGGAAAGTAGAAGAGACAGACTTGGAGACTAGAACTCTAATTCTCCTGGGACTCCTGGAAAGGAGCCCCATGCCCAGGCTTAAATATGAGTCCTCTCCCTCCCCAGGGCAGCAAGGAGATGCCACCCAAGACCAAAGAAAAAGGGAAGAAAACTGGGGCACGGAAGAAGAAAGAGAATGCGGGTGCTGGTGAGTCAGGGTGGCTGGAGGTGAGTGCCTCCTGCTTCTCCATGCTCTGGCTTGGAGACCAAGAAGAGGTGCCCCAGAGAGAATGCAGCCCTCTGCATGACAAGACGGTTTTCATGACCTTCCCCCTTCGTGTCTTCCCCCCTGCCCCCAGGTTCCAAGGAGCTGGGAAATTAGGGAAATCAGCACACACCCACTCCGTGGCACCCTTCTGGCTCTGTGCCTTCCTTAATATATTCATCACCCATATTCCAAGTACCTACTCTGTGCTGGGCAGCCGGGACACAGGGGTGAACTCAGTAGACTCTGCCATCAGAGAGCCCTCATTTAGAGGCCCTCGGAGCTGCAGGAAGGAAGTCCAGGGTGCGGGCTGAGGGTGGGGAGACGTGAGGAAGACTGAGATCATGATAAACTGAGGCTTTGCCAACTTGCCAGGGCAGATGTGGAGGCCAAGTCTGCGCACCGGCGGGCAGTGATGGAGAAGGAGCTACTCCAAGACCGCCTGGGTAAGAAGGGTGGAAGCTTCAGGACGGCAGAGGCGGGGCAACGGGGCATTTTGCCTCCTGGAGGCTCGGACAGTTGGAGCTGTGGCAGGAGGCTGAGCTGACCTCTCCCGTCCCCCGGTGGAGAAAGACCTGACATTTCGAGGAAGGGGTGGACAGTGAGCGTGAGTGAGGCTAGTTTTTTTATAAGTAGGACATGGAGTTTTGCCTTCTTAGCAATGAAGAGCTCGTGGGATTCTAGAAGGAAAACCAACCACGCAACCCAGAGAGAGAATGAGAGGCTGGGAATCTGCCACCAGGTTCCCGGAGGTGGGCAGAGTCTATCAAACCCATGGGGCCTGATTCGGTGGGACCCCCAGCCCGCTGTGAGGGCTGCTCTGGGACTTTTCACAGCTTTGCGGAGGGATGAGGCCCGCCGGGCCAAAGCTTCTAAAGAGCAGCTGAGGCAGAGGCTGCAAGTGCTGGAGGCCGAGTTGGAGGAGGCCCGAAGTGAAGGGAAGGCCGTCTACGCAGGTATGTGGCTGGTCAAGCAGGTGGGCAGGAGACAGGGACCTGGAAGAGGACAACCAAGAGGGCCGGAGGATGCAAGGAAGGGAACCGAGGAGGACTTCCATCTGCCATGCCTCGCCCCAACCTTCCCAGCTCAGCATGCATCGGGCAGGGGCCTGTAGCAACCAGAGGAAGGCCTCCAGGATCCGGGGCCGGAACCTTCCAGGATGCCCAGTGCCATGTGCTTTGTGGGTTGCAGAAAGCACCTCCTGTAATGTGGATTACAAGAACCTACATGGCCTTCGTTTCATGGGTGCCATGGGAGTGAGTGGGGAGAAGGGCTAGAATCCAGGTCCTGAGCTGGAACAGGGGAAGGGGCGTGGTTTCCTAGATCTTCCCCAGGTGTCCGGCTCTGCCGGCTTCTCGAAATCTCGAGAACTGAGAAGGCCTTTATGTTCCTGTCCCCCTGGGCCAAGCATGCCCTTCCCCACGCACAACTTGCCTTCCTTTCTCCACTACTCCATCCACACCCGGGTCCCTGGTCACACCGTGCCCCCCACCACAGAAATGAGTCGTCAGTACCGGGCCCTGCAGAAGGAAATGGAGACCCGCAGCAGGCAGCTGGAGGAAGAACTGATGGGCCTTCGGGAGCAGCTGGGTAGGCGGCCCCACCCCTAAGCCCTTTCTCTCCTAGGGGCACTGACAAGGTCCCGCCTGCAGGGGTGGGCTGAAAGCGGTCCTTCTCTAGAAGACTGCATGCAGTCTAGGCACTTGGACCATTTTCCCCACTGACTCTCCCAGCATGGAGGATTGGAGCAGAGGGTTCAAGGTGGCAAAGATCTCTAAGTTGTAGCTAAAGCAGACCTGGGTCTCTCATCTGATCTCCCTCTCTCCGTGATCTCTCCAAATCCGAGTCTTTCTCCCCACCCCTGCCTTGTCTGTCATGAGCAAAACATATTGCCTCTTGGCAGATTTTTACAATGAAACTACAGAAAGATATTTGATTTATTTACTTCCACATCTTCAATGCCAACTGCATGCCAAGTCCTACATAATTATTGCTAAAAAAAAGGAATAAACCTTCCAGATAAGCAAAAATGTAAAGAACAATAAAGTTTTCTTTTCTCTCTTGGTTACAGGATAGAGTTGAGCTATCTTACCATGGCACAAAAGATTTTTCACAATTGTGATCTCAGAGTTTTCTTAACCTAAAATAGCCTCAGTTTCTTTTTTACTAGGTGGCACGCCCAACGTGGGGCTTGAACTCATGACCCTGAGATCAAGAGTCACAGGCACTACTGACTAAGTCAGCCAGGATCCCCTAAAATAGCCTCAGTTTAGCTACAGATACCCAAGAGTTGCTTCTCTGTCATGCAGACCCTGAATTTCTTTCCTAATCCTTGCCTTATATCAAATTTAAAATCAATCAGCATTTATGGAGCACCTCCTGTATATACAAGGTATTTTCCCATACATTCTCACATTTAACTCAGTAAGCCTGTAAGGTTTGTATCAGTCTGTCTTTAAAGATGAAAAAACTGAGTCAGAGAGGCATGTCTGAGCTCACACAGGTAGTAAGTAAGTGACAACCAGACTTTGGACCCACACCCCTTGTCCCAAGTCCACTACTCTCTCGGCTGTACCTTAGCAGGATACGTCAGCTCTTTATACAGACTGTGGGAAAATTGATGATCCTGGGGGAAGTCTAGAATGGTCCCATTCAAGTTCTGCTTTTTAGGGACCTTTGGAGACTCTGTTCGCAGGGAGAGCGTCACTATGCAGTCCCCTTCCTGCTTCTGCCCTGCCCTGCAGAGACGTGCCAGAAGGACGCCAAGGCTGCAGGGCAAGAGGCTGAGCAGGCGCTGGGAGAGCGGGACCGGACTCTGGCTCAGCTTCGGGCCCACGTGGCAGACATGGAGGCCAAGTATGAGGAACTCTTACATGTAAGCACCACCGTTGGAGGCCCAACCCCCCCAGTACTTAGTTAGCACTCCCCCCTCCCCCCAGACCCCAACTAGTTCATGCTGTCATCGTCATCAATGGTAGACCGGGGGGAAGAAGCACATCTCCACGAAGACCCCTGCTCTGTCTTGAGGGCAGACGGCCAGGGGAATACAACCATGCCTACTTACTAAGAGTAAGAACTTGAAGAAGACGCTGGCGAGGAAAGCTTACAGACCACCGTGGGGCACCCCTCATTCCACTCTTTCCCTTCCGGGGGCCTGAAACTTGGTGTCTGCAGGGCAGCCTGGACCGACTCTTGGCCAAGCTGAGGGCCGTCAAGCCTCAGTGGGACGGCGCTGTGCTGAGACTTCATGCCAACTACAAGGAGCAGCTCCGCCAGTTTGGACTCAACCCCCTGGATCTTTGAAGCCGTAAGCCGCTAGTCTCTGGGGCTCTCGGAGGCTCCAGCAATAAAGCTGTCTTGATGTAGAACTCAACAGAACTGTGGTCTGTGGCTTTTTAGCAGATATGGGTGTCTCCTTTGGGGGTGCGTTGGTTCTGGGCTGACCCATTACCCTGCAGACCAAAGGAGAGGAGAGAAACTTGACAAACTCTCAACTCCCCTCTTAGAGAAACTGGGCCCCATGCCTTGAGTTTGGGGCCCTTCTGGTCCCTTCACATCACCATCCCCGGGGCGCCTGGGTGGCTCAGTTGGTTAAAGCGGCTGCCTTCGGCTCGGGTTACTGGGATCGAGCCCCACATCGGGCTCTCTGCTCAGCGGGCTCTCTCTCCCTCTGCCTGCTGCTCTGCTTACTTGTGCTCTCTATCTCTCTGTCAAATAAATAAATAAAATCTTAAAAAAAAAAAAAATCAGCATCCCCTGTTCCCCTTCCCCCTGCTAACACAGAGGCAGCCAGATTCATGGGGGCAAGGCCCTTTCTATAATAAACCAACAGTGACCAGGCACCAGCCCCCACAACGCTAAGGTGCCTACAGAGGGAAGGTGTAGCTGGTCTCCAAATTCTTGCAATATACGCGAGAGTCCAGGAGTCATGCCTCGGGTAAGTTCCATCTGGAACAATCTTAGCCAGCCCCACAGCCCACCTATAAAGAGAAAACTCTGTGTCCCTCCTCTATTTTATGACAGCACACTCAGTACTACCCCCACTTCCAGTCACGTGGGGGGGGGGCTGTTCCCCCACCAAGCAAACTCAAACAGCTCTGTGGACACCAGCTGCGTATCTTACGATTTAATTCAATTCTGGCACTACTGGTGTGAAGAGAGCATCCGATCCCACAGGCCACAGGCGCAGTCCCACGACTGCCCCCACTCTAAACGCCTGTGTCAGGTCCAGCTCGTCACCTGTGCTTCTGACCCACAAGTGGAAAAACAAAGGTTCCCACGACCCCTCCTCAGGTTCCATCATTTGCTGGCATGACTCACGGAACTCAGAGAAACAGTTTACTCGCTAGCTTCCTAGTTTATTATGAAGGACACAACTCAGGAAGAGCCAGGTGGCAGGTTTGCTGAGGGCACGGCACGAGCGTGGAAGCTCCGTGTCCTCTTCCGGGGGGCGGGGGCACCCTCCACATGATTCCATCCTTTTGGTTTTTCATGGAGGCTTCACTACGGCGGCATGATCCATGACACCATTGGTCGTTGGTGATTCATTCGACCTCCAGCACCTCTCCCCTCCCAGGAGGTCCCGTGTGGGGATGGGGTGGGCTGAAAGTTCCAATCCTCTAATCAAGTGGCTGGTTCCCCTGGCAACCAGTCCCCCATCCTTAGGTGTTTTCCAAAAGTCACTTCCTTAACAAAATTAGGTTTGGTTGAAAGGGGCTTGTTATGAGTAAAAGAAGATCACTTTTATTGCTTCGGAAATTCCAAGGGTTTTAGGAGCTCTGTGCCAAGAAAGAGTATAATTTATTATAAATCACAAAATCACACCACTTGTTTCGGGCAGAACTTCATCCGTGGGACACAACTCCCAAAGCTCCCATAGGAATTCCGGTGGAAACAGAGGGCAGACCTCCCCCGAGTGGGCCTGCCTAAGGCCTCTAGCCACACCTTCTTCTGGGAGGTGGGCCCAAGGGAAGGGAGGGAGACCCTGGGCAATCCTGTGATTGGAGGTGTCCAGGATCCCAGAGCTGTCCCTTCTGGCTTAGAGAGAGCTTCTCAGCTCCTACCATCACAAGCAGGAGAGGGAAGACAGGAAGGCCACTGGGCAGGTCTGCGCCAAGCAGGAGAGGACTACAGCAGCTCTGATGCTGGAGCCCAGTCCTGAGCAGAGAAGAGAGAAGGTCACTCAAGGACGAGAAGAATAAACCTTTTCCCTGAGCCCACCTGCACTGCGATGCCCAGGAATGGCAACCAGTTCCATGGGTCCTTCTGTCCCCACCTCCCATGGCCTAACGTCCCAACCTGCATGCCCCACACTGCTTCACCCCGTGGTTCTCTTCTCTGACCCCCTCTACCCTTCTCTGGCTGCCTGCGGGCCACCTGTCTCTTCTTCCTTACCTCTCCAAACCCGGGGGGATCGCAGGCTTCCGAGCCCTGGCAAGACCTCGCTGCCAGCTTCAGGTGGAGGGGCGGCTCAGCCCTGGCCAGCTGCTGGAGCTTTTCCAGGTCATTCTCTCCACCCATGGGATACCCGTTCACCTCCAGAATCACGTCTCCCATTTGCAGCCCTGCCCGGGCAGCCGAGCCTCCTGGGGTCACCTGGTGGCGAAGAGAGGGGGTCACAGGACATGGGATACCACGGAAAAGTTGCTGGATGTTCTAAGACCTTGGGAGGGAAGCAGATGATGGCTCATCAGGAGGCAAATGATTGGAAAGATCCAAGGTCCATGGGGCATAAGTCACCTGGGAGATGAAGATGCAAGGCTCACTGGCCACACAGCTAAGTCGGAAGCCATAGCCACCACCCGGCCCCGGGTACAGGGAGCACCGGCGGGAGCCACCTGGGACAAGAGGCACGGCTGTGTCTTCAACTGGTAGGTCCTTGGTTTCAACCAGAGAGGCCGAGCAGGTTTCCTGCGGAGAGGCAGGAGCCTCCGTGCTCTCCAAGAAGAGAAGTGGGGACAAGCGAACCTAGAAGGAGGCGGACAGAACAGACCTGTAGCTTCTGCCTCTGCCCAAGCCCTGCTCCATTCCTGCCCGCGCTCCAGCCCCCGCCCCTCGCTCGCACCATGCTGAAGAAGCGGTCAGCCTTGGGGTCGACAACAATGAGGGAGACACAGGAGCCCTGCGCCCGGATCCTGGCCACCGTCTCCTCATGGCCCAGCCCCTCCACACTTTCCCCAGCCACAGCCACCAGCCGGTCCCCAGCCTGCATCCCGGCTTTCTCAGCTGGCAGTCCTGGGTCCACCTCCCACAGGAACTGTCCTGGGACATAAACATCCTCATCGCTCCTCCCCCAACTAACCCCAGCGCCAGCCCAGGCCACTATGGGCACACGGAGGGACTGAGCTGGGGGGTACGCAGGAGGAGGAGGGCGGAGGCTCAGGGCTGGGTATTCGGTCCACCATGTGTGTGCCCACCCCCAAGCCACACCTTCCCGACCCATCTGTGGGGCTCCCACTCACCAGGGCGGCCGTCAAGACCTTTCTCCTCACGAAGCAGGAACCCAAAGCCCTGGGGCCCTTTCTTTAGGTGCAGACGGCGGGGCCTGGTGGGCAGTGCCCAGCCCTCTGCCAGGGGTGCAGCCAGGGGCATTCCCAGCTGGCGACACTGTTCCTCCACCTCTGGCCCTGCCACCAGCAGGGTCACTTGCTCTCCACTCTGCCAAAGCTGTGGGGACCCAGTGGGGCATCAGCGTCAAGCATCTGGGTGGGGAGGGCAGAGGCAGGCCCTCCTCACAGCCCCAGGAGGGAGGCAGCAAGGTGGGGGGAGCAGAGCCTAGGACCAACTGTCAAGGGAAGGACGGCAGGAGGTACAAGGTCAAATCCAGATGAGGTGCGCGGGGGAGGAATCGGCTGCCTGAGGTAAGGCCCCTGGGGCCCAGGTGGGTGAGGGTGGATGGGGAAACATTACAGCCATACCTTCCTGCTGAGCTGGTTATAAGTGAACTTCTCCACGCTGACCCCGTTCACTTCCAGCAGCCGGGCCCCAGGGGGCACCCCTGCCCTCTCAGCTGCTCCTCCAGTACTCAGCACCAGCCAGAAAGGCCCCTGATGGCCTGCAAGCCAAAAACAACCAACGTTCAGTCTGCTGTCCGCCCAGAACAGGACTGAGATCCCCCTCCTGACCTCCCTCCCGAGCCCCTAAGCTCACTGGAGGCGACACTGAAGCCAAAGCCGCCCTCGTCTTTCACAACGTGGCACAGTCGGGGCCGGACCCCGGGGCCGAGAGGAGGACAGAGGTGGGCGCTGTTCCCCTGCTGAGCTCGAGCGACGTCATGCACGTGCTGCGCCAAGACCGTCAGCAACACGCGGGGACCGCTGGCCCGGATGTGGCGAACCACCTAAACGGTGGGGGCGTGGCATGAGGTCGAGGCCCGCCCCTCCTGCCAACGCCCCCTCCCCCCCCCCCCGGAACCTTCATTTTCCTCCCCGGGACCCAGCAGCGTGGATGCCTTCACCCCACCATTCCCACCTGGACAGCCCAAGCTCCCCGGAGGCGGGGGAGGAGGAGGCTCGGGTACTGCCCGCCCATAGCCAGGGAGGGGGCCTCCTGGCTCCTCTCTCCCCTAGGTGCTGTGGAACGTCCTATTCCACAGGGAGTCCCGTCCCACGCCCAACCTCACCACAGCGTAGTCTTCACATTCCACGACTCGGTCATTCACCCCCAGGATCCGGTCCCCTTCCCGAAGGCCCTGATACTGGGCAGAGGTGCCTGGGTCCACCCTGCACACCACAGGCCCAGCCCTGCCCAGCTCCTGCAGGTGGAAGCCAAAACTCCTGCCTTCCTCTTTGCTCAGCAGACAGAAACGAGGCCGCTGCAGATCTGGGGGGCGGGGGGCAACAGAAGATGGGGAGGGGAGGGGACATGGCCCAAGTACACGTCACCTCGGCCTGGCTGACCCTGCCCTTGTGATAGGGCACCGGGCAAGCTTCTACCCAGTTAGGTGTTGGGCCCTGAGGCCAAATACCTTGTGGGCAGAGCGGCTTGGACAAAAGAAAACAGCCAACCCCTCCTGCCTCCACGCAGTTACTCCCCAACAAGGCTGTTATCAGAGGGAGGCAGAGTGGAGTGGTTGCCAAGGAGATGGGAGGCCGTGAGGAGCTGTGGTATCTCTGGGGAAAGGGAACGGTTGCCCAGGGCAAGGGGGTTACCGGAGGGGTTGCAGTCTTCAGCCAGAGAAAGGACAGGATTATCAATGCCCCACTTTGGGTTAAACTCAAACTTCCTGCAAGGAGGCGAGGGATGCAGGTAGGAGCGAGCTGACGACATCTGGACTCTGGTCCCAGCCTCTACTTGAGGTACGAATGGCAGCTGAAGAGCCTCCCCACCTTGGATTCCCTCCGCCCCCGGCCCCAACCCTTCCCAGCCCTGCACTTACCACCGAGTTAAGGAGGCTGTGTCCCGAAGACCTGCTGTGCGAAGAAGGGAGGAGGGGAGGAGGGGTGCATTCTCTCCCTACCCCAACTCCTCTTCCAGGGTCATCAACTAAAAGGACTTAGGGGAACCCCCACACTCAGGGCTTGCCACCTCCCTTCTGCTCCAAAAGAACCTTCCCTTCCTCTCTCTTCCCTTCTCCTAGTCCCTGGCACAGAAATCTGAACATAGCAGGACAGGGCGTGGACCAGGAAGACAGACCTCTCCACTCACCTCTTCTCTCCTAACTTGGGTCTATTTGCCTCAGGTCTCCAAGCCTCAACATCAAGTACACCCTGGTCCCCGAAGCCTCTGCCTCCCACCCTGCCCTCTCACTGCCCTAAAGCCCCCACCGGAGGATTTCTCCTGGCCTCCTACCTGTAGCTGCCTCCATAGTTGGACCAGCGACCTGGTGCTCAGGTAGGGACAAGGTTCATCCAAACCAGCTGACCTTCCCACCAACCCCGCCACGTCCCGCCTCCTTAAAGACACTGCCTTAGAAGCAGCCGGGTAATGGTTAACGGGAGGACAGTCTTATCCTCTGGGGAAGTATGTGTGTTCCTCCTGCCCCCATTCCTGGGCCCCGGACTTTCTCCGGAGACTCTGCTGCTGTCCCGGCTTCTGCTCTGGGCAGACAAAAGCGGATCACTTGCTGGTCACTGTAATTCCGAGTCTGGGATAAGTATGTTGGAAAAGGTGATAGGCATCCTACGGCCCAGCATGGCCTCCCCCCACCCCCCAGGATCTTGTTCAGGCCCCCTGCCTGCCCCCGGCCCGCACTGCCTCTGAACCTAGTGCCCGAGAACCACCTGCAACACAAAGCGGTCAGTAGCTTACCAGAATGACCAAACACAGTACCCTTTCTTGAAAGCACCAGGCAAGGAGGAGGCCACAGTAGGTGGAAGACACAGCTTTTTAATGGAAGCAAGGCAGTGCACAGGGCCCTTGGAGCACCTGAGCACAGGTACGGTGGTGAGGAAGGGGGCGTGAAGGGGAGAAGGCACCAACGCGAGAGGAAAGTGGCAGGGGGCATCCTTGGCGTCCTCCCACGAGCAGCAAGGCAGAAGGCGCAGGCCCTCCCACAGCTGGATGGCGGCACCTTTGGCAAAGGCGACTTAAAAGTGCGCCCCCTGGTGGCACAGCCAGCCGCTCCCGAGAGCTGAGAGGCAAGGTTGGTGGTGCTGCGGGGGCAACCTGCGTGAAGTCTTTCTCAGTCCTCCTCACGGAATGGAGACCTGTTCCTGACCCTGGAAATTCCAGACCTGGGAGCCACGGATGGACTTGCCCGGAAAGCAACTGCCACGGGTGTGCTCCTCCCTTTACCTCCAGCCCCAAAGGGATTTTTCTGGAAGTAGTAATGCAAACCAGGAGGCCACAGAGGGAAGGATCTTGGGGCCAGGGGTCACACAGCTAGGTGACTGCTGCCCCTGCTTCAGCTTCCAGGGCCTCCCAGCTGCTCCAGGAGGGCCCTGACCTCACCCTCCACTCGCAGCAGCTGGGCCTTGCGCCAGGGGTTAAGGGTGGCCCCTCGGCTGTCTTCCAGATCACGAAGCAGAAGGTCAAGGTGGCGCCGGACGCGGCCCCGATCCCAGCTGTTGAGGTTCCGCTGGACTTCACTAAGGATCACTGACCAGTACTCGGACACCGCTGTCCCCTCGGTCAGCGACACCACGACCCGAGCACCCCCTTTAGCAGTGCCACCCAAGTCCCGCAGGGCCTGGCGGCCCTCTGAGCTCAGCTCATTGAAGTAGAGGCTAAGGAGGAGAGAGAAGAGAAGACGCCGCTCAGCAGAGCTCTCAGACAGAGGGCAGAGGGGGCTGGGCGGAGAGGGGAATTCTCATAACTCATCCTCTGGCTATGGAACGTGATGGGGCAGGTGTCTGCAGTGAGCCAGAGACGGGGAGGGGGAGGTGGGGTGGTCAACAGGAGGCAGGGATGACACCTGAATTCGGCAGGACCAGGGACAGTAAGAAGGGGCCACCAGGACCCTAAGAGAAGGGGTAGTAGGGGACCAGAGCAGGGAAAGGGCCAATCACAGAGGGGTGGGTTGGTTCAGAAGCCGGTCCATGAAGATCCGTGAGAAGCAAGGATAGAGGACAGGCCCTACCGTAGGAAAAACCCGGTGGAGACCGCGAGCTCCCGGCCAGGGCGGGCGCCAGACTTACTGCAGCAGCTCCAAGGAAGGGTGCTCCCGGGCAGCTTGAGCCAGAGCCAGGGCCGCCGTGTTGCCGGCACCGTTGTAGGCCACGTTCAGCTCCTGCAGCTGTCGATTCCGGTCCAGCTGGGCGGCCAGCAGCTGCAGGCCCTCGTCCCCGAGGCCCGTGTGCAGCAGGGACAGGTGTGTCAGCGAGCTGTTCCCAGCCAGCCCCTCCAGCAGCAGGGCCGCACCGGCCGCCGTCAGCGGGTTGTTGGACAGCCTACAGGCACCCCAAGGGGATGAGGGCCTGTGGCAGGTGCCCCTGCAGTAAGCCTCGGGACTTGGACCCAAAGGACACACAGCCTGGGGTGGAGGCGAGCCCGCCCGGACACAAAGAAATGCGGAGGGTGGGGAAAGGGGAGGAAGACGCAGGGCGTGTGGCGCGCTGCTGGGGTGGGAGCCGGCTTCTCCTCCTCCCTTGACTCCCCTCTCTTCATCTTTACTACTTCTCCTCTTCCTCCTTTTCTTACCTCCCCCGCAGAGGCCCCTGCCCGGGGGCCCTCCCCCTTCTCATTCACCTCCCCTTTTCCAACCAGGCTTCTGGGTTCCTACTAAATCAGTCAGCACTTTGGAAGCATGTACTGAGCGCCCAGCATCAGGGTCATCCTTGCGAGGCGACAGGGAACATCCAGGGAGGGCATTGGTGACGCTGTTACCAGGCAACCGGCGTGGGTATTATCCCCCCCCCCCACCCCCCACCACGGCGCTGGGTTTCTGAGCACCTATTCCCAGAAGCATCGTTCGTCTACCCTGCTGCTCGCACTGGACCTGGGGAGAGGGGGCAGGCCGGGGTCTAGGCTCCCACCCCCTCTACCACCGCATGGGTGGGCCAGCGCCAGGTGTGAGCTCACCCTTGACCTCAGCCTGCCACCAGGACGGGGAGAACCTCCCTCCAGCCCCCCTCCCGAAACGCTCACCGCAGGGTGGTCATTTGGCACTGGTCGTGCAGCAGCAGGTCCCGGAGGACCCTGCAGGCTTCGGGGCCCAGGCTGTTGAGTTGCAGGCTGGAGCCGGAGGTGGCCGAGGGGAGGCAGAAGCAAGGAAGGAGCTCAGCATGGAGCCTGCCCCCCCACCGTGCCCTCCCTCCCACACATACCAGACTTCTTCATCCCCCCCCCTGCTCCTTCCTCCCCACCTCTGGTCTCCCTAGCACCTTCTCTTCCTGCCCTTTCGCCCCCAACCCTCTTGTCTTCGGAGGGTCCTCACCCCAGCTTCCGGGCACGCAGGAAGACAGGCATGAGCGTGTGCAGCCCGGCGGGGTCCAGCTGGCAGGAGGCCAAGTTCACCTCGTCCAGCGCGTGCCTTCCGCTGCCCAGGACAGCCGCCACCACCGTGCACTTGAGGGGCGTCATGCGCACCCCCGCCAGCTTGAGCTGGCGCAGGGAGCTGAGCACCTCGGCGGAGAAGCGCTGGTTCTGGAACTCATAGTGGAAGAAGAGGTGGTCAAGGAGCTCGGACGGGGGCAGCACCTGCCGGCCCAGCTTGCCCAGCTTCTTCCTGATGGCCTGGGCGTTCTCCAGGGCATCCAGGGTCTTGATGGGGCAGCCGAGCTGAGCCAGCACGGCCCGGTTCTGTGCGGAGAGGAGCCCCCCCATGAACACGGGGAAGAGCTCGAAGACCTCGTCCTCGGGAGGCTCGTCCGGGTGCCGCCGCGGGCCCTCCACGCCCAGGATACTGGCACCCATCTGGTCCAGGACGTCGTCGTTGTAGTAATCCTCCTCTCGGAACATCTCCAGCACCATGGCCTGGGCCACCGCCTCGCGGCTCTTACCCACCACGCGCCCAAACACTCGCGGCACCACCTGGGAGAGCGTGCAGGGAAGGTGCTGCAGCCTTTGAACCTCAGCCCAAGGCGCAGCTCTCCCTGCCCGCTCCCGCCCCGCCATCCCTCTCAAACCCGCAGCACCGTTTGTCTGATCATACTACGCCCCCCGTAGCACCTGCTGTGGCTCCCCACTGCCCACGTGGAATAGAAAACGTGTCATGAGTTGGCCCCAATTTGACCTTTCCAGACTCCCCTCTCCACACTTCTGTCACACACTGGGGCCCTTAGGAAATTCTTTTCCTCCCCTCCCCCGAACACCCCATACATTTGCAAGCCCAGTGGTGGGAAGGAATTAGCGTCTGCTATGCATTTTGTTCGGCCACGCTAGCTGCTGTGAAGACACGCCCACCCTCCACAACACCACCGTCATCCCAGCAAGGATGACTGGCATCGCTCCTGCTCCTTCTAGGTGCTGCAGGATCTGGCCCCTGCCGGCCACGCTGCCTCCATCTACAGGCCTCTCACACCCACGCACTCTGCTTCCGTGCTTTCGGCTTTTCTCATTATTGGGATTTTTTTGACAGTACCACAGTTCTCTTCCTCCAAAGCTATACTCTCTTCCTGGGGTGCTGCCCCACCCCAATTCTTCTCTGGGCTAATCAATTCTCCAGGGATCAGAGTAAATGGACTTCTCATGGAGAGGTTTTCCCTATCCCCCTCAAACCAGCTCCCCCACTTACACGCTTTCACAGCACCTAGAACTTTGCTCTCCAGGCACTTAGCACATTAGCACAACTTTAAATGACATGATTATGGTGACCCATTTGTGTTCTTACTGTAGGACCAGAAAGGGCAGAAACCCGGGTTTCTGCTGACTGTTTCTTCCTCAGACCCTAGCACAGTGCCTGGCACACAGCAGGGGCCCAAATATTTGTTGGAGAAATTAATGTTTGGGCGGGTTTGGGGCCGAAAAGCAAGAAGGGGCCCAGACCTCTGGCAAAGAGCCACGAGGCTATTTTATGGCCCCTTCTCTAATGACTGGTTTTGGGTTTTTTTTTCACATTTTACAGGTGAGGTTCCTGCTGTGGAGTTTCAAGTGCTTCTCCCTCAACAGTCACCTGGTGACAAGATGAGGAAATGTCACGCGGTGAAGGGGAGTCAATAGGCTGAAGAAACAGAGGAGACTAGCCCTCTGCTAGGCAACCCTCCCTCCCAGAGGGCCCGGAGTTGTGGTGCGAACCATAGGGTGAACCCTGTCAGGAGACCACAGCCTCTCGCCGTAATCCAGGGCAGGCAAGCCTGTCCTCAAAGGGGTGGGTTGGCCTCAGCAATGGCCATTTCCCCCCTGTCTGAGGCAATGGTGGAAGGGGTAGGCTGCCCAAGCCTGTTTTTCATGTTTAACAAACATTGAAATAGAACTTCCTATGTGCCAGGTCCTGAGGATGAATACATTTAATCTTCATATTAGGCCCATGATATAGATTGTATTATCCCCATTTAACAGATAAGGACTTGGAGGCACAGAGAGTTTAAGTAACTTGTCCAAGATCACACAGGTAGTAAGCGGCAGAGCCTGGATTTGAACCCACATAGCTGGATTACTGAATCCCTGTTCCTAACCCTTATGCGTTGCCGCCTATAAAAAAGGAAAACTTGTTAAAATTTTGCCAGCACTGACCAGGGCTCTGCCTCCTCAACATGAGTTACTGAGGATGCCTGGCTGGCTCAGTCGGTTAAGCATCTGCCTTCAGCTCAGGTCATGATCCTGGGGTCCTGGGATCGAGCCCCGCATTGGGCTCCGAGTTCTGTGGGGAGACTGCTTCTCCCTCTGCCCCTCCCCCTGCTTATGTTCTCTCTCATGATCTCTCTCTCTCAGATAAATAAATAAAATCTTAAAAAAAAAAAAAGATGAGTTACTGAAACATTCCTAGAGAGGACCAGGGTTACCTAGCAAGGCACCGAAGCTTAACAGAAATATCCATAATACATCAGGGAAGTTTGGCAGAGGGAGCACAGGGTTCAGAATCACAAAACCTGGACTCAGGTCCTAGCTCTTCCACTATCTGAGTGACCTTGGACAAATTACTTAGCCCCTGTGAGTCTCAGTTTCTTTATCTAAAAAGGAATCATAGTAATATTTCACTTACGAGGCACTGATAGGCATCCCCAGAGGGTGCATCCTTCCTCCCCTCAAAAACCTAGCATATCCGCCCTGCTCAGAACACAGTCCCTGGGCTTGTAATTGGGATCCTGGAGCGGGCCTGCACTGTCCTAAGCCAATTACCAATGCCGTTTATCCTCCTGGTATAAGTGAATAAAACGGCATCTGCTTTATAAACTTGTCTCTGGTGATTTCGTCAGGATGAGTCATCATTCCCAGAGTCCAGCCACCTCTGGGGAACAGATACGGTGGAGTTTCTGGGGCCCGCAAAGCAGAGCACAGACCCTGCACTGTAGCGCCTCCGGCCTCCCACCGGCAAAGACGAGGAGAAGAGACGCAAAAAGACAACTGTCATTAGGGTCACAGGACTGTGATGAAAGGCCCTGTGCCCTCGCATCCTCCTCCAGCCTCCAAGCCCTGCTCATCCTGTGGTTTCTCTCTCCCCCTCCCTTGTGTCTCAACCCCAGGAAAAGCCAGATTGCCCAAATCTGAAACCAGGGTCAAGAAGAGGATCCACAGCTATGCAGGAAGTAGCAGTCGCCTCTGTGGAGGGGAGCAAAGGGTGAAGAGGGAATACGGGGGTGCTGAGAGCCTGGGGTGCTGGGGCTGTTACCTTGAGCAGGTTGAAGAGCAGAGGCAGGGCTCGCAGGGGCAGAAGCTTGGCCACGATGCCCAGGACCAGACTGACATCCTCCCCGACGCGGCCCACGAGCTCGGCCACCTCCTTGCCCACCCGCTGCAGGGTCGTCTTCCGCAAGCCCAGCACGATGTAGAGGGCGGCCAGGTATTCCTGCATGGCGGGCACGGTGAACACGAAGGTGCCCCGGTGCCCTGGTTCCACGGACGGGGCCAGGAAAAACCGCAGGGCATCCCTGCGGAAGACATGCAGCAGCTGGAACTCTTCTTCCGTCTTGAGGCCGGCTTCCAGGCAGCCGCGCACGTCGTCTTCAGAGAAGTAGGTCTTGCGGGAGGACACCCCCTCGTAGGCCAACTTGCCCATGGTTCGGGCAGCGTAGGCCATGAGGGACAGCTTGGAGGGGTCCGTGCTGTCCAGCGTCTCCCCGCTGAAGTTGAGGCGCAGGAAGCTGGTGTAAATGCTGGTGAGGGTCTGCCCGGGCGGTGTGGGGGCGTGCAGGAAGTGCAAGGTGGCGCACACCAGCCAGCAGTAGGAGGGCAGGAAGCAGGCAGCGGCGATCTGGTGGTGGCCCTCCAGGTTTCGGGACAGCATCTGCACCAGGCTGTCACGCTGAGCCGGCGTGGCCGAGATCCCCGCGCCCCCCGCACCGGTCCCACAGTCTGGCTGGTTGAGGCGGAGCTGGAAGTAGAGCTTCTGCAGGTTGGTGTCGGAGAAGCCACAGATCTCGCCGTAGCGGCCCACGTACTTGCTGGGGATTCGGCCGATGGCGGAGGGCCGGGTAGTCACCAGAATGCTGGCCTGGGGAGCGCATGGTTGAGGGTTAGGAAGGACCTCCGAGGGTGCGGGTGAGCATCGTAATTCTATGACTGAGCCCCTGCTGGGACCCCGGGATCTCATCTGATGGGGACAGCTCCAGGAGAGAAGGAAACAGAGCTTGGAGAAGTTAGGGACTTGCTCAAAGACACAGAGGTGGGACGTGGCAGGGCAGGTCTGAACTGGTGGACAGCCGGTGCTCCCGTACCACTAAACACGTGGGCTGGGGACACCAAAGTCCTTAGGGGACAGGTTAGGGGCAGCGGCGGCAGGGCGGGCCGGGAGTCCACTCACCTCGGGCAGCATGTACTTGCGCAGCAGGTTGACTATGATGGCAGCTGGCACCTCCGGCTCCTCGGGGTCACTGCAAAGCCCTGTCCCCGCTAACCGGAAGTCGAGGTTGAGCCGCTCCAGGCCGTGCAGCACAAAGAGCAGGCGGGACCCAGCAGCAGCCATGAGAGGCAGGATCTCCTTCAGGGATGTGTAGCGCTGAGCCACAAGTTGGTACAAGGAGGCTGGGGCAGAGCCCAGGGAGGACAGGTCCTCGCAGGAGAAGGGGATGAGCAGCTCGAAGGCCGGCAAGCGCCCGTAGCACCAGTCCAGGACCATCTTGCGCACCAGTGTGCTCTTTCCCGTGCCCACCGTCCCGTACAGCACCACCGTCTGTACCCGGCGCCCACAGGCGTCTGGGTCAAAGAGCTGGGACAGGGCCAATGGGGGGAGGCTGGCCGGGGGCTGCTGGTGCTCCAGGGCCAGCTGCGCCGGTGGGCGAAGCAGCTCATCCGGGGTGCTCCCGCGGATCACAGGGTCTACGTGGACCGTGTCCAGTGCAAAGGTCGGGCCGAACTGGCGCTCTTCTCTGGGCAGCCGGCTGAACCACTCGGCCAGATTCCGGCGGTGGCGCTGGATGGCTTCTGGATGGGAAGCCAAGGGGAATGGGTCAAAGAAAGGGGCTGGAAGGTGCAGGAGCTTAGGGCTGGTCAGGCCACAGAGCAAGATGCAGCACCAGGACACAGAGACCCAGGAGGGTGCTATGTACGTAGGACTCCCTCAGGAAGTTTGGAACCCCCATGGCAGAAAGGGGCGAGCCATGAGACCAGTGACACCAAACCTGGGTTGAATGTTTGTGTGGTTGTCTGTGTGCAATCTCCACTTGACTGTTAGACCCGGTTTGTTGAGAGTCAGGATGATGTATCCCTCCCAGTGCTTTGTACACGGTAAGTGTGGTGGGTGTGCACTGCACAAGTGTTGCAGGAAGGGAGACATGGACGGGTGGACAATGAGGCAACGGGGGTAGGTTTGCCCACTGATGGATGATGGCGGTGGATCCTCTATGCCTCCTTCTTCCTGCCTGCTTCTCCCTCCAGACCCAACTCCCCACCTCCCCATCCCCTGCCCCTGGGATCCCAGCCAGTCCCTCCCCTCAGGCCGACTGAGCAGTCAGTCCCTTTACCCGCTGCAGAGATGCCCTGGAACAACTTTCCATGGCTTCTGGACGGAGGACCACTGCCCGCTGAGCTTCCACGGTGACGTACAAAGGCCCTGAGAGCAAGGAGAAGGAATGAGTTGGGGCTTGGCTCCCGGGCTCAGCCTCTGAACGGGATCAGGGCCCAGGCGCATCTGAATTGCTGGACTTGTAGCTTCCCGAGATCTAGGCCTGACCCTGGACACCCAAGTCGAGAGCCTTGTCTGACTCTCACACCCTTCCCGGAGACTGAGGTCTCACCCCCTGGAACTCAGGCTGGCCACTGCCAGGCTCCACCCACTTCCCCCGCAGATCCTCCCTCTGGCTGCCCACTGTCACTTATACTGTAGATAAAGTAAACCAACTTCGTTTGACGCCCGGTAGCTGACTCTGTTCCCTCCTTACTCCCAGAAAACCAACCTCACCCCAGGGGGTGGGAGTCAAGCTCTCTCCAAGTCCTGACCCTTCCCAAGCTACTCTGCTGTGCCCAGATGTGTTCTAAGGCATGACCCCGAGGCCTCACCTAGGGAGCCCAAGGGGCAGCTTCCCTTTAAGGGGCCAACTCCAGTGGATCAGGAAGGGGATTCGTACATCTACAGAGCGAAAGGGGAAGAAATAAATAACATCCAGATCCCATCCACGTTTCCCCACCAACACAAAGACTTCATGTCTACATCAAATCCCCCGTCATCTGTTCTCATCCAATCATGTACTGCCCCTCGGTAGCAGTTACGGTGCAAATTTATATCTTGTGTGATTATTTAATTAACGTCCATTGCTGCCCCACCCTCCTCCAGGAGAGCAGGGACCACATCTGTTTTTGTTTATAATTCCATACTCAGAACTTAGCA
Source organism: Potos flavus (assembly GCA_028534135.1). NCBI lineage: Eukaryota > Metazoa > Chordata > Mammalia > Carnivora > Procyonidae > Potos > Potos flavus. The sequence continues at coordinate 12,837,396 of CM052884.1, read as the reverse complement.
CGAGATCCGGCACACAGCACGCACTTAATAAATATTTGTTGAATGCAAAATGAGATCAGACAAGTGATCCTAGACTTCATGTAGCTATGGGGACCCTCAAAGATCATCCAGCTTGACTCCCTTAGTTTAGGATGGGAAAAAGGGAACCTCAGGGAGGTGAGGTGACTTGCCCAAGGCCAACGGCACGTGAGTCGCACAGCCAGGGTCAGAACGCCTGGTGTCTGGATCCCTGCTCTCTTGGAGACACCATCTGGGCTCTGAGAGGAGAGAGAGAAGCAGAAACCCCTGCTTCCAGCTCACCTGCTGACTGGAGCGCTCCTGCCAGACCAGAGCCCCACGAGGCCCTGGGCAAATGGTGGCCCCACCTCATGGTAGGGAAGAAGGTCAGAGCCCAGGGCACTTAGCACACCACCTTCTGTCCTGTTTGCCTGCAGGAAGACTTGTGTGAAGGGAACACACACACACACACACACACACACACACACACACACACACACCCCTTCCCACCCCTACCTCCCTGTGCAGGCCACAGGAAGGCCTTTCTCCTCAGAGAGCATCGGCCCTTCTTTAAATGTCAGCAGTGCCAGCGCCCTGGCCTGGCTGGCCTTCGGATGGACTCCCTCTCCTGTATCCCCCACTCGACGGATGCCATTTCGTCTCCTACCGCCTCTGCCTCTCCCGCTGAGCCTCCGCGGCTGCCCTTCTCCTGAGTCCCAGCCCAGGTGCCCTGCTGCTTTATTTAGGTGTCCTTTTTTTTGCTCAGCTGCCGGCAAGCTCAGATGAGTCCTGTGTTCATTTTCAATGGCTTTTCTGAACCTACATTTTCAAGTAACAATTATCCACTCTCTTCTGTATTTTTTCCCCTCAGCTATCAGGTCCTGTTAGTTTTAATGAGTTTTAATGATTTTACCATCTTATCTTCTCTGTGACTTTTATGTCAGCCGCCTTTGAGGTTGGCATAAATAATAAATAAATGAAAGAATGAACTTCCTACTTGACATCCCCATATGGCTATCCTGCCCGTGCTTCAAGCTTCACTCAGACGCTCCTCACCCGCCTCCCCTTTTAGTAACTTTACTGCCCATCTTCCCAATCACACAATTATACTGGGAACCTGAGCTCTTGGTCTTCAAACCCTCTCTCCCCTCCTTCATGCAGCTGCAACCATCCTACCGATTCCTTCTCCCAGCGCTTTCCCAGCCTGGTCCTATTGCATGGTCCCTATGACCCTCCGTGGGACCTCAGACCCTCTGTGGACTTCTGGGGACCCTCCTTCTCCTTCCTGGCCTCTGCCTTCAGTCTAGCCCCACCCCATTCCCATCCCTCATCCCAGCCACCCATTACCTCCCTAAAATCCTAGGTCCCCTGTAGTGTCCAAACCCCTGGCCTCCCCACACAAGCTATTTTTTGGAGTTTGCCCCCAACCTGTACCTCATTTGCCAGGCTCCCCAGATTCGTGCTCACACTTTCCTGACTTTGTTTATACACTTTTTTGGGCTTGGAATGGCCTTACTCCCCTATCACAACGCTACACAATCTTTTAAGACCCTGCTCAAAGGCCCCCTCTCCCGGGAAGTCTCTCCTGATGCCCCTTACACGGAGCGTGCTGCTATTTGGCCCCTGGTCTCCGCGGAGACGTGGCTCCTTAAGGGCAGGACAGGCTCTGGGGAAAATCGGCTGCCCTGAGCCCACCCGCCGCAGGGCCAACCAGTGGAGGGGCTGGGGCTCGGAGCAGAGGTCCCAGGGGCTGGAGAAAGGTGAAGGGAGGGCCCAGGGAAGCTGAGAAAGCTCGGGAAAACCAGCTCAGTGGAATCAAACCGGCTCCAGGGCCACTGCCTCAAGATGGGATTCGCCTGGCCGGTGGGGCGGTGGTGAAGGCAATTTCCAAAGTCACCCGAGCTCGCTCACACACACACACACACACACACACACACACACACACACACACACGAAAACTGGGTCCCAAACAGCTCTCGTGAAGGCAATTTCCAAAGTCACCCGAGCTCACACACACACACACACACACACACACACACACACACACACGAAAACTGGGTCCCAAACAGCTCTCCCGTTCCCTTTGGCTCCGGAGCCCAAGCGAGGAGGGGGCCGGCATGCCCACCGCTCAGCGCACCCGCTCAGTCCTCCGGGTCCGGGGGCGAACTCCCCGTAGCACGCGCGCCGCGAGCAGCGGCCGGGTCGGGGGCGAGGGGCGGCGGAGCGGGTTGGGCCTTCACCCGCGGCTGCCGGCGTCTCTCGATTCGTCCCAGAGGCCCCGGCGCCTCGCGTCCCGCGCGTCCAGCCCGCCCCGCCCGCCTGCGCGGAGCCCGGCCTGTCCTGGCAGCCGGCGCCGGCCGCGGGCAGAGGGCAGCGGGAAGGACAGCCCGGGCGCTGGCGACCCGCGGAGGCAGGGGACGGAGACCGGAGCCGGGATCCGCGGCGAGCAGGCCCGGGGCCGGCGGCGAGCAGGCCCGGGGCGGGGACTTCCCGGGCCGTCCCCCGGAGTCGCGTCCCACCTCGGTGGCCGCAGCCCTAGATCCAGGCGGGCCCCGCCGCGCCGAGCGCCCTCTGCAGGTGACCACGCGCCAGGGCCAGCCGGTTACCTCCCTTCCCGGGCGGGGCTCGCTGTTCGGCCCACGGTGCAGATGGGGGAGCTGCGGCACAGGGGTGACCTGACTTGCCCAGGTTGACCTAAGGAGGAAGTGGCAGGGCCGGAACCAGAAGTCCCAGCCTGAGTCTTCCTACCTCGCCCCCTCCGCCCCCTCCTGAGGCACCTACCCGTCCCCAGGGCATTCTTCCCGCTGTGCCTCTTCACCTGCTCAGCCTACATCCTGGCAGAGATCTGAGTCAAGGCCTTGTTGGGTCCTCCCTCCGTACCTGGCGCTCTTCAGAACCCCAAACCTCTGTGTGTGGCTTCTGGTCACTTTGACCAAGAAAGGAGCAAGAATGGGGGCTGACAGAGAACTCTCGCCCCAACCTGCTCTTCTTGTCTAGCACCCAGTCACGGCCTAGCCCTGGGCCTTCCTGGTCCCCAAAGCCCTCACCCTCATCCCTCTGCTTCCACACAGGGCACACCCAGAGCTCACGTCACCCATGGAACAGCCACCCACCACCCACAGCCAGGGCACGCCCCACACGCAAACATAGGGGTGCAGTGTGCACTCAACAGAGGTGTGCAGTGGGGGAGCCGTAGAGAGACACCTGGGGCCAGGGCTGGGAAGAGGGCTTTGGGATCTCTACTGTCCATCCAGACTGAAGACAGAGGTCACATTTCATTTACACTTGAAGGCGTGTCATTCACTGAGCTATCAGAACAAGGCGTGCAGGGTCCAGACCGTAGCTCCCCTCCAGGTAGCCCGAATGATGGTCCTTCAGAGGCTGATGGAAGGAAGCCTTTGGAAAGGCTGGGAGAGGAAGTTACTAACTCTGGAAGAGGAGGTGACATTTGAATTGGATCTTAAATAAGTCTGGGAAGGGGCCGGCCACAGAGGGCGGGCATGACTCAGGAGGACAGTCCAGGAAGTTCCCGCCCTGGACCTGCTCCCCGAGGATCCCATTTCCTGGGTGGCTCATTTGGTGAAGCGTCTGCCTTCAGCTCGGGTCATGATCCCAGGGTCCTGGGATCGACCCCAACGTCGGGCTCCCTGCTCTGTGGGGGAGTCTGCTTCTCCAGCTTCTCCCTCTGCCTGCTGCTCTCCCTGCTTGTGCGCTGTCTCTCTCTGTGACAAATAAATAAATAAAATCTTTTTAAAAAAATAAAATCTTAAAAAAAAAAAAGTCTGGGAAGGGAAGGGCATTTCCAGACAATAGGGAAAATGGCACGTTCTCATTTTAAAAGAAACTCCGAAAGGGGAGTAGAATGGGATGAGGGGAGGGGAGGTAGAGCAATGCTATGAACGGGGTCTCGGGGGTGACATTTCAGACCTGGGGGTATTCTAGCTTCACTCTGCTTCCCTAGCCACGCGAGGCAGACAGGCCCCCGGCTGCAGTTACTGGACATGGCTCAGAGCAAGCTTTTCCCCTCCCCGCCCCCAGCGGCTATGACGGCGATGGAGGCTTTATTAATGACATATAATTTGACTGGCCTCTTGCAGACAGAAGTACCGTGAGTCACACTGTGGGCATGTACTCTGTCGTCTGACCTCAAGATAGGGCCCCCCGTCCTGTAGACCCATAGCATGGAGAATGGCCTGCATCTTCCCTGTCCTCTAGCCCCTCACACAGGCCCTAACACAGAGGGTGGCTGCACGGAAGGCAGTGACCCCTGAGTCCCGGGAGGGCTGGCCCTCAGGAAGAGGGTCCCATTTCAAAGCATGCCGGACCAAGGGCATTTGTGCCACACCTCCTCGGGCCGATGGGACCGGTGGGAGAAATCGCAGGGGGCTCACGGCAGCAGGAGCACAGGATCTGGAGTGCTTGCTCAAGTTGCTCTTCCAAGCCTTGCTTTTCTTCTCTGTGAAAGGAGGAAACGATAATACTCATCCTAGCAGCCTCATGGGGTTATTGTCCGAATCCAAAGAGCTTTCTCTGCAAATACATGAGCCGCTCTACAGATGTTCTCTGTGCCTGGATGGCCCTTGCTGGCTCCAGAAAGGCTGTTCGTCTCCTTTCGCTCCCAGGGGGCACTTGTAGAAGTGTGAAATTATAAATGTTTTACTCTTTTAGGAGTACTTACATTTTGAAAGAGAAAGTAAAGAGGAAGAATCTTAAGAAAGATTACTTAATGGTGGGATTTTGTGCCCGTGGACTTTAAAAAGCCATCTGCAGGCATCACTGCAGAGAAAGGGGGGTTCCCGGAATGCCCCCTAAAGCTAGCAAGAGTTCTCGAAGCTACAACTCTGACTTCTTCCCACTAGCATCCTGAAGCCCTCATGAGAAAGCCCATCTCCAGGCAGGCACCCCACCTGTAATAGATGGGACCCTCATCTAGCCCAAGACACTCAGCTCTGCGTGCAGCACTAGTTGGGTGGAGGCCAGGTCCCCCCGCTTCAGTCCCTAAGCTTCAGGATCAGGAAGGAAGAGGGTGAGACAGTGTGCTGTTCCTTGGGTCATCTTGCCACCAACCTTCAAGGACTTCTGGACAATCGCCTGCTCCAAATCTCAGGCCACCAACCCATCTGCAGTCCTGGTGGCCAATGGCTTAGCCCTGCTAAGGGTGACCCCGGGGGCGAGAGAAGAGAGGAAGAAAAGGAGAAAGCTGGGGTAAGCTCGGCGAGGTCCCTGCCATTCTCATCCTAGAGCTTTGGCTCCAGGGTCTTTCCTGGTTCTCACTGCCCTTCGTGACCACCGACTACACCTCCCACCGTGGGCACCACCAGGGCTCGGTGAATTCTGAAGAGAGAGACATGTATCCCTCTGTAAGAACAGACCCACGCAAAGATTGAACGGTCACACGTGGAAGAAGGAAACCGGACCATTTCCTTACACTACACACAAAAATAGACTCAAAATGGTTGAAAGACCCAAATGTGAGACAGGAATCCATCAAAATCCTGAAGGAGAACACAGGCAGCAACCTCTTTGGCCTTGGCCGCAGCAACTTCTTGCTGGACACTTCTCTAAAGGCAAGGGAAACAAAGGGAAAAATGAACTATTAGGGCTTCATCAAGATAAAAAGCTTTTGCACAACAAAGGAAACAGTCGCCAAAACCAAAAGACAACCAACAGAATGGGAGAAGATATTAGCAAATGTCTTAACAGATAAAGGGCTAATATCCAAAATCTATAAAAAAATTAATCAAACTCAACACCCGAAGAACGAATAATCCAGTCAAGAAATGGGCAGAAGACATGAACAGACATTTCTGCAAAGAAGACATCCAAATGACCAACAGACACATGAAAAAATGCTCCACATCACTCAGCATCAGGGAAATACAAATCAAAACCACAGTGAGATACCACCTCACACCAGTCAGAATGGCTAAAATTAACAAGTCAGGAAACAACAAATGCTGATGAGGATGCAGAGAAAGGGGAACCCTTCTACACTGTTGGTGGGAATGCAAGCTGGTGCAGCCACCCTGGAAAACAGTATGGAGGTTCCTCAAAAAGTTGAAACTAGGGGCGCCTGGGTGGCTCAGTGGGTTAAAGCATCTGCCTTCAGCTCAGGTCATGATCTCAGGGTCCTGGGATCGAGCCCCACATCGGGCTCTCTGCTCGGCGGGGAGCCTGCTTCCCCCTCTCTCTCTGCCTGCTTGTGATCTCTCTCTCTGTCAAATAAATAAATAAAATCTTAATAAATAAATAAATAAATAAATAAATAAATAAATAAAATCTTTAAAAAAAAAAAAAAAAAAGTTG
>CM052884.1:12779385-12830993 GCA_028534135.1 Potos flavus | reverse complement strand
GTCCACAATAGCCAAACTGTGGAAAGAGCCCAGATGTCCATCAACAGATGAATGGATAAAGAAGATATGGTACACACACACACACACACACACACACACACACACACACACACACGGGACTATTATGCAGCCATCAAAAAGAATGAGATCTTACCATTTGCAATGACAGGGATGGAACTAAGTGAAATAAGTCAATCAGGGAAAGACAATTACTGTATGATCTCACTGATTTGTGGAATATAAGAAACAAAACAGAAGATCACAGGAGAAGAGAGGAAAAAATGAAACAAGACCAAACCAGAGAGGGAGACAAACCATAAGAGACTCTTAATCATAGGAAACAAACTGGGGGTTGCTGGAGGGGAGGGGGGTGAGAGGGATGGGGTAAGTGGGTGATGGTCTGGGGAGCCTGCTTCTCCCTCTCCCTCTACTGCTCCCCCTGCTTGTGCTCTCTTGTTCTGTCAAATAAATAGATAAAGTCTAAAGAAAAACAAACCTCTGAAACCAATAATACAGTGTATGTTAATTAATTGAATCTAAATAAAAGATGTTTAAAAATAATTAAAAATAAAAAAGAACACCCCGTGCCGCACACCCAGGGCACCCACACACTGCTTATAGATCTACCCTCGTCAGTGTCATTGGCCAAGGCCAAGAATGAGGAGTGTGGAGACAGAAGACCTGGTTCCCAGACCTGGTTTCATCCCTATTAGCTAAGGCTCCTTGGGCAAGTTACTTAGCCCACGTCAGTTTTGTCATCTGGAAAATGGGACGTCATGAGGGATAATGCAGAGTGGGCATGGGACTCCCTTGAGATCATGAACCCGAAGCATTTGCAACATATAAAGCATAATACAGGTATTTCCTAGGATGCACACTCACTCGCTTGACGTATACTAGCTTACCACCCCTGCCACAAACGCTCTAAAGCTCACAGACTTCTCTCAAGCGCTCTGAAGACCCATCACAGACCACGGCACCAGGAGCCCCAGCCAGACCCATTCACACACTGCATACTGTATAAATATAGGTTTTATTAATAATGGGTGAAGTCCCACAAATACAACTGGCATCTCTGGGCGGGGGGGAGAATCCGTGGCAGGGTAAGAGAAGGAAGAGTGGTGTGTGCACAGGAATAAGCAGCGGGGAGAGCCCTGGGGGAAGGGGAGATCAGAAGTGGCGCGAGTCTGGACCTACCACAAAAGCCAGACATGCTCTGCATCTGTCGCTCTGGTGCCCGGGGGCCCCCTCGGCTGATGGGAAGGTGGGAAGGGTGTGTACAGACAGACCCAGATAGGAGCTCGAATGAGCAGCAAGCGGCTGGGGAAGGGGCGGAGGAGTGAGAATGCCAGCCCAATGCACAAAAGAAGGGCCACGAGGTGGCAGTGGCCAAGGCCAACTTTTGCCCATGCTTGTGCTTGTGTTGGCTCCTGAGCTCCGGGGAGCTAGTGTCCCTTGCCACCCCTGACTTGGAGGGGAAAGAAGACTCGGGGTAGACATCCCCAGTCCCGGGACACCCTGGGCGGCACTAGCCTCGTCCATGCAGTCAAAGCGGCATCCCCAGAGGAGGAGGGCACTGCCCTTGCCGTGGCACCCACCGCCGCCGCTGCCGCCACCACGCCACCACCACTTCTCCTCAGAGACGTAGGGGACAGCGTGTGTGTGTCGGGCTGAGATTGCCTGTTGGCATGTATGTGTCTATACCTCTGGGGAGGGGAGGGATGTTGCAGGACCGGGCAGGAGAAGCACGAAAGGAGGCTTGGTCTTCTCCTGCTCACGCCCCAGAATAAAGTGCATTCTCCGGTTCCAGTGGCAGATGAGAGAGAAATACAGACATTATTGCAGCCACCAGACCCTATCCCCCACCAAAGGGGACGGGGAAGGGGACGGGGCATCCCAGGGCCCCAGGCCTCTCCAATCCCCAGGATTGGGAGGAATGACCTAGGCAGAAAACCCAGCTTCTGTTCCAGCAGATCGTCTAAATCAGCCAGGTCTGGGGGTGGGGAGGAGAGGAGGAGGAAGAGACTTCCAGAGCCTTCCCTGCTCCATTCCAATGTCCAAACAGGACTTCCAGGGGACCCCACCAGGGCCCAGCCCTGGAACCCGAACCTTAGAACAGCCCAGTTTACAAACACTTGTGTGGTGGGGACCCCCAGAGGGGGCCACTTTGGTCAGTTGTAAATGGGGGCCTGGAGAACCTGGGGCACCCAGGCAGACAACGGAGGCGGGGGACGAGGGCGGAAGGAGGGAGGCAGCCTCCTAGTGGTCTTTGCATGCAGATGTTGGAGAGAGTAGGAAGGAAGCTACAAAATGCATCACTGGGGAAGACTCCTGGGCATGGCGGGGAGGGCTGGAGCCCCCGTGGCCATGGCCATGGCCACGGCCATGGCTGGGAGCGCAGTTCGGCAGCCAACCCGCGGAGGAGCTGAGAGAGGGGAAGGTGGCTGCACCAGCAACCAGTGCCAAAGTCTACAAGGTTAAAACAGCCCCAGAGGGCTGGGGCTGGGGGCTTCCGCTGCGGGGGCCGGGGCGCGGCTCTATCTCTCCGACTTGACCCGGTAACGGAGCACAAGGTACGCCAGCAGCCGCAAGGCCAGGAAGAAGATGCCCAAGACCAGGAAGTCCAGGTAGAGCTTGGCGTCCTCCACATCCAGCGCTCGGAGGATACTCTGCGGATTCTGGAAAGGGCAGTGTTCCTCCAAACAGGTCAGATCTCCTCGATCCATGCCATAGATGGTCAGAATCACACCCTCAAAGCCATACCTGTGCACGCGGGGACATGAGAGCCGGATACAGAGCATAGGATCCCTGTTCCCTGGGCGGACTGCCAGGGCCCAGCGGCCAGTCTCTCCTCCCTGGGGCCTGGGTTCCCGCAGGGAGGAGCAGGGATGGACGGTGAGGGCCACGGCACTGACCTGACATAGGAGAGGTAGGAGCTCCATTGCAGGTAAGTGGGGATGGTCTTGAAGCTGACAAAGAAACCGGAGAACAAGAGGACAGGGATGGCGGTGACTGGGCCCACAAAGGTGGCCACCTGGAGGGGAGGGAAGGGGACGGAGCCATCACAGGAGTGACCGGGACGGACCCGGGACAGGGGTGGCCCCGCGGTTTCCCACAGATCTGTTCCACTCCTGATGTCGGCCCCTGCTTCCTCCCACCAGACCCCATCCCTCTCCGGATCCCCAGGGGCCAGCCCTCACACCTGGAGGGAATTGGAGGCAGCTCCAATCAGCAGCCCCAAAGACTGGGCCACCAAGGCTGTGGCAGTGGCCAGGGCGGAGAACAGCAGGAAGCGGCTGGTTTCGGCCGGCTGGCCTGTCATCCAGTACATGATGCTGCAGTACACCACCGGGCACACCACCTGGGGAGCGGGCACGGGCCTGAGCAGGGGGCGCCAGCCAGGGCCGCGGCAGCCGAGACCCTCCACGCCATCCGGGCGGGAGCCCCCGGAAGCTAGCTCTTCCTAGAGCATCCGTGCTGAGTCCCGCCACCCCCACGCTCAGTGTGTGCTAGCCCCCCAGGCTGGTGCTTGTCCCCTTGCTTCCTCCAGTGAACCCTTGACCAGTTCAGGCATGGTGACGTCTCCATATCCGAGCTCCTAAACTGGGCCAGCTTATTCTTTATATTGCTGATTAATTAACTCTGCATGTGAGCATGGGCCATCCCCCCCTAAGCTGTCAAGTCCCGGGGGCCGGCGACCAAGCCTAGCGCAGACCATCGTGCAGGCTGTTCCCCGTACTAGGCGCCCAATCAAGACGCCACCAGACGCCGAGATCCAGCGGGGCTCCTGTCGCGAGGCCACGCAGCAAAGCGTGGTGCGGCACCTGCCCAGCTTTCTCTCATTTGCACTCCATGCCCTTCAGATCATTGGTGGTCCCGGAGCGTGGACCGGGGTGGCGGGGAGGCTAGTGCCATAAAACCAACCCAAACCAGCTAATGCTTACTGGGCACTTTTGCACGTGCCAAGCATTAGCCGAAGTGCTTTATGTATATCAACTCATTGACTTCTCACAAACAATCCCGAGCTGGACACTCTCATCCTTCCACTTGATAGATGGGGACGTGGAAGCAGCAAGAGGCAGGCGGCTGCTCCATGTCTCGCAGTTAACAAGTCGCAGTAAGGCTCCAGAGCCCACGCTAGCTGCCCTCCACTGCCCTGGATAAGATTCACAGAGTCATTCGTAGGGTTATTGTTTCATCACTGTCTGTTTGTCCTCGGTTGTTCCCACAAAAACATCAGTTCCACAGGGTCAAGATCACATCTGTCTTATTCATTGCTAGATCCCTGTCCCCGGCACAGAGCCTGGTGCACAGTACACACTCCCCGCCTATCTGCTAGGTGAGGGGAAGGAAAAGAGAGCACGGCAGGTGACGGGGTTGAAGGAGGCAAGCAGGCGAGGATGGGGGAAGCCAGACAGGAGGGAGGGAGAGGCTTACCTGAAAGGGCACATCGGCCATGGTCTTGGCCAGGTAGTACGCTTTCAGGCTATACCAGTAGTTGAGATGCTCCCTCATGAAGACCGCCATCTCTAAGGGGACTGAGGACACAGGCAGGTGAGACGCCGCTGTCTGACCCCCTGGCCCCGACCCTGTGCCCCGCTATCCCCCCGGCCCCCGCCCAGGGCGGCTCAGCTCACAGGTGAGCACGGTTGGCATAAGGGCGGCAAACATGAGGAACAGCATGGAGAAGAAGAGGCAGCCGGTGTTGTTGAAGACCTTGCTGGCATCGTTACCGATGTGCAGGTAAAGGAGACCGATGAGCACGCCGATGACCACGTGGGACACGAACCGCAGGTGGGTCAGGACCTAAGTGAGGAGAGGGGATGGGCCACAGGCCAGGGAGGGGCAGACCACACCAGGGTAGGAACTCAGAGCCGCCCTCACAGACACATAGACCCATAGGTGCCTTGGGAGACGGCTGGCTGTGGGGGATGGGGGGCCTTCCCATCCCAGCTGCTGAGATACTATGCCCCCCAAAAGCCAGGAGACCTGTACCAGCCTCCTCTTCCCCAACGTGATGCCTCACCGTGTCCCTGAGGATGGACAAGAAGGTCCTCTTGAAGAGGATGCAGAACTGTGTGAGGGTGCTGGTGGCAAAGGTGTGGCTTTCAATGGGGTCCACTTCCTGGGGAGAGGACACTGGGTCAGGCGAGCCTACCCCACCCACCCACTGCACACCCAGCTCGGTGATGGGAAAACCCTCGAGCCCTTCCCCAGGGCAGGGCTCCCCCAGGCCCTTCCGTACTGATGGGAGACTCTCTACCACTGAGGTGCGTGCCCGGAAGCTGGCCTCAGGGTCATGCGTTGGAGCAAGATTCAGAGAGAGATGTAAGGAGCGAGTAAAAACTTGACTGAGGAGAGAGCAAGGACGTCCAGGACACTGGGGGGGCTAAAAGTAGGCCAGTCACTCCTTTTCTTGTCTTCACTCCCTCAAGAAACATTTACCCGAAGGGCACAGTACCTTTCTGCCCCCAGAGCCACAATCATATTAAACGACGATCATAGTGACGGCAACAACTACAACTAGCCCTCCTGGTTTTTGAAGCTGGCATCCAGCTTGTCAGTTCAGATGAAAGAATGAACACTAGAGGTCACAGGGCCCCCAGGGACAGCTGGACCAACCAAGGGACCCCACTGGCTTCCAAGTGGCTCATCAGCATTACCCGAAAGACATAATCGCCAGATGGACCGAGTGAAACCTCGAACATAAAGAACAAGGATATTTTTCAGGTTGCGAGTCTCTTGAGATGGAAAAGAATTCCGAGGACCTGATGGAACAGCACCGGAGCGCCTGCTGGCATGACCTCAGGGGTCTCCAGTCAATGACAGCCACCTCTTCCAGAGACCCCTGCCCCAAGTCACGGCCTTAAAAACCCTCACTTGTGAGCCCCTGGGGAGTGTGGGACTTGGGAGCACGTTCCAGGTGGCCTACACCAGGAATTGGCCTATGCTCCTTCACTGCTCAAGCCCGCTGTCTGTTCGTACTGGCTTGCCGCCCAAGCTCTCCTTCAGTTCGGGGATGTTTTCCAGGGTCGTGGTATCTCATTTAGGGAAGAGAACCGGCACCAAACCAATATCTGCTGTACCATCCCCAGTGCAGAGAGATTTACGTGACGGTCTAGTTAGTCCTCCCGATAACCCCGGAACTCAGCGTCATCACCTCCAGCCTGGGGATGACAGCAAGACCCACGGGCCACGAGGCAAGAGACACAGCATCGGGTCTGCTTACCAGGTGGACCCGTGCCGGCGCTGAGGACAACACACTACAGATGCTTAGTGAGAATTCGCTGAACACATAAATGAACAGAGGTTGAGCAATGTGCCCAAGGTCACACAGCAGTTCGCAGTAGGTCTAGTCCAAGTTCTGAATTCTTCCCAGTCCCTAATGGTTGTGATGCCTCTGGGGGACAGCCTCTTCAGCAAGGCCATCACCCAGGGTCCCATCTGCCCACCCCCACTTTTCCCTCTCTGCCCTCTCCAGCCCTACTCACCTGAGGGCAAGCGGGGCACGGGGTGGGGACCTCATTCTTCTCAGGGCTGCTCTTCTTCTCGGCCATGGCACAGAGCCCATTCTGCACAGCCCTGAACAGCATGGGGTTCAGGTCTCCATACTCTCCAGAGGCCACCTCGATGACTGGGAGACACGGAGGGGAGTGAGTGGCTAAGATCTCTCCTTGGTTCCCGAGGGCAAGCCAGCCCCTCCATGGGTATGTGGGGAAGGCAGGGGACAGTGAGACCTCCCCAAGGAGACCCAGGCACATGAGCCGATCCCCCGGATTTGGCCCAGCACCATAACCCAGGCCCCCACTCACTGAAGTCGGCTGGGTTGTGGTAGGTGGGGCAGTGTAAGCCAAGCCCCTTCAGGTAGGGGATCAGGTTGGTGACCACGCCTTTGAAGATGCACTGACCTTGGCTCAGGATATAGAGCTGAGGGGGAAGGGGAAGGGTGAGGAGAACACGACCGGTGGACTAGGCGGGGTCCCACCAGCCTCTCCCCCGACGCCCCTCCCTCTCCCCGCCCACAGGCCAGTCCCCTGGGAAGCCCAGAGCCACTCACCTTGTCAAACATCTCAAAGAGCTTGGCACTGGGCTGGTGGATGGTGCAGATGATCGTGCGGCCCCCCTGGGCCAGGGACTTCATGAGGGACACCACTTGGAAACAGGACGCGCTGTCCAGACCACTGTCCAGAGAAAGGCCACCAAGCGGGTGGGGTGAGGTGGGCAGAGCCAAGAGAAGGGAGTGCTTGGGGTGGGGCAGCTGCTACTGCTACGAAGGGGCTGGAGCTGGCAGGGAGGGAGTCCCTCTGGCCACCCGACAGCTGTCCATGCTAGCCGCTGCAGGCCTTTGGAGGTACCAAGAAGCCCAGAGCGCCATTCCGTTTAACAAGCAAATATCAGGCGAGAACCTGTTGAATGGCCAGCGCTGATTACTATGATGGATGGCTAAGACATAGACTCTGGTCTAGAGGGAGAGAGAGAGAGAAGTGCACAGATCACTTGAGATGGTGGGGAGCTATAGAGACATGGGGCGACAACGGGGTGGGGGGAGGCTTCAGCTCTGCTGCACGGGGCTTGGGGGGCTAGTCAGAGAAGTTTCCTGAGAGCGCGTGGAGAGGAAGGAGCTGAGCCAGCTGAAGGCGGAAGGGCAGGCGTGGCGGCGAAGGGCAGTCCAGACAGAAGACAAAACATGTGCGAAGCTTAGAGGCATGAAACACACGGCTGGCCCAGGGAATTATAAGCAATTCGGTGTTATTAGAGCATAAAATACAAGCCAGCATGAAGCAAGATGTGAGGCTGGGGAACTAGGTTCAGGCCGGAACCTCGTAAGTCCTCTGACTTTCTTCTGAGGACAAATGGGCGTTGCTGTGTGTTTCTAAGGGGTGGGGGTAGTATTGCCAGACTTGTCTTCTAGAGAGCTCTCCCTGGCTGCAGCTTGGAGGGAGGACTGGCTGGGAGAGACTGAAGCCGAGGGGGTAGGAGTCTGTGGCAGAAATGCCGAGAGCTGATGAGGTCCAGAACTCAAGCACGGGCACTCGGGATGGGGGTGGGGCGAGTCTGAGAGACAGAGAGAGGAGGCAGAGTCAGCAGGACTTGGTGACTGATTGGCTGTGGGGAAGAGAAGGAGAGGGAGGCATCCGTCAAGGAGGACATAGGATTTCTGCCTGTGTGAAGGACGGGGCTGCTACGGCACCAGGATCGGCAGGAACGGAGGAGGACGAAGCCCTTATCTTGGCCCCGGGAGGCTGCCACGCACGCACGGACTCTGGTCTCCAGCCGTGGAGAAGACGTCGCCCTCCTGTGCTGGCTGGGGGCCGAGGGGAGGGGGCAGCCTGGTGGGAGAGGAGGGGGAGAACTACCTGGTGGGCTCATCAAAGAACATGACGGGCGGGTTGTTGACCAGCTCCAGGGCGATGGCCAGGCGCTTCCTCTGCCCCCCGGAGAGCAGAGCTGTCCTCGTGTGGGAGCAGGACATCAGGCCCAGTGCTGTCAGGATCTCCGTCACCTGGCCCGCCCCCCCACCCACCCCAGGTCAGCTTCAGAATCTCCGCTCCTCCCCACCCCCACGCCACCCCAATTTACGGAAGCGTTCCCTTAGGTCCACTTGGCCTCCAGTGGCCCAGCCTGGGCGCCCAGTCTCCCGCCCCCCAACTCAAGGCTCTAGAACTCTAGACGCACAGAAAGGGCAGCTGAACCGTTCTCGCCCCTTTCTCTTCCCCACTCACCAGTTCCTTCTTCACCTCTTGCTTCTCACTCAGCTTCAGGTTAGCAGAGACCTGAGGCCCAGAGAGTAGGCAGGTCAGGTAGGTGTGGGAGGAGGACCCTGCCTTGCCCCCTTAGCCGCCGGCCGAGGAGGATGGGGCCGGATGGGGACGAGGCGGACGCAGGGGCTGGGAGAGGGAGCCGGCCCGCCAGCCCTCACCATCATGGCTTCCAGCACCGTGAGGTGGGGCAGCAGCATGTCATCCTGCATGATGTAACAGGACATCTTGCGGAAGGTCCTCAGCTCCCGCGGCCTCCCGTTTACCAGGATCTGCCCCTTCATTCCAGACTCCCTGCAGGCACATTGGTTGCAGATGGGGGGGCGGGGGTCAAGGCCACTTCAGAATACCTTCTGAGCTCCCCGGGGGACCCTTCTTCCTGGCTTCTGCCCTCATTCCACCCCAGCCTCGTCCTCACCTGTACCCTGCCAAGATGTTCATGAACGTGGACTTGCCGGCGCCGGAGGGGCCCATGATGCCAATCAGCTCCCGGCGGCAGAATTTCCCCGACAGGCACTTGAGGAGGGTCTTATAACCTGCGGCGAGGGAGGGAGGGAGGAGCTTGCGATCAGGGTTACAGCGATCGGGGGCACCCGAAACTCTGAGGAGCAACCCTGGCTATTAGCGAAAGAGGCGGTTCCCTACTCCAGGGGGATTGATGAGGACGGAGAAACACCTTCGAGTGGCAACGAGATTCACACCCTCTCCGCCTGTTCCCCTGGAAGGGCCAAGGCCTACCGTCAAAGCACCAGAGGCGAGCACACTCTCCTGTAGGCTGTGAGAAGGCCTCCGCACCACGTGGATGGGCACAGCGAGGGGGTCAAGGTTATAGACCACCCTGCTCCCCCTCTCTAAATGCAGTAGTCACTCTCGCTCCCTCCAGGAAGACTTCGCCAACCATCGGCCTGAGCAAACGGGTTAAATGTCCTCTGTGTTCGCACAGCACCTGCATACACCAGCATGTTTGCTATTTGCTGTGCCTGTCCCTCGCCCCGGTCCCCTAGCCTCTTAATCTGTGAGCTGCTTGGGGGCAGAACTTGTGTCCTACTCATCTTTGCGACCTCAGCAGACCGTCTGGCATGTACTAGATGCTCACCACGGGTTCTAGGAGCACGTGTTCTCAGAACTTTTGCTTCATTCTGAAAAAGCCTTTTTCTTTGTGCTCTCTTGGCCCAGGAGGCTTGTCTCCGCAGCCCCTAACATGGCCCGGTAAAAATCTCATGATTCATTCACTCCTTGGGGGAGGCAGCATATGAATTGAGAGCACTGATTTGGAGTCAGGTGGATCGAGGTTCAAATTCTGCCTCCACACTTACCAGCTGTGGGACCTCAGGCAAGTTGTTTAACCTCTCTGAGCTCCAGGTCCCTCATCTGTAAAATGAGGATGATAGTACCTATCTCATAGGTTTGCTATAAAGACACAATGAGATAATATATGTAAAGCATATGACACAGTGCTTGGCACATAGAGTACATTTAAAAAGTGATATTTTATTGTTAATTCTAGTTAACAAACGCTTATTGATATCTACTACATTCCAAGCTCTGTCTCACACACTGGACAAAAAATGATGAAGACACATTTCCTGCATTCAAGAAAGTCATAGTCTAGGTAAAAAAGATGGGAAACATCTGTGGATCCGCGAAGAGATAAAATAAGGTTATAACAGAAGCACAGGGGCGCCTGGGTGGCTCAGTGGGTTAAAGCCTCTGCCTTCAGCTCAGGTCATGATCTCAGGGTCCTGGGATCCAGCTCCGCATCGGGCTCTCTGCTCGGCAGGGAGCCTGCTTCCCCCTCTCTCTCTGCCTGCCTCTCTGCCTACTTGTGATCTCTCTCTCTCTCTCTGTCAAATAAATAAATAGATCTTTAAAAAAAATTTTTTAAATAAAAAATAACAGAAGCACAAATAACGTACAATGAGAATGAAGAAAATGGAATTGAGGAGGGTGGAGGGGCAAGGGAAAAATCAGGAATGGCTTCATGGAAGAAGTGGCATTTGAGCAAAGTCTTGAAGGATGAGCAGCATTCAAAAATGGAGAGGGAAGTCAGAGGCTCTCCAGTCCTTGGAAGGGAGAGCTCTGCTACATGAGAGCATATCTCTAACACAAGCCAGGAAGCAGAGGTCAGAGACTACATGGAGTCGCCTGAGGAAACAACGTGGTAGAGAGGAAAGAGGGAGCCCACGAGGCAAGCCTTGCCTACTGTGCTTGCAGACTTCCCTCCGTGAGGCAGGAACACCAAGGCTCTACTGGAGGTTTTGCTCGCTACCCCCCTCCTCTGCCCCCCACAGAGCTCAGCGTCCTCTCCCCTCCACCTGCTTAGCAGAGATAATGAAGGGATGTGATCTTTCGCCCACCCTCCAGGGCACCCAGCTGTCCCTCTGGACACATCCGTTCAGCAGGAGGCTCAGCTGCTGTCCACTGTGGGGTCACCATCCCACCGACTGCCCGGAGGGTGCTTTAGGGTTTGCAAACTCATTACTTCCATTGCTGTGTAGCAACACACAAGAGCCAACTGGGGCCTAGGGACATCCAGTGACTCACCCAAGGTCACACAGCAAGTTCTTCCCTGGGAGAGGGGAAGTCATAGGTTCCATCCCTCTGCCTCAGGGACTGTCATCATCACTCAGAAAGACGTGTGGTTGTGCGCTCCAGCAAACACCTTTCAGAGCCACTCACAGGAAGTGATTTTTTTTGGCAGGGGAGGAAACAGGCGATGAGGAACCTTCCCCTCATTTAATCCAAGCCAAGTACCAGATTGAACACCGATGCCTAATACAAATATCATCTTACACTTGCCTCTCACCAAGCATTTTCATAGATAACGTCTCGGCTAAGCTTCACAACATGCCTGTGCGGGGATGATCCTTGTCGTCCCTGTTTACAGATGAAGAAAGTGAGTCCAAGAGAGGATAAGCAGATGGCCCAAGGTCATCCAGTGGACAGGCGGCTAGGAACCCAGTCTTTGAACGTCTGCTGGTCCCCAGCTGCTCGTCATGGGAGGGACCTGTCAGCCCTTCCAGGTAAAAACCCACCAGAGTTCTGGTCCTGCCTCTGTCAGTAACCCTCCCGCAATTTTGTCAAGTCACTTAATCTTTGAGGATCTCCGTTTCCTCATCTACAAAATAAAGACGGTAATATCTCCTCCTAAGGCATAATAGGGTTATTGTGACTATTAAGTGAGATATTTAATGGTAACTAATGGGAAAGTGTTTTGAAAAACAAGAAACATCATATAATTAGGGGAGACTGGTGGCAAGTCCCTACCTGGGCTAGGCAGACACCGCCCTCCCTCCACATCCCTCGCTCTTCCTCTCTGCCTACGTCTAATGGCCTTCTGTCCTCCAGGCAAGGGGAGAGGGACTCCAATGAAAAGACAAGTCAAAGAGAGAAGGACAGTGGGCTAAGAAAGGGGCAAGGGACAGAAGAGACAGCAAAATGGACAGTAGAGAGCATGGGGTTGGCAAGGTCAAAGGAGGGAAGCACCCGGTCAGGGACGCCAATCTGGGTGGTGGGTTGAAGCAACTGATCCCTCTAGCTACATATCTTTCTTATCTTCACATCTCCTTAAAACTGAGGAAAAACAGGGCTGTAGGAATAACGGCCACCTCTTCATTTGCCCAGAGCTGATCTCAGGGCCCAGACGCTGCTCTGGGACAGGGCACCTGGCAGGGGGCCCAGAGGCCTCAGTTTCCATTGGCTCAGGCCCTGGGACCTTTTGGGTACTCATGAGAGCGAGGGTGGGGAATGCAGAGACAGCTCATGCTCAGCCCTGCTCGGAAGCACTGCAAACTTATTTCTTAAATCTTAAAGAACAATGCCCCAGCTCCACCCCTGACCCACACCCAGCTCTGGGAAAAACAAAAAAACAAAAAGACCCTCAGCTTCTCTATTCCCAGCTCAAACTGCCCAGGGCAGGTGGGGGCAAGGACACCAGAGGCTGGTGAAGGTTCCAAGGACCTCAGAAGGTTCCAAGAACCCAGACCTTACCCACCTGCACTGATGAGAGAAAAGAGGAGGAGATAGGAATGCAGCACCAGGGACATTAAGAAGGAAAGAACAATCCACAGAGAGCTGGCAAACCCAGCTTCTGGTCCCAGCTCTGCCACTTATTTGCTGTGTGGCCCTGGTCAAGTGACTCAACTTCCCTGGACCTCAGTTTCCTTATTCGTAACATGGGGATGTCGCCTAGCCTGCTAAACCTTCACCCTCCCTGCCTCGGAGGACTTCAGCAAGAATGAAGTAAGATGACAGGAATGAGAACATCTTTTAAAATTAGCAGTGTTCTGTAGGTACAAGGATACTGCTAACCCCTGAGGAGGGCCGCAACAGCCCCAGATGGACTTTCTCGTAGCAGGCCTCCAAGGCAGGAATTCTACCTAAAATAAAGGCAAACTCCTCCAGGACCACTTAGGGACCAGAGGCTATAGTGTCATCTTGGATGAGGAAAGCTTCAATAGCCAGCTGAAACTAGTGTCCCACCGGGCTTACAGGTGCAGGGGGGGTGGGGCACAGACCTAGCGGGTCAGCTGTGTGCATAGTGGGATGTGGGTTGAGATTTCAGGGCTTGCTTGGAGCCCACTGGGGCGGAACTCCGCCAACAGGAGACACCCAGACCTCCCGCTCTCTGAGAGGCAACTCCTCGGGGCTCCACAACTCCCCATCAGGCTGCTCCCTTACCCCGTTTGCGCCAGCAGGGCCCCTCCCTCACGGAATAGGACAGCTCCACGAACTCGATGTCCACCGCTGAGCGCTTGGGTAGGTGGGAGAAGCGTTGGGCTTCGGTGATGTGGTTCTCCACCTTCTTCAGGTGCGTGGTCAGCATCGGGGGCTCCGCCCCGTCCTCCAGCGCCACGGCCATGGCCACGGCC
Source organism: Potos flavus (assembly GCA_028534135.1). NCBI lineage: Eukaryota > Metazoa > Chordata > Mammalia > Carnivora > Procyonidae > Potos > Potos flavus. The sequence goes on along the minus strand of CM052884.1, from coordinate 12,817,363 downwards.
CCGGGTCCTAGTCCACAGCCCACGGCCTCCAGCGCCTTCTCCGCCATCGCGCCGCCGGCCTGCAGGGAGAGGGCCTGCTCAGTTCGGGGCAGACCCCCCAAGCCCTGGCTCAAAGCTTCCTTGCTTTCTAATGCTCCCCCACCCCTCTCCCCACCTCCTTCTCAGGGCAGATCAGCTATTGGGAGCACCCCACTTCCCACCGCCAGAGCATCTGCCCTCTCTTGCCCCCCACTCCCCGCGTAGCTACGCTCGGTCTCGACCTCTCCTCGGTCCAGGCAGCCCCAGCTCCAGTCTGGCCCCAGTCTGGCCCCAGCCTGGCCCCTAGAAGCCCTCACCCGCTCCCCCCTCCCCGCGGCGGCTCTAATCTCCTTACCCCGCAGGCCAGCAGCCCCTGGGGACTGGAGTCTTGGGGGGCGGGGAGGAGGGCAGGGGCGACCAGCCGCGGCTGCCCGCTAGGAGGTCAGGGTAGCCGGGTGCGCGCAGGGCAGACCGGGGAGAAGGCGGAGGAAGAGGAGGCCCGCTGCATCCCCCTCCCCATCCCCAGGCGCGTCCCCTGGCCGGCCCCTCCCGCCGGCTCCCCGGCGCCCGCGCGTCCCGGACTCTCCCCGAAGGCGGGTGCATCACCGGGACTCGAGACCACCGCCCCCCACCGCCGCCGCCAACTAGTCCCCGGTGGCGGCTTCCCTTCTACCTATCTCCCGCATGCCTAGTCACCTTGACGCGCCCCCGGGCCGGTGCGGACCGAGAAGCTTGGCGCTGCCGCGGGCCGGGGATGGAGACTCCGGGCCCTCCTCACCTGCCTCCGGCTGCGGCACCCGCGGCCGGGCTCCCGGTCCCGGCGGCGCGGGCCGGGGCGGGGCCGGGGCGGGGCGGGCGACTGGGGAGGGCCCGGGCCTCAGGTCCGCGCAGAGATGACAACGCTGGGGAGGGGCGATGGGGGCGCGCCCCGACTTGGCTGCGCCCAGCCGGTTCCCAGAGCCCGGTGCTGGGCGCCGCGTCCTCCCGAGCCCGCCGGGCGACTGCGCTCTCCTCCCAGCTACTGCTCGCCGGTCCGGCTGTTCTTAAAGGGCCCGCGCCGCCCCGCAGCCGGCGGGGGGCGAGCACGGAGAAAGGGACAGCAGTGTTGGCGACGCGGGGCCAGAGCCGGAGCAGGTGTGGACCTAGGACTGGGGGTTGGCGGCAAGGGCCGACTTAAAGACAGTGAGGACAGGAGAGCTGAAGTCACTCGGTGGGGACAGGTCCCTGGATTACAGACTAGAGGATGATGGTGTGCCTACAGGGGGTGGGGGGTGGGCATTGGGGTGCAGACGCCATCTCTCTCAAGGGATTGTGAAGCTCTCAGACTGTCTACACCACTCCCCCATCAGTTTCCCTCAGTTCTGGCCCTTGAGCTCAGGCTTCCTCCAGGGATTCCACAAACTAGATAAAAAGGCTTTGAAAGCTAGAGTCTTGGGAGAGCCTCCTCCCCTTTCCCCACCCCATTCTCCACCTTCCCTAACAAGTTAAGGGAAGGCCCGTGGACGCTTTGGGAGAGCTTGCAAACAGCTCCGAGGTGACAGTGGTACTTAGAACTCCTGCTCCGACTACAGAAGTCCTTACTCTCCCAGGCAAATTCAGACTTTTAAGACAGGCACACGCCTGATGCTGGGCACACAGACGCGCCTCGGCATGGCACCCAGCTCACAGACACTGCCTTGGGCATCTTTTAGTACACATATCATTCTCGCCCTCCAGTCCACAAGCCTTCAAACGCAGGTCTCCCAGGACACTCTGGGGCTTTCCCCTGCTTTGCTCCTTCCTCATGCTCTTCTTGGGCCCCCCTGCCCAGGCCGAGTCTTCTAGGGGTAAGTAGGTTAGCCAGTTGAGACACATGGCCTGAGCTTTTAAGTTCCCACCTGTCACAGAGCAAAGACAGATGGGAGGGGAGGCCGCGGGGGCTGCTGCCACCTCCTTACTGCAGCCGCGGAGGGGTTACCAGCAGTCAAGCCTCTCCCTGGCTCCTCAGCCCCTCCTCCAGCCTCTTCACAGCCTGGAGGCTGGCGGCCCCTGCAGGACATCTCCAGGCTCTGTCCGTAACTGTAAGGCTTAGTGGATTTAGAATCCAGCCCTCCCTACCTTCCCCTCATCCCCTGCCTACATCAGCACCATCCCTCAGGACCAAAGTTCTCACTCTCGAGATGGACCCTCCATTCTCCAAATGAACCTCCAATGCTCCCGTAGAGACTCCGCACCCCCAATGGTTGCATTTACTGAGCAATCATTATGGGCCTGGCATTGCCTGATTTAATTCTCACCATGCCCTTGGGAGGCAAGCATTACGGCCTCTCTTTAGAAATAAAGAAACAGGGGCATAAGGAAGCTGGTTAAGCAATGTCCCTGAGAGTACACTTCTAGTTGGAGCAGACCAGGGCTTGAACCTTGAAGCCTTTGTTTTTACCCATCCTGCTCTGGGGCCTCTCAGAACTCTATTCTCAGATGGATTGTCTCCCTTCATTTTCTGGGCAGGCTCTTCCGTTCTTTCAAGATAACCACCACATCTTAATGACACTCCTCTCCTTTCCTTGGCATATAACTTGCCAATTCCCGGGAAATTTTCCTCCCCTTTCTTGGGAACACCGTGTCCCCTTTTCCTTCGGACAGGCTTCCCCAGCTTCAGAGACCAACATTTCCAACTCTTTGATTGGCTTTCCGCACTGTGGGATTCACACCCCGTGCCCCAGAGCAATGGTCCTCAGTCTTGGTTGTGATAAGCATCACTTGGGGGAATTTCAAAAGACATCTAGATAATACTCCAAACCTGTTAATCCTGATCTCTAAGGTGGGACTCAGGTATTAGTGTTTTTAAAAGTCCTGAGCTGATCCCACTGGGAAGGCAGTCAAGAGCCACTACTCTCCCCGAACCTTCCATTCCCTAGGTTGGAACACTTGCCATGTAACCATGGAAGTCCTCTCTATCCCCTAGAACAGGCCTTCCCATTCTCTAGGACGCCCCTTCCTCATTTTGTGAGCACATCTTCCATGTCCTGAATCTGGAGTCGGAGATCTGCATTCTGACCTTGATGCTTTTACTCATTCCATGCTCTTAAGCAAATTTCTCCACCTCTCTGAGCCTCATCCATGAAAGAGACATGATAAAAATCCTGCAGATTAGCCTTGAAAGGTTCTTACGAGGCTCAAGGGCCCAAGAGCCTAGTGCTTATTCTCAAGAATCGATGAAACATCCTTACCCTCCAGGCCAGACTTACCATGCTTCATTTTATTTCCCCTAGAAGACTCTCCCATTTCCTTGGCAAAGGAGGGGAAACTACATTTATTGAATGCCTACCATGTGCTAGGTACCTGGCAGAGAGATATGATTTCTGGGGAAAGAGCTAGGCTTGTATCTTTCTTCCCTGGATTCCTAGAACTTGGACCCAGAAAATACACTCAATAACTCAATACTACCCTCTGACTGGATGGTCTAACCAGTCCTCATGACAACTCTATGAGGACAGCATTAGGCTCTCATGTTTCGGGTAAGGAAACTGATGCTCAGAAATGTTAGTTACAAGTATGAGTTCACACAGCTAACGCAATGGCTCCAGGGATCCAAATCCAAGACTTAGTGACTCAAAACCATGACGTTATCTACTATGTCACCCTTCCTCATTCTCTAATAGTTCACCTTCCCATTTTATAAGCAGATCCATCTCCACTCCTATGAACAGACCTCTTCTCGTTCTAGGATATAAAACCTTTCCAACCTTCTATTGGCTCACTAGGACAGACTCTCCCCATTCTAGGACATACTCCCACCACATATCCCCCCAGATCAGACCTTTGATTCCCTAGAACACACACACACCTCTAATTCCTAGAAGAGATCTCATAACTCAAGAGTGGTGGTTGTCAAACTTGAGCACAAGCCAGAATCATCTGGAGGGCTTGTTAAAACAAATTGTTAGCTCTACTTTTAGAGTTTCTGATTCAGTATCTGGGGTGGGGCCAGAGAATTTGCATCTCTAATAAGTCCCTAGGTGATGTTGATGCTGCTAGTATGGGGACCACACTTTGAGAACCATTGCTGAAGAGAACTTTCATCCCTCAGTCTAGACCTCACCATCCCCAGAATCAACCCCCTATCTCCTATCATGGACTTTCTTTCCCTCAGATGGACAATCCCTCTCTTCCCCAAATAGTCCTCCTCCATTCTCTGAGATTGATCTTTTCCTTTCTCTAGGACCTCCTCAATTCCCACCCCAGATGCCCCCCCTTCCCAAGACAGAGCCTCCACCCTGGACAGGTTCCCTAGACCCAGACAGGTAAGGGTTGATGATAATTGGCTTATAAGGAGCAAGGCAGAAGCAGAAAATTCCTGTCTCTGTTTAAGTCCCAGGAGTTAACCCAGCAGACAGGGCTCTGGGCAGGGATTTATGGGAGAAGCAGTTGGTAAGGAGCTTTGTGGACCAAGGGGAAAGGAGGGTAGCAGTGTCCTGTGGGACCTGGGAAGGAACTGGACTGGGGACTCTGGAATCACCTCAGGTCTTCTTCCAACACCCCAGTCCCCTCATCCACGGTGCCTCCCTTGCCCACCATGCTAGTCTCTCATCTTTGGAAAGAATGATTTTAAAGTGTATTTGTCAACAGACCCTCTGCTGGCCACTGAGGGAAACACAGCCCAGGACTGGGAATGAGGGGTCCACACGGAGAGAGGCTGCTGGAGCTGTCCCCAGCCCAAGTCCCGTCCCCAGCCCAAGTCCCGGCAGTGAAGGGGTAGCTACTAGGCGAAGCCCTTGCTGTTGCTTTCTAAAAGACCTTTAGTCTCTTAAAATTATAAAAATACAACACATATAACAAAATCAAGCAATGCCGAAGTGCATTTTTAAAATGTAATACGTACCTCTCCATCTCTCTTGCTAGGTAGTGCTATTTCCTTTGCTATGAAGAAAATGAGGGGTCTCTAAAGCTGTAAAATGCCAAGGTTCTCTCCACCCAAGAGTCTCTGTCTCTTTTTCCTTCAGATCCCTCACGCTTCCCCTCTCCCAGTCTCAGCTTGTCGTCTTCCTTCTCCTAGAACTTGAACTCTCCCCACACTTCTTGGCTGTGTCCTTTGCATGGAACCAGCCTCGGAGCAGGTGTCCGCCCAGTGTGTCTCTGGGGCCTGTTCCCCTCGTGAGACGGGGCCCACTCCTCCGGGGCGGGGGTGGAAAGGCCCCTTTGGGTAGGTGCTTTCCTCGGACTCTTCCACAATGACTTGTCTTCATGCAGCAGCCGACTTCTTCTAGACATACTGTGGACTCTGAATAGCTCTATTTAACAATGTCCCCTTTCTGGGACTCCTGCGTGGCTCAGTCAGCCAGGCGACACTCTTGATTTCGGCTCAGGTCATGATCTCAGGGTCGTGAGACTGAGCCCAGCGTTGGGCTCCACGCTGATCGAGGAGCCTGCTTGAGATTCTCCCTCTCCCTCTGCTCTTCCCCCCACTTTAAAAAAATGTCCTCTTTCTGACCAAAAGCTTTCCCTTCTGCTTTCTAATCTCCAAAAGCCTTATTAGAACCTCTAGTGCTTTGTGGGTTTTTTTGGGGGGGCAGGTTTTGTTTTTAAGTCAGCTCTGTGTCTAGCATGGGGCCTGAACTCATGACCCCGAGATCAAGAGTAACTCGCCCCACAGACTGAGCCAGCCAGACGCCCTGGAACCTCCAGTGCTTTGATTCTAACCACAACCTTCTAGTCTCCCAGGGCCTCCCTGTCCAGTCTTCACCAGCTGCTTTAACTACCCTGCTCCTTGGCCGAAGCAATCCACGTCCTGGCTGGGGGTCAACCCCGAGGTCTGTCTTCTGCATTTGCTCTGGGGGGGTGCCGGTGTCTAATACAAAAAACTGTCTGGCTGTAGTGAGGTAGCCACTGCCATCTTGGTCTTCAACCTCAGCTATGTCATCACGTGACCTATCCTACTCCTGTATCTATTAATGGCAATTCTAAAACTTGACAATTCTTACAAATCTCCTCAAAACCTTAATTCCTACTTTCTCAAGGAAATAGAGACAACCAGATGTGAAGGCCCTCTCACCGCTCCCATCCATCCCTCCTTCGCTCTACTCAAAAGGAAGGGGTGTCTCCATTCCTTTCCCCCTGTGTCATCTATCTACTTGTCCTCTATATTCCTTGCCCGGTCAAGACAGTCAAGCTATTTAGCATGGAATGAAAAGTTTTCAGTCCCCACCAACCCCCTTCCCTCTCAGCCTCAACTCCTGAGGGAGCTGAACATGAAATGGGTATGCTCCTTCTTCCCGAAGTGCACCGTGGGATTCCTGGTCTTGAGCAAAACTCATTCATTCATTTACCATTCATCACATGTATATTCGATAGGTCATAATCTTACAGAAGACTTTATTCCCCATGTCCATTCCTCCCTCTCCTCATCTTGGGGAATAATTTCTCTTCTATACTCACTCAGCTCCTCTGTGCTCTTCTCGGAGATCACAGACCTGCCCCAGGTAGGAGAAAAGCAGCATTAGCTTCTGTACTCCTGGGCCACCTGCCTTCTCTCCTGACCTCCACTGCCCCCCCACCCTGGCCCCACTCCTAGAGGAAGAGGAAGACAGGTTGTCTCCAGGGCACCTGGGTGGCTCAGTGGGTTAAAGCCTCTGCCTTCGGCTCAGGTCATGATCTCAGGGTCCTGGGATTGAGCCCCGCATCGGGCTCTCTGCTCAGTGGAGAGCCTGCTTCCCCCTCTCTCTCTGCCTGCCTCTCTGCCTACTTGTGATCTCTCTCTGTCAAATAAATAAATAAAATCTTTAAAAAAAAAGACAAGTTGTCTCCTTGATCTTCAGGCGCCATGATGTCTGACTCATGGGCTGACCTGGATAAACCCTAAGGCGATCAAATTAGTATTGTCACCCTCCAAAGTTCTGCCCTCACCCACCCCCGTCTCGGATATCCTTCCACAGGCCTCTGGCTGCTTTGACTCAGTAACCCCTGCCACTGGGTCCAGTCCTTTCTAACCCATGCCTGCTGGGCCCAGAATCCCCTCCTCCTGGAGAACTGGAGTCACATGGTAGCAGGTCAGAATCTCTTCTGCTGTGCCATGATTCAGAGCATGCAGTGGGCATGGCTAAGAAGACTGGTAGGGAAGGCTGTATACCGAGGGCGTCGGCTTGACCCTCGAGGCACTGCTCAGCGGAGGAAAGGACAGCACAGGTAATGCTGGATTACTCCAGGGGCAGCCTGAGCCACTGCTTAGAACACCTGCAAAACAAGGGCACCAAAAAAAAAAAAAAAAAAAGGAAGAAAACAACTGAGACCAGAATTTGATTATTACTATATACAGCTGCCCTTGAACAATACGAGTTTGAACTGTATGAGTCCGACTGTAATCGGATTTTTTAAATAAATACAGAACAGTACTGTAGGGGCGCCTGGGTGGCTCAGTCATTAAACGTCTGCCATGGGCTCAGGTCATGATCTCAGGGTCCTGAGATGGAGCCCTGCATCAGGTTCCCTGCTCAGCGGGAAGCCTGCTTCTCCCTCTGCCTCTGCCACTCCCCCTGCTTGTACTTTCCCTCTCTCGCTGTCTCTCTCTCTCTCTCTGTCAAATAAATAAAATCTTAAAAAAAAAAAAAAAACAGTACTGGTAAATGTATTTTTTCTTATGATTTTCTTAAAACAGTTTTTTGCTAGCTTTGTTGTAGGAATACACAGTATATAATACGTATGACATACAAAACATGTAAATTGACAGCTTCTGCTCTCAGTGAGGCTTCTGGTCACCAGTTAAGTTTTAGGGGAGTCAAAAGTTACACATGAATTTCCAATTGCGTGAGGGGTTGGCACCCCTACCCCCACATTGTTCAAGGGTCAACTGTGTATTTTTAAAAGAAACTATAACCAGTTGGATGTTCTTATATATGCTTCATGGTCTAATATTTTCTTTTCTTTTTTTTTGGTTTTAGGGGTTTTTTGTTTTTTAAAGATTTTGTCAGAGAGAGCACAAGCAGAGGGAGCAGCAGGCAGAGGGAGAAGCAGGCAGTGGCAGAAGCAGGCTCCTTGCTGAGCAAGGAACCCAGCGTGGGACTTGATTCCAGGAGCCTGGGATCATGACCTGAGCCAAAGGCAGATGCTTAACTGACTGAGCCACCCAGGTGCTCCTTCATTTTGAATAGTATATGGAAAATGGGACACCACTTCATTTCCAAGGTTTGGTGCCTTTATTTTTAAAGATTTTATTATTTTTAAGTAATCTCTATACCCAATGTGGGGCTTCAACTTACAACCCTGAGATCAAGAGTCACTCACTCTATGGACTGAGCCAGCCAGGTGCCTCAAGGTTTGGAGTCTTTCAAGTCTTCATCTGTCCTTGGGTAGGAGAAAGATCTCTAATGACATGCTTTGGGGATCTTTGGCCCTGTTCTACTCAACTTTTTTAACCCACCTCTTGGGGACAGGTGTCAATCAAGTCTAACGAAATTTACTAAGGACAAACATGAGAGCCTGCTGTTAAGTCCAAGGTAACAGCTGCATGCATCTGAAGCGAGGGGACGTGGTTTGGGCAATAACAAAACATGTAAAGACCGGGGTTCTAGTAGGCAGTGGCTTCGCAATAAATTGAGAGCCTAGTATAACCACCAAAACACAGGCCCAGAGGAGGTAGGGGGGAGGGGGTCCCAAGTTACATGACACGAGGAGGTATAGAAGAAACTGGGGGTCCTCAGCCCAAAGAAACCTCGGTTGTCTTCAACTCGCAGAAGGCGTGCTGGGGGAGGAAGCCGATTACGCTTGCTTGGTGGACAGTGTGGGTGGCGAAACCAGTACAGGAACCCGGAGAAGTGAGCCTGGAAACCCTGTAGCTTTGCTGGTGCCAATCTTTCATCCACGTTTCCGCTCCCCTCCACGCTCCCCTTCCTCGAAGGAGCTCATCATAAAGGCAACGGGAATATCCAAATGGACACATAGCCTAAAGCCCTCATTATCTCTTGCCTGAAACCTTGCAGCAGCCCCCTAACTTCTCTCCTTGCCATCTCCCACTCTTCCAAATGTATGCTCCCCATTGCGTGCAGAAATCACCATCCGAAAACCTGACACGGTCCTTCTGGGTGGCCTGGCCTGCCTTCCCGGTCTCGTCTCTGCCCACGGCCTCCTGCCTTCTGTGCTGCAGACCTAAAGTACTCCTTCAGCTCTACAGACCTAGTTTCCTCTACCTGGAGTAACTTGTCCACACCTTTGTACGTGGTAGCTCTAGTCACTTCCTCAATGATGCCTTTCCTGACCCCTCACCCAACTAATACTGCCTCCTCCTGTTTTGAGCCTCCTCAGTGAACCCTGCTTGGCTTTGATCGCTCCACTTCTTTAGATCTTTGCTTGCCTCTGTACCGCCACGTCTCTTCAGGGCAGGTCCTGGATTTTATCCATCTTTGTATCTTTAGCACCTGCTACAGTGCCTGGACTATATAGGAGGAACTCAGTAAATGGCTGATGGAATTAACAAAGAGATTTTTCTTTCCTAAATTCTTCCTGCAACAGGCATACAGTTTTTGTGAAGAGAATTAAATTTGGTCTTTTGTGGGCAGCTTTCTGTCCAGCTAGGACCCCTGAGAGTATCTCCTTGACCTTTCCAGAGTGGAAGCGACCCTAGGCATGGACAGGGTGCTGAGAAGTGGCTAGACAGGCCAAAAAAATGATTCTTATTTCAGAGGGTTTCTTATTTTAACCTTGTTGAGAATCTAGTGAAAAACAGAACGTTTCCCCAGGAAAATGTACAGAGACACAATTTTCTAACTTGGTTCCTAAACCTAGAGTACCTGCCGTTCCCTAGGGCCCCCACATCCACCTCCCCCCACCCACCTCGAGGCTTCCTTCCCAGGCCCACAGGTAAAAACCCCTCCCCCAGAGGCACTGGGTATCTAACCAGGACTCGGAGGGGATGGCTGCGGCCGGGTGCTCTCCCTTCCTGATGAGCCCCACACGTGCATTCTAGAGCGCTACTTGTGCCCACTCGCGGGACCTCCACGGAGACGGTAGATGCTCTGAGAAGAAATGGAGAAGTTTCACCAAGGGGGTGGGGTAGGGGAACAAGAGGAAAGTTAAAAATGAACCTGAGTCACTAGAAGAACAAGCCTAACTGTGCAGCTCCTCTTCTGGGCAGCTGCATCTCCTATCTAGTTAACAGCCACTAGACACAAGGAAGGAGAAACGAGTAACAGCCCGAGTGTTTCCTTTATTACCAAAACAAGTGCTACACATACACTCGGTGCCTCCACTCCCATCCCTGAGGATAACCAGGGAAGTCCTTGCGGTTGTAGGCGCCCTTTGGAGGGAAAGGCCTGCCTGGCTCACGCTGCCTTGGCTGGTTGTGAGGAAAAGGCCCTCGGGGGGACCAGTTACATGGCATCGCTGGACCTAAGGACCCCTAAAGACAGGACTGGGTACGAGCAGACAGAGGATTCTGGCCACCATTTCAGTATGACTAGGGGGTTACGGGTAAGCCTGATAACTAGCCCCTCTACAAGAACACACACGACCAGAGCATCCCCCTCAAGGAATCCAGACTCCCCAGGATCCTCCACCAAACGTGGTCTGGCAGAAAAGGGAAGTCTCCAGAGCCTGCTGCATGACGCAGGCCGGGTCCAGAGCGCACCGCACTCTCGGCACCACTCGTAAAGGCCTCCATCGGCAGGGGATGCCCACTCGAGGCACAGCCCCCAGCCTGGCTCAGACCCAGGGGCCTGGGGTGCAAATGGCCAGGCTCCGCAGCCTTCACACCAGCTCGACTTCTGGCTGCTCGGCTATTCCCTGAAGCTTTTCCATGATGTCCCCTGAGGGGGGCTCAGGGGCCGGGGGGGGCTCTCCTGGGGCTTCGGACAGCACATAGTAGACAATCTCTTGCTCGCCTTGGGCGTTGGTCTGATTCACCACATGGATGACGGGGCTGGGAGTGTCCTGAGAGGCTGAGAGGCCTGTCCCCTCGCTGCTCCCGCTCTCCCCCTCCTCTTCAGCCTCCTCCTGTGGTCCTGGCTCCCCTGGCACTGCTTCGAGAATGATGCCCTGCAGGCTGCTCTCATTCAGCGACGCTCCCAGGCCCGATCCCTCCTGCGGCTGCCGCAGCAGCTGCTGTGTCAGCTCCACGCTCTCATAGCGAACCAGCTGCAGCCGCATGTAGCCGTCTTCATGCTCCTTGTACCTGGTGAAGCAGAAGCACACAGGGCAGCGACCACGTGCAGGGGGACACGGAACGTGGGAAGGTAAGGGACAGACGCAAGGGGTGGGACAGGCCCTGGGATTTTAAGTGACAGGAGTGGGAGACCAAAAAGGTCTTTATGAGAATATGTAGAAGACAAGAGGGAAGGAGCATTACTCAAAATGGAAACTCGTATGTAGAAACTTGAGAGGGAGGGAGAGAAGGAGAGGAAGTGGGATAAAGAAATGATCTGTGGGGGTGCCTGGGTGGCTCAGGGGCTTAAAGCCTCTGCCTTCGGCTCAGGTCATAATCTCAGGGTCCTGGGATCGAGCCCCACATTGGGCTCTCTGCTCAGAAGGGAGCCTGCTTCCCCCTCTCTCTCTGCCTACTTATGCTCTCTGTCAAATAAATAAATAAAATCTTAAAAAAAAAAAAAAAAGATCTGTGTTGGAAGGTAGGGGTGTCACAGGACTTAGGAGATGGCCATGGAGCTACGGGTCAGGATCCTTAGGCTCTAGTTGTGGTTCTGGCTGCAGGGCTTCGGCACCGCATTTAAAAATCAAAAAAATCATCTTTGCTCCACCACTTTATTCTCAGGGTTCCTCGAGCCTGAATGGAGATGGTGGATTATCATCAAATTCAAAAAAAATTTTTTTAAGATTTTATTTATTTGAGAGAACGAGAACAAGTGGGAAGAGGGGCAAAGGGTGAGGAGCAGAGGGGCAGAGAAGAGGCAGACTCCCCACTGGGCAGAGAGTCCGATGCAGGGCTCGACCCCAGGACCCTGGCTGGGATCACGACCTGAGCCCAAGGCAGACGCTTAACGGACTGAGCCAACCAGGCATTCCAAATTCGAGGTTTTTAACTTGTTGAAAAGGTATTGGGGGGGGAGGAGAGGTCTGTGACATACCAAAAAGGTATTGGGTGGGGAGGAGAGGTATGAGAGACATACCGAAAACGAGGGTGCCCTGAGGGCCACTTGAACTGGTGCTTCTCACGAAGATGCACAGTGAGGTTGTTGCCCCTCGTGAAGCATTTGTCGCACACGTGACACTTGTACCTCGGCTCCGAGTCTCCCTGATGGGGAGGGAGGAGAGTGAGGCCAGCTCTCCATCCTGGGCTCCCCAACGTCTGCCAGCCCTCTTGCACCGACAGCCCCACTCACTTCATGCACTTTTCGGTAATGGGACTTGATAGAGCAGAGGGATCGCGCACTGAAGCTGCAGTTCTCAAAGTCACACCTGTAGGCTGGCTCCTTGCTGTGGGTATCCAGGTGCTTCCGCAGGTCAATCAGATTCTTGCAGCTGCAGGCAGAGGTCAGGAGGGGCTGGAGGGCATGAGGGACGCTGGACCGTGAGTTCTCGGATTGCCAGCCCCTGGTTCCCCTTACCTGTAGTCACAACAGTCACATTTGAAGGGCCGGTCCTCGCTGTGGCGAAAGCGCATGTGGTTCCGGAGGGAGGACGGCAGCGGACAGGTCATATCACACAGAGGGCACTTATAGTGATTCACTGAGAGGAGCAGAGAGGGGGCTGTGATCTGAAGCCTAGTGGAAACCTGGAGGGAGGGCCAGGCGCTTGGGGGCTCTGGCTACTCACCGTGGTTACGCATATGGTCCCGCAAGAGCCGCTCCGTGGCAAATCTCTTGGAGCAGTGGGAGCACTGGAAGCGCTGCTCTGGGGTGGGACAGGCAGAAGACAGGGAGGCTGCGGGGGATGGCGGGGAGGCGCACAAAGGAGAGCAAGCCCGGGAGAGGGGAACCACCCGAGGAAAGGAGGAGCTTGAGTACTAGGGATGGACACGGTACCACTGAAGGAGCAAGGGGCTTGGGAGTCGTGAACTTGAATTAGAATCCCTACTTGTCCCCTAACTAGCTGTGCAACCTCAGGTAAGCGATTTAACCTGAGACTCAGTTTCTTCATCTGCAAAAAGAGGGTGACAGGTGCCTGGGTGGCTCAGTCCGTTAAGCGTCTACCTTCGGCTCAGGTCATGATGCCAGAGTCCTGGGATCAAGTCCCACATCAGGCTCCCTCTGCCTGTTGCTTCCCCTGCTTGTGCTCTCAAGACCTCTCTCACAAATAAATACATACATACATACATAAAATCTTAAAAAAAGGGGGGGATAAGAAGCACACCTCATGGGGCTGTGAGGATTCACTGGGAAGAGAGATAAGGCACACGGTAAGCACTGAATAACAACATCTAATGATTCTCGGGCAGCCTAAGCTGTGGCAGGTAACTGAGCCCTAAGGGCAGATGTAGCCAAGTTGCAGATGCCTCTAGTGGCCCCCTTCTCCTGGGAACACCCCCCTAACCCCCACCCCAGGCAGGACAGCCTGCACCCGCTCCCCTTCCTCTCTGATTGCTTACGATCCAACGAGGTCTGGCGACGGATGTGATCTAAGAACTTGGTGTTGTTGGCAAACATGCCCCCACAGGTGGGGCAGGCCACCACCTTCTCCTGGGTGTGGCTGCGAAGGTGCTCTCGAAGCTTCCGGCAGTCCTTGAAGGTGCAGGTACAGCCTGGGAAGGAAGGCCCAGTCAGGCTCCAGCCACGGACCCCCAGAGCAGGCTCTGGTGCCGAGTCTCCAGACAGCAGCCCCCTCACCCCGTGGGACTGCGCCCGTAACTAGCTGCCCCAGGCGTTCTTTAGAGGCCCTACCTTTCCAGCCACACAGCACCACATGGTTGTCCTTGCCGACCACCTGGTACTCACAGCACAGGCTGTGCGCTTCCACGTGCCGATAGAACCACTCAGGATTGTCGAAGGAACTCTGTGCCAGGAGCAACTTGGGGTAAGGATGGGTAGAGGGACTTTGACCCCTATGTGTCCACGGGGGGCTCCTCGGCTGTCTCCCAAATTAGGTTGGCAGGGGCACGCAAGTTTGAGTAAGGGAGCTACCCGGAAATGAGATGCTAGCAGGAACCTGGCATACACAGGGCATCCCGGAAAGAGTCAAGGCATCGTGAGCTAAGACCCCCAACTTCCTTCCGCCCCTATTCCCAGCACTGCCCACTGACCTCACAGTGCTCCCACAGACACAGGAAGTGGTCAGGGATGTCAGGGATGATGTTGCGGCTCTGGAAGTCCAGGATGCAGGGGCTGAGGTTGGCCTGGCTCTGCAGGGCCTGCAGCCCCCACTGCTTCAGCTTGGTGTGGTAGCAGTGGAAGTAGACGTGGCGGATGAGGTCAGCCGAACTGTCCATAGAACAAAAGCCACACTCCTGCCACAAGCAGGAGAATTCTTCCTCTGCAGAAAGGGGTTTAGAAGGAAGAGTCTGGTACTCTGCAAAGCTCAGCTCTCCTACCTATCGCACTTAGCAGTGAGAGAGGAGGCTGGACTCTGACCCAATTACCAGCAGTTCATTTCGCAAATATCAGCATTTAACCACCACCAATCATGCCCCAGGCACTGGGGATATAGCAAGTAAAGAGTCCCAGTCCTTGCCCTCACAACAGCTTTCAGTCATGGAGAAAAAACATTAATCAAGTAATCACATGTATGAATATAAAACCGCAGTCAGTCACGAGCTCTATGAGGGGGTGGTGGTTTGGGTTACTATAACATCATCGAACAGAGGTTATTTGATGTGGACAAGATGACTTGGAAGTGTCCCTGTGTTGAGATGTGAAGGGTGAGTATCTGCAAACTAGAGGGAGAAGTGTGGTCGTCGAGGCAGAGGGAAGGGTGTGTGCAAGGCCCAGTGCCCAAAACTCCCAGACGGCAGGGGTGGCTGGCAGGTGCTAGTGGCTCCGGGTTTCTGCCACAGCCTCCCAGCTCAAGACATCTCCCACTCCTTCCTTCAGACCAGTCCTTTCTTTCCACATATTCTGCCCGAAGCATGTCCTCTCTGGAAAAGCCATCGACTGCTGCAGTCCACTGGCTGGCTCTCAAGCAGCTCTCTCCAAGCACATTTTCAATTCTTTATAGGGGTTTAGTTGCTTTAGAAAGTAGGTGCTTAAAAAAATATAAGGGGCGGGTGCCTGGGTGCTCAGCTGCTTGAGCACCTGCCTTTGGCTCAGGTCATGATCCCAGGGTCCTGAGATCGAGTCCTGCATGGGGGGGGGGTCCTTGCTCAGTGGGACTCTGCTCCTCCCTCTGCCCCTCTCCCTTGCTAGTGCGTGTGTGCTCTCTCAAAAATAAATAAATAAAATCTTTTAAAAATATCTATATAAGGGCACCTGAGTGGCTCAGCTGGTTGAGCATCCAACTCCTTTTTTTTTTTTTTTAAGATTTTATTTATTTATTTGACAGAGAGAGAGATCACAAGTAGGCAGAGAGGCAGGCAGAGGGAGAGGGGGAAGCAGGCTTCCTGCTGAGCAGAGAGCCCGATTTGGGGCTCGATCCCAGGACCCTGAGATCATGACCTGAGCCGAAGGCAGAGGCTTTAACCCACTGAGCCACTCAGGCGCCCCGAGCATCCAACTCCTGATGTTGGGTCAAGTCTTGATCTCACAGTCGTGAGTTCAAGTCCCATGCTGGGCATGGAGCCTACTTTAAAACACACACACACACCCTAATTTCTCTTTCGTACATATATTATTTGACTTCTGAAACTATTACTTATAGTTCATAATCACTAGACTTAAAACAGAATTTAAGGTAGGGGAAAGAGAGCTGCCTCTGTACTTTCTGTAGAACAGAATTCTTTTAACTGTGTTGTGACCTATTAGTGACTAGAAAAATCAATTTAGGGGATTGCAAACCAATTTTTTTTAAGGAGGCTCCATGCCCAATGTGGGGCTGGAACTCACGACCCTGAGATAAAGAGTCGAGTGCTCTACCGACTGAGCCAGCCAGGAGCCCCTCCCCATTTTTTTTCTTTTAAATGAAAAAGAACAAGACAGAACACTTCAGAGAGCATTTAATAAAGGCAAGGATTGTTTCAAGTATCTTTTAACTTTTGCGTATGGGGTTGGGATGCAAAATGTATTCCTAACTGGCAGCTGCAGTAAAGAAAAAACGAGAAGCATCACCAGAGAATCAGAGAAGCAGGCTGCTGACAGCTTGTACAGTATGATCCTTTTTAAAAAATAAAATCTTTATCTAATGTACATATATATCCAGAAAGACATCAAAAGAATGTTCAGTGCAGTACTGTCAGTAATTGCCTTTTGGTGGCAGGCTGGCAGATTCGTTCCGTTTTCTATAAGGCGTCTACTATGTTTTTATAAGCAAAACGGCACCATGAGGAAAGTCAGATTTTCCACCTTCCTTGAGCTCTTTCCCCTTCCTGTCCTGCTCCCTTACCAAGTGGGTCCTCCTCCTCTTCCTCCCGGGAGCCGCGCAGGTGCTGCTGCAGGTGCTGAGTGACATGCTCGCAGAACTCCTCCATGGCCGAGCACACAAAGGAGCAGGACCCCCACTCACACTGGAGCCCCAGGTTCTCCTTCCGGGGAACTTTCGCCGGGGGTGGCATGGCCTTCACCCTAGAGCAGGAAGAAATCCACAGCTACAAGGATTGCGCCCACTGCTGCTGGGGGCGAACGGCTGCACAGCCTGCCAAGAACCAGTAGGCGTTTCTCCTGTGACCCGTGAGAAACTGCTACTCCAGCTCAGTTCCTCAAACCCCTGGAAGCTGCCTGGTGCTCCTGCGAAGGGAAAACACACACTAACAGTACAGAGTGTGGGCCGGGCACTGAGCTAAGAACTTGAACAGCCGATTTCTCATGAAGCTTCAGAACAACGGGCCAAGAAGGAATTAATTATTCCAACGGGACGCAGAACAGTGTGCACAGGTTCAAAGAGATGGCTTTGGACAAACAGACTTCAAATCCAGACTCGTACCCACCACCTAGTTGTGTGACTGTGGCCAAGTAACTTCACCCTCCTAATCCTGAACATCCTCAGCTTCGAAATGGGGATAACAAAACCCTGTTTTTAATTTCACACTTACTATAGGTCAAGCACCATACTAAGCACATTACATGTCACTGAGTTACCAACCCCACCCAATGAGGGAAGTACTATTTTTAACTTCACTTACAGATAAGAACTTTCAGGTTCAGAGAGGTTAACTGGTTTGCTCAAGGCCACACACTAGTGGGGCGGCTGGGTCAGGTCAGGCTGACTCCAAAGTCTGTATTCTTTCTAACCCACACAGCTTGCGGATGAGCCCCAAAGCTCTTTATCTCTTACGGCATCCTGTCCTAAGTCTCCACCAGAATTTTAAACCACCATACAATCTGCCTTTGCCTAACCTACCCAGCGATTACTGACCACTCCCCTAACATCCTCAGGACTAAAATGTCCAGGTGACCCTGAATAATAGACATTTGAACGGGGCAGATGCACTTATACGCAGTTTTGCAATACTTTTTGAATACATTGGAAAACTTTTTGGAGGTTTCCAACAATTTGAAAAAATTCCCAAACTGTATAGTCTAGACATATCTAAAGAATTAAGAAAAAGTTAGGTATGTCATGAATACATAAATACTAGTCTATTTTAGAAAACTAATTAAGAAAAAAAAAAGAAAAGAAAAGAAAACTAATCAGGGGGCCACCTGGGTGGCTCAGTCGTAAAGCATCTGCCTTCAGCTCAGGTCCTAGGGTCCTGGGATCGAGCCCTGCATTGGGCTCCCTGCTCGCTGGGAAGCCTGCTTCTCCCTCTCCCACTCCCCCTACTTGTGTTCCCTCCCTCGCTGTGTCTCTCTCTGTCAAATAAATAAATAAAATCTAAAAAAAAAAAAAGAAAAAGAAAAAGAAGAATTAGATATATCACGAATACATAAATACTAGTCTATTTTAGAATGCTAGTCTATTTTACTATTTACTTTTTATTATCTATTATTTATTATTTATACCATAAAATATACACAAATCTATTATAAAAAGTTAAAATTTATCAGGGCACCTGGCTGGCTCAGTCGGTGGAGCATGTAACTCTTGATCTTGGGGTCATGAGTTCGAGCCCCACACTGGGCAAAGATTACTTAAAAAAAAATTTTTTTTAAGTTAAAATTTATCAAAGCTTACACACACTTACAGACTGTACATTGTCTTTTCATTTATGTCTAGTGTTAGTAACATGTGCAACATCTGCAGTGTTTTGTTTCATACAAGACAATACTGATGTAGGTTCTGACAGACAATTCACCTTGTAAAGAGGCCACATAAACTAACAGTATCGATAAATACAGTCCAGTACTATAAATACATTTTTTCTTCCTTATGATTTCCTCAATAACATTTTCTTTTCTCTAGCTCACTTTATCGTAAGAATATAGTACACAGTACATATACGAAACATGTTAATCATCTGTTTATGTTAATGGTCAACAGTAGGGCTATTAATAGTTAAGTTTTGGGGGAGTCAAAAGTTACACATCGGAGGCTCCTGGCTGGCTCAGTCGGTGGAGCATGCAATCTTGAGCTTAGGGCTGTAAGTTCTAACTCCATGTTGGGTGTAGAGATTACTTCAAATCTTAAAAAAAAAAAAAAAAACCCAAACCAGGAGCACTAGGTGGCTCAGGTCGTGATCCCAGGGTCCTGGGATGGAGCCCCACGTTGGGCTATCTGCTCAGCAAGGAGCCTGCTTCTCCCTCTCCCTCTGCCTGCTGCTCCCCCTGCTTGTGCACTCTCTGTCCAATAAATACAATCTTAAAAAAAAAAAAAAAACCCAGAAAGAAAAAAAAGATTACACGTGGATTTTTGACTGCAAAGAGGGTTGGCACTCCCAACCCTCGTGTTGCTCAAGGGTGAAAAGTAGATTCCATTTGAACATAAGAAGTTGTATCTATCCAGGTGATATCGTACCTTGGGTATTTATAGTGGTAGGCATGCTTAGGCCTATAATAAATATCTGTTGAAAAAAGCTAAATAAGAAACCACAGGTCCTCCACCACCTTTAATATGCATACAAATGCAGAGTTCTCCAGCCCCTTCTCTAGAGGTTCCTGATTCCAGATGCCTGGGGTTAAGCCTAGAAATCTGCCCTTTTACCTCAGCACCCCAGTTCTGAGGCAGGCAGTTCCAAGAGCATAGTTTGTGGAACAATCAAAGAGCAGTTTCCCTCGTTACAGCAGAATGACAGAGGACAACACTGAAAGCAAAAGTCTGGGGGCAAGAGAGAACACTAAGAGGCCTTGACTCAGCCCCTTGAGTGTCCTGACTGATGCTCCCTGTTGCTGCCACCCCTACCTCAGTGGGCCCTAGGAGGGAGCAGGGCGGTGGTCTACCCGAGAGAGGAGGGAGCTTGGAAAAATATTTACTACATACTAAGAGGGAAAAAGCCAGAGAAAATACAAAATATATGAAATCCTTCATGCCTACAAGAACCCACTGTACCTAACTGCTTATTAGAGAAACCCTTTTTTAATCCACAGCTTCTGTCTCCCCTCTGAGAAGAAGCCAGTCACCTCTGACACTTTGAGGTGTACATGGGGCTGTGGGCTAGACGCACAGTGAACCCCATCAGGAAAGAATGTTGGCTATTTTTATGATGTTGGTAGGAAAACTAGGGAAAGCCTTCCTAAGTGAGACATAACATCCCAAACCTCCTCTCTCTCTCCCGCCTACAGGATCAAGTCCACTGAGAACTGCACGCAAGGCTCTTTTCCAACTGGCCTCCACTTACTTCTCCAGAAACTGAGTAAGGAAACTACCATGATTGAGGGCCTACCATGAGTCAGCCCTGTGGCGAGCCCTCTCTTAAACTTCATTTCATCTGATGTAAGAGCATCCTGACTCTAACCCAAAGATCATGCTCTTCCTCGTCGACACCACGCTGCTGCTCTGGTTTCCTCTCCCGTCCGTTCATTCCTCTCCCTCTTTGACCCGACCATCTTTGTCCCTAAACACATTACATTCTCCTGAAGCTCTCTGCCTGAGAAACTTCTACCTACCCTCAAGCCCAGGGTCCCTTCCTTGGTGAGTCCTTTCCCAGTTCATCCCGGTACAGCTGGAGAATCCAGTGGCTGTCCCCGCAGTGCTGTGTACAGCCTCGTTACAGCGCTGTTACAACGGAATGGGACATCTATCGCCCCCCAGACTAGGAGCTTCTCAGGGCAGGGACCTCGCCCCTTCCCTTCCCATTCCCTGCATTAGCACAGAGCTCTGTACTCTTCAGACACTCAATCAATGTCAGGATCTGATCATATTCCAGGAAGCCTTCCTAAATTACCCCTCGGATTACTCTTGCCTCTCGGTTCTAGGGCTGCCATAGCTAACACCAGAAAATCTTAACCCGATGTGTATGCTGCCCATGGTCATTTGATGTGTTCTATTCTCACTCACACAACTGGGACAATATTAGCTGCTTCAGAGCAGGAACCATACCACGCCCATCTGTGCTCCCATACTGTGTCCAGCACAGGGCTGAGCACAAATACTGTGAACATATACCTGGTGTTGGATGGGTAAGGCCCAGCAGGTGGGCTATCTAGGCATCTAGCTATCTAGAATGACTTGAAAATTAGGTAAAGCTCCCTGAATCCCTCTTTTGCTGTCCCCCAGTGTTCTTGAGTTTCTCTCCCTGTGCCCTGCTTGTCTCTACCCTGGGGAGCTGTGGGACTGTGACTATCTGGTCACCATTCCTCTTTCGGTAGGCAAGGAACACAGTGAGGCACCCTGTATAGTGGAGACAGAATTAGACCAGCTGTCAGAAAACCTAGGTTCAAGTTTCCTCTCTCTATTTTACTCTGCCTTGAGTAATATAACATTAAGTATCTACAGCAGGCAAAGCACTGTTCTAAGTGTCCTGTATTTATAAAAACTCATTAACACAACAACCCACCTATTGAGGTATTATTATCCCACTCCACAGATGAGGTAATGGGCCCTGATAGGTTAAGTAATTCACCCAAGCCCACAAAGCTAGTGATGGAGACAGAATTCAAAGCCAGGAGGTTTGGCTCAGTTTTCCTCCTACACCTGCCATCTTAATCTCTCCTTGTCTGATTCCTTCCTCCCCACAGACCTCATATCTGTATATACATTACCCCCAAACATGTTTTATTAAGTAGTTATTCTGTCAGCTTCCTCCAATAAACTGTGAGCTCCTAGAAAGCCTGGCCTGTGCCCTGTTCAGTTCTAACTTCAGGGCCAGCACACCCTCATACAAGCTCTTTTAATGTTTAAGTGAACCTATAACTTATTACTTTGCTTTTTCAATAAATAACCTAGCTTCTCTGAACCTATTTTTTAAAAAATGTAAAATGGGGTGCCTGGGTGGCTCAGTGGGTTAAGGCCTCTGCCTTCGGCTCAGGTCATGGTCTCAGGGTCCTGTGATCCAGCCCCGCATCGGGCTCTGCTCAGCAGGGAGCCTGCTTCCCCCTCTCTCTCTGCCTGCCTCTCTGCCTACTTGTGATCTCTCTCCTCCCTGTCAAATAAATAAATAAAATCTTTTTAAAAATAAATAAAAATAAAAATGTAAAACGGGATACTAATATCACAACTAGTGATATCAGAGTCAACAAACCTGGTTAGAAAGTGCCAACATTTACTAGCTGCGTGACCTCCCACAAGTTACTTAAGCCTCAGTTTCCCACAGAATAGGCGAATCATTAAGCCTGACTCACTGAACTGATTTATGGACTAAACTAAATAATGGATATTAAAATGCTTAGCATAACATCCCGCCAGAACTCAACAAGCGTTTGCTATTTGTATCCTTGCTTCTGAGGGTGAGACGATCTAAGCACAATTCTACAAAAAGGTCAACAAAAGGACAACCGGAGGAATCCCTAACACTTTTCATCTGGAATCACAGTAAGAAGAAATCAGCAAATACTTACGAGTATATATTTTAACGCAAGGCACTGATAGATAACCCTGAACGATATTCAAAAAAAGGAGGGATCTATGTCCTGAACCTCCTAAGGACTCACAATCTGGCCTAAGAGATGACTCTGACGTATGAAGACAACCGCCAAAACAAAGCGCCGATGGGGGAGGTCAGGACAGAAAGAAATCCCAGTGCACAGGCGAAGCAGGGAAGACTTGCCCTAAGCGGCGGGGCCCGGGCCCCTGAAACACCGGTCGAATTCGGAGAGAAAGAGAGCGTCCCGGCAGGTAAAACCTCTCCCTCGCAGCCCCTCAGTTTACCCGGAGTCCTTCTCCCACTAAGGCATGGCGGTGACCATGGCTCGGCAGCACTGAAGCCCCAGACGAGAAAGCAGGGAGGTTCGAGTAGGGGTTAGGGGCCGGGGGCACTGCAGGCGCCGGGCAGACCGACGTGGCCGAGCTGCCAGAGGAGGCCTCGCCGAAGTGACTAAAGAAGAGCCTGGCCCCAGGAGCCTGCTCAGAAAGCGCCCCGACGCTGCCCTGGGAAGCCAAGAGCCCAGCTTACCGTCCCTCGACTGCCGGCTCTCTCCAGCTTTTCCCACCTCCAACCATCTCCGGAAGAGCGCTTGAGCGACGGCCAGCGAGAGCCAATCGCCGCTCTCAGATCCCTCTAACAGCCAATGGCCGCTGCGACTGACGGAAACCGTGCGCGACCAAAATACGGAAGGGGCGGGAGTGAGGACTGGCGCGCTACGGGGAAGGTAGCTTTGGTGGCGCTGCGGCGGAATTCCAAGCGAGGTGCGCCCTGGGATCCCAAGGACCCGAATTCGCCCAACTGCGCAGGCTCCGCGCTCGGCTCCCACTGGGCCTGCGCGGGGATCGAGCTGCGCGCTGAGTGGGGCCTCTCCTTCCTCGCGTGGCTTGCTGCGTTAGCTGCCGGCGAGCGCCGGGAGGAGAAGCAGGAGGCGGTGGCAGCTTCGCGCAAGGCTGCGTGCGCCGAGCTGTCAGCCCCTCTCGACCCAAACTGAAGTCCTACCTCAATCTCTCACCCTCTTACTCAGATTTCTTTAAATATCGGCATTCCTGTGCCATCTTCTTTTCCCCCCCACCACCTCTCCTCTTCCGAGGCCCAGTGAACAGCCACGTTATCCGTCCACTCCTTCAAGTCAGAAACCCAGTAGTCCTCCCTGATTTGTCCCTCATCCGTTACCTACCATCCTCCGCCCAAGTCCTGTGAATTTTACCTCCTTAAACACAGGAGCTCTCAAATTCACCCCCACCCTTCGCCGCCCCCTCGCTAGTCTATTAACGATGCCCAGCCCGATGTCTACACTCTGGTTCCATTGCGTGCACTCTTGCTTCCCTCCAAGACCTTCCCCACGGAGATCTGATTAAACCACGACCCTGCTTTCAACACTTCAAGGCCTTCCGTGGCCTCGAGGCAAAAAACCCCAAACCATACTAAGGCTTTCTAGACCCTTCGACATCTGAGTCCTGCATATTTCAACCGCATCTTTAGTCCTTCTTGCCTTCACTTTCTGCTCTCCAGCCCAGAGTTTCTTCCGGTTTCTCCACCACACTTAGCCGCCTTTTTACCTTTCCTGCCTTGTACTTGCTGTTTCCTCTGCCAGGTGCCATCTTCCCCCTTCTACCCCTCTGACATGTATTTGATTGACTCCTCATTCTTCTGGTCTCAGTGAAGATGCTTCTTTTCTCAAGAAGTCTTCCAGTAAGGGAGGGCTGGGATTGTATGTGCTCTTCACCTTCATGACTCCATCACTTAGCCTAGCGGCTGAAACATTAAGGGTTCAAAACGTATTTGTTAAATAATGTACCTTAGTAAAGTTCATTGAGGTTGAGATTTATTTTGGTACATTTTTCTGTATTTTCTAACCTAAAAATAAGCCTATATGATTCATATAATCAGAAAACACATTAAATGTTCAATATAAATGAAAGACACTTAAAAATAACAAAGTCAGAGTAAAATCAGAAATTCGTGCATGAAGTTTGTTACTAACAGTGGACTACAGCGTTGTCCCTATTTTAAAATCGGGTTTTTAAAATACAATTCTGAAGTAAAAATATATTTTATCAACTTCATTCCTTCAAAAGCAGTTATAGTAATGCACAAAATGCCAACCTTCTTTTAATTCAGATTTACACCACTGAAGATGGTTCTTAGCTTTAATTTAGCAATTTCATTAAGAAAAAGTTCATTCACAGAGCTATGTAGACTCGAAACAATTTTTACTGAGCGAAAATTTCAGGATAGCTCTGGGATCTACACATGACTCCAGAATTTGAGACCACGGGTCTTGCCGTCTAGCATTATTTACTTCCATCTCAATCTATTTCTCTTGAAAACAAGCTATAATTTTGGTTGGATAATTCAGACACATCCTGAGATTTGTTCTTTAAAACTGCCACAAAAACTTAAAGCATAATTCATACTCCTCAAAAGCTGTGGCTCTCTTCCGAAAGCGTAAAATGGATAAAGTTGATATCAAATAATGTTTTGTATTTCTTGTACATTCATTTAAAAAAAAAAACTGTGTTTGAAACGTGATCCAGTTCTTTACCATAAACTATGTGATGCCATCGAGCTCTGGACAGCTCAGCACTAGAAGCTGAGTACGATTTCTGGTTACCATCCCCTCAATCCACAGGTCCAGTGGGAATCTGAACACTTGCCCTCCCATCAACAAAAGTTTCTTGTAAAATTTCAAGATTGGTATGTTTGGCTATCTTGGCATCTTGGCAAATAAGCTACTCCTCTGTGAGCCATTAAGAGTTGCACTTCTTAGATCAGGGGAAACAGTTTTCATGACCTAGAGTTGAGCATATCACTATATACAAATTAACCAAACATCTATACTCTGCCACTTGTACTAAATATCCTACATTCAGGGGGCGCCTGGGTGGCTCAGTTGGTTAAGTGTCTACCTTCAGCTCAGGGCAAGTCCCAGGATTGAGCCCCACATCAGGTTCCCTGCTCAGCGGGTATCTGCTTCTCCCTCTGCCTCTCCCCCTGCTGGTGCTCTCTCTCTCTCTCAAATCAATAATAAAACAATAAAACAAAAATCCTATGTTCTGTGACTAGTATGGACAGGACATGGGAAATATTGACAGTTCCATGCTGCCCACCCAAAGGCATGTGCCCTAAACCTCCTGTGATGTAACTCAGTCAGGATGGAAAGGCTGGAGGTGACCTGAATGATTATCTAGGCCACTCTTCATTTTAGAGACGAGGAAGTGGAGGTCCAGAAAGGAGAAGCGGTCTGTCCGAGGTCACGTGGTGTGTCTGTAGCACACTCAGGCTTTCTGTCCCTGGTCCAGGGCTCTGTCTGACATCCTGCGGCAGCTTACCTGGTTCAAATCCTGGGTAAGGTCCCACAGAACGGGAACCAGGGGTGTAGATTTTGCTAGCAACTCCCTGAAACTTGCCCACATTTAGGAATGAAAGACTTTTCAGTATGATGAAACCCTTAGAAGACTTCCCTCTCCCAATCTGTCTCTTGTGAGGCAACAGTTAGCACTTATTCAGCATTGACCATATGCCAGCAGAATTGTAAGCACTTCGCACATTTACTCCTCAGCCACAACCAAGTCATAGCTACTATCACAGTTCCCATTTTACAGATGAAAAAAACTGAGGCACTCTGTGGTAACGTAAGTTGCCCGAGGTCACACAGGTAATTAGAGGAGCTGAGACTCAAATCTAGGCCATTTAGGTTCAGAGTCCATGCTTAGGATTCTATTACACCCTGGAAGGAGCAGTCTATTCAAGAAAGGGGAATGAAGATGCCTATATGAGTTGATTGATTTTTTTCTCTGATTGACGTTTTTTGCTATGACTTCACCCTTCAAAGACTCGTTCTCCCCATTGTCTCTCCACACGTCCCTTCTTTCCTGCAGGAACTTCTTAGCAGACCCAATATGTGTGTGTCATCTACCCCACCTCACTGTCTGGGCCCCCGTCTCTGATCCTCCCACCCTACCAATGCCACAGCCTTGCTGCTCACTCACCTTTCAAAGGATAACCAGTTGTCCAGTTTATAAACTCCAATTTGACTTTAATTTAATAAATTAAATTCCAAGCCATCACACAGCAATGGACATCATCATCTCCCAACACACAGAGGTGTGGCCCTGCTCTTGTGCCATCATCATCACAGTCTTTAATAAAGCCCCTGAAGCCATTTCTCTGGGGAGGGCTTCCACCCAGCTCCGGGCTCCCTCCTTCCAACAGAGCCACTGCTCACAGAGAAGGCATCAAGTACAAAAACAGTAATAAAGGGGAGGGAGGGATGAGGAGCAGGAGGGGAGGCAGGGAGGTGGGGAGTACCTGCCTCCCATCCGGGGCACCGGCCCGGCTTTCTGTGAGCTGCCAATGTCCCCAGAGGTAGACACTGGTGCTGGTCAGAGTGGGGACCTGAGGGAGACATGGGAGTCCTGTCCCAAAGGGAATTAACTGCCTACCCTCCTGGGACAGGAAAGAAGGGTCACCTGGGAGAGATGCCCTCTCTCATCTGTTCACTGAGGGTCCTGGACCACACATAAATAGAAAAGAGAATAAATAGGGGAGGAAGGACCAGCTGAGGAGCTGAGCACCCTGGGACTCCTCTGAGGGGCCAATGTCAAGAGCAGGCAACCGGTTCTGAGGAATGCCCACATGTGCCAGGACAGAGCCCTCCTCTCACTCCCAGCCACCCACTCCCTCTTCTGTGTCCTCAGCAACGGGTGCCCGCCTTTCCCATGCTTCCCGTTGCAAGTACCCTTCCAACTGCCCCACAGCCCAGGATGGACAGGGCTTTCTGGAACCCAGAGGGCTTCCCTGGCCCAGGCTGTTGGGAATCCAAGAAGGGGAATGGAAGAGGATGTGGGGGGTGGGCTGAGAGGACTCCTGCCCTCTCCTAGCTCAGGAGGTGAGAAGGGCCCTCAGAGCTGGGGGCTGGGATTGCCATTGGCCTTGGGTTTGGATTTGAAGGAAAAGCGCTTGATAAGGCGGCGAGAAAAGCTGCCAGCCTTCTTTCGGACACTGGGTGTGGCCGTCGTGTTGGAGAGGTCGTCGTGTGATTGGCTCAGACCAGCTTCCTTCTGTCGAGGCCTCCGGCGGAAGATAAGCTTCGTGCCACTGCGCAGGAAACTCACTGTGGGGGAAGAGGGGAGGCTGAGGCAGAGAGAGGGGCACAGCTGGCACGGGGTGAGGTGGGGAGAGAGAAAGGACCAAGCGTGCAGGGGTCGAAGATACAGAACAGAAGTAGTTCCTCTGTCTAAAGCCAGGCTTCCTTAGGAAAGAAAGTAGAGACAAAACATGCCTTTTATCTTTCCAGAGGAAGAAAAATGGTGGTGCTTATGGGATTCCTGTGTGCGCTCCTGCCTACTGCCGCCAAGCAGCAGACTGACAACTGGGCCTCTACTGTGGAAAGACAAAGACTGAACAGAGGGTATTCCTAAAAGCCCATAAAATCATGGAAGGACGAGGTGGGTGGGCACTGACTTGTCAACCAAATTCCAGGATGTAAGCAGGAAGCGGGGCAGCTGGAAAACCTCAAGGAGGTAAATTCAGGACCAACATAATGAGAAAAGTGCTTACGCAGCAGGCTTTGGACTTAGGAATCTCATCCCAAGAAGTGATGCAGGCTTAAGTCACAGTTAAATACATTTGTGATTGACAGACTCATCGGCAGAGGGACAAAGACGCGGGGGGGGGGGCAAGCCCCTCATCCTTAGAAGTTAGAAAAGCACTGCGACTATCCATGGGCCAGCTGTGTAGCTGCTAGAAGGACACTCCTAGAGTTGACCTGGGGTAGGATTCCTTATACTCATAAGGAAGAGAGTACAGAATGGAAGCGGGGGGAACCATAGGAAAGAAGCTATATGCTTAGACCCAAGAAGGAAGAAAAGTGGAGGTAAAGGGAAATACTCTGGCATCCCTTGCTGTCACTGGCACCAGATCCAGGCCAGAAGCCTAGGCAGTAAGTTCCCCTTCTCCATTCTGCCTTGGCTGAAACAGGCTGGGAACTCTGGGGATCCCTTAGCGGAGGACGGAGCAGGCAAACTGGGTTGAGAATTCCATTCCCCTAGGTGTCCAGTAGGACCCAGGTCCTGATACTGGGCACAAAAGAAAGGGAGGGGGTGCTGCCAATGTCTCCCCACCTTTGTGATCCTTGAGGCTGCGGGTCTCCAGCGCACCGGTAGACCCTGTTTCCGACTCAACGTCATCCACAGATGGCCTCTCAGAAATGTCCGAACGTGTTGTCTCATCTGCTTCCTGGACGCTGGTGGGGCTGGAGAGGGCATCGAGGGGTCCTGGGGACGTGGCTGGTGGGTCTGAGGGCGGGGAGGAGGGACCCCCACTGGTTCCTGCGTCCTCCTGCATGGAGGCGTCCAGGGTTGCCGCATAGCCCAGAGATAGTGCCAACTCGTCCTGAGCAATGGGCACCTGGCAGGAGCGACACGTTTTAATGGGCAGGAGTGACCCATCCGGGCTTTCTCCCTATCCCAGCTCCTCTCCTCAGAGCCATGTTACCTTGGAAACGCCAGAGATGATAAGAGTGCTACGCTTGGTGGGTGTCTTTTTGGCTGCCCGCCCGCTGGGCTCAGTGAGCTGACGAATCGCTGTCTCTGCGACAGGGTCCAAGCCGTTGGAAAGGTGGCTCTCCCCTGCTGGGGGGGTACAGAGGGTGGATAACCTGACTGCTCCCTGGCTCCTGGGTCCCACGCAAAATGGTTTCTTGACTCTGGGGCCCCCGTGCCCACCGACACTCACACTTCCCGATCCCCCACTCACGGCTGCTGCTGTGGGAGGCGCTGCTGGGGCCGCTGCTCTCACTCAGCACAGTTGTCGTCTTCTCGGTCACCTCCACCTTGGACGGGGAGCGGGAGGGGGAGTCTGGTGGGTGGGGGAGGGTCAGTGAGCTGGGAGGTGCCTTAAAGTGGCCCCCACCCCCTACTGTCTTTATTGAGATGCAGGCTTTAGCTGACTCAGAGGGCAGGGGTGACTAAGGGACAGTTAATCGCACGAGTGATTAATAAAATGCGGGGGGGGGGGAGCAAAAAGACACCACAGGAACCAATGGGAGTACGGGAAAGGGTCGTGGGGCCCACCCAGGGCGTGGGGAGATGCCATGAAGATGCCTGGGGGCGAGGGGAACCACGTGGGACCCTCAGAGATGGGAGGAATGTCATGGAGGGCCCCAGGGAGTGAGACAACCCAGTGACGCCACTGGGTTTGTTGGCGGATCCCAAAGGTGCTAGAAGGTTGAGGGTGGAGGGAGGGACAACTAGGTAGTTGGGACTGGGGAAAGGGCTGGTGGGAGACCTGTGAAAAGACAGTGGGGAACGGGGGAGGTGGAAGGGCGAGAGTCCTGCAGGAGGGCCCAGCAGACCCAGGATCCCAGGACGGCAGTGGGACAGGAACAGTGGGGAAAAGGAGGGATGTAAGGGGAGGTCTGAGAGACAAAGATGATGAGGAAGTTGTGGCTGGAAAACAGGAGGAGCTGGAATTAGGGCTTCCCTTGCCCTTCCCTGCCCCACACAGGTCTGCGGCCAGGGGGCCCTGGCTCGAACTGGGCTCCCTTCTCTTTACCTAGTTTCCCCTCTACACGGGGCCGGGACTGGACGGTGGTGACTGTGGTCACAATGGTGCCATCAGGCATGATGGTCCGGTCTAGCTCGATCTTCTTGGTAGGTGTGATGCTGGGGCGTGGAGTGGAGGGAGTGGGAGTGCCCAGGTTCCGGGGGGAGCCCTCCTCATACTGAAGCTGCCCAGGAGGGGAAGAGCAAAGAGGCGGAGCTCAAAGACTGCCCTTCCCCAGTGTCCTCCCATCTTCCCCACTGGGCTCAGCTTCTCACCTCTATTGCCATGGCGGCCGCCGGTCCCAAGGCTTTCCCTGGCCCAGCGGTGAGTGGGCAGACCTGTCTTCGGGATAGAGGTCTGGAAGGGGGGCCCACAGACAGCGTGATCTGGCCCAAGAGTTCAGCTGGGGAAAGGGACAGCGTTGTGAGCTGGGCCCATGACCAGGCCCCGCTTAGCACCCACCCAGAGGTGCTCCTTCCTGCCCCATACTCACAGTCTCCACAGCTGCTGCTCCTCAGCACTTTGAGGCTCAGCTCCCGGCTCTGGGGGCCCAGATCCCTGTGGCCAAGGGAAGGTGGGGCAGGGAGGGGGAAGATTAGCAAACCAAACCCACCCTCAAACTGATCACAGGCCAGAGGCAAAGAAGGATATACATAAACAATGAGGGCTGCAATTGGATTAACTCCTGCTCTCCAAAAATATTCTCTCTTCCAGGGGTACCTGGCCAGCTCAGTTGGAAGAGCCCGTGACTCCTGATGTCAGGGTCATGAGATGGAGCCCCATGTTGGGTATAGAGATTACTTAAATAAATAAAACTTGAAAAAAAATGAAACAAACAAATACCCTCTCTTACCAAGAGAATTGGACAGGGCTTTGCTCAGTATGCCAGGTATGGATCCTCCCTAGTCTTGCCCACCCAGTCTCTCTATGTCAAACCACCCCCTTCCCTTTGCTCAGGCTGTTTCCTCTGCCAAAAACACTTTTCTGTCACACTCTGTTGAAATCCTATTCTTGCTGTAAGGTGTGGTTTAAATGCCACCTCCTCCACGAAGCCTACTCTGATCTTTATTTCCCCCGTGGGAATTAATTTCCCCACCTAAGCACGCCCAGGGCACTTTGTGTAAATCTTGATTGTAGCCCTTATCCCATCTTCTTTACATACATCGGTCTCTGCCTGGAGCCTGCAATCAACTCAGGGGTGGGGGTGTATCTCGGTCATGTTTGTATCCCCAGGACCTAGGCGAGGGCCTGGCATACAATCGGGGCTCACACAAGAGTTTACTGACAGCAGAGCTGACTCATGCCAGGGCTATGCTGGAAGGGTTTGATCCTCAGTCTGCCCGTGAGAGCAGGGGTGGGGGTGGAGGAGTCACTCCTTACAGGGCCAGGTCCTCGGTCCACTCCACCTCGGGACCAGCGCTCACGGGCTTGGTCCACTTCTGTTGCACCGGGTTGTCGAGCTCAGCTACACAGCACAGTTCCCCAGTGCCTGGGAGGAACCAGAAATTAGACGATGCTCAGATCGAAGACAGGAAGCCACTGAGGAATAATGAAGCCACACCCTTGGCAGAAGGGCAGGGAGCACCTGCACCCATAGCCTTGGCAGTCCCCCAGCTGCTTCTGGCTCTCACCTTCCAACTCGCTTCCCAGGTGAGATGCTCGAAGCTGCCGTAGGAATAACCGGGTAGGTCTGGAGATGGCTGGCTGTGCCTGGGGCACCACGGGTGGCTTCTCACTGGGCACCTACGAGGAGAAGGAGGTAAAAAGAACAGGAATCCCAACAGAGCACACTGGGTACATTCTGCTTACAAACCTATTTGCTTTGAGGACCTACTTACCGGGCCTCCAGGCACAGAGCAAGCCCTGAGGTTGACCATCATGGCCGGCTGGGTGCTAACAATGGCGTCCTCAATCAATTCTTCGATGGTGGAGAGCTCCACTTGCTCCTCGCCTCTCTGCATGGGCGAAGAGGAGAACAAAGAGGTGGGGCCCCGGCTCTGCATCGCCTCCCTGCTCTGCCTCTTCCTCCCCGCCCTGTCCCCTTACCTCCCTGGCCTGCAGCTTGGGAAGCACCGTCAGGCTGAGGTCTGGGCGATCAGAAAAGGCCCAGGACACGAGCAGCCCCTCATCAGGGATTTCCTCCAGGCTGACTTCCAACTGCGGGGAACAGACAAAGGGGCTGGGTTGACTTGCCTCATGCCTCCAACCGACTCCCTACTCCCCAGGACCCTCCCTTCCCCAATTCTGTCCCAGAGAGGAACCCAACTGCAAGGCTGAGGCCTTGAACCGCCCCCTGCCCAACTTGGTTTCCCACATCCCCCTCCACCTGTGTTGGTGGCAGTGTCAGAGTGACGTGGTAGGTCTCCATGGAGACGGCAGCGGGGGACTGCTGGGTCACAGAGACTGGGAACATCACCTCCTCAGCAGAGAGCTGGCAATGCAGCACCTGAGACCGGCGAGGCACAGAGACAACGAGGGTCAGGCACAGAGGGAGGACGGGGGGCTCAACCCTGCTTTGCTCTGCCCTATAAAGAGCCCTCCCCACTCGCTTTTCCTTGGGACTTCACTTCTTTAGGGTCACAAGCCCATAAAAGAATTAAATAAAAGCCAAAGACTCCTCTCTCCAGAAAAATGCAGACACACACACATGTGCCCCAACCCTTAGACCTCCTGAAGCCAGTCCTTGGATCCCAAAGGCATTCAGAGACTCCAAGTCAAGAGCCCTCAGACTAAAAGGAACTCTTGGGATCAGCCCCCCTCAGGCCCTGTGGAAGGCAGTGCCCACCAAACCCTTACCATGGTGCGGTCCGATTGGTCTACACAGGTCACATGACTAATGCCGGCTCTGGGTGGTACTTGGGGCACCTCCTCAAAGGCGATTTGGATGGAACTCTGAGGGAGTGATTTTGGACACAGGCTCAGGTCTCTGGAGCTGCCCCCCACAGCGCCGGCCTGCTCAGTTCCTGGCTGGGCCCTGGCACTGCGGAGGCCTCAGCTGCAGGCTGGCTGCTCGCCCCTCCTTGGCTCAGGGCTTTGGGACAGGAAGTGTTCCCCTGGAACCACACCCCTCTGGGGCCTGCAGTGGCTAGGGAGAACCGTGGAGCTAGACCACCTCCAAGATCAGATCACCTTGAGCAGAAGACCCTAGATTTCTCCTGGAATTATCGGGAGCCTCCCTCTTCTCCCCTCACCTTCCTCTTCATCCCCCAACCTACCCCCAAAGAAAGGTGTGCATTTTTTTTTCCTAAAAATAACAAAGGTGTTGGTTGGTACATACATATAACTGGGGAGAGAGCGACACGGCTGAGCTAAGGGTAAAAGCAGTGGGGCCACTTATTCAAGACAAGAGCTGAAGAAAGGAGGCTAGGGCTTCTTCCAGATAAATAGGATATGGAGACTCAAGGGTATGACCCTATCCATATTGTTGGGGTTGAAGACTAGCTCAGCGTGGCCTTGGGGAACTTTCCCAGAGGGACTGGGAAGAAGAGCAAGCTCAGAGGGCTCAAGAGTCCGGGGACCTAGCTAATTCCTCAAGGCAGACAGCGGGGTGGTATTAGGCAGCGGAAAGCTGCTTAGCTTAGGTCTTGAAAGAGCTTCCTAATTCTTACACAGCAGTGGAAACAGCCTACTGAAGCCCCATCCAGAGAGCAGGATGGGAAGAAGAATTGAAGAGGGAGCACAAATTGAGCTGGCTGCCCTTCCTTGGGTCTTGGGATGGGAGGAAACAAATTCACAGGGCTCATGAGTCTGGCAAATCAGGGAATACCAACTTCTCTGCTTCTGTCGCTGGCCTGTTTGAAGGCCAGGCGCAGGGAGATGGGGAGATGGATGCTTGGAACCCCAATCTCCCCACCTCCTGCAAGGGAGGCCAATGTCCAGCTGACTCAGCTGTCCCCAGGAGCCGCTCCTGACCTAGGGACAAGGTACAGGAAGAACTGGGTGGAGGGATGAGTTCAAGATGTAGACTAACAGAAGCCATCTGGCTCTCTGCTGGCTAGCCGGACAGAGGAGACTGAGCAACTTCTTGTGGGGCCACTTCTGGTTCCAGGCATCTGGGGAGCTAGTAAAGCCCCAGTGGGAGCTAGAGGACCCTCTGGGAGGGGGCTGATAGACAGTGAGGGCGAAGAGAGATCACTGGGCCAGGATGGGGGAGGGCCCCATGACAGGGAGGCCTTTACCTCCCACCCCACCTCAGTCTTATGACCACGCTTCCTGCCCTACTTCCTGGGAGACCAGATGCCCATGGTGCAATGGAAGGAAGTAGGTTGGGCTGGTTTGTGACTGACCCTCAAGGGGCAGCTCCAGGCTCATCTACTGAGAAGGGCACAGACTGTTAATCCCGTCTCCACCTTAACACCTTTTCCTCAATATATATGCTGCAGGTCAGCAAAAAGAAGGATGTGTTACTCTGTATCAGTGAAATTACTAAAGGCTTGGCGGGGGTTGGTAATTCAGAATCCTTGGGGATCTATCTGCCTGGTCAAGCCAAGGATTTGGGGCATGAAATGTTAACTGGGTGTGGTGGCATGAGGACCAGGCAAATTCCTTCCGCAGGTGCACCTGTTTCCCTGCTATCCCCGTTCCTCCAACACAACCAGCACCCAGGCTACACGGAAGTGCCCTCAGGCCCAGGGATTAGCGTTGCCAGGAGAACAGCAACTTGTGCTTGGGTCTGGAGCCAGAGAGTACCCCCACCACAGAATAGAGAATTTGGGACATGGCTAGATTTCCACAATCTCCAGCCTCACCTGCACCTTTTTCTCTAATCCCGGAGAAGAGAAGCCATAGGGTTCTCCAGTTGATCCCCACCCCCATCTGGCCCTCCAGGCATAAGCAGACCCTCCCTCCCTCCCCTGGAAGGAAAGGCTGAGTGAGGGGACCACGAAGGTGCTCCGGTCCAACTCACCCCATCCCTGCAGGCCTGCTCGTTCAGCGCTCGCACCCAAGCCCGTTGCCAGTTCTCTCGGAAAGACTTGAAGGCGAAGAGCGACGCCAGGAGGCCCCGGACGCCTGGCTCCTCGGGGGCGCCGGCCCGAGTCGGCCGCAGCCGCAGCAGCGAGCGCCACACGCCCAGCTCCCGCAGGGAGCCAGCGGGCTCGGCAGCTAAGGCGGGTCCCGGGCCCCGGCCCCCGCGGGCCCGCGCCAGCCACAAGCCCCGGGCATACTGTAGCAGCCAGCCAAACACCGTGAGCAGCGAGGCGGCGAAGAGGATCAGCAGGGCCGCCCAGCCCACGTCCTGCTGCCACCAGCCCGGATCCATGCTCCGCGCGGGCTCCGATCCGGGCCCCGGCTCGGGCTCAGCCGCTGCCCCGGGGGAGCATGGCCCGGGCGGGCCGCGGGGCGGGGGCGGGCTCCCCCGGGGCTGGGCGCGCGCGGGCTCGGGGGCTCTGCGGGGCTGGGTGTCCGGAACTAGCGGGTGCCACAGATCGATGAGAGGAGTCCTGGGGGGTCGCGACGTCGGGGTCCCTCTCTGCGCGGTCCGGTTCCCCCCTTGGTTGGTCCGGCAGTTCGACCTGGGTTAGTCTTCGGCCGGCGCCCGACTCCTCCCACGGCGCGGGCCCTGCCGGACCCGGGCGGGGACTCGTCTGCAGAGACGTGGGGGCTCGAGGACCGGCACCGGCTCCGGAAGGGCTGCGTGCGCAAAGCTGACACTGACAACACGGCCGGCGCCCCGCCCCCACCCGCCCTTAAAGGAGCCGCACCCGCGCTGGGCGGGGCTTGGCGAGCCCCGGGCTCAAGCGCTTAGGGGAGGGCAGGAGGACCACACAGAGCGAAGGAGGTTCCGGGGTTGAAAATAGGCGGGGTCTTTGACCACCCCGTCCCATACTGAAATCGGGGTACTCCCCTTCCCTTGAGCTCACAGCAGGAGTAACTTCACTCACTTGAGATACCGCCTCTGATTTCCCCTACGCAGCTTAGATTTCTATAGTTGGGACGCGTTGTGGGGTTAAGAAGGACCTGAACCCCGTGGATAGCGTCGCCCCCTTCTCTCAACACCTTCTTGGGTTCCCATTTCTTGGCTCAGCACCTTCTTTGGTTCCCATTTCTTGGCCTAAGCTAGGCCCTGGATAAGTAGATGCAGAGCATCCCTCCTAGATCGAAGTGCCTGGGAGACGTCCAGGAGATACCGACCAGAAAGAACATGAACCTGGTAGAGTCTGAGAATAGAACATGCAATATTAAGCCCTCTCCACCACCACCACCTCCCTTCCACTAGGAGCTAGGATTCAGGAACACCCTATTAACCTCCTTGCTCATGTGGGTTTGTTCTGGAGATATTTCCCAAGCCTGGGGCTGTTTCTGTTTTTAAAAATAATATATTTCCATAGTAACAGCTCCTGCCTATGGAGCACGTGTAGAAGAGGTGGTAAAGAGAAGGGAGCTGGCAGTGTAGCAGTGGACTATCAATAGATTCAGCCAAAATATGTGATGCCATCCAAATATGTGATATCCCAAATATCACATATCACAAATATGTGATATGTGAAGCACACACAAAATGATGCTATAGGTACACTCTGGCCTCAGGATCCATCCTTTTTCCAAGATTTGAGGGAGTAGATTCCATCCGTATAGGACAGGGGCTTGTCATTTCCTTCTGAAGGGAGGGGGAGGGAAATCTTGCAACAGGATTCAAAGTAACACCCATTCTGCAAGAGACCCTTCTCCAGCTACATATGGCCAAGTGTTCAGCTCCCAGATAGGTAACAGGGAAGGTATTAATCTCTCTCCCCAATCCAGTCAGTAATCCAAGGAATGAGTATCTGGGAATAAACAATGCCTTCTAAAGTGTGGGGCTGCAGAGCTAGGCAGGATCTGGCAGGTCAGCGACAGGGTTCCTGAACTAGAGGAGGCAGTGGGGTAGCCTGGGATGCTAGAAATTCACTGTAAGGAATGATGGGGAGATGGTTGGTGATGGACTAGCCTTGCTATAGTGCTGTCCGTGTATCATCACTGGACACCAAAAATCACGGAAGATTCCTAGCATGTTTTTTTTTAAGTTTATTAATTTTTTTTCATAATCTCTACATTCAGCGTGGGGCTCAAACTCATGACCCTGAGATCAAGAGTCACATCCTCTTCCGACTGAGCCAGCCAGGCGCCCCTAGAATGCGGGTTTCTAATCATAAAGAGGAGGAAAAGACATGCAATGAAGGGAGGAGAGAACTCAGGGCCAGACCCCCGGAGGAAGCTGTCACTGGGCAAAGTGGCTAGAGCTAGGGAAGCAGGTTATATAAGAAGTTGCCTAGGAAAAAAAAAAAAAAAAAAAGAAGTTGCCTAGGTGCACAGTTTCACTATGCAGACTCTCTTCCCCAGGAACCCTTCTTCAGGAACCCTCCAACCTCCCAGAGATCTCAGTTCTCTGAGTTCTCAGATTAACTTCCTGAACTCCTCCACTAAGCACTGGGCCCTGGGTGGCCAGACACTGCTTCACGGTTCAGTCTCACACGGCTCTCCCATGTTAGCCCCACTACTCTTCCTTCCACTTGTTACTTAGATCTCTAGCACTTATTCTGTCTTATAGTCTAGCTGGTTGTTTATGTCTGCTTTTCCCACTCACCAGGAAGCTGCTTAAGAGTGGGAACCCTGTCAGGTCGCCTGGGTGGCTCGGTCAGTTAAACGTCTGACTTCTGCTCAGGTCATGATCTTGGGGTCCTAGGATCAAACCCCATGTTGGACACCCTACTCAACGGGCTCCCTCCCTGTTCCCCTCGTCTCTCTTCCTGTCCCCCTCTTCCTTCCCCTCCCCCTGCTCATGCTCTCTCTCTCTCTCTCTCTCTAATATAAAAAATCTTCAGGTGCCTGGGTGGCTCAGTTCATTGGGTGTCTGTCTTTGGCTCAGGTCGTGGTCCTGGGCTCCTGAGATCGAGCCCGCTCAGCGGGGAGCCTGCTTCTCTCTCTCCCTCTGCCTGCTGCTCCCCCTGCTTGTGCTAGCATGCTCTCTCTCTTAAATAAGTAAATAAATAAAATATATATATTTTAATATATAAAATCTTAAAAAAAAAAAAAAAGAGTAGGGACCCTGTCAGGGCACCTTGGTGGCTCAGTCCAAGTCTTGGTTTTGGCTCAGGTCATGATCTCGGGGTTGTGGAACTGAACCCCATGTCAGGTTCTATGCTCAGCGTGGAGTCTGCTTGGGATTCTCTCCCTCTCCCTTTGCCCTTTGTCACTCCTCCCATAAAATAAAACAAATAAATAAAATCTTAAAAAAAAGGGGTGCCTGGGTGGCTCAGTGGGTTAAAGCCTCTGCCTTCAGCTCAGGTCATGATTCAGGGTCCTGGGATGGAGCTCTGCATCGGGCTTTCTGCTCGGCGGGGAGCCTGCTTCCTGCTCTCTCTCTGCCTATTTGTGATCTCTCTCCCTCTGTCAAGTAAATAAATAAAATCTTAAAAAAAAAAAAAAAAATCTTAAAAAAAAGAGTGGGGACCCTGTCACAATCATCTGTTTTTCCTCATATTCAACAAGTTGCTTTAATATGCTAAAGCAGACTCTTTGCGGGGGGGGGGGGGGGGG
>CM052884.1:12667488-12779285 GCA_028534135.1 Potos flavus | reverse complement strand
ATTGTTTGCATCTTTTTTTTTTTTTTAAGATTTTATTTATTTATTTGACAGAGAGAGCTCACAAGTAGGCAGAGGCAGACAGAGAGAGATGGAGAAGCAGGCTCCAGGCCGAGCAGAGAGCCCAATGTGGGGCTCGATCCCAGGACCCTGAGATCATGACCTGAGCCGAAGGCAGAGGCTTTATTTAACCCACTGAGCCAACCAGGCGCCCCTGTGTGCATCTTTTGAAAGTTCATGTTATCTCAATGGAATGAGAGATCTTGGGGCTTGCTTTCAGCTAACAACTTTTTTTTTTAAGATTTTATTTATTTATTTGACAGAGAGAGAGAAGGAACACAAGCAGGGGGAGTGGGAGAGGGAGAAGCAGGCCCCTCACCGAGCAGGGAGCCCGATGCGGGGGCTCGATCCCAGGACCCCGGGACCATGACTGGAGCCGAAGGCAGAGGCTTAGGGACTGAGCCACACAGGCACCCCTCAGCTAACAACTTTTGATACACTGACAGGGGAGAGGCAGGAAGAAAAGGAAAAAGTAACTCAACTGCCTGGCAAGAGCCACGGATAGGGTCCTGCAAGTGTCATTGCCCAGACTATCCAAAGTTGTCTCATGGACGTTTTAGCCACTGTAAAACATTTTGGGGACAGGCTTCGACAGGCAATCCAACTTAATGATAGATTGGCCTTGCTCACTGGGAGGCACTTAGGACCTCCTAGTAGGAGACACGCATCTCAGATGTTGTTTACTCAGCCCAAGAAACCAGCAGAAGCCACTGACAACTCACTTGATCTGTGAATTCTAGGACCAGCTTTAACGCTCAGGCAAATGCCTTGAATTTTTACCAGGAAAGGCACAAAATTTCAAGTGTGGCCAAGTCCTGTGTTTGCTTCTCCTATTAGGCTGATAATCAACTGGGCATTTACCATCATAGGAACAAAAATATTGTAATGCCAGTACACCAGTAACCATGTTCTGATGGTAACATGTATATTGAATGAGCAATCTCTAGTGATTTGTCTTTGAACAAGTCCCCTCCCAACCCCGTTCAAGTGGGGGTTGTACGGGGGTTGGGGGGTGGCTAATGATCTCTGGAGAAGAGTCAGAGAGTCAGAGGTTCCTGATGCCAGGCTGGGAAGGAAGATTTATTAGGATTGAACTCCTAATAAAGAAGGAAATAGATATGCTGTCCCTCCAACCTTCCAACCTCCAGAGAGTCTCAGCCTGCTCCTGATCAGCAAGATAACTGAATGCTGCCTCCTCTGAGGCTCCCACAAGCTCCTCCTTTCCACCTGCTCCTGTAGTCTCACTTCCCCTACTTGGGAGGCCCTTCCACTCTTGCCACCTACTGAAATCTTTGAAGATACTACTCACCTCCCTGGTCACAACTCATTGCTCTTTCCATGTGCTCCAATTGCCATTTGTCCTTCTTTAAGACCCAGACTCATTGTGTGGGATGATGCCTTGTATACAGATATCTCTGTGTCCTTAGCCCCATGGGGATACTCTGTGGAATAGAAAACACTTGCCTCTAGGGAGTTTCCAGTCTAAGAGACGCAAATGCACATACGCATGCGCACACACACATGTATACCTGTACACACACACACACACACACACAGAGAAAAACAATACCAGTGGGATAATAAGTACTGAAAATCTGGTGGAATACTATCAAGTATGATACTGGAACTACTTTATAAAATATTAAGTATATTTCATACATGTATGGTTTTTGTTGCTAATTAGACGTGCCTTCAAGTAGAAGGGACATTTCACACCTGGTTTTGAGAGGCAGGAAAGAGCATTTTTTGGCCTAAAAAGAGTCAACCTGACCCTGACTCCTGGAGCACGCCATTTTCGGGAGTGGACAAAGTGAGGGGATACCTGAGTTGTCTCTGTAGTTCCTGGTGGTGGTTTCCTCTCTGTGGGACGTAAATCATTTTCCACTGAGACCCGCTGGTGAACGAAAGGGAATGAAGCTGGTTAACTGTTATTTGCAAGGACAGAGGAGCCAAGCCAAAGGCATAGCAACCTGGAGAAGAAATCTGACTGGGAGTTCCTCAGGCCCACAGGAAGCCACGTGTGGGGCTCAGTCTCCTGCTTCCTTAGCTCTTTCCAGCGCCACGGCCTCTTCTCCTCGGTTTGGGAGCTTGGCACAATGGAGGACCAAGGATAGTCAAGTCCCAGGTTAAATCCAAGACAGGAGGGCACTCCCAGCCCCTTCAGTGGCGAAGTGCCCCGCCGGGTTGCCCGGCAACTACTGCTAGTGCGGGGGCAGAAGGCGGTGGGATGATGAAGGCAAAGTACCTGAATCGAGGACAAGAAAAACATGGAGTGGGAGGAGTGGGAGGGACTTTTCAAGCGTCTAGGCTTTAGAATTTACAGCAGCTTCTGAACTGTAGCTGCGTTCCCGGGAACTAAGCTGCGTTTATCTTGACTTCCGACTGCATTGGCAACAGGTTTTCTACCGGGAGCGGGAGCGGCTCCTCATCCCGGTCCCTCCTGCCTTCTCGGTTGCCTCCAGTAGCCATCTTCCTGGCTCCAGGGGCACCCCAGAGGAAACGCGGAGTACTGGCCCTTTAAACGTGACTGGCTGCGGCCGGCGGACCTAAAACTGACGTGGAACCAAGAATAAGCGGCGTCAGACACGTGGGTCAAGGAGGCGTTCATCTTGGAACCGGGCAAGGAGTTTGTCCGCTTTGGGCTATACATTTTTAATGTGGAGTTAGGAAAGTATCCGCTTTTGCTTGTCTGTCTTTGTTTTCCCAATACCCTCGTGGTGAACACTCTCAAATAAAGGACGCAGTTTAAAGGATCATTTGGTCCCCCGCTCTACGTGCCCGTATTAAAAATGGCCGCCTCCGCCTTCCAGGACGCTGGTTGCTCTGCGAACAAGATCCGGGAGGAAACAGAGAGTATGCAAGTGCAGTGGGGGCACAGCCGAGGTTGCGCTATAGAGGCTCGCGCGAGTCCTGAGCGCGCTTCAAGTCAGAGTTGTTGGGTTTCGTTCAGGCTGCTGTGGGAAGACCCAGCCTGTGGGGAGCGGCCACTCCTCTCTGCCGGGGGCTCAAGGCTTCCGCCCGGCTTGTCCATTAGCTGAGGAGGTGGCGGAGCGGGGCCCCCGGCTGATCGTCATGTGGGCCTTCCCGGAGTTGCCAATGCCGCTGCTGGTGAATTTGATCGGCTCGCTGCTGGGATTTGTGGCCACAGTCACCCTCATCCCCGCCTTCCGTGGTCACTTCATCGCCGCGCATCTCTGCGGCCAGGACCTCAACAAAACCGGCCGGCAGCAAATGTGAGCGGTGGCACCCGGGTCCTGGGCGGGAGGCAAGGGCAGAGGAAGGGGCCCGCAGGGCACGGGCGGGAACTGGGGTGCCTGACCCCGCGGAGACGGAGCCCTAACTCCGCCGACAGCTCCGGATTCTGGGAGATGAAGGGCAGCACTGGCTAACATTGGAAGGGATGTTGTGGTTGAGGGGACTCTCGGGTGTTATCAGGGACTCCAGCACTGGTACCCTACCCCACCCCCCTTTCCCCATTAGATGGCGGAGTGCCTGCACTAGTGAGTGACCACGCCCCCTTTCCTCTCCCTCCGCCCCCTCCCCTTGCTGCTGGGCCACAGCCCAGAGTCCCAGGGAGTGATCAGCGGTGCTGTTTTCCTTATCATCCTCTTCTGCTTCATCCCTTTCCCTTTCCTGAACTGCTTTATGGAGGAGCGGTGTAAAGCCTTCCCTCACCATGAAGTAAGTGGGTGAGTGGGGGCGGTTGCTTGTGGCGGGGGTCTGGGAGCTACCTGAGAGAGTTGGGATTATTTGGGTTTGGGTGGAGGGGCTGAGGAACGATCGAAAAGACAGGTATTTTTGAAAGGTGAAGTGGGCGTAGGCTTGAGCTGTGACCTGCCCGAGCCTCCCCCAGTTTGTGGCCCTGATAGGTGCGCTCCTTGCCATCTGCTGCATGATTTTCCTGGGCTTTGCGGATGATGTACTGAATCTGCGCTGGCGTCATAAGCTGCTGCTGCCTACAGCTGCCTCACTACCTCTTCTCATGGTCTATTTCACCAACTTTGGCAACACGACCATTGTGGTGCCCAAGCCTTTCCGGCCGATTCTTGGCCTGCACCTGGACTTGGGTAAGTAGCCCTCCACCACTGCCCCTGGGCCCCTGCTTTGGGGCACCCTCACCCTGGGAGATATCTAGCAGAGCATCATTCCTGGTGCTCCAGAGTGTCCTCCAAGTGTCCCTGACTTGTCCCTGTGTCTTCTCAGATCCTTTCTGTTGGTCCTTCGTCCAATCCTCTGTCCCCACCACTTTTCTCAGCAGAATATCCTTAAGTTCTCATTTCTGTGGGTGGCACACTTCTGTCTTCTTCCCCCAGGGATCCTGTACTATGTCTACATGGGGCTGCTGGCAGTGTTCTGTACCAATGCCATCAATATCCTAGCAGGAATTAATGGTCTAGAGGCTGGCCAGTCACTAGTAATTGCTGCTTCCATCATCGTCTTCAATCTGGTGGAGCTGGAAGGTAGGTGGGATTGGGAGTAGGGAGAGAAGAGAAGTCTGAGTGTTAAGGAAGTTGCCTGATACCTGGCTTTGGGGAATTCAGAGGGAAAAAAAAAAAGCAATATATGATTTATTAAATGTAAGAAAAATAGCAGACCTGTCATTTTTAGCTGGATTGGCACTAATAGGTAGGCCATGGTCTTCTATTGAATGTAAACCATTTCACAGAACTTCCAAGTCAGACACGGTCACTCTGTGATAGAGTAAACCCAGGTCGATCCAGAAACATGTCCCGGTATAGACAGAACCACATTTTATGCATCCTTCAAAAATGACTAAGATTTCTCTCTTCTGGCTAACGTGAGCAATTGCTGCTTCTTTCTGATAACAGTTCCTTTTACTTTTTAGACAAAACTGAGATGCTCAGTTATAGGATTACTTCGACTGACTGCACCCAGGCTAGGGCAAAACTCCATCTCCTTGCTTTCTCCCCCAAATTACTTAAAACAAATCCTGTAATACATCCTCCTAATACCCTCTTACTGAGGCATCCCGTGGTTGCCTGTGGTGTGTGGTCTCCAGTGTCTCCCTTGTTCCAAGTCAGTAAAACCAGCTTTGAGTGCAGGTGTGTTTCAGGTGGTCTTTGGCTGATGGATATCAATGCTTATTAAAACTAACCACTTTTATTTTTATTATTTTTTTAAAGATTTTTATTTATTTGTTTCCTAGAGAGAGAGAGAGAGAGATCACAAGTAGGCAGAGAGGCAGGCAGAGAGGGGGGGAAGCAGGCTCCCTGCTGAGCAGAGAGCCCGATGCAGGGCTCGATCCCAGGACCCTGAGATCATGACCTGAGCCGAAGGCAGAGGCTTTAACCCACTGAGCCACCCAGGCACCCCAAAAAACTAACCACTTTTAAAGCATTATCTCATTTAAACCTTGCAACGTGTGGCAGGGGCTCTTGTGAACCATATTTTATAGTGGAGGAAAGTGAGG
Source organism: Potos flavus (assembly GCA_028534135.1). Taxonomy (NCBI): domain Eukaryota; kingdom Metazoa; phylum Chordata; class Mammalia; order Carnivora; family Procyonidae; genus Potos; species Potos flavus. The sequence continues at coordinate 12,773,797 of CM052884.1, read as the reverse complement.
GCAAGAGAATTTAAATGTATCATGATCGAGGTCACACAGGAAGTAAAACTGGTATTCAACCTAGGTCTGACTGATCTAAACCAAATTGAAGACAGTAACTCATTTAGGAAGGGTTCGTGAACGAGGGTGGAATATTAGGAATTGCCTGGGTGACACAAAAGGGGTAGTGAGTTCTTGCATGTGACTTAGAAGAGGTGGAGAGTACAGCTTGCGACAGAACTTAGAGACAAAAACAGGACCCAGGTATGCAGGGAAGTACTACCAACTTCTCCTTTCTTTTTCCCCTGCTTCCAAAGGTGATTGTCGGGATGATCATGTCTTTTCCCTCTACTTCATGATACCCTTTTTTTTCACCACCTTGGGATTGCTCTACCATAACTGGTAAGTGGGCCTGTGGCTAGGGGGGTAACATGTGGCCATAGAACGAGTACGGACCTGGTCATGACCCAACTCCTGGAGAGGCTAAACCTGCGCACACCTATGTTGAGTGTTTTCTGGGTCTCTAGTTGGTAATGTTCTTCAATTGCTCTCTGCCCAGTCGCAGTTAGGAACAAGTGCTGCGGAGCCCCCAGGAAGAGATGAATGCAGAGCCTTGGGTCCTGGACAGTTGATGGAACAGCTAGAGTCTCCTCTGGGCCAGAAGTAGACTCAGGGCTAGCCCAGGGCCCAGGGGTGTAATGTGAGAGAAAAGATGGATAGTGCCTCCTACCACTGGCTCAGATCCTCTCCCCCACACAGGTACCCATCACGGGTTTTTGTGGGAGATACCTTCTGTTACTTTGCTGGCATGACCTTTGCCGTGGTGGGCATCTTGGGACACTTCAGCAAGACCATGCTACTCTTCTTCATGCCCCAGGTGTTCAACTTCCTCTACTCACTGCCTCAGCTCCTGCATATCATACCCTGCCCTCGCCACCGTATTCCCAGGTAGCCACTTTGGGGCTTGAAAGGGACATCGTAGCTTTTTCACTTGGGATGCGTAAAGCCAGCCTTATCCATCTGCTGTGCAAAGGGAGTGGGCCCAAAGAAGGGCTCTTTCCACGTGGTTAGCCTTTCTGAATTACAGAGCACATTCACCTACATAATCTAATCAGCTCTGATCACACAGTAGTAAGCAGAGCCAGAAATAGATCTTAGGTCGTTTGATGCCACGTTCGGTGCTCTTCCTATTAATTGACCATAGTGAGGAGAGTTCTTAGAGTAGTGGCCCAGTCACATAAAGCTCTCTTCCCCCTGCAGACTCAATACCAAGACGGGCAAACTGGAGATGAGCTATTCCAAGTTCAAGACCAAGAACCTCTCTTTCTTGGGCACCTTTATTCTAAAGGTAACAGGGTAACAAGGAGGTAAGGCTCTAGGCCATCATCCGGAATTCAGGGACCGGGGATCCTAGACCTGCATCAGATCCAAGGGGATTTTGGAAGCATGAAGCAGATCCCCATTGCTGAAGCAGAGTTGAAGTTCTCTCCACCTCTGGCCCCTCCAGGTAGCAGAGAGCCTCCAGCTAGTGACGGTGCGCCAGAGCGAGCAAGAGGATGGTGGCTTCATGGAGTGTAACAACATGACCCTCATCAACTTGCTCCTTAAGGTCGTCGGGCCCATGCACGAGAGAAACCTGACCCTGCTCCTGCTGCTGCTACAGGTGTGGTCGGGGAAGGGCTTTACAGCTCCTTGTCTCCCTTTCTCCATGGTTCTCTCTCACGTGTTTCTCCTCACAGATCCTTGGCAGTGCCATCACCTTCTCCATTCGGTACCAGCTTGTCCGGCTCTTCTACGATGTCTGAGTCCCCTGATCCTTGCCCTTTACTGCACAGTCTGCAGGGTTCCTGAGTCAAGCCGACCTCTTTCCTGACTAGGAATGCCTCCTGGCCCAGGCCTCTCCCACCTCTTCTTCCCCTCCAGATTTTGTACTTAGTGATTCCGTTCCGCTGTGATTGTTGACGGCTTGGGCCTGTCTTGCCCTCTACTGACTGTTGATTGGACTTTGCCTATGGCTTCCTTCAACTTGCCACCCTCCCTCTCCGTCCCATCTTTGCAGCCTCCTGAGGTGGGATAGTGCCGCATTTATGCAGTTATCCATGACTCGGACTCTCAAGGAATATGTTGGGCCTGGGGATAGAACCCTGGCCGGGGACAGGGACACAGGCTTGAAAAAAATCACTTGACATTGACTGTAAATTAAGTGTTCTGATTAGTAGGAGCAGACTGGGGGGGGGGGGCAGGTGCTCCCAGTGGTGACAATAAAGTGTTTTTTTCTTGTTGTTGTTCCTGTAGGTATATTTTCTATATGGGCATTTTAGGGTAGATTGGGAGGGGTGGTGGATCCAAGAGGATGCCCATCCCTCTGCCCAGTCCCTTTTCTTTCAGCACAGCAGGCTCCTTGTAGCAAGAAGTGGACAGAAAGAACTGAGATCAGACAGAACATGTTGAATAAATGAAATCCTCACACTTCAGGTGGCACGGAGGGCCATAAGATTGGAGTTACCTTTGTCTGATGTGGGACACGACTTTTCTGTCGGGGAAGGGATCCCATTTCCTCCCTCCTTCACTTTCCCTTTGCAGGATGGGAGGAGGGAGAAAAAAGAGTGACCAGACCTGGAAGGGGAGGCAGTGGCCTTGATCCCCTTCCTTTAAAAATCCTAAGCCTTCACGGATTTCCCAGAGGCTCTTGAGGGGCTCAGACTCCACCCTCTTTGTCTTCCGGTGCTGGGCTCCAGCTGTAGCGTTTAAATCTGGCGCCCTTCACATGGATTGGCTAGCTCAGGGAGTGGTTGGCTGGCTGCGTGCTACCACTCCTCCTCGCCTTTTTCCCCGGGCAAAAGGTTTTCAAATTGGACCAATCGGCAGGCGCGCTCCCGCAGCCGTGGCGCGTCACGGAAGGGTTAACTGCAGCCAACCGGAGGCGGGTATTCGAGAAAAGAGCCAATCAGGAGGGCGCGGAGGTGTGCCCTGGGGGCTTATAAGGACGGCCCCTGGGCGCGCGCGGCAGCAGTTGGACTGCGGCGGGCGGCTGTTCGTTGGCCGCGTTCGAGGCGTCCCTCTTCACCGCTCTTCTACCTCGCGCAACATGTCGGGCCGCGGCAAGACCGGCGGCAAGGCCCGTGCCAAGGCCAAATCGCGCTCGTCGCGCGCCGGCCTCCAGTTCCCAGTGGGCCGCGTGCACCGGCTACTGCGGAAGGGCCACTACGCCGAGCGGGTCGGCGCCGGCGCGCCGGTGTACCTGGCGGCGGTGCTCGAGTACCTCACCGCGGAGATCCTGGAGCTGGCGGGCAACGCGGCCCGCGACAACAAGAAGACGCGGATCATCCCCCGCCACCTGCAGCTGGCCATCCGCAACGACGAGGAGCTCAACAAGCTGCTGGGCGGCGTGACGATCGCCCAGGGAGGCGTCCTGCCCAACATCCAGGCCGTGCTGCTGCCCAAGAAGACCAGCGCCACCGTGGGGCCGAAGGCGCCCGCGGGCGGCAAGAAGGCCACCCAGGCCTCTCAGGAGTACTGAGGGGTGCCCGCGCCGCAGCCGGCCCCCCATGCCACCACAAAGGCCCTTTTAAGGGCCACCACCGCCCTCACGGAAAGAGCTGAGCCACGTCGGACTCGGGGCGGGCGGCCGCGGCGCTCGGCTCCCCCTCCCGCGCCGCCGCCGCCGCCCGGCCCGCCCCTCCCCCGCGCGGGCTCTCCGGCCCTCGCGCCCGATGCCGCCCGGCCGGGGGGCGGCCCCGCTCGCCTGGCTCAGAGGCCCGGACGCCGCGGCCGGGAGGGGGCCGGGGGCGCGCAGCTGCCCGCCGCGGCGCCCGTGACTCAGCCGCCCGGGCTCCGGAACCGCGGGGAGGCCGCGGCGCCTCCTGGAAGAGCTGCTCGCCGCTCTGACGCAGGGCTGAGGTGCGCGCCGGGGCCGGGACTCCACAGACGCGGTGCGGGAAGAGCCGATCACTTCGCCCCGCCGCCCCCAACCCTCGGCTCCCGCTGTCTGCACCCGCGGGCCGGACGCTTCTGCGGGGACCGCCGCCCGGGCCTCGGCGGGGGAGGGGCGGGGGCCCGCGTTTGCGCCCGGCGGGCCGTGGGGACCACAGGAGGTGTGTGCGCGCACCCGCCGTGACCGCAGCCGGGCCCTCAGGCCCCGCCGCTCGCCCCACTTCCCTCCGGGCCACTACTCCGCGGGCCACGCACCTCCGTACCAGCACCGGCCCGTTCGTCCCCCGTCTGCACTGAGCCTCCGATTGCTTCGGAACTGGAATTTTGCAGCTACAACCCATCCAAGACTAGTACCTTACGTATTGGGGAGTTTCAGATGGACTAATTTTGTTTATTAAAGGATTGTTTTTGTTTTTGTTTTTTTTAACGCAGTGTCTGTTGTCATTCTGTAAGAGGTGTAGCACTGACGACTTTGTAGACTCCTATCCCGAGGTGGTGGTAGGGGGGGTGGTTCTCTGATACTTGGCCCACCCATCGGATGTCCGTCCATACGGGCTAGCTGGAGAGGGGTTAAGTCCTAGGTTTCTCCGATCACCGCTCTTTCATGGGAGGCCATTTGTTTGAAATGAGAACTGTGGCAGGCACAAAGAACATTCCAGGAGAACTTTACACAGAGGTCCCAGCCTCTGAAGTAAAGAGTACAGGCTTTGTGTCCTTATCTTTCCTGCAACCCCACCAAAAACAAAGTCACCTTGAGAGCTGGTTTATTAGTTGAGTTGGTTACATTCGAAGGCCGTGGCTTGAACTTTTTCTCTAAAGAGATGAAACCCCCACCTACTGCGGAGGCAAGGCACTCCCCACAGCCCCAAGGGGAGGCAAGATTCTGACCTTGCAGTTCAATCCCCTGGGGCAATCACTCCCCAGGTAGCAGTGAGGATGGGGCACTGAGGGCTGGGAGGGTAGGCACTGAACAATAGCGACCCAGGCACCTGTGCCCCACAGACCAGTTAGTGGGCATCATTAAGCTGCCGTGCGACATCCAGTATGTTCTTGGCTCCTTTGTTCAGCAACAGACTGGCCAGGCTGATGCCCAGGTTCTCAGCAGCCAGCTGGGCTTCTCGTGGAATGTTCCGGGCAGTGATCCCCACCAGCTGTGGATCATCCTCGGGGCCATCTTCATGCTAGGTGAGGGAAGGATGTGGGATCTGGTGAGCACAGAAGAGGAGGGAAGAGGCAGGTCTGTTTCTCCCTCTCTCCCTCACCCTCCAGCTTTGGCACCTGGGCAGTGACCCGGATGGTGGCCTGCATGGTCTCTTGCATGCTATCTGAGCCGTCTAGACTCCAGACTCCTCCGGTCAGGTACAGCTGGCAAAGAAAACGGGTTACCTCAGCATATTCCGAGAGAACTGTTAGAAACCTAGGCGCTTGCAGGCAACTCAAGATGTACAGGAACGCGTCACGGTGCTCCCTGACCTGCCTTCCCTCCCACCTTCCCCTGCTTACTTGCCCATCCTTCACAGCCGTATGCACCGCCACTGGCACACTGCAGCCTCCTTCCTGCAATGAGAAGTTCTCCCTGTGAGCCAGGGACTCAACACCACCCCGTGGCCAGAGCCCTCGGAAATAGAGACCTCTGAAGACGTAACTGAGACAGGCAGGGGCCCAGACCTGGGTCCTGTCCACACATTCAAGAATGAGTTACCACGAAATAAAGAGCATTAATAGGAGAAATCTCCCCCTTGACTATTCCCAACTCAAGTCCCCACCCCCCCACAGGCGGAACATGGACCCTACCAGGTGCCTCAGGAAGGCTCTCTCGGCAATGCAGCGAAGCAGAGTCTCGGGATCATGCAACACACCCACCAGATCCAGCATGTCCTGGTCCTTGGCTCGGACTTCCACGCCCAGGGCCCCCTGATGGAAAAACAGCCTAAGATATCAGGCCTAATCTTTCCCCAACCAATGGAGGTGAGGACGGGAACCAGCCCACCTCCAACTGCTCCCCATGGTCTCTTTTAGCCCAGAAGCCTCCCAAGGCCTGCCCCTCCCTAGAAATGTTTATGCCAGGAGAAGCAGATACAGAAGGCTAGGAGACCAGCTTTTTGGTTGAGAGCAGAAGAAAGGGCACATCAACACATGGCTTCCCTGGTCAAACCTACCTGACCCACAGCATACATGCATTCCTCTGGGTGTAGGATCTGGAGGGGCAGAACACACAGTTAGAAGGGTGGAGATGGGGGTGCCTAAAAGCAGACAGTAGTGAGAGGGGGTTTCCCTATCACACAGAAAGCCTAGGTAGGCAAAAGTGGGAGTCTGGCCTTTGATCCCCAATCTTCGCAGCCTGGGACCCATGTCCAGCTTATACGGTTAGAGGCAGGGTGTTCAGAAAGAGAACATAGGCAGGAAAAGGAGGAAGATTAACTGGGGATGGAACAGGGACAGCCCCTACCTGCCCCTACCTGCCCCACCCGGTGCTGCCAGCCCATGCGCTGTAGGCCAGCGGCGGCCAGGATGATGGCACTGAACTCCTGCAGCTCGTCCAGCTTCCGCAGCCGCGTGTTGAGGTTTCCCCTCTGTGGAGAGATGCTAAGGACCACAGGCACAGGGCAGTCTGGAGCCTCACGCCGCTCCCCCTGCCTGAGTCTTCCTGTATCTAACATCTCCCCTTTGGTCTTCTGCTTACTGATTACAGCTAACATTTACTTCATTACTCACACTTAATCGCTACACACCAGACACTGATCGAAAATGCTTTACAGAAGCGCCTGAGTGGCTCAGTCGGTTAAGCATCTGCCTTAGGCTCAAGTCATGATCTCAGGGTCCTGGGATCGAGTCCCAAAGGGGGCTCCTTGCTCAGCAGGGAGCCTGCTTCTCCCTCTGCCTGCTGCTCCCCCTGCTTGTGCCCATGCGCGCGCGCGCTCTCTCTCTCTCTCTGGCAAATAAATAAAATCCTTAAAAAAATAAGTAAATAAAAAGAAAGTGCTTTACCTACTCTTATTTAATTTTCACAACCCAACGTGGTAAGTATTCTAATTATTTCCATTTTACAGATAAGGAAAATGATACAGAGAAGTTAACTAACTTGCCAAAGATTACAAGACCTCTTAGAAGCATTCCCTGACCCCCAACTCTGTGCTTATAAATATTCCAGCTAGAAGCTTCCAGAGAATTCCCTACTTTGTGCATGGGAGTGTAAGCACATACTATTTTGAAAATTAGCTTTATAAAACATTCCATGTGCCTAAAATATCAAAATACAGTAGAATATGAAATAAAAATGGAAGCACCCTCCACCTCCCCCCCTTCCCAAGTAATCACTGTTCGGTATCGCTCCGTATTATCAATGCTCATTTGTCTCCAGAACAAAAACGTAAAACTCTATAAGCAAGGACAACGTTGGTCTTGCTCACCATTGTCCCCAGTGCCAGGCACTGGCCTGGGGCTAAGAAAATATGAAAGGATTATGAATGGATGGATGGATGGGTAGATGGATGACGAGGGCAGACACTGGAGGACAGATACTCCATTGGCCTGTGTCCACTTCCTCTGGAAGCTCCTTTCACTCTCATGACTCCCTGGGCCCTCTGGACCCGGCCTTCCTCCTTGATTACAGGCCCCTCCCTGCTTGGAAAGGATACAATGCTCTTGAACTCCAGGTGTGGGAACTTTCTCTGCAGCTGGGCCGCTCTCCGCAGGGAGCTGGTTCCCACCACGCTGCTCAGAGGGTTTAAAATGAGATTTAACCCGAGATTTCCTCCTCTTCCTCCCAGCCCTCCACCATCTGTGCACGTCCCACCAGGATGCCTATCCAGGCTCCACTCACCTCTTCTCTGGCAAGGTTTCTAGAGTTTTCCCAATAAATTTTGGGTGAAAGACAACAGCATCATAGGGGTTCTCCCGCCTGGAGACAGAGGGAAAGTCAAAGAATGAGGACGAGATCTCAGGGCAGGTCACTTCCAGGCTCTCTCCATAACTCTCTCAATTTCCTGCCATGCCTGACACTCCTCGGTCCTAGAGGCAGAGGGCAGAGTTCCAAAGGGAAAATCAGAGGTTAACACGATGCCTCCCCGCTCCCCATGCCCAACTTGCACGGTTCTTACTTGCAGATGGCCCCAATGGTAAAGCCAGGAGGAAGCACGGTGGGCAGGTCCTTCAGGGAGTGAACGACCAGGTCCACTCTAGAAGGATGAAGAGGGAGGCAAGGAGAAGGGATCCCAGCAGCAGGCTCCCACCCCTCCTCCACCTATGCCCGCCTCTACTTCAGTGGTGTGCTTAGAGCAGATCAGGAAGCGGGCCTGCCCAAGACCTCAGGACCCTGAGCCCTGCACCCTCTCTTCTGTCCCCCTTCCCCAGCCAATCCTGCCTTCCAGGCAGCCAGATGGCTCAGAACCAGGACACGCCCCTTTTCTGAGGCCTGAGTGACCCATATATGAGCCTCCCTCTAGCCTATCCAAAGGTTGAAGCCCCATAGTCTAGCTGATACCCAGGTCTGATGTGCATAGGGGTCCTAGCAAGAGACGGAGTAAGAACTGTCTTTCACGGGGCTCCTGGGTGGCTCAGTGGGTTAAAGCCTCTGCCTTCAGCTCAGGTCATGGTCTCAGGGTCCTGGAATCGAGCCCCCATTGGGCTCTCTGCTCAGCGGGGAGCCTGCTTCCCCCTCTCTGCCTGCCTCTCTGCCTACTTGTGATCTCTCTCTGTCATAAATAAATAAAATCTTAAAAAAAAAAAAAAAAAAAGAACTGTCTTTCACTTACTCATTCTTCTCCAGCGCATGTTCCAGCTCCTTGGTAAACAGGCTCTTCTCGCCAATCTGCCAATCAAGAAAGAGCCTCAGAGGGGCGCCTGGGGTGGCTCAATTGGTTAAGCGGCTGCCTTCGGCTCAGGTCATGATCCCAGGGTCCTGGGATGGAGCCCCATGTTGGGCTCTCTGCTTAGGGAGGGAATCTGCTTCTCCCTCTCCCTCTGCCCCCTCACTTATTGCTCTCCCTCCCTCCCAGCCCTCTCTCTTTCAATTAAATAAATAAATCTCTAAAAATAAAAAATAAGGGGTTGCTTGGGTGGCTCAGTCGGTTAAGCCTCTGTCTTCCGCTCAGATAATGACATTGGGCTCCTGGGATTGGGCGCTGCCTCAGGTTCCCTGCTCAGCAGGGAGCCTGCTTCTCCCTCTCCCTCAGCCCTTCCCTTGTGCGCATGCTCTCTCTCTCTCTCTCTCTCTCTCCCACTCTCTCTCTCAAATAAATAAAATCTTTAAAAATAATAATTAAAAAAATAAAAATAAACAAGTAAAGAAAGAAAAAAGAAAGAGCCCCAGAGTAAATCTCATGGGGGAGGGAAAAGGATTGGGGGGAATATGTTACCTTAGAGAGCGCAGTATCAAGAATCTTGTCCCCTGTGGTGGACATAGCAACTGGGGAGAGAACGGATCAGGAGCTCATTGATCAGCATTTCCTGAGCTCCTCCTGAGCCCAACACTGTGGATACAGAGGCACATACACCCCAATCCCTGCCCTCCAGGAATGTAATGAGCTAGCAGGAAGACTAACACCCCAATAAAAAGACCCAAAGCAGAAGGTGTTAAACGCCAGGCTGGCCCGGTGAGTCAGAGCTGAAAGTGTTCAGAGGAGGAAATGGCCCTCCAAACTGGGGACAGCCAAGAATTCTCGGAGGTGGGGCACCTGCATGGCTCAGTGGGTTAAGTGTCTGCCTTCAGCTCGGGTCATGATCCCGGGGTCCTGGGACGGAGCCCCACATCAGGCTCCCTGCTCCAGGGCCTGCTTCTCCCTCTCCCTCTGCCTGCTGCTCCCCCCTGCTTGTGCGCTCTCTCTCTCTCTGTCAAATAAATAAATAAAATCTTAAAAAAAAAAAATCTCAGCGGCAATGGGATGAAGCTTTGAGCCTAGGGAAAGCCAGAAATGCTGTGTTTGCCCCTCTGGGGGCAGAAGGGCTTCCTTCCCATTAGCTTCCATTCCTGTCCAGAAAACTCACCGATTTCGAACTGCAGACCTGGGTAGAAGGCTTTCAGCGTTGCCACCACACTGTCTGTCTGTATACGAGCCAGCTGGGGGCAAACATTCTGGTTAGTCCTATCCTTCCCTGCCATGACCCAGGGCTCACACCCGCGCTGGGTGAGGGACATACTGAAGGAGCCAGAATTCAGAGAGGGGTTTGAATGCCCACCTGGGAAGGAGAGGGTTCTGGTCTGGGAGCCCTCTGGACCCCAATAGTTTGCCCAGACCCTCCCTCCGCAGAATGCAATATGCCAGTCTTCATGGGATTTAACACCCAGCCACCCCATTTATCTTCCATTTCTGAGGTCCTGGGAACTAACCCTCTGGGCCCCCCAGCTTGTGATACCGTGAGCACAGAACTCTTCCCACAAACTTCATCCGCCCAGTCACTGTACTACTCACTTGGCTCTTTCGGGTACCCACACGAATCACTCTCATCTTTGGGCCGTTTTCTCCCTGCAGAAAAAAATCCCCAAGTCACAGTCCCCTCTGTTACTCGTGTTCCTCAACACCTTGTCCGAGAACCAGAATCACGGGCCTGGAAGCAGAAAACCTCAGCCCCTGGCCTGCAGCCTGCTGAGCCTTGGTGTGGGGATTACTCCGAGACTCGTCCCTTTACCTTCCTCAATACCTGCCCCCCTCCTCACGGATCCAGAGAACCAGAGACCTGAGGGAAGCGCCAGCAGGACCCACGGTTGCTGTTGCTTTGATAACTGGACACTGAGCCCTGAGGCCCATCCCGGCTAAGCCTGTGGGAGTGCTGCACACAGCCAGGTGGGTAAAGAGATAAGGCCCATCGGCCTGGCCACAGGGAGGGTGGGCCCTGCAGCAGACAGGGGCAGGGCAGCGGGGGCCACGAGAGAACGGGCGCTGAGTCACGGACGACAAGTTCAGTATCCACAGTACAGCAGGCACGGGTGTGTTGCCACCTTGACGCGAACGGCTACCCCACAGCTGCCACACCATGGCTCCCCTAATCCGGCTGGAATGCGTACAGAAAGGATTGGGGCCAACAGATCTTCCGGGGAGTCCTACTCAGCCTCTTGGCAGGCTGACCTTGAACACACCAACTCATCAGTATCTGTTTATCTATAAAATGAAGACATTTGGACCCCAGTATTTTCTGCATCAGATGCTCTACGAGACTTAAAAGGCTAAGCTGCCTAACGTCCATTCACCTCGAGTGCTGCCTCTGGTCTCACCTACCGGAAATATTGGAACATCGTTGACCAAGCTAGGAACTCAAGTGGACACACCTCTTCCTCCTGCCAAGGCACCTTTAACAAAGGTGTTCAGTGCCACCCAAGTAGAACTGTGTGCCTCAGTCTGAGGTCCCATCTCTTTCTAGATTAGAGAGTAGCCACTGTATATAATGTCAGCTTTCCCTATTCTGAGATCTTCATCCCATGGAGTTGCTTTGCAGGCAAGCCCCTGGGTCCTCTGTTGTTGGAGAATGTGACAGCTGGCTGCTCCTGGACCCTAGTCTACCGCATTGTTATCAGTTCTCTCATAAATAAACCCTAGGGACCCTGAGCAAATCAGGCTAGGCCTGAAATGCTAAACATGGCCCCTAAAATTCTGGGCCACTGGGAGCCCACAGAAAGTAATCTAAGGTCCCAGAAACTACTAGGTTGAAATAATCCCTTAACTGCATCGATTCTGCATGGCATATTGTATTTCATTAAAAAAATATTTATTAAACATGTACATGCTGAAACTATTAGACAGGACAGGTATCTCAACTGAGAAGTGAAATGACTCACCCAGAGTCACACAGCTAATAATGAGAAAAGAGCTGGAGCCAGAATCCAGATTTTCCTACTCCTAGTCCAGTGCTCAAGAATGTCCATAATGGCAAAAAATCCCTCTCCTCCCCAGCAGGCTGCACGTCGGGAGATAAGCAGCTGCCCCATCTCTTTCTTATCTCAGATTGGCAGCAGTCTGAGCAGTGGCATCCACCGGCTTTAGCTTGCATCTATGCAAGCCCAGAAGTTGGGCAGCGAGCTAGGAAGAAGACTCAAGAGTGGCGCCCCACCCACCATAGTAACCCAAAGGTGTGTCTAGCTGGGGATCTTGAGAGTAGGCTGGGGCTGGGTGACCGCTAAAAGGGAAAAAGGGGAGAAGGCGCACTTCCAAGATGTTTGTGTGCAGTTGGGGGACTTGCGGGTTCGGTCTCCTCTCAGGATCCAAACTGGGACACATTCCCAAGGTGGCAGAATCCCGCCTCGGCCCTGTCTCTTGTGAAAGGGTCCCGGGAATAGCGCCTCGTCTGGTGGAGATGAACTTTCCTGGGCTGGGTCATTAAATCTAGGGCCGCGGATGCCAGGCACGGCGGAACCCCACCCAGGTGCCCGCACGGATGGGGGCTTCGTTCCAGACAATCCCTCCACTCTTATCCCCGCCCCCGCCGCTCACCCGGTTCCCCTGCCCTTCCAAAGGGCAACCCACCTACTGGCCCATTAAAAAGTGTTTCGACCAAAAAAAAAAAAAAATGACGGATAGTCGCTCTGACCAATAGACGACGGAGGGCGGCAACCTGGAGCCAATCGTTGCGCCGCCACTCCGGAACGCCGAAGTTGCGAGAGTCCCCGGCTCAGTACTCACCGCTGTCGCGGTCCCGTTGCCGTTGCCAGACATGGCTGTGCTCAGGAGGTAGGTCCGGGGGGTTGCCGCCGACGTTCCCTGGGAGCCGGGGGAGCCGGAGGGCCCGGCCAGCGGGCAGCGGCTGCACGCGGGTCCGAGCTCCTCCTGCAGCCTCAGACTCAGGGCTGGGCGTCACTTCCGGCACCCGCCCTCAGCCGGGAGGACCACCCTCGGGGCGGGAATTAGAACGGTTGCGACAGACACGACCTTACCCATCTGTTACCGCTCCTACTCCGCCAGGCTGGTGGGGACGGTAGCTTCCCGTCCGGCCCAGTCTTCCTGGCTTGAGACCTGGGCCTTACTGTCTTTTACATACACCTCGTTTTGAATCAAGAATACTGTTGGTCAGTGACTAAGATTTGCTCCCCAGATTCACCCACAGAGCAAACTCTGCAGTCCCTCGACCACCACCCGAAGGGATGCTCAAGCCAAAGTGAGCCCTGCCCAAGAGGAACAGTATTAACCCTAAAATGCTGCGTTGGAAGTAAAGCGTCCTTGAGCCACGTCCACGCCGTTGGCTGGATTAGCCACCTCCAAATTAAGAGGATCCTCCAGAAAGTTGGCCACCCAAATTCTACAGCTTTATCTCCTAGCTGTGGCACAAGCAATTAGTGCTCCCCTGGTTCCGTTAAAACTTAGCTCCGCTACAACCCCGAAGTAGGCAACATTCCTATTTTTTAATTGAGGAAACTGGTTCAGAGATCAAAGGTCATGCCTAAAGACAAATAACTGAAGTGCGAGTGCCAACACCTTATTAATGTTAGTGGGAAAAAGCGCGTTAGGAAGAGTGCTTTATCCACTAACAGTTTTAATAACCATGTATCGAGCACCTGCGTGCTAACCACTATCAAAAGAACCGGACGCCCATTTGCTCCTTCGGCCTTTTTAACAGCCGTACAAGGACGGTGTTCTCATTCCTGACATACAGATGAAGAAACTGAGGTTCAGAGGAGGTAAAAGATGCTCTATATCAAACTAGGATTCAAACTTGGGTCAGCTGACCCAAAGTCTATATTTTTGGCCATGATAAATATAGTGTACTCTACCTCTCCTAAATACTACCTAAAGCACAATGTCCAAGTTACTTTCTTGGGCTAAGCAAACCCACAGAAGCACTTTTCTTTTTAAAAAATTTTTTAAGTAGGCTCCATGCTGGGCTTGGAGCACAATGCGGGGCTTGAACTTACAACGCCGAAATCAAGATCTGAGCCGAAACCAAGAGTCGGATGCTTAACCAACTGAGCCACTCAGGTGCCCCAGAGCAATTTTCTGACAGGCAGTGTAACCCAAATTATAGGCAGACACCTAGCAACACAAAATTCAGGGGGCAACTTTGAAGGGGATGGGAAAAAATGTTTTAGTAAAGGCCTCTTTATCCTGCTTACCATCCGGTACCAAATCCAGCAAGACACCAACCTACCACTGTGAAGGCTGGCCTAAACCCCAAGATCCCCACCAGAGTCTGCCTCCTGCTTGAATATGCTGTTGACACGAGAGCCATAGAGACTAGCCAGACTGCAGAGCAGGTGTTGCTTTGGGGACCTTGGTCCAGGCTGCTCTTGGAGCAGAAAGGTAGTAGGCCTTTCGCAGAGGTTCCTAAATCGAAGTCTACTAGGTGCCACAGGCCCCACCCATCACTGGAATGAGGTCTTGTCAACACGGTGTTCAAGGAACTGTGCAGGAAAGGGAGTGGCGTTCTTCCAGAGCAGAGAAAAAGCACATTTTGCACAGCTACGAATCACATGAAGTCCCCAGAATAAACCCTTCAACCCCTAAACTATTATATTCTTTTATTTATAGACTCTGGGAGCAAGGACCCAAGCACAGCCTGGTGCTCTTGGATAGAGAATAAAGCAGCTATTGTTCATACTCAGAGGTTGCTGAGGTGCCCTCCCCCGCTGGTCTGGAATGATCCACACTGCTCAAAAAGTCAACAGGAGGAATGGCGGGCTGGCCAAAGAAGGAAGGAGAAAAAGAAAGTCCCCTTTACTCCTGAGGGCTATGGCGTCGGACCAGGGTGGAGTCTGGGGCATGTGCGCCTGACTGCTGTGCAACAGCCCTGCCTCTGTCCCCGGAGTCTCCACTGCTGCACCTCCACTCTCACACAGCCCCCCCCCCCTCCCCGAGCTGCTTAAGTGCCCCTCCTGGAGTGCATGAGCAGGTCCCGCTGAAGCCCAGCCTCCAGGCTTGCAGTCAGCCGGGCTGCGGGAGGGTCGGTGAGCAGAGTCAATTTGTTGAAAACACCTCGGCCAAAGTAGTCCGCAATCACAGAGAAGCTATCGTTGGAGCACTTGAGCTGTGGGGAAAGAGCAGGGAAGAATCAGAACTGCAGGTCTCCCAGTCCTCAGTGAGGAGGAGAGAAGGAAACCGGCCGATGCTCCCGAGGCTCGGCGAGTGGGGCAGCTATCCACGCACTCACACCCACCTGGTGCTGGAACTGATCGTGCAGATCGTGTTTCTGTTCCTGGGCCCGGATCATATCCATGACCTTCCGGTTTTCAGGGAGGCAGGTGGGACAGTCGGCATCACTTTCCGAGTAGCTCTCAAAGCAGTGCTGGTGGAAGGAGTGGCCGCAGAGAAAGTGGACGGAGGGCAGCTCCAAGGCACTGTTACAGATGCTGCACTTGGTCTTCTGGAAGATCTTGGGACTGCAGGCAAGGGAGACCAGAAGGGAGTGGCAAAGAGTGAGCGCAGGGCCGAGAGCCAGGTGCAGAGAGAAGGAAAGAGAGGTCTCTGGAAGGGACTGCAAGGCCCTGCCCATGTCACCAACAGGGAATCAAATAAGGACACCCGCCTTGGGCCTGCAGTGAGTCTCAGCACGCTCCCCGCAAGGCCAACTAATGCTTTTCGGTTTTCACAACTACCACTAAATTGTCCTTCATATCTTTTTTTTTTTAACCAGAAGCATAGCTGACGTAGGTCATGTTAGTTTCAGGTGTACAACACCGTGACTGACGAGTCTGTGTTCTGCAGTGCCCGTCACGACGGCAGCTACCATCTGGTAGCACTCAGTGCTATTACCACACCACTGGCCCGACTCCCTATGCTGTACCTTTCATCCCCGAGACTTAGTCATTCCATTATTGGGCGCTTATATTGGTCTTTCAGGTCTTTACTCAGATGTGACCCTTCCAGTGATGCCTTTCCACCTCCTACACGAGAACGTACATACGCTCGGCACCCTACTCCCCTTCCTGAACTCATTTCCTCCTTAGACCCTGTCACCGTCTAACATCGTATTTTGCTTATTCAGTGTCTGTTTCTATCTCTACGTTGGAAGCTCCATACAGCAGGGGTTTTTGTCTGTGTTGTTAAGAACAGTGCCTGAGACATAAAAGGGGCTCAGTAAATATTTGTGGGATGAAGAAACTCTTCTTCTCTAATAAATATTTTATTATGTTAAGGGCAGATTAAAACTTAAAAGTAGCAGATTAACATAGTATAAATACTTCTAAATTATCCAGTTTCTATATCTTCTAAGACAAAGCTTTTTTTACTTCTGATGGTTTCCAACCACAACTTAGATGTGTGTTTAGAAAAGTAAAACAGAGGGGCACCTGGGTGGCTCAGTGGGTTGAACCTCTGTCTTTAGCTCAGGTCATGATCTCAGGGTCCTGGGATCGAGCCCCGAGTTGGGCTCTCTGCTCGGTTGGGGGCCTGCTTCCCCCTCTCTGCCTACTTGTAATTTCTTTCTTTCTGTCAGATAAATAAATAATATCTTTAATAAATAAAGAAAAGAAAAGTAAAAGACAGACTCCTATAGAAAAAAAAGTACCTGCCACAAGATAACATTCTCCAAAGCCCAATAAATAATGATCTATGGAATAAACCATTCTTTGGAATTCCTCCATTAAGACAGATCTTTAAGAATAAAATGTTTCAATACGCTCCATCTAACCCTCTACAAAAAATATTTAGTGACACCTGGCGAAGAATGAGGTCATCCCCTGGGCCTCTGCACGTATCCAGCTGCCAAGTACCTCGCCTTGAGCTCCTGGATCTCCTGGCGGATGCGGGTGGTCTCCTCTCGGTACCGCCGCACCCGGAGCTCATCCTGTGCGATCTGCTGGCTCTGTTTCTGCAGTTTTTGGACCAGGTAATCCCGGATGACAGACAGCGTGGCTGTGGAGTTGTGGGCCAGCGTCTGCACCACTGAGATTCCGTCCGGAAGGAAAGGAGACAATGAAGCACACAGCCCCCTCTGGATGGAATGGAAGAGCCCCTGCCCAGAGCTGTCGGCAGCCCGCAGCCCCCCTCGCCCCCGCAGCCCCCCTCGCCCCCGCTACCGCGTCCTCTCAAGTACCTAGTAGCGGCGGCATGAGGTTCTTGTTCTCAATGTGCTTGAGCACAGCTGCCACGTACTCCTTGCAGTCCTCCTCCTTCCGGGCGAAGTAGCTGAGTGCCTGCTCCCACAGGGAGGGCTCCTGCTCCCCGTGGCGCTCGCACACGGCCACCACCTGCCGGTACTGCTCGTGCTGCATGTGGTAGTGCATGATCTGCTGGAACCTGGGGCCGGAACAGGGCACACTCAGCAGCCGGCCCCGGAAACCGGGATCCTTCCCTCTTCCGTAACTCGCCCCACATCTTACAGCTTTCCCTGCTCGTAGAGGTAAAGGACCCCATCCTGGAAGTCGTGCATCTGGCAGAGGACCAGGGCCTTGTCAAAGACGTCGCAAAAGCGGCCACTCTTCAGCAGGGAGATGGCCTCTGCGTGAAGCTTCTCTTTGACCTGGGGAAGGAGGAGTGAGCTGCTGGCCAGGGGGCAGAATCACAGGGTCTCCGGGACAAGGCCAATCAACCGCCTCTTCACAGGGGACCACTTAGCCCCCGGGGGTGAGGTGTTCTTGGTCTAAAGAAGGTGGAAAAAGGCCACCACAAAAGGTGGAAGAGCAGCACCTCCGCCAGCTTTGCCAGGCCTCACCTGGGGATCCTTCTCGTGGGCCCAGTTCTGCAGTCGCAGCTCCAGGAGCGTGTCGTAGATACCCTGCGGCGAGTCGGGCTGGACCTCACTCATGTGTTCCAGGAAAGCTTTCAACTCTCGAGGGTTGTTGGCGAAGATGGGGATGAACTCCTCGGAGTTGGCCTGAGATGGGGAGAGGGGAGGGAGAAGGCCGAGTGAATGGGTGTGGTCCCCTTGAGGCCCCCGAGGTGATCCCTGCTGTCCAAAAGCCATTCTCCCCGAGGTCTCACCCTGCAGCCTGGAGTCTCCCGATCGCCTCGGCCTTCGAGGCTAGGCTGATAGTCCGTACACAGCCCCTTCAGCAACTGGGTCGTTTGCTCTGGTATATGGTGCATGAGGATCTTGCCGTAGCGTTTCATGTTGCTCTCGGCCTGCTCGAAAGGCAGCTTGCCAATATACCGGAGGGCTTCCTGATAATTCTGGGGAGAGGTAAAGGGCAGAGGAAGCGCGTGCTCCTGCCTCACCCACCAGGAAGCACTCTCATCATTCCGAGAATGTCCTAGCCAAAGAACCGGTCTCTGTCTCACTTACTTTGATGTCCTCTAGCTGGATCTTTAAATACCACTCATGATGGGCATGGTTCTCAGCTAAGTAGAGGGCGTGGGAGTAGTAGCCAGCCTGCCGGAGGACCTTGATGGCTGTCTCCACATCGAAGTGGACTTCACTCTCACTCTTTGTCTGCCAGGGAGACATGAAACAAAATCACTCACAGAAATGGGGTTGGGGAAGGGAGAGGAAACATGCATCTGATTCCAAGACCAGATTCTTCTTCTTCTTTTTTTTTTTAAAGTAAGCTCTAGACCTAATGTGGGGCTTGAACTCATGATCCGGAGATCAAGAGTCACATGCTCTACCGACTGACCTAGGCAGGTGCCCCCAGATTCTTCAGATAACAAAGTCGAAGCCAGGATGGTGGGAGACGAATAATAATAATAATAAAGTAAATAAACTCCATCATTTTAGAACATTATGTCCTCTTGCTTCTCAGAAAGTCTCTAAGAGCCAAAGTCTTCCTCTGCCCCTACTATTTCAGGGACTCCTCTGGGGGCCCAGGGGCCTCCCAATGTTAATTCCCTGAGCTTAGATACTATATGGAAAGTTCAAGCATCATAAAACAAGAGGGGAACTGGGAGAGCTAGCAGGAAAGGCAGTTCCTCTTCCCAGTTTATAGACCAGAGGGTTCTAGTCCCCACATAAGGTCAGCTCCTTCCTCTCCCTGCATGTGCTGAGGGGCAAGCCCTGGTGGGGCCACCTCATGCTCAGTGGGACCCTTAGGGAATCTCCCACTAACACCCCCTGCACCTTGATGAACTCCTCTAGCTTCGAGCTGTCCTTGAGCTTGGTATAGCAGTTGAGCAGCAGGGTGGTGTGGTCGGCATTGGCCAGGGACTGCCGGTGCAGGGTCTGCAGGTAGGCGGTCAGGTTGTGGATGCGCTGGGCATCCAGAAACTTGCGGATCACATAGGACGGCTCCAACTTTCCAATGGTTCTGGAGAGACACATGCATCACATAGTATCTGGATCAGTGTACTTCTCAAACTTTCACGTGCATAGGAATCACTCGCAGGTCTTCTTAAAATGTAAATTCTGTTTCGAGAGGTCTAGGGTGAGGTCTGAGTCCGTATTTCTAACAAAGACTTAGATGCTATCAGTGCTACTGGATTATGGACCATGTGAGAAAGCAAGGCTCCAGAGTACCGATTCTTAAACTTGGCTGAAAACAGCAATTCTAGAAAGGTAGGGAAAGGAGCTAGACAGGGTCCCACAACCCCTTATTAGGGCAGAAAATTCCAAGAATTAGTACCAAAGAAAGAAACTGTGGAAGCCAAGAGATGAATATTCTGTTAAAAAAATAAGATCAAAACGAATTTTTTTTTTAAACTAAGCTGTATGCCCAACATGGGGCTTGAACTCATGACCCTGAGATCAAGAACTGAATGCTCTCCCAACTGAGCCAGCTGGCCACCCCCAAAATGAATATTAACAAAGGCCAGGCTGAAGTTTAAAACAAGAGGTACTCATCGGCTCAATTGTATCTTGGTCATGTGATATTTAACCCTTTGCAATTAAGTGTACTGTCTTCTCACTCAGGCCATCACAGTTCCTGCAGAAAGAAAGGGTGGCTCCTGGTGAGTCTGCTCCCCTCACCAAAGCCCAGGTGTCAGCCTATCTGGCTGCATGCAGAGCTACAGCCTAAAGCACCCCAAGACTGACCGGATATACTGCTGAACAGCCCCATCATGGTTGCCCTTGCTGTAGAGATGGTCCCCATACTGCATGAAGATCTGGGCCAAGCCATCACTGTCCAGGTGCTGGCTCTTGGCCAGGTTAATGGCCATCTCAAATAGGTTCTTCTTAAACAGCATCTGGAAGGGGAGAGATTAAAAAATTGGTAGAGCCATCCAGAGAAGACACCTTCCCAGAATGCGCCTACAACACACAAGCCAGACAGTCCTGGACTTCTGGTCGGCCTCGATCCCCGACAGGGCAACACCTCTCAGATACCCCCAAGACCAACATCGCCTTACCATGCAAGTCGCTCAGCAGACAGAGCGGACCTGAGAGCAGACTCAGGCTTCTAGCCATTATCTTCCTCTAAGACCTCATCCCAGGCCATTTGCCTTGTAATGCTGCCCTGAGGGATCTGGGTAAGGCTGTACCCCAAAGGGAGGGAAACACCCTGGCCAAGGTGACTTGGGGGAACCTGTTCCTACAGATGCGTCTGGGTGCCTGTGGCCAGCACTGGGAAGCTGGGGGCCTTGCCTCCAGTTTGGTCTGTGTGTCCTTCTCCTGCAGTGCGTGGACCCGCCCATCCCGCGTCAGCACGTACAGGGAGCCCCACTCAGCAAGCACATCCACTACGTCCTCAAAGACGGCGCTATAGGCTATGAACTTGTTGCACAGGTCATAGATGTTGAGAATCTGCTTGTCGGAGCTCTGGGAGTCCCTACTGGTAAACTCTGACCTGTGTGGAAAAGAAAAAGCACCAGATATTTGTACCGCCTCTGTCTCAGCAACCCCTTACATCACAACTTTGGTGCTGCCCATTTCACCCCCGACAAACCACCCTTTGGCCCCTCTAGCAGTGTATCCCATAAGTGCAGCATTGCACTGGCAGCTGTAGGAAGAGATCTTACCCTTCAGGATCCTATGATTAAGATAAGTGATAGGTTAAAAAATTAAGAACACCCAAACACGCATTTGTTTAACATAATTAGCACCTGGTAAATATGAAATGCTGCGCTTAGCGCTGAGTTAAAACAAACTAACATTGACAGGGATCACTTCCTTCACGCAGAAGATCCTGCCGCCCTTCAGGTGGTTCAGAATAAAAATACCGTGTCCTGCACTCTCAGCCCTTTCCAACTTCTCTACTATGCGTTTCCTTGTTCCTCCTCCCAATTTTTTTGACAGAAGAGTAAAAAAACACAAAAAGCGATCCTAAATTCTCTGGAGCATTCTAGTCCACCAGAGCTACTTAGCGAACGTCTGTAGCAAAAATACGTTTTTCAGTAAAAACATTACAACTGAATCTAGATATGAGCATAATCTATATAAAACCAAAGTAGGAAATTGACAGGATCCAGGTATTAGGATTTTAAAATCATGTGAATTCTGGGGAACAAGGACAACCCTACACCCTTTTCCTTCTCCCTGGAGTCCTTACTTGGGAGAAACCTTCCGGTCACGGGAGACAATGACAAGGTAGCCTCTAAACCAGTGAGCGATGAGTTTATGGCCCTCAAAGGCAAAGCAGGGCCCACGTTCATCAGGCTGGTACAAATAGACACATTCATCTCCGGCCACTATGAACTGCAGGTCCTGTGAAGGGTCACTTAGAGCTGAGCAGCGCAGGCCACAACCATGGGTGTCCAATTCCACACGAGGGTAGTCCTTTCCGGAAACTATATAGGACTGTGAGAAGAAAGGGGTTAACAGGCTCCCTTTCAGGAGCGGGCATCTAAGCCTTCCCAAAGGTATTCCCAACTCCACACTGGCTCTCTAACAGCACCATAAGACTTTCTCTGGCTGCTTGCTTTGTCCATTAACCATCACCCATATGTTAAATATTTATGCTAGGGGGTGGGTGCGGTGCCTGGATGGCTCAGTCAGTTGAGCATCTGCCTTCAGCTCAGGCCATGATCCCAGGGTCCTGGGATCGAGCCCTATGTTGTGCTCCCTGCTCTGTGGGGTGTCTGCTTCTCCCTCTCCCTCTGCTTCCACCCCACTCATGCTCCATGCTTGCACATGTGTGCTCTCTCTAATTAAAGGTTTAACAACAACAAAAATATATATGTATACATCTTATATGTATAAACACGTGTATATATATCTTATATATATATGTCTTCCTCTGTGTGTACTATCACTACCTACTAATGGAATCCTGCCACCATAAGAAATACGGTAATCTTGAACTGTTTTACCAAAAGACTATTCCTGAGAGTAGGCTGTTATAAATGAGAAGAGCACCAGGAACCAGCAAAGTAAAGCAACTTGTCCAAAGTCACTTAACAAGTTAGGAAGAAAATTCAGATCTTTAACTATAAGCTCTAGTTCTTTTCCTAATTCTGACTCTTCCTCATCTCTTAAATGAAGAAATAAAATATTAAGCAAGGTAAATGATTCAAGGCTACATGATGAAAAATTTAAGAATCCTACCTCTCTTGTCAGTTCCTTACTCTAGGCCCCTGAGCAATGGAGAACCCTTTCCTGCCTGCCCCTAACTCATACCTGAACATTCTCAGTTGTCACAACAAACAAGTGAGTGGTTTTTCCCGCTTGGCGAAAGGCCAGCCCAGTTACAGGATAGCTGCCCTTGTGCAGAATCTGGGTCTTGCTATGCCGATCCCGGGTGATGTCACCTTTGTTCAACGTAACACTGCCATCTGTGAAACCTGTAGGAGAGCAGGAAACGGCACTTCACTGAGGCTGAAAAGATCGGGAAGCACAGAAGGGGAAAAGGACCATTTGAGGCACTTGTTGGAAGTGACGAACTTTCTCCTCATACCCAACTTTTCCAATAGTTAACATAAAAATAGGTACTCAGGGACTCTTTTTCAAAGAACAAAACTGAATGCTTTCCCACTCCAAACTTTAATATCTCAAAGGCCTGAGTCCAGTACAAAGTGATCTCATTAAAACAACGAAGACAGGGGCGCCTGGGTGGCTCAGTGGGTTAAGGCCTCTGCCTTCGGCTCAGGTCATGATCTCAGGGTCCTGGAATCGAGCCCCGCATCGGGCTCTCTGCTCAGCGGGGAGCCTGCTTCCCCCTCTCCCTTTGCCTGCCTCCCTGCCTACTTGCAATCTCTCTCTCTCTGTCAAATAAATAAAATCTCTAAAAATAAAAAAAATAAATAAAAAGTTAAAAAAAAAACAACGAAGACAAGCTGCAGAAGCAACTCTGAAGAAAACTGATAAAGAATCACAGAGTGTTAGCTTTGCCTTCTGCTTACCGATGGCCATAAAGTTGAGATTTTCATGGACAGTCAAACAAGACACAACAGTTGGCTCTGTTCCTGGGATGGCAGGGAAGATTCGGGTGCAGAGTGGATTGCCACCATCTCTCTTCTCCAGGTTCCAGATCTTTACCTGTGAACAGACCTCAGATGTGTGAATGCTAGTCCTCTCCAACAACCATTCCTAGTCTTCTGGTCCTTCTGGTTCCACTTCCTTTCTAGGACTCACCAGGGGGTTGATGCCTTCTTCATCTTCACCAACAGATGCCAAAATATTGTGCTGCTTCAGTTGGTACAGGTGTGTCACCCGCAGTTTGTAGGCTTGGAAGCCTGTCAGCTGTAGGGAGCGAGGCAAGAACCAGATTTGGCCTTCCATATGTGCAGAATGGTCAAGGAGCCTCCTTTCCAAGGAGAGATACTTATATTTAGACCAGAACCCAGATAACTATTAACATACATCCAGCTCCTTAAAATTTTCGAGGGTTTTCCCTCCAGCAAGTCCCTATCTTTAAAAGAGTGAAAAAGAAAGCCAGAGTTTAGTAGCAACGCTATGAAGAACAAACCAACTCTCGGTTTCATTTATCTCCTTGCCCATAATTTGGGCAGCGGAGATAATGACATCTTACACATTCATCCTCCCGCAAGCCACAGAAGGAGCACTGGGCACTCACAACACGAACCCCTATGCCCGACAGATTCCATCCCAGCTGGATCTCTTCAGGGATCCGGGGAGGGAACAGACAGCTCCAGAGGAAGGATATCTCCAAAGACTAGGCTCCCTCGGCCCGAGTCGCAGACAGTGATGCCGGGAGGGAGGCAGAGGAACTTGGAAGCAGCGGGTCCTGAGGCGGGTGCAGCCGCGGGAGCAGCCCCATCATTCCCTAGCGGCTCTTTCACCAGCTCCTTGTCGAAGAAAACGAAGCGCCGCCACTGGAGGTACGCCGCCATTTTGGCCCAAGGTCCCCGCCTCTGGGAGAGAGGTCATGTGAGAGCAGCGCACGGATCACGTGACAGGACAGCGTCCCGGAGCCTGATTGCACATGCGCCCTGAAGTCCGGGTGACAGCCTCCCCAGGGCGGTGGGCGGGGCCCTTGTGAGGTAGGGTTGCCGGCTGGTCACTCGCTCCGCGGGTTGCTAATTTGTTGGCTCTGTACGTGCACTGGGTAAAATGCTTCTGAAGTGCCAGACCCTTCACCTCTTTGAGCATCAGGTTCCTCCCTTAGTAAATGCATGCGCGATGAGGGATCAAGATGAAGCATATCAGGGCGCCTGGGTGGCTCAGTCGGTTAAGCATCCGACTATTGATTTCCGCCCAGGTCTTGATATCAGGGTCTTGGAATCGAGCCCGCCTGGGGCTCTGGGCTCAGTGCAATCTGCTTGAGATTCTGTCTCCCTCTTCTGCCCCTCACCCTACACGCTTTCTCTCAAATAAAATCTTAAAAAAAAAAAAAAAAAGTGAGGAATGCGATGCGCCTTGTGAATTGTAACCCACTGTGCTTAAGTGCATTATGTCCCGAGCTCCCAGGGGTGTTTTGAGGCATAAATGAATGGAGGTATACGAAACTGGCTTTTCAGCCTTAGGAGCGGAGAAATAAAATTAGAAGTTTGTGTCTTCCACCAGATACAGATTGCGAACCACAGTCAGTGTCTTACATTCATTTTTGTGTCCTTCTGTTAGAGTGTGTGGCATGAAGTAGACACGTAAAATTTTTTTCTTCACGAAGCCAGGGAATACTCATGGTGCAGGAACTCTAAAGAACGTGGGCTTTCTTTTCCTTTCTATAGTGGGAGGGTATGGAACAGAAGCCGAACACAGGGAAAATGCCTGGAAGGGTTAGCTCTGAGAGCCAAGTGATTTTACAAGTGGCAAGTGTCCAATATATTCCATGGCCACCCACCATTTCCATCTCTGGCTAAACCAACTGTTTGCGTGCAAAACTGTAGGTGTACAGTTGGTGTCACGAGGAGCTGTGTAGAGGAGCGACAGTCATTTTGAGATAATATGGATGTGTGAAAAAGTGACCACGTGGTTAGTATTTGTGGAGTTTGTTTTGCACCCCTCTCCCCCACAGCTTTTTATTTCCAGAATATTTTACTCTTTATTCCCACCAGCTGGAGTTCCCAGAGAGTGGGGGCTGTGTTTTGTTTACCAGGAACCAGGCCTAAGAGAGCTGGTCGATATTCCATGTTTGGTTGAAGAAATGAACGTGGATGATTTTCCCCTTATCCCCTCCTCTCCTCAATCTGGTTGACAGAAAAGGTAGTACCCATTTGCTAAAGAAATAAGTGAGAGGGAGAGAGAGAGAGTCCCAAGAAGACTCTGGGCTGAGTGCAGAGCCCCACATGGGGCTCCATCCCCTGAGATCGTGACCTGAGCCAAAATTAAGAAAAAAAAAAAATTTAAGAGCTAGGCACTCAACAGACGGAGCCACCCAAGTGCCTCAGATAAAGGGGTTAAAGGTAATTATAATACATAAGACAGGGATGTAATGTACAACATAGGGAATATAGTCAATAATATTGTAAAAACTTTGTATAGCAATAGATGGTTAACTAGATTTACATGGTGACTGTTTTGTAATGTATTTAAATATCAAATTGATAGAGTGTACACTTGAAACTAACACAATGTTGTATATCAATCATTTTTCAATAAAATAAAGAAGTAATGTGAACTCAGAGATGTGAACAGCAGAGTGGCATCTTTGGTCTTTGATGAGGGTATGAAGGCAGAGATTCGTGACCCACTGCACCTCTTCAGACTTATTGCCTGCCTTCCTTTCCTCCTTTTGACAAACATGTATCGAGTACTCACTATTCCTGCAATTGTACTAACTGCCCAGAATATAAATACGAACAAGACATGATTCTTGCCCTTTAGGGAGCTCAACCACCACCATGGGGGACAGACACAGAAAGGACTGACAGGAGCACCTGGGTGGCTCAGTTGGTTAAGCATCTGCCTTCGGCTCAGGTCGTGATCCCAGGGTCCTGGGATCGAGCTGAGTCAAGTCGGGTTCCTTGCTTGGCGGTGAGCCTGCTTCTCCCTCTCCCTCTGCTTGTGCTCTCTCATGCGCATGCTCTCCCTGTGCCAAATACATAAAATATTTTTAAAAAGGAAGGACAGTAACCAGTCCTTAATTTTATATAATGAATTATACGTAACAGAGTGCTTTCGCTTTTTATGGACTTTTCATAGCAACCATTTGCAGAAGTATCATTATCTCTAGTGAGAAACTGAGTCTCCAAGAAGTTCAAGTGACTCTCCCTAGGCAAGCACATCAAAGTTCTTCCAGTCCCTAACCTTTAATTAGACGCTTTTCTGAAGCATGAAGCTGGGCTATACTTGTCAGAACAGACACCGGAGGGGCACCTGGGTGGCTCAGTCATTAGGTGTCTGCCTTTGGCTCCGGTTGTGATCCTGGGGTCCTGGGATTGAGCCCCGCATCAGGCTCCCTGCTCGGTGGGGAGCCTACTTCTCCCTCTCCCTCTGCCCCTGCTTGTGTTCCCTCTCTCCCTCTCTATCAAATAAATTAATTAATTAAAAAAAAAAAACATACACCAGGATTTATCTTTTTGTTATATCTGTCTGAATCCAGGAACTTCAGTATAGTGGGGAAGATAAGCAGGCAAACTGCACCGAAAATGATGTACTAATTCAGCTATAGTTCTGCATACAGAGAACTTGAGTTCTGAAGGGACTGAAGATAAAGAAGCAATTCAAGTCTTTCGCTTGAAATTAAAGAGATCACAATTCAGAATCAAGGATTGCCCAGCCATGACCTCTTTTCCCCTTCAGCAAATGGCTGTCCATGATGTACAGAACAGTCATATCCAATGGAGCAAAACAGGAACACTTCTTGTTCTGGCTGCAAGCTTTTATTTTCTATCAGTTTGTTTTGTTTTTTCTCATCTGGCTTTCAGGGTAGAAACCATTTTCCAGACTACTGAAAGTTCTGGGTTTTTTTTTCTTTTAGCCTCTATAAGGGCTAGCAGAAGTTCCCACTTTAGCAATAGGAAGGTCAATCTAAAATAAAGTCAGAAGGACGCCTGGGTGGCTCAGCTGGTTGGGCGTCTGCCTTAGGCTAGGGTCATGTCCCAGAGTCCTGGGATCGAGTCCCACATGGGGGTCCCTCTGCTCATTGAGGACCCTGCTTCTCTCTCTGCCTGCCACTCCTCCTGCTTGTGTTCTTTCTCTCTCCTCTAACAAGTAAATAAATAAAATCTTAAAACATACTCAGAGGTCTCCCTGTGCAGGAGAGCCCAGCTTCCATAGCTACAGTGAAACAGGAGGAAGCAATTAGCCGATTATTGATTGTGAAAATCTAGCCCACAAAAGAGAAAGGAAATTCCCCCATGAACTTGGCAGAGCACTTAACCAAGGTTTTAACACTGCAGTAGTGCCCATTTTTAAGTTGTATTTCTCCCAAGAACAAAAACAAGTAGTTAACTAATGTCTATTTGGTGCTTGGGGCATCCCAAGCATTGTGCTAAGCACCTTACCCCCTCTACATCAGCCCCATCAGGCATGTACCAGCATGTCGCTTTTAATGCTGTAAAAACTGAGGCTCAGGAAAGCTAAACAACTTGCCTAGAGTCACACAGGTAGGAAATGGCGTTTACAGGCAAATCCAGGTCTGTCTGACTCCAAAGCCCCATATTCTGGGTGCTCTATTATCTTTTTTAGAAGCCAATTCCATAAATTTGTTCATAATTCTGAGCGATTTTCTCTGCGGTCATGAAATCACAGAATTTAAGAAAACTAAGCCTTACTTTCTCTTGACACATAATCATCCACATCTCAATGTAAACTGTGAAATGTTCCCAATCCTTTGCCTCCTCTTCCACCGCCCCCCCATCGTATTCAAATTCATAATACCAGGACCATAGAAACACATCGGTATTCTCAAGTGTCTAAAGATACAGGGACTGTCATTCACTGCTGCTGGGAGAGGATATGATAAATATTTCCGGAGGGCAACTTGGCAGAATGTATCAAACGCCTAAAGAGGAATTTAAGCCGGCATAACCACTTCTAGGAATTTAGCCTAAGTAGATTATAAGGGGTAGATCTGCATAAAGATTTGTCAATAAAAATGTCTATTGCAATTTTATAAAAGCAGGAAAAAAGGAAACAACCTAATTGTCAAATGGTAATCTTGGTAAATACATTATGGTTCTTCATGCTGCAATTCTATAGATAGCCACTCAAAATTCTATAGAGAAAAAATGACATAGGAAAATGTTCTCAATAAATTAAATGAAAAAGTCACAAAATATTATTTCCATTAAAATTTAAAGTGTGTGTGTGGATATACAACATAATGCTAAAAGTGTTTAATTTAGAAAATTCAATTGTGGGTGGTTTTTATTTTATTCTTTGTGTTTCCTACGTTCTTCCAGTTTTTTTCAGTAACCATATTCTTGTAATTCGAAAGAAAAATTCTGAAGAAGTAGGGAAAAATTCATCTGGTGCAGCTTCTTCTGCTAAAAGTGAGTTTCCCTCTGCTTAAGGTTTCCAGCAAAATCAAACCCTCTAGTTTTTTTTTTTTTCTTTTTTGAGAAAGAGAGAGCAGCAGTACGGCAGAGGAGTTGGGGGGTAGGGGTAAGAGAGTAGCGCAGAGGGAGAGAATCTTAAACAGGCTCCATGCTCAATGTGGAGCCTGATGCAGGGCTTGATCTCACAACCCTGAGATCGTGACCTGAACCAAAATTAAGAGTAGGACACTTAACCGACTGTGCCACCCAGGCACCCCAAACCCTCTAGTCTTTTGTGCAATACATAAAAAATAAAGAATTTTTATTGATGTATAACATATATATGGAAAAGGGTACATACTGTGGCCCATTAAGTTTTCACAAAGCCATTGCAACAAGCATTGCAAACAGAGCTCTGCCAGGCCCCCAAGGAACCTGTTATGCCCTCTTCTCAACACTCCCACCCCACAAAGTGAGACCATCTCCACTTCTATCGCCGTAGCTTAGTTTTTCCTGGTTTTAAACTTTATATCTAAAGTGAAATCATAAAGTATGTACTCTTCGGCTTCTCTTTCACTCGGTATTATTTTTGTGAGATTCATTTAAGCTGCAAAACATAATAGTAGACCATTTCTTTTCATTGCCGTATGGAATTATATTGTGTGAATCCACCACAATTTATTTACCCGTCCAACGATTAATGGGTTTGGGGCCGTTATGAATTAAGCTGCTACAAAAAGTCTCTTGGCTGATATATGTGAAACATTTGTTTGCTACATGTAAACGTTTGTTACATGTAAACCTAAGATGGGGGTTGCTGGGTGCCAACTAATTTTTAAAATTCTCCTGAACCAGAGTATTTGCCCCTAGCACAAGACATACTTGCACGGGTTACAATGTCATATGCCTTCACTAGTGTGTTCATTTCACTCTTCTGTCAGTTTGGCCTATGTCCTGCAAGATGGCAACTTGTGGGCTTCTGCTCAGTGTAGGGGAAGGGATGTAGTCCTCAAATGTTATTAAGTTATTCTTTTATTTTTTTTAAGATTTTATTTATTTATTTGACAGAGAGAGACACAGTGAGAGAGGAAACACAAGCAGAGGGAGTGGGAGAGAGAGAAGCAGGATTCCTGTCGAGCAGGGAGTCTGGTGCAGGACACGATCCAGGACCCTGGGATCATGACCCGAGGTGAAGGCAGATGCTTAACGATCGAGCCTCCCAGGCACCCCTTAACAAGTTATTCTAAACAAGAACTAGTGAATTCAGCTGCCTTGGTCAATCTAAATCAGGTGGTTTACCTTAAAATGTTCCCATTGTTTTACAACACGTTCTTGTGAAACACTATTCTCCTCTCTGTTCAGAGAACAAAACAGGTGGTGCCCCAGAGCACTCGCACCTGCTGCATCTCGCAAGGGGACAGATACCCAGGTCGAAAACTGTCGCTGCAGCAAACCTGTGCTCCCACCAAGGATATTCTGGGGATGGGAGCTCAGGAGCAGGGCACACTAACCTTTTTGCTTTCCCAATTGGCAGCCATTCAATAGGTTTTTAATAAGTGCATTGAAACCATAAACCTATTTGTTTCCCAACAGACTGTGACTTTTCCAAAAGCAAGGACAAGGTCATCCCCATTTGTGGAATCCCACACCTGGTGCAGTGCTTATATACGACAGATGCCCAATAAATGTTAAAAATGCAAAATCTGTTTGAAATGGATGGAAAGAGGGGCTCCTGGGTGGCTCAGTTGGTTAAGCGTCTACCTTCAGCTCAGGTCATGATCCCGGAGTCCCAATATCGAGTCCCACATCGGGCTCTGCTTCTTCCTCTGCTCTTCATCCTGCTTGTGCTCTCTCTCTCGCTCAAATAAGTAAATAAATAAGTAAGATCTTTAAAAATAAATAAATAAAATTTTAAAAAGAAATGGCTGGAAAGAATCTACCTTCCCAGACAGCTACCCAAAAGTAGTCAGTCATACAGAAACAAAATTGAACAAAATTGAAACAAAACAAACAAAATTGAACAAAAACAAAATTGAAATGACAACGTATATGTCCATCACTGTGGCTAACCAACCCCCATGCCATGGAATGTTCTACAGCACTAAACAATGAGGTGAATCTTTACACATGGATATGGAAAATGCCCATGATCTTAGTTACAAAAAAAGAGAAAAAAGCAAGTTGCAATCTACATTTTATCATTTACAAAAACGCAAAAGCTACATGTTTCAAGATACATATGTAAGGAAATGCACAGGAAGAGGCCTGGAAGGTTACACACCACACTGATAAGAGCAGATAGCTCCAGAGATGAGTTTGAAGATGCTATCAAAGGGATTTATTCCTCCTTGCTTCTACCGAGGTCTTCATATGAAGACTGAACAATCCACAAATTGAAGAAAAATCGACTTCTCCCTGGTACTGCCAGTTGGTTTATCTTCTAAGCATAGAAACCTGACTACTCTGTCCTCCCAAGCATCATGAAAAATGTAGGAAAAGAACAGGTAAGAGTTCCTTAAACAAGCCACGGCAGTTACGGCCAGGGCCTTCAAGGGAAACTTCTGTGAAGGGAGCCCTGGAGTCGATTTCGGGAGAGGGAGGAAAGGGAGATCCATTTTCCACATTTAAGAAATGTGAGCTCATGTCAATAAAACGGGGGGAAGGGGGCGCTTTCCAAGGACTGTGCACACTTCCACGGGCCTGTAAAAAACAGAAGGGAGGGAGGAGCGCCAAATACCTGTCCGAGGTACTTTAATTCGGACAGAAGTAGGAAAAGAGAAGGGAAGACACACAAGATTTAATGGAATGAAAACATGAGGTGGTGCATTTACGCTCAATTACAGCTTCACAAATAAAAATGTCTTTTGTGGACGGCGCTTTGCATTTTGGAATATTCCGTCTCCTAAAAATGGAGCTTAGAGTAAGGAGTCCAGGCCAAATTCTGCCACTGATACAAGTGTTATCTCCGTCCCGCTAACGAACATCATCTCTTTTAGTGGCTTTAATGTCATCGGTGAAACGGAGCAGGGAGGACTAAGCCTGTAGCGCAGCCATTCTGATTTCTATCCAAAGCCTAGGGCAGTTCAATACCAACCAGCAAGCGAGCGCCTCTTCCGCGTGGCTGCGGAGGGGATGAGGGTCACTCCCACTCCTCGGCCGGGGCTCCCCAGGTGACCCGAGGAAAGGGACCGAGCGCGGGAGCGTCCGTACGCCCACTCGCACCGGCCTCGGGTCACTCCCGACCCCGGCAGTCGGGCATCCAGCGCTGAGGCCGGAAAGGTCCGGGAGCGCACCGGGGCGGGCGTAGGGGCCCGTGACGTGGTCCAATCCCCGGCCGGCGTCGGCGGTTTTTTTTCCCCCAACTGGCAGACCAGCCCCCTCGGCGGCCTCCGGGGCCCGAGCCGGCGACCGAGGAGGGGGCGGGCCTAGGACGTGGCCCAATGGGAGCGCGCGTCGGGGCGGCGGGGGCGGGGCCGGGCGCGCGGCGCAGGGCCGGGCGGCGGAGGCTCCAATGAGCGCGCGCCGCGTCCGGGGCCGGCTGGTGCGCGAGACGCCGGCGAGAGATTGGTGGCTAATGTAACAGTTTGCAAACCGAGGGGAGTTGTGAAGGGCGCGGGCTTGGGGGCGCGCTGCCGGCCTCGTGGGTACGTCCGCCGCCGCGTCTGTCCCGGAGCTGGGGCCGCAGGAGCGCAGGCAAGCGGTAGGGGGGGGCGGGGATGGCGATGGGAGCGGGCCACCCCTCCTGGAGGAGGCAACGTGCTAGCTCCGGGGGCGGGTCGGTAGCGGGAGCGAGGGCCGTACGGACGCCGGTGAGCTTGGCCCCGCAGCTCGGTCCCTGGGGCGCCCCCACGTCTTAGGGGTGGGCCGGGCCGCGTTTCCGGGAGTGGGAGCCGCCGCGTTCGCCAGGTGAGGCTTAGGTGAACTCGGGGGACTCGGTGCCCGCTCGGCGAAGAATCTTAGCGCTCCTGGCACGGCGTCTGTGTAGGCAGTGGGGCCGGGGGGTTGGGATGGAGAACGGGGGGCGGGCGGGACACCTCGAAGGGATACCAAGGCGCAGTCAGGCCCTTCTAACATCCCAGCCTCCTCCAACGTCACCACCTCTCAGTTCCCGTCCAGGCCTGGCCTGGCTTTCCCCCGCCAGCGGGGGAGCTCCAGGTGTAGGGAGGTAGTTGAGCCCTGGGCGGGGATCCCTGGCCTCTTCCCAGGTGTTCGACAGCAGGGGCAGGGCTAGGATGCGCCGGTCATAGCCTATGCAGTGGACGGAAGGCTCTGGTCCTCTTTCTTCTGTCCTGGTACCTTGCCTGTTTAGGGATGTAGTGGATGGAGCCCAGGACGCTTTGTGTGATTAGAGTGCCGGGTCCTTATCAGAAGGGAGAGGGGGGAATGTAGGCTACTCCCCCCCTCCCCAGACAGTGGAATATGAATCTTAAAGCTTCTCCGTTCTGGGATGAGATTCTGTCTTCTTTACACAGGGCATCCGGTTACAAGTGTTGTTTTTCTCCTCCCTCAGAGGCACAATGGCAGCCACCATCAGGAGGCAGAGGCTGAGGAGGCTAGCCTGTTGGGCGGTGACGGCAGTGCTCTTGGCTGACCTGTTGGCACTGAGTGGTGTGTACCCCAGCAGCAGGCTCAGAAGAAGAATAAATGAGTGAATGATGAATGATCCATGGTGGGAGGGGAGCTTTTGGTTGGAAGCCTCTGGACTGGAGTTGCCGAATCCAGTCCTTTATCTTTTCACTTTTTTACCTTCTCTGTGGAGAGTGGTGTCCTTTGGTTAGAGGGGACTCAAGAATGTGGGGGAAGAGGGGCTAATTGACAAATCTGTTTCCTTTTCAGACACACTGGCTGTGATGTCTGTGGACCTGGGCAGCGAGTCCATGAAGGTGGCCATCGTCAAACCCGGAGTGCCCATGGAAATTGTCTTGAACAAGTGAGGGCGCCCCCAGTGTCAGGGGTGGGGAAAGAGGGGAGTCTGTCCTCCAAGCCGGTGTGTATTCTTCCTAGGGCCCCCAACAGTCCGATGTCTGAGTGATTGTATTTAGGTTGTTGAGGCTCCCAAGGCCACACCCTGCCATAGGCACCTGGGCCCTATGTCTCTTCTCTTCAGGGAATCCCGGAGGAAAACCCCAGTGACTGTGACCCTGAAAGAAAATGAAAGATTCTTTGGAGACAGTGCAGCAAGCATGGTGAGCCAGCAGCCCACCCCCTTCCCAGAGTGGTGGGCAGAGGGGAGGAGATGACAGACCCCAGAGCCTGAACCCTCATCGACCTCTGACGTGAGACGTAGGCGATGGTGGACTCGGGAGCCTCATACTCTGTTTCCTATTTACCTCCTCTCAGGCCATCAAGAATCCAAAGGCGACGCTGCGTTACTTCCAGCACCTCCTGGGGAAGCAGGAGGGAAACCCCCACGTGGCCCTTTACAGAGCTCGTTTTCCAGAGCATGAGCTAGGCTTCGACCCACAGAGGCAGACCGTGCACTTCCAGATCAGCCCGTGAGTCCCGTGCTGGGGACGGTGGGCTCAGCAGGCCCGATGGGCTCCTCTAGTGCTCACGGTTGTCCTGGCCTTTGTGCCTGGCTTTCCTTGACTCTAACTCCCCGACCTTCCCCCAGGCAGCTACAGTTCTCACCTGAGGAGGTACTTGGCATGGTTCTCAATTACTCCCGTTCCCTGGCTGAGGATTTTGCTGGTGAGTAGCTAAGGTGGGGGGCCAGTGGTGGCCAGGTTCCCTCGGGTCTCATAGCGGGGCAGCTTTGCCTCCCAGGGAACCTTCAGCAATATTAGAAGATATCTTTGCTTTGGTTATCCGGGGAGCTGCTCCTGTCACCCGCTGGGCCGGGGACGCTGCCAAACGTCCCACAATGCACAGGACAGTCCCACACAGCAAGAGGTTATTTGGCTCAAAATGTCACTAGCACCAAGACTAGGAAAGTGTCATCTGAGGCATGGAGCTGGTGGGAGCCCCATTCTGTTGTTCTCTGTAGAGCAGCCCATCAAAGACGCAGTGATCACGGTGCCGGCCTTCTTCAATCAGGCTGAGCGCCGAGCCGTGCTGCAGGCCGCACGCATGGCCGGCCTCAAAGTGCTCCAGCTTATCAATGACAACACCGCCACGGCCCTCAGCTATGGGGTCTTCCGCCGGAAAGATATCAACACCACCGCCCAGGTGAGCCAGGGAGGAACTTCCGGCCAGACGTGCGGGGTGGCTGCTTCTGAGGTCGGAGGGCACGCAGTGTGTTTGGGATCTCGTGTGCATGGCTAGCCCTTGCCAGGATGCAGCTAAGAGAATGCCCCTCTCGGCTGCTGTTGGAGCTTTTCAGCCTCAAGTGGAGAGTGGGTGTAGCGGCTGGAGTTAGATGAGGTTCCCGTGACGGTTGTCTTGGTGTCTCTGCAGAACGTCATGTTCTACGACATGGGCTCCGGCAGCACTGTGTGCACCATTGTGACCTACCAGACAGTGAAGACCAAGGAGGCGGGCATGCAGCCGCAGCTGCAGGTCCGGGGTGTGGGGTAAGTCGGTGCTGGGAGGAGGGCTCGCTGAGACACCCTCGGGTCAGGGCTTCTCGGAGGCGTAGCTGCCTCATTTTCCTGCACGAATGCTCTCCTGAAGCATCGGTCACCACGGGGTACCTTTTGGAAGAACCAGGGGAAGCCGGGGAGGGAGGAGGACGGTTTGGGAAGATGGAAAGGCGGGGACGTCCCTGGGCGGCTTCTAAGGAAACCCGTGAGGCTGTAGGCAGTCGTTTCCGCCGTACTTGTTGACGACGTTCTCTCTCTCAAACCCATTCGTTTCTGGCCGGCTCTCCCGCCAGCGCTCGAGTCCAGGCTACCGTCATCTCTGACCCGCAGGGTTATGAAAGAAGGTCTCCATGCCTCCAGTGCGGTCTCCTTCCAGTTCTTTCTCCATATTGCAGCCAGAGGGTTCTTTTCCAAATGCTGACCTGATTATAATCTGTTTCTCTAAAAACCTTCAGTGGCTCCATACCTTTCACGTTAGTCTGTCGGAGCCCTGCCTCCTCCCACTTGTCTCTACCCAGAGCCCCTTGCTCTTTGAGCGCCAGCCGCACCTGCCCTCCTTGGGAACGTACTGGGCTGGCTCCCGCCGCGGGTCCTTATGGATACTGTTCCCTCTCTCTCGAGTTGTTTTCCCTCCTCTTCGCCTCGTTACCTCCACTCATGCTTCAGATTGCAGCTCAATTATCACATCTCCACAGAACCTTCCCTGATGTCGGCAAATCGGCGACGCTTCCTTTTTATGTCTTCTGATGCCGTTGCTTGTCTGTCCCTCATAACTCACGGGGCGGTACACATTTTACATCCGTGCGATTGTTCAGCGCTAGATGAACGCCTTGACAGTAGGGACCTTGTCTTTTTTCTCTCAGTCGCATCCCCTGAGACAAGCACACAGTTGACGCCCAGTAAAGATAGTGGATGGGAGGAGTAGAACTGTCACTGTGGTGTCAGCCACATACGTGGGACGAGAGTCAGGTTCCTGGGTCGACGAAGGGACCCTGCGTGTTCCTCACCTTTTCCTGAATAGATTTGACCGCACCCTGGGAGGCTTGGAGATGGAGCTCCGGCTGCGTGAGCACCTGGCTAAGCTTTTCAACGAACAGCGCAAGGGCCAGAGAGCAAAGGACGTGCGGGAGAACCCCCGTGCCATGGCCAAGCTGCTGCGGGAGGCGAATCGACTCAAAACCGTCCTGAGCGCCAACGCTGATCACATGGCACAGGTGCCTGCCCGTGCTGCTCGAGGGAAAACCGTCCCCACCCGAGGGGAGAGGACCCCAGCCTCCCGAGCTAGGCCGCTGGCGTGCAGTGTAGCCCATCCCTTCTTCGGCCCCCTGCCGTTCTCCCAAAGTCCCAGTCCCTCGGTTTCTGGCCTGCCCAGCCAGAGGAGGACCTGGGTGGGAAATCTGACGTGCCTCATCCTCCCCCAGATCGAGGGCCTGATGGACGATGTGGACTTCAAGGCGAAAGTGACCCGAGTGGAGTTTGAAGAGCTGTGTGCAGATTTATTTGAGCGAGTACCTGGGCCCGTACAGCAGGCCCTCCAGAGTGCCGAGATGAATTTGGTGAGGGGAGAGTCAGGCGTGGGCCTGGGGTGGAGAGGCGGGTGGGGAAGAGAGTGACGGGTGGCGGGCAGGAGTGTTAAGGAACGAGTCAGCGCCGAGGAGGAGGGCTAACTCCAAGCTGTTCTGTGTCCCATTCTTTCTCTGCAGGATGAGATTGAGCAGGTGATCCTGGTCGGCGGGGCCACGCGGGTCCCTAAAGTTCAGGAGGTGCTGCTGAAGGCTGTGGGCAAGTGAGTGTGGGGGTTGAGGCACTGGGGCCGGGGCTCCGGGGCTGGGGCGGCTGCAGGGCCGAGCAGAGGGCGGCCAGGCTGGGTGCTCCAGAGACGACGTGCTGAAGCGTGGGACTTCCACAGGGAGGAACTAGGGAAGAACATCAACGCAGACGAAGCAGCCGCCATGGGGGCCGTGTACCAGGCAGCCGCGCTCAGCAAAGCCTTCAAGGTGAAGCCATTCGTAGTCCGAGATGCGGTCATCTACCCCATCCTGGTGAGTGGGCCATCCTGGTGAGTGGGCCCGTCTGATCGGGCGACAAGGTCCCTTTACCTCACTGAGCGCGCGCTCTCCGTCTGCTCTAGCCTGTCCCCTTGTTTTCCTGCCCGCTGACGTGCTCCGCGTACCCTTACCCCAGAACCTGCTCTGGCTCTCAGTGTGCCTCCTCTCTGCCCGCTGTGCAGGTGGAGTTCACGAGGGAGGTGGAGGAGGAGCCCGGGCTTCGCAGCCTGAAGCATAATAAGCGTGTTCTCTTCTCCCGGATGGGGCCCTACCCTCAACGCAAAGTCATCACCTTTAACCGCTACAACCACGACTTCAACTTCCACATCAACTATGGCGACCTGAGCTTCCTGGGGCCCGAGGATCTTCGGTGAGGGGGTGTCGGGATGGGAGGGAGGATCTGGGGCCACAGGGCTGACACGGGCAGCAGGCTGGTCAGGGTTGGGGTGAGCATCTTCTGGGGGAAGGGAGAGGGATATTTCATGCCGGGAAGCTACATAGTCTAGAGCTGGAGGAGGCAGGCTGGGTGAGCAACCTGAATGGCTCTCTCTTCCCCAACCAGGGTCTTCGGCTCCCAGAATTTGACCACGGTGAAGCTAAAAGGTGTGGGTGAGAGCTTCAAGAAGTATCCTGACCACGAGTCCAAGGGCATCAAGGCTCACTTCAACCTGGATGAGAGCGGCGTGCTCAGCCTCATCAGGGTGAGAGCAGAAGGAGGCCCTGGGTAGAGGCTAAGGGCCCAGGTCCCACCAGCCTTCCCAGAGTGGTTCCTCCACATGGCGTTAGAACATGAGAAACAAGAAGGGTTTGGGACATGGAAAAGTCTTGGCTCTAAATACAGCTAATCAGGGATCTGCTGTGGTCTTCTCAGGGCTTATAAGTGCTTATGGGCATTGTAAAGTTTAGGACCTATAGGATGGCTAAGTCAGTCATTCTCAAAGAATATGTGTGGGATTAACATCTTTTAAAGTGCACTGTGGGAAATAATGGCCCGTTCTGTTGTGGAGTAGAGGAGTACAGGGCTCGGGGGAAAGGAGCTAGGACTGTGTCCTCAGAGGGCTCCTAATCAAAGGGGGTAGAGGTGACTTGACTCAGGAGCCCGTAGAAGAAGGCTGGTGAGGAACTAGGCCAGCGCCACCACAAGTCACCTGGATACGCGTGAGTAGACGCCCACGATGACAGGATGTTTGTGGGGAACGGTGGCTTAGCGTGTGTTTTTTTTTAGCTTGAATCCCTGTTTTCAGGTGGAGTCTGTGTTTGAGACCCTGGTGGAGGACAGCCCTGAGGAGGAGTCTACCCTGACCAGTAAGACGAGTGTGCACGCGTGTGCGCGTGCGTGTGTGTGTGTGAGGGAGGAGGTGCTTGTGTGCGTTCTGGGGAGGCGGGCAGGCCTTGCCCTTGAGTTAGGAGGTGGCGTCCCTGCTGCAGCCCGTTTGAATTTTTGGGCTTTCTTCCTCGCAGAGCTCGGCAACACCATCTCTAGCCTGTTTGGAGGGGGCGCGACAGCAGACATGAAAGAGAACGGTACGGATGCCGTCCAGGTGAGGCTAGCTCGGAGAAAGGGGTCCGGGCCCAGGGAGTGGCAGTGGAGACAGGGATTGGGGTGGGCATTCCAGCTGCCTGGGACTGGCCAGACCGCCCCTCCCCCCGCCCAGGACTCCAGGCAGCACCTGTGCTCCAGCTCCGGGGCACATTCCCCTCCTCTCCAAGCCCTTGTCCTTTGTCCGACTAGATGGCCTTTTGCCTTCCCGTCGTCTGTCTGCCCCTACGCTGTGCTGGCAGCTACAAGCCTGGGGGACAAGGCCTGACTGAGCCGGGTTAGCCTTAGGCTCTGCTGTAGTGACTGATGCCTGCGGGGGGCATCTGTGGTTGTTTCCCAGGAAGAGGAGGAAAGCCCTGCCGAGGGGAGCAAGGATGAGCCAGGAGAGCAGGCGGAGCTCAAGGAGGAGGCCGAGGCCCCCGCGGAGGACACTTCTCAGCCTCCACCCTCTGAGCCGAAGGAGGATGCAGCCCCTGAGGAGGAAAAGGCTGCAGAAAAAGAAAACGAGGAGAAGTCTGAGGCCCAGGTGAGCTGCAGGCAGCGAATAAGGCTGGGGTGGCCCCGGGGGCTGAGGGAATAGATGCCTGCCTCGTTTTCTTGTCCTCAGAGCCCCGCCTGTGGAGAATAGAGGGGCCTGAGCTTTTCCTGATAGGCTCATCTGTTTCCCCACTAGAAGCCAAGTGAGAAAAAGGAAGCAGGGTCTGAGGGCGTTCCTCCAGCCCCAGAGGAAGAAAAGAAGCAGAAGCCTGCCCGGAAGCAGAGAATGGTGGAGGAGATTGGGGTGGAGCTGCTGGTCCTGGACCTGCCTGACTTACCTGAGGAAGAGCTGGCCCGCTCGGCGCAAAAGTGAGTGGAGAGAGAGAGAGAGAGAGAGAATGTGAGTGTGTGTGTGTGTGTGTGTGTGTGTGTGTAGGGTATGGAATGGCACCCCTGGGAGGGAGAGACGTCTGACCCAGGGTCCAAGTTCAACATCCTCTCTCCTTCACGCTTCATTCCTTTTTGTCCCACAGACTTCAAGACTTGACACTCCGAGACCTAGAGAAGCAGGAACGGGAAAAAGCTGCCAACAGCTTGGAAGCTTTTATCTTTGAGACCCAGGTTGGTAGGCTGGGAGGCCCGCCTGCCCTGGGACCTGTGTCTGAGGAGGGTCTGGCTCTGTGAGCCTTGTGCTCAGGGCTCGGTGCATGCTTGGGCCTGTGTGCTCCTCCTTAGGACAAACTGTACCAGCCTGAGTACCAGGAAGTGTCCACTGAGGAGCAGCGTGAGGAGATCTCTGGGAGGCTCAGTTCAGCCTCCACCTGGCTGGAGGACGAGGGCTTTGGGGCCACCACAGTGGTAAGCAGCCTCCCAGGACATGACGGGTGGGATGGAGCCCTCGCTTTCCTCTCCCAGGGTCAGAGAAGGTGAGGAGAGCTGGGGTGTGAAGCCGTGAGCAGGATGCAGGACTGGCTGCGGGGCCGGCCTCTCCTCCCTTCAACTCCTCTGCCCACTCCCACCCCATATCCACCAGATGCTGAAGGAGAAGCTGACTGAGCTGAGGAAGCTGTGCCACGGGTTGTTTTTTCGGGTGGAAGAGCGCAAAAAGTGGCCCGAGCGGTTGTCTGCCCTTGATAATCTCCTCAACCATTCCAGCATGTTCCTCAAGTGAGCAGCCCCTTTGCTTTTCTTCCTACTTCAGTCCTGCCAGGCCTCAGTGTCTATCAGCTTCCCATGCCCCACAGGCACACCCCAGACCCCTCTTCCTCCTGGGCTCACCGTCTCCTTTCTGGCTTCCAGGGGTGCCCGGCTCATCCCAGAGATGGACCAGATCTTCACTGAGGTGGAGATGACAACGTTAGAGAAAGTCATCAACGAGACCTGGGTAATCCGGGTGTAAATACTCAGTGGGGATACTTACCCTGGTGAGGTGTCCGAGCTAGGCAGCATGGGAGATGCAGAGCGGTGGAGACTCAGCAGCCACGGCCTCCTGGCCTGGCAGCTGATGGCGAAGGCAGAAGATGTTTACACTTGAGGCCATGTCTGATTAGCCCCAAACAAGGGTCGTGGCCATGCCTGAGTTGTCAGGCTGGGGTAGCAGCAGAGCCCATCCCCATGGTCAGAGCGCCTGCCCCGAGCAGCTGGGCTGGGGCTGCATTCAGAAAGTGGGCCTGGGTTCGGGGAGGTGAGAATGACTGGTCACAGGAAGCCCAAACTTCCCTTTCAGATGCGTGGGGAATGTCTTTGAATCAGAGCTCAGGAAGTGCAGAGACAAGGGGATAATGGAGAGGTTCAGCTGTAGTCGGTTCCAAGTAATAGGGTGTAAGCCTCAAGCCTGTAGTTGTGGACTCCTTTGTGGAAAGCCTCGGAGGCCGTTTTGAGGAGCCTGCCTCCCCTTGTGGGGTGGACGGCCAGGGGGAGTGGAGTGGTGTGCAATCTGAGGGAAGAGTCTGAGGCTGGTTGGGGTTTATTTCATTTGGGGCAGAGGTGCCTGCGCGCTCCAGGGCTCACTCTCAGCCTGACCTGGCCTCACCCACAGGCCTGGAAGAATGCAACCATGGCCGAGCAGGCCAAGCTTCCCGCCACAGAGAAGCCCGTGTTGCTCTCAAAAGATATCGAGGCCAAGATGATGGCCCTGGACCGGGAGGTGCAGTATCTGCTCAATAAGGCCAAGTTTACCAAGCCCCGGCCCCGGCCCAAGGACAAGAACGGGACCCGGGCAGAGCCTCCCCTCAATGCCAGTGACCAAGCAGAAAAGGTCATCCCTCCACCAGGTGAGGGCAGGGTGCCCGGCTGCGGGTGCTACTGGGCAGGAGGAAGGCCTCTCCTTCCTGGGACTACATTTTACCCCTGGTTTTCCTTCCAGGCCAGACTGAAGATGCAAAGCCCATTTCAGAACCTGACAAAGAGACTCGTGAGTTGGGGAAAGTGATTGGGAATATGGCTATTGCTTAACGTAGGGGTTAGCACACCGGCAGGCACAGCCGGCTTCTAGAAGGTCCACCAGCTATGAATGGCCGTTACGTTTTTAGGTTATTATACACACACACAAAGAGACTGAGTATGGCCCACAACTCCTAAAACATTTACTATCTGGCTTTTTACAGCAAAAGTTGGCCAACCCCTCCATTAGCCCCTTCCTCCCTTCTGCAGAGGCTAACCTCTTCCTTCCCAAAAGCAGGATCTGAACCGGCAGACGCCGAGCCTCTGGAGCTGGGAGGTCCTGGAGCAGGTGAGCACGGAGCTGGGGGTACCTGGGGAGCCTGGTTGGTAGGTCCCGGGGCGGGGCGGGGGGGGGAATCTGCACAGAAGAGGGGTGGGTCACCTCCGCTTTACCTGCTGCATCCCTTTGCTCTTCCCCACTCCCAGCGGACCCGGAACAGAAGGAACAGCCAACAGGACAGAAGCCAACTTTGAAGAATGATGAACTATAACCCCTGCCCCAGTTCCCGTTTATCCCGCCCCCTTCTCCTACCTCCTCTATTTATTAAACATCGAGAGTCTGGGGAGGGGTCGCTCCTGCCCTCAGAGGCTTCCGTCCCTTTTCTCTCACCTTGATCGGAGGTGTGGAGAAGGGGAAGGAAGGGACAGCTCACCAGTTCCTTCTGCAGTGGTTCTGTGGTAAAAACTGAAATTGCTCGATTTCCTGATCCCACCCATGGTTCCCTACCCATCCAGGTTCTAATTTGGGAAAAATCACTATTATGTCTTAATTCTTTGCCTGTGGGTAGGTGAGAGATTGGCCGTGAGGGGTCGATGGACCTGGCAAGGGGAGGGATGCCCTGGGATATTAGAGAGTCTCCGTCTTCTCCGTCCTCCTTCCCGCTCCCTCTTCCACCACGAAGTCCGCCCTACAGGGGCCAGTGTCTACACAGCCTTGGTTACCAGGTCTGGTTTCTGAGTGCCTATCTCTGCTCTTTTCTCCTTCACGGTCTTGTCTTTCCCTAAAAGGCCACATCCCCGGTGACTCCTCTTCCCATGGATTCCTTGCCTTCCTGTGGCAAGTTAGGCAGCCGTCTGCCTCCTGCCCAAGCCCTGGCATCCGGGCAGGCTGCAGGAAAGCTAGATCAATCCCCACCTGCTCGTGCAC
Organism: Potos flavus; assembly: GCA_028534135.1. NCBI lineage: Eukaryota > Metazoa > Chordata > Mammalia > Carnivora > Procyonidae > Potos > Potos flavus. The sequence goes on along the minus strand of CM052884.1, from coordinate 12,731,162 downwards.
CCCTGCCCCCCGCCCCGGTGGCCAGAGACAGGGAGAAAGCGAAGGAGGGAATCCAGCCACCTCTGTGGGAGAGACGTGTGAAAACCCCGGAGCTCCCACTTGCGGACTCGGGCGCAGGAGAGCATGCAGAGCAGCCGGCATGGGATGCCAGCCTCCTGTGCGAGCACTGTCAGAGTCTGCATCGGCCCGGTAGCCTGTCCCTCCGGGTTCCCGTGACTCCTGGCCCTCTCCTCTCTTCTCTCTCCTCTCTCCTACTCCCTACCCGCCCAGACATAGCCTTTCCCTGGCCCCCTGACCCCCTGGGCGGACCAAAATGTGCTTTCTACTGTGAGCCCCTATCCCAAGACCCTGGGAGAAGGAGAGGCCGTGGTGTGAATGTAAAAAGGCCACCTCGCCCTCTTTGCGGCAGGCCTTGTGGGGGACAAAAGGGGGTGGGGGCTGGCCTGCCTTTCTTGCGTTGCTCTGCAAAGATGGGGGCTCTTGTTGGGGAGCCTGCCCTCCGGTATGCCGTCTGGAGCAGGAGCCACAGCTGCCACCCAGCTCCCAGGGTAAGGGGGAACCTGGTTGTGTCTGTCTTTTGTCTCCCCCCCCCCCTTTTTTTTTTTTTTTTTGCCACATTGGCAGAAATGAGACCGCAGGGTCCCACCCTGTCCTGTATGTTTGAGTTCTTTCACTAGCGGTTGAGGCCGGTTGGACAGGTTTGAGTCAAATTGTACTTTGGTCCATTGTTAATTGAGAAACTGTTTCAATAAAATATTCTTTTCTACAGTTTTTGTGCTGTGATTTTTTAAGTTTTTTTAAATGTATTTGTCAGCAAGAGAGCACAAGCGGGGGGGTAGCAGGCAGAGGGAGAAGGAGGCTGACGTGGGGCTCGATCCCAGGACCCTGGGATCATGACCTGAGCTGAAGGCAGACGCTTAATGACTGAGCCACCCAGGCGTCCCTTGTGCTGTGATTTTTTTAAACATTTGTTTCCTGACTATAGACAGTCCATGTTTATTATAGAAAATTTGTAAGGGGAGTTTGAATCTCAAAATTACATACACTAGTACCACCACAATATTAACATTTTGGACTTGGTTGAGATTCGTGTGTGTTATGTTGTTTTGTTTTTTCATGAAAACAAACCTGGTTTTATTTTTCCGCTGACATTTTTTGGACCTCTATGTCCCAGACTTTTTTAGGTGACAATCACTTTTTAAGATGACAACCCCATTTTGCAAATAAAAAACTGACCGTTCATGGGGCGCCTGGCTGGCTCAGTCAGTAGAGCAATGTGACTCTGGATCTCAGAGTTGTGAGTTCAAGCCCCACATTGGGTGTGGAGCCTACTTACTAACTAACTAGCTGAATAAATGAATGAATGAATGAATGAATGAATGAATAAGAAATTGACAGTTGACAGTTCATAAAGGTTTCACTAACAGACCCAAGGAATCAGAGGTGTTAAGTCTCTCAACTATACTTGAATTTAATTCTGATCTGTCAGCCCTCGCTGTTACATGAGAAGGTGTTGCTAGAGATTCACCACTCAATTAATTCACCAGCACAATTAATTTGGGTTGTTCATCAGTCTTGATGGAACCGTATTTTACCAAAGAAAGATCACTCCAGTTATTAATCACTTACATGTCTAAGATTTTTCTCTAAAGGCTAAACAGGTCAGACAAGTTTTAAGCCTGGAAGTCTTTTTTTTCTTTTTTTTTTTTTCTCTTCTTTTTTTTTAATAGACTATTTTTTAGAGCAGTTTTAAGTTCACAGCAAAATTGAGCAGAAAGTACAGAGACTTACCATATACCCTCTGGCTCCACACAAGCACAGCCTCTCCACTGTCACCGTCCCCCACCAGAGTAGTATGGTTATAATAATCTATGACCCTATATTGATTATTGTCATCACTCAAAGTATAGTTTACATCACGGTTCAGCCTTGACATTGTACATTCTTCGGTTTTGGACAAATGTAAAATACATGTGCCCACCATTCCGTGTCATATAGAGTAGTTCCACTGCCCAAATATCTTCCATACTTGGTCTATTCGTCCATCCCTTCCTGCCCCTTCCAACTCCTGGCAACCACAGACCTTTTTGCTGTCTCCATAGTTTTGCCTTTTCCAGAATGTCACCTAGTTGGAGTCACACAGCCTGTAGCCTTTCAGACTGGCTACTTTTGCTTAGCAACATGCGTTTACATTTCCTCCATGTCTTCACGGCTCGACAGCTCATTTCTTTGTAGCTCTGAATAATACCCCGCTGTCCGGATGCACCATGGTGTAGCCATGCACCTACTGAATGACATCTTCATTGCTTTTCCAGGTTCTGCCAATCATGAACAAAGCTATAAATCTCTGTGTCCAGGTTTTACGTTTTCAACTCAGCGATATGTAATTTTACATATATTTTTAAATTAACGTCGTAAGCATGCCATTAGCAATTCTTAAATATAAAAGTAGTGAGCTTTTAATAGCCATTCTTTTGGAAGGATCGATTTTGAGTTCTCTGGTTTCTATCATCAGATGGGCATTATTAACAATTCTGTAATACACTGAATAGATATTCCATGGTTTCCTTAATCTTTCATCTATTACTGCAACCCCCAGGGTGTTTCGGCTTTTTAGTATTACAAATAACAGGGACTACCTTTGGGCACAGTGTTGTTTTCATGATCTCTTAGGTTATGTTAGGCGGTGGGAATATCTAAGGCAATGGTTCTCAGTTGGGGCAGTTTTGCCAGAGGACCTTTGGCAATGTGTGGAGACATTCTGGGCTGTCAAAATGGGGGGAGGGATATTACTGGTATCTAGCGGATAGATGTCAAGGATGCTACCAAGCATCCTACTGTGCGCAGAACAGCCCTCCCCACCACAAAGAATTACCTCGCCCAAAATGTCAATAGCGTTGATAAGGAGAAACCCTAATTTAAATTCTCAAGTATTATCTTCTTTTAATTCTTTGCCATTGTGGATGGGAAGCAGCATCGTTCGTTGATTAAGGACATGGGTTTTGGTGTCCAACAAATTAGGAACTAGATAGTAACCTATTCCTGAGACACATCATTTGGCTTTGATTTTTCTTTTTAAACCAAGATGAGACCCAACCTCACATGGTTTCTAAAACCAATATAGCATTGGTACTTTGGTTTTGCCAACCTGATAAATTAAAAAGTGGCTTCGATTTTATTTTAGGATCGAGGTTGAACATCTTTTTTTTTTTTTTTAAGATTTTATTTATTTATTTGACAGAGACTGAGATCACAAGTAGGCAGAGAGGCAGGGAGGGGGAGAGGGGGAAGCAGGCTCCCTGCTGAGCAGAGAGCCCGATGCGGGGCTCGATCCCAGGACCCTGAGATCATGACCTGAACCGAAGGCAGAGGCTTTAACCCACTGAGCCACCCAGGTGCCCTAGAGGTTGAACATCTTAAGTGCTGCTTGTATTTTCTTTCTCTGTGAGCTATCGCTCCCTACCCCTTGTTCCTTTTTCTGTTAGATTCTATTGGTCTTAATGATCTTTCAGGATTCTCACTCTAGTAAGGAAATCAGTCCTTAATCCATGACTTGTAAATATATCTTATCCAGTTTGGGCTTTAACTTTGTATATGGTCTTCAGCTAAATTTATTTTAGGTAGAATTTACCATTATTTTTGTATGGCTTTTAGGTATTTATTGCGCTGTGGCCATCCCCATTCCAAGATTATAAGAATGTTTCCATGCTTTTGTCTAGTACTTATGGTTCTACTTTTTTATGTTTAGGCTTTTGATCCACCTAGAGTTTATCTTATTGTAAGGTATGAAGTAGTGATCCAAGTAGCCAGTATTCCAATCCCATTTATTGAAATCTTTTTTCTCGACTGTTACGGAGAGCCACCTTTATTATATAACAAGTTCTCAGATGCATTTGAGCTTATATTGGAATTTTTAATTATGTTTCAATGATATTTTTTAATAGTGCACAGGTTTGGGACACCTGGCTGGCTCAGTCAGAAGGGTATACGACTCTAGATCTCGGGGTGATGGGTTCGAGCCCCATGTTGGGTGTAGAGATTACGTACATAAATAAACTTTAAAAAATGTACGTTTTTGATTATTGTAGTTTTATACTTTTTTTAAAAAGATTTTATTTATTTATTCATTCATTCATTCATTCATTTGACAGAGAGAGACACAGCCAGAGAGGGAACCAAGCAGGGGGAGGGGGAGAGGGAGAAGCAGGCTTCCCGCCTAACAGGGAGCCTGATGTGGGGCTCGATCCCAGGACTCCAGGATCATGACCTGAGCTGAAGGCAGCCACTAATGACTGAGCCACCCAGGTGCCCCTGTAGTTTTATACTTTTTAATAACCTCATTATACTTTTAAAAAATTTCTTGGGTATCTTGCTTATTTTTTTCCCAGGAGCTTCAAAATTGGCTTCTCTGAGAGGTAGAGCAAGAATGAGTGGACTTAAATCCTGACTGCTGCTTATTAGCCCTATGATGTGGGCAAGTTTCTTTGCCTCTTGCCTCAGTTTCCCCATAAAAATTGTACCTACCTCATACGGTTGTTGGGAGAGTTAACAAATAATATAGAAAAGCTCTGAGAGCAATGCCAAGGACCTAATGAACACTGTCTAAATGTTTGCTATTGTTATTAACCAGGCGCCCAAGTGTCTTTGATCTAAAGTGAGTCAGTAGAGGGGCGCCTGGGTGGCTCAGTGGGGTAAAGCCTCTCTGCCTTGGGCTCAGGTCATGATCTCAGGGTCCTGGGGTTGAGCCCCGCATAAGGGCTCTCTGCTCAGTAGGGAGCCTGCTTCCCCCTCTCTCTCTGCCTGCCTCTCTGCCTACTTGTGATCTCTCTGTTAAATAAATAAATAAAATCTTTTTAAAAATTTAAAAAAAAAATAGATCAAAGACACCAATAGGTTGAAAGTGAAAAAATGGAAAATTATATTCTATGTAACTAAAAAAGAGTTGGAGTGGCTCTATTAATCCAGACAAAATAGACTATAAGTCAAAAGAGACTTAAGAAAGATATTCTTTATATATTTTTGTTACATACAAATTTTTTCTTTGTTATAAGAGAAAAGGCATGATATGTTAATAAAAGAGCTGTAACAATTAATCAAGGAGCTATAACAATTGTAAACATATATGCCAAACAAAAGAGGCCCCTAATAATATAAAGCATGCAGTTACATTCAGTAAAGAATTGAAGGAAGGGGGCCCCTGGCTAGCTCAGTTGGTTAAGCGTCTGCCTTCGGCTCAAGATATGATCTTGGGGTCCTAGGATTGAGCCCTGCATCTGGCTCTCTGCTCAGCAGGGAGTCTGCTTCTCCCTCTCCCACTCCTTCTATGCTCTGCACCCCCCAATCAATCAATCAATCAATCACTTTAAAAAAAAAGAATTGAAGGAAGAAATAGACAATTCCCCAATAATAGTTGAGATTTTGATACCCTACTTGCACTGATGGATAGAACTTCTAGATGAAAGATCAGTAAGAAAACAGAGAACTTTAACCTTACCATAAATCAATTAGACCTAACAGACTTCATCCAATAATAGAACATTCTGCCCAGCAACAGCAGAATACTCATTCTTCTCTATTGTACATAGAATATTCTTCAGGATAGACTATATTTTAGGTCACAAAACAAGTCTTGATAAATTCTAAAAGACTGAATCATACAAAGTATCTTCACTGACACGATGAAAGGCAGCTAGAAAGCAGTAACAGACGGAAAACTGGAAAACCCACAGATACGTAGAAAGTAAGTGGTACAATCTTAAATAACCAATGGATCAAAGAAGAAATCACGAGGGAAATTAGGAAATACCTTCAGACAAATTAAAGTAACAAGGGAGATAGTAAAAAGATCAGTGGTTTCTAGGGGCTGGTGGAGAGGGAGAGATGAATAGATGGACGACAAGGTTTTCAGGGCAATGAAACTGTCCTGTAAACTCTATTGGTGGCTACATGTTGTTATTTGTCCAAACCCAAAAAATGTGAGCCGACACCAAAAATGAGCCCTAATATAAACTGTAGACTTTGGGTGATAATGATATGTCAGTTCAGGTTAATAAATAAAGTCTACACACACACACACACACACACTTGCATGCACACATACATAATGATATGTCAGTTCAGGTTAATAAAGAAAGTCTACACACACACACACACACACACACACACACACTTGCATGCACACATACATACACACCACATACCCAAACCTGTGGGATTCACAGAAAGCAATGCACAGAGGAAAATTTATAGCAGTAAATGCCTACATATAAAAAGAACAAACATCTCAAATCAACAATCTAACTCCACTGCTTAAGAAACTAGAAAAATAAAAGCAAGCTAAACTCAAATGTAACAGAAAGAGATAACAAAAATTAGAGCAGAGGTAAACAAAATAGAAAATTACTAAAATCAGAAGTGAGAGGAGGGACATTACTCTCACCTTTACAAAAACAAAAAGGATTGTAAGAATGCTATGAATAACTGTATGCCAACAAAGTGGATAATCTAGATAAAAAGGACAAATTCCTAAAAACACACAAACTACCAAAACTGAAAAAACAGAAAATCAGATTAGGCTTATAAAGAGTAAGGAGATTGAATCAATAGCCAAAAAATTTCCAACACAGAAAACTCCAGGACCAGATGGCTTCACTGGTGAATTTTACCAAAAATTTAGAGATGAATTAACGGGGCGCCTGGGTGGCTCAGTCAGTTGAGTGTCTGCCTTCAGCTCTGGTCCTGATCCTGGGGTCCTGGGTTCGAGCCCCACATTGGGCTCTCTGCTCAGCGGGGAGCCTGCTTCTCCCTCTCCTTTACCCTGCTGCTCCCCGTACTTGTGCTTTCTCTCTTTCAAATAAATAAATAAAATCTTTAAAAAAATTTAAAAATAAAGACAAATTAACACCAGTCCTTCTCAAACTATTCAGAAATTGAACGGGAGCAAATACTTCCTAACTCATTCTATGAGGAAGACATTATCATGATACCAAAGCCAAAACAAGGCACTACAGAAATGAAAACCATAAATCAATATGCTTATGAATAAAGAGGCAAAAATCTTTAAAAAAAAAAACATACTAGCAAACTAAATTAAGCACTATATTAATCAGACTATATATCATGACCAAATGGGACTTATCCCAGGCATACAAGAGTGGTTTAATATGTGAAAAGCAATCAGTATGATATATCACTTTAATAGGATGAAGAGAAGAAACACATGATCATCTTAACTGCTGCAAAAAAAGCATCTGACAAAATCCATCACCCTTTCATGATAAAAAAAACACTCAAAAATCTAAGAGTAGAAAGGGACTATATCAACATGATAAAGGTCATATTTGAATAACCCACAGTGAACATCATACTCAATGATGAAAGCTTTTCCTCTAAGATCAGGAATAAAACAAGGATGTTTGTGTTCACCACTTGTATTTTATATAGTTCTAGAAGTTCTAGCCAGAGCAATTAAGTAAGAAAAAGAAAACAAAGCCATCTAAATTGGAAAGGAAGAAGTAAAACCATCTCTGTTCATGGATGACTTGGTCTTTTATGTAGAAATTCTATGGAAACCGCAGGAAATCTGTTAGTTTTTTGTTTTTGTTTTTTTTTAAGATTTTATTTGTGGGAGCCTGAGTGGTTCAGTGGGTTAAAGCCTCTGGCTTCGGCTCAGGTCATGATCTCAGGGTCCTGGGATTGAGCCCCACATCGGGCTCTCTACTCAGCAGGGAGCCTGCTTCCCCCTCTCTCTCTGCCTGCCTCTCTGCCTACTTGTGATCTCTCTCTCTGTCAAATAAATAAATAAAATCTTAAAAAAAAAAAAAGATTTTATTTATTTGTCAGAGAGAGAGACAACACAAGCAGGGGGAGCATCAGGCAGAGAGAGAAGCAGACTTCCCACTATCCAGGGAGCCCGATGCGGGGCTCGATTCCAGGCCCCCGAAATCATGCCCTGAGCCAAAGACAGACACTTAACTGGCTGAGCCACCCGGCCGTCCCAATCTGTTAGTATTATTAAACAAATTCAGCAAAGTTCCAGGATACAAAATCAACAATCAAAAATCAGTCGTATTTCTATATGCTGACAATGATCAAACAAAGAGAAATTAAAAAAACAATTCTAACAACATCATCAAAAAGAGGGGTGCCTGGCTGGCCCAGAGGAGCATGTGACTCTTGATCTTGGGGTTTTGAATTTGAGCCCCATGTTGGGTGTAGAGATTAGTGAAAAATAAATAAAAATAGCATCAAAAAGATTCTTAGGAACAAATTTAACCAAGGAAACATAAGACTTATGCACTAAAAAAATACAAAGCATTTGTTGAAAGAAATTAAAGAAGAACTATATAAATGGAAAGACATCCATGGTCATGGACTGAAAGATTGAATATTGCTAAGATGACAATACTCCCCAGATTGATTGATTGATTAAGATTTTATTTATTCATTTGAGAGAGAGAGAGAGACAGAGCATAAGCAGGGGGAGCAGCAGGCAGAAGAAGAAGCAGGCTCCCCACCTAGCAGGGAGTCCAATGCAGGGCTTGATCCCAGAACCCTGGGATCATGACCAGAACTAAAGGCAGATGCTTAACCATCTGAACCACCCAGACACCCCTCCCCAGATTGATTTAGAGACTCAAGACAATATGTATCAAAATCCCAGTGAGTTTCTTTGCAGAAACTGATCGTCTGATCCAAAAATTCATCTGGAAATTCAAGGGACCACAACTAGCTAAGGCAATCTCGAAAACGGAGAACAAAGTTGTAGGACTCACACTTCCAGTTTCAAAACTTAATGCAAATCTACGGTATCAAAACAGTGCAGTATTGGTATGTGGATATACATATAGACTAATGGAATAGAATTGGGAGACCAGAAATAAACCTCTACATATATACTCAATTGAATTTTGACAAGAGTGTCAAGACAATGCAATAAGGAAAGAACAGTCTCTTCAGCCAATGGTGCTGGGAAACTGGATTTCCACATGCAAAAAAATGAAATTGGAACCTTACCTTATGCCATATACAAAAACTAACTCAAAACAGATCGGGGCGCCTGGGTGGCTCAGTTGGTTGAGCATCTGACTCTTGACTTCAGCTCAGGTGTTGATCTCAGGGTTGTGAGTTCCAGCCCTACTTAAAAATAACAAAGAGGGGTGCCTGGGTGGCTCGGTCATTGAGCGTCTGCGTTTGGCTCAGGGTCCTGGGATCAAGCCCTGCATCAGGCTCCCTGCTCCGCGAGAACCATGCTTCTCCCTCTCCTACTCCTCCTGCTTGTGTTCCCTCTCTCGCTGTGTCTCTGTCAATCAATCAATCAATCAATCAATATAAATATTTAAAAAAATACCAAACAGATCAAAGACCTAAATTTAAGAGTTAACACTATAAAACACTTAGAGGAAAATATAGGGGGATTTGGATTTGGCAATTGTTGTATAAATATGGCCCCAAAGGCAATAAATAAAAAGCAATAAAAGAAAAATAGGCAAATTTAACTTCATCAAAATTGAAAACTTTGTTCATCAGAGGACCCTAGCTAGAGAGTGAAAAATCAACCCACAAAATGGAAGAAAATATTTGCAAATCATGTATCTGATAAGAGTATAGTATCCAGAATACAAAAAGAACACCTACAACTCAACAACAAAAAGACAACCCAGTTTAAAAAAAAATCGGCAAAGGGTTTGAGTAGACATTTCTTTTTATTTTATTTTTTTTAATTTTAATTTATTTTTTTTTGGTAAAGATTTTATTTATTTGTCAGAGAGAGAGAGAGAGAGAGAGAGCGCAAGCAGGCAGAATGGCAGGCAGAAGCAGAGGGAAAAACAGGCTCTCTGCCGAGCAAGGAGCCCCATGTGGGACTCGACCCCAGGACCCTGGGATCGTGACCTGAGCCGAAGGCAGCTGCTTAAACGACTGAGCCATCCAGGCATTTCGAGTAGACATTTCTTTTTAAAAAATATTTTACTTTTGGGGTGCCTGGGTGGCTCAGTGGGTTAAGCCTCTGCTTTGGCTCAGGTCATGATCTCGGGGTTCTGGGATTGAGCCCCGCATCGGGCTCTCTGCTCAGAGGGAGCCTGCTTCCCCCTCTCTCTCTGCCTGCCTCTCTGCCTACTTGTGATCTCTTTCTGTCTGTCAAATAAATAAATAAAATCTTAAATTTTTTTTTTTTTACTTTTAAGTAATTTCTACACCGAACATGGGGCTTTAACTTATAACCCCAAGATCGAGTGATGTGCTTTTCTGACTGAGCCAACCAGGCACCCCCCCCATTTTTTTCTTAATCAGTATTTTCAGAGTATTTCCTAGTTTTAGCATTCATGTTGTTGCAAATGCCAGGATTTCATTCTTTTTTATGGTTGAGCCATAATATTCATATATATATATATATATATATATATATATATATATATATATATATATCACATCTTCTTTATCCATTCGTCTATTGATGGACACTTGGGCTGCTTCCATAATTTGGTTATTGTAAATAATGCTGCACTAAACATAGAGATGCACATATCTTTTCGAATAAGTGTTTTCATATTCTTTGGGTAGGTACCCAGTAGTGGAATTACTGGATCATATGGTAATTCTATTTTTAACTTTTTGAGGAACCTCCATACTGTTTTCCACAGTGGTTGCACCAGTTTGCATTCCCACCAACAGTGCACGGGGGTTTCTTTTTCTCCACATTCTTGCCAACACTTGTTTCTTATGTTTTTGATTTTAGCCATTCTGACAGGTGTGAAGTGATATCTCATTGTGGTTTTGATTTGCATTTCCTTGATGATGAGTGATGTTGAGCATCTTTTCATGGGTCTGTTGGCCATCTGGATGTCTTCTTTGGAGAAATGTCTGTTCATGTCTTCCACCCATTTTTTAATTAAATTTTTAAAAGTTTTATTTATTTATTTTTTTAGTAATCTCTGTACCCAACATGGGGCTTGAACTCACAACCCCGAGATGAAGAGTCACATGCTCTACTGCCTGAGCCAGCCAGGTGCCCCTCATCCACCCATTTTTAAATCTGATTATTTGTTTTTTGGTGTTGAGCTGTATAAGTTCTTTACATATTTTGGGTACTAATGCTTTATCAGATAAGTCATTTGCAAATATTGTCCCATTCAGTAGGTTGTCCTTTAGTTTCGTTGAGGATCCTTCACTCCATCAGGCGTTCGGTAGCTTCAGTTCTTCGGCAGATTCTTTCTGTGTGAATCACTTTGAGTCATCTGGACTTTCACGATCAAGTGAATCACCATCATCATCATTTCCCGCCATATCACCTTCTCCATCACGATCTCCTACCTCACTGAAGCCAAGTCTACAATGTCCTCAATATCTTCCTGATAATTTACTATCCATACTTTGCTGATATCGAGACTCCAATTTTTCATTAATTTCTTGTTTTCTCCTAAGTCGGCTTCTCCCAATTGGCTAGATCCAAGATAGCCATCTGGGAGGCTGAATGCTTTACCCCTGTGTGGATGGGAATCCCTGACAGCATTCATCATTTCAGGTACCCAGACGGAAATGAGGGGAAATGCTGATCACATTCATGGTTCTCATCAGAATCCAATCAAGGATTGTACGTTGCATGTAGTTATCATAATACTTTAGTGTTTTATAATCTCATTTTAAAATCTTTTCATTAGGCCTTCTGGAGTGACACTGCTTGGGCTGGTGGCAGATTGCGGGCTTCTCCTCCCTTCCCTGACCACCTTCTCAATTTAAAACTTCATGCTGTCAACTTTAGAACACTTAAAATTCTTTCACCAATTCTCCAGCAGTCTCTATGAAAGCAATTATCTAAATTTTCTTAATTCTTATCTAAATCTTCTATTGAGGGGCTCCTGGTTGATTCAGTTGGTGCAGCATAAGACTCTTGATCTCTGGGTTGAGAGTTCAAGCCCCACGTTGGGTGTAGAGAGTACTTTAAAAATTACAATTTTTTAATAAAAATCTTCTTCTGAGTCCTCACAACAAACCTATGAGGTTTATAAGAAACTGGGGCTCATAGAGATTATTACCCAAGGTCACATTGTTAAGATGAAGTGGGTCTGGGATTAGAATTTAAGGTTTATTTCCAACCGGGTACTTTTTTTTTTTTTTAAAGATTTTATTTATTTATTTGACAGAGAGATCACAAGTAGGCAGAGAGAGAGGGGGGAGTAGGCTCCCCTCCCAGCAGAGAGCCCGATGCGGGGCTCGATCCCAGGACCCTGAGATCATGACCCCAGCCGAAGGCAGAGGCTTTAACCCACTGAGCCACCCCCTCGCCCTTCCAGCCAGGTACTTTTAAACACTCCATCTATTTTTTCTTAACCCCGTTCCCAACAGTCTGATTACAAGTTAAATGTTCGTATTCTGCTTACTGAGGACTGCCTTAATTTCTTACAGAAAAGACTGCTCTCTACAAGACCTTTCCCAGACTGCGAATAACGCGGAGCAGTGGTAGTGGGAAGCACTAAAACCGGGATTTGTTGAAAGCCATCAGTTAAGAAGGGAACAAACGAATCCAGCCCCTAAGGGGCGCTGTCCTCGCCCAAAGACCTGTACCACTGGCAGGACTAGGATTAAACGCTGAGGGGTGGACTTGGCTCTCAGCCAGCAAGGCGCAGCGGAGGCCCCGCCCCCAGCGCACGCGCATGCGCACGCGGGCCCTGCCGCCCCGCTCTATCCTACTCCGGCTCCCGCCCGCGTCCAGGTAGCCGGCTGAATGCGGGGGAGGGGCGCCGCCTGAAGGCCGGGCTGGAGGGGGAGTCTCGGGTCTTTGGGCTCCTTTGTTAGAGCCCCAAAAAAGGTCGCCCTAACTTCCGATACGAACCGGAGCTGTTCCTGCAGCTGCCCCCTTCCCGGGTGGGGGGCAGTTCCTGGGTCTGGGGGCTTCCGGGGCGCTGCCCCTGACCAGCACGCACCTGCTTTTCTGTCGCACCATTCCCGTGTCTCCGCACCTCTCCAGCTCCTGCACCCAGGCCCGTGGGCTTCCAGCCCGAGTCGGGTGACCCGGGTAGCTTAAGGACACTGGGCTGGGCAGGTGCCGAGAGCCTGCGCCTGGCCCCGTCCTGCCGCGCTGAGCCACTCGGAGCCCGCAGCGAGGAGCCTCCGGGAGACTACGTGCGGTCGCCTGCTACGCTCGCGCCTACGCCTTCTGCTCCAATTGCTTTCCCAACTGAGCGAGAAGCCGGGGGCGTGTTGCCGGGGGCCCCGCGAAGCGGGCTGGCTCAGCACTGCCGCCTCAAGTCCGCGGGGTGCACCTTCCCGCCCACGGGCGGTGCTGTCGCGGACCCTGCAGCCCCCAGCCGGCGAGAGGGCACCCCATCCCGACTTTACAGGGTAAAGGGACCAGAGACCGCTGAGCGGCCCCACCACGACCCCAGCCTTTAGGGGGCTTTCAGTGCAACACAGGGCCTGCAAAGGGAAGTTTCTCTTGCTTACAGGTCTGCAGTTATCCATAAACAGTTACCCCCAATGTGCGCTGAGCACTGGGAGTTACTTGAGTCAGTCCTAGGAAGACTTGGGAGTCGGGTTGTTGGGGGTTTGTGTCTCATTGAGTGTGTGTGTGGAAACTAGGCCAGCACCTAGGGCCGTGCTTGGCAACCAGTAAGCCCTCCCTAAACTTCTTGGTCGGATGAATGAGAAGGTAGGTGACTGAGGGAGCAGGGCTAGGGAGGGCATCTCTGCTTGTCCCACCCCTGCCTCCCCTGGGCTCCTGCAGACAAAAGTAATTAGGTTGAGCCTTTAATCACCGCTGGTTTCACAGGCGAGCAGACAAGGAAAGGCAGAGAAACTCAGAAGTTCTGGGGACACAGCATGCTGGCTGGTGCTGGCTCCCGGGCAGTGCCTCCCTCGGGACCCCCTCCAGCCCCCACCGCTTCCCCCTCAGTAATCTGCTGTTTTCTTGTCTCCCTCAGGACACTGGGTTCCCTACAAGCCGCCCCAGGCTTAATGATTGTCCAGAAGGTGGCTATAAAGGGAGCCTGGGAGGCTGGGTAGAGGAGGGAGCGGAAAAAGCCTAACTCAGCAGATCTGGGCGCTGAGAGAGCGACCGGCAGGAGCTGTGGTCAGAGGCTCCGGGTCGCGGCCAGTGGGGCCTGCTCCCTTCCACCATGGTGGCCCAAGGCTACGGCTATTACCGCACTGTGATCTTCTCAGCCATGTTCGGGGGCTACAGCCTGTACTACTTCAACCGCAAGACCTTCTCCTTTGTCATGCCATCGTTGGTGGAGGAGATCCCTCTGGACAAGGATGACTTGGGTGAGCCCTGGCGGGGCCGGGGGTGGGCCCTGGGACCCAGGGCCAGTGGGACAAGTTGGGGCTCTGTGGCCGCACGGAGGGTCCCTGGGCAGCAGAGCACAGGCAGCAGCCTGCGGGTGCTGACCGAGGGGACTCTGACCGTGTGCCTGGGAATGGGCACAGAACTAGGCGTGTGCTCTCCGCGTGCCTGAGGAGTGCTGCTCGTCTGATGTGGCCTTGTGTGCCCGTGGCCCATGAGTGTCCCCAGAGACATGGCTTATTCTGAGTGTGTTTAGGGGCACTCTGTGCAGTTTCCACACCGCGTGGGGGCATGCTAAGACCGCGGGGGGCCTGCTGGCCACTGACGTTGTGAGCAACGGGAACTGGGGAGTTGGCAAAGTGACTTCACGTGGCCCACCAGGCGACATTTCAGGAGGAAGAAGGTCCTTGACTCCACTTCTAAGCTCCTCACCCCATGTTCAGAGGTGGGGCAACAGAACTTCCAGAAGCCCTGGGTTGGATCCAGTCATCAGGCCTTTATAAATCCCAGGGAGGGGGGCTGCCCTCTTCTCCCTTCTTACCTCCTGACAGCTGCAGCTGGGCCTCTCCAGGAGGCTGAAAAGTCAGGGGTCAGCCGGGGGCTGGCGCTGGTGGTGAGGAGGAGGAGCGGGGCCCCGGGATTCCAGCACAGGCTCTTCCTGTAGCCGTCTGGGAGAGGAGCTGTCTCACCCTGCCGGGCACCTCTCCACACCTGACCCCCGCCTTCCTCCAGCCCTCCTCTGCCTCTACCCCGCCCCTAACTCCCCGGGTGTCTGCATCCTGCTCTCCCCCCTGCAGGGCTCATCACCAGCAGCCAGGCGGCAGCCTACGCCATCAGCAAGTTTGTGAGCGGGGTGCTGTCCGACCAGATGAGTGCTCGCTGGCTCTTCTCTTCGGGGCTGCTCCTGGTTGGCTTGGTCAATGTAGCGTTTTCCTGGAGCTCCATGGTACCTGTCTTTGCTGCTCTGTGGTTCCTCAACGGCCTGGCACAGGGGCTGGGCTGGCCCCCGTGTGGGAAGATCCTGCGGAAGGTGAGTGCCTGCTTCCTGGGAGCTTGTTTAGACTGGCACCAGAGGATGCCTAAAGAGCGTGTGGGAGCACCGGCACCCCCATCCCAGAGCAGGCTCCTTGGGAGCTCCAGTCCAGCTCCTATTGCTTGTCAAGATATTTTAGGAGCTAAACATGGTGGGATCAGGTGGCAGATGAGGGAATTGGCCCTGCCAAGTAGAAGCGCCCTCTTCCTCATCCCTGTAATGTGAGCTCCTAGGGCTGCCCCACCTGATCCTCACCTTCAGCGTGCTGAACGTGGGCACCTGCTCCGTCCCCCGCTGCCCCACAGTGGTTCGAGCCGTCTCAGTTTGGCACTTGGTGGGCCATTCTGTCCGCCAGCATGAACCTGGCTGGAGGGCTGGGCCCTATCCTGGCGACCGTCCTCGCCCAGAGCTATAGCTGGCGTAGCACGCTGGCCCTGTCAGGGGCCCTCTGTGTGGCGGTCTCCTTCCTCTGCCTCCTGCTCATCCACAATGAACCTGCCGACGTCGGACTCCGAAACTTGGACCCCACCCCCTCCAAGGGCAAGAAGGGTGAGCACCCACCCAAGCCGATCATTGGGACACCTTCATTCATCATTCATTTGGCAGACTTTCATTGAGGACTGGCTGTATGCCTGGCCCCGGGCCAGCCAATAACTGTAGGGGGAGGGGTGGTGATGGCGAGTTGGTGGGAAGTAAATAAAACTCCGTTCCAAGAGACACTTAAGTACCAGACAAGTGGCAGAGCCAGCAAATGCTGTGACTCACGTTATATCCTGGTCCTTCCTCACAGCAGAGAGCCAGACGTCCCTGTCCTGGACCACATCCTAAGCTTAAGTGGCTTGGGTGCCATGCGCCCCAGTGCTCAGTTTTTCTCTCATTTGCTGAGGCTTGCAGTGGGGGGGACAGGGCAGAGCAGTGGGTGAAGGGGTGCCTTCCTGCTGGTCCCCGGCTGTGGGGATGGACTCTGGCCCTGTGGCTGGTTAATGAGTGGTGGGGGCTCGGTCGGGGCAGAGCAGCGAAGAGCAGAGCCTGAGGCCTGGCCTCCTCCTGCCCCCAGGCTCCTCGAAGGAGGAGAGCACCTTACAGGAGCTGCTGCTGTCCCCCTACCTGTGGGTGCTCTCCACTGGCTACCTTGTGGTATTTGGAGTAAAGACCTGCTGTACTGACTGGGGCCAGTTCTTCCTTATCCAGGAGAAAGGACAGTCAGTCCTCGTGGGTAAGATGAGTGTTGGAGCAGGGGTGGGCCTAGGGAGCAGGAAGCAATGAAGGGGATGGGGAATTCAGGCCCCGCTTCTCTTTATCCCTTTCTTCTTTCCCTGAGGCCAGGCACCACTCAGACAGCTGCGGCCGGTCACCCTTGGGGACCCTATACCTCTCTTGGTTTCAGCCAATCTGGGACAACCCCAGTGTGTTTAACCCCCTTCCACCCCTCCTTTCCCTCTTCCCACCACAACTCCCTACTCCAGGTAGCTCCTACATGAGTGCCCTGGAGGTTGGGGGCCTTGTAGGCAGCATCGCAGCTGGCTACCTGTCAGACCGGGCCATGGCAAAGGTGAGTGGGCAGAAGGGACAGGAAGGAGGAGGGTCCCTTTCAATCTTCCCAGCATGACTGGGACAGGCACCAGAGAGGCGGGAACCCCGGGGCGCGGGCAGGCTGGCATATGGGTGGGGGAGGCTGGAACGACTGCATGCTGCTCGTACTTGCTGGGGGCGTGCAGGCCAGGTAAGGCTCTTGGGGAGAGGGTTGTAACGGATGTCAAGGAGAGCCAGAACTTCTCTTAGACCAGCAGCGGGGTTCTCTACAGCCCCAGGGAAGCCAGGGTTGAGCAGGGACTAGGGGCAGCTTGCCAGCACGTGTCCCCACGGGGGCGGAGGGGATGTGGTGGAGTTTGGCCTCGGGATGGAATGAGCAGGTCCCAGGGCCTCCCAGGGCTGCCCCGGGCCAAGAGCTGTGCTGGGATTGCCAAAGACCTGTCAGCAGCAGCCCTGCCGTGTCAGAGTCCAGGGGCGGATGTCGTCTGCGGCTTCTGGGGCCTGACATTGCTGGGCCTGTACCCACAGGCAGGGCTGTCCATCTACGGGAACCCTCGCCACGGCCTGTTGCTGTTCATGATGGCTGGCATGACCGTGTCCATGTACCTCTTCCGGGTAACTGTGACCAGTGACTCCCCCAAGGTAAATGAGGAGGGCCTGGCCCGCCGCTGGCAGAAGGACGAGAGAGCAGGGCCACTGACTGTCGGGCTCCCTGGTCCTGGCTCCAGCCTGGCCCAGGCCTTTCTCTGCCTCTCAGATTTCCCTTTCCGGTTCTGGTTTACCTCGGGTCCTCTACTCTGGTGCTCCTTCTGGACTCGGGGCTGGTTTTCTTCTCTTCCCTGTGCTCCTCTAGGATGTTGCTTTCTGGACTCCAGCTCTTCACCCTCTCGCTGAGCTCACAGGCTTTACGGAGCATGAGGTGCCTTATCTATGGCTTTCCTCCTGGTTTGTCTCCCCCTCATCCTACCCTGTCTGCCTTGTGCCTAGCATCAATTCTAAGAGAGAGCATCTAACTGGGAGGGATGGTTTGTGTGTCCCCCTTCACCTAGCCACCCAGGCCCTCAGGCTGGCTCAGCGTGGCCCCAGGCCTCTAGCTCAGCCCTGTCAATTGTATGGGAAGTGGGGAGAGGGAGGCCACTTACTGTCTCCTTACTACAATCATTTGTTCCTGGGGCCGAGTATCTTTCTCTCCCCTGGCAGAGGTAGGTAGGTAGGCTTTCTCAGACTCTAAATGCCACCCTGCATTGTCCTTGCAGCTCTGGATCCTGGTGTTGGGAGCTGTGTTTGGTTTCTCTTCTTACGGTCCCATTGCCTTGTTTGGAGTTATAGCCAACGAGAGCGCCCCTCCCAACTTGTGCGGCACCTCCCACGCCATTGTGGGACTCATGGCCAATGGTAAGCGGTACTCGCCAGAGCGGCTCCCTCATCCCCATGTGCCTTGCACATAGGCTAGCTAGAGGCTGGGGCCAGCCCCACCGACTCTAGCTTCACAAGTAACCCAGGCTCTTCCCCTCCTCCTCGGCAGTGGGCGGCTTTCTGGCTGGGCTGCCCTTCAGCACCATTGCCAAGCGCTACAGCTGGAGCACAGCCTTCTGGGTGGCTGAAGTGATCTGTGCAGTCAGCACAGCTGCCTTCTTTCTCCTGCGAAACATCCGCACCAAGATGGGCCGAGTGCCCAAGAAGGCTGAGTGAAGAGAGTACAGGCTCCAGTGCATCCTCTCCCGCCTGTGGCCTTCCTCCCGCACGGGGCTGGGGGGAGAGGAGGGAGAGAGAGAGAAAGGGGGGGCTGCTCCGGCTAGCATTGAGCCTTTGATTTCCTCTTGTGCGCCTTTTCCCTCGCCCAGGTGGCGCTGGAAGTTATCAGTGGCTAATGAGGTCCCAGCTCCTCATCCTCTGTTCTATTTAAAAGGCAACTCTTGTTCTCGGACTCCATTAGCTCCTATTTCCTGCCTTCAAACAGGAAACCCCTGCCGTCAGGGAGTCCCCTAGACCCTTCTTCCCCTCCTGGGCCCTCCCACGCTGTCCCCAGGAGAGGTGAGGCTCCTCCTGCAGCTGCAGGGTACCAGTGGCCGGTGATTTCTGCCCTAAGGCCTCTTAGCACCGGGCAACTGCTATTGCCAATACCTCCGATTCCCGGGGAGGAGGAGGCCCATCACGCTCCCCAGTACCCTGCAAAGACGGCAGGCGGGGGTGGGAGGGAGGAGGTCTTGACACAGATTAAAACGAGATTTGATACTAAACACTATCACGGAGTCCTTCTTTCCAAAGGGGTACTACAAGCCAGAGACCGCTTTCTTCGGAAAATATCCTCTCGATATGTGCTTTCCACCCTGAAAGGGGCGGACTTCCACCTCCTTGGAATGGGCAATCTGACAGGGACTTCTTTAAGCTTATGGCTCCTCTGCCTTCCGCTTCACTAATTCAGTGATCATTTTACAGATGAAGCTTCAGGGATTCAGGCAGGTGGAACCATTCGGTGGAGGAAGGCAGTGTAACAGTGGCTCACGGATGGTGTAGTCAGAAAGCCTGGGTTCAAGCTCAGGTGCTTAGTAACTAGCTTTGAGACTCTGAGGCAGAGAGTGTGTACCTTGCTAAATCTGTTGTCCGTACAGAATGCACCCTGAGATTAGGGTGAGGGTTAAGTTAAATAAAGCAGTAAAGCCTGGTGTAAACACCTGGTAAATACCCCAGCGTCAGCATCAACTGCTGCCACCACCTGAGACGTCAACGATTCTGGAACTAGACCCAGGGCTCCGCACTCAAAGCCCCATGCTCATTCAGTGAACAATTACTTGTTTTCTACCAGAACATATCTCATCTTCCCAGAATTCCCTTATCATTCCTGTCTCCCCACCAGAGCCTTTCCCCCCAAACCATCAATTAGGATAGCGAGCACAGATCAAAGGAATGTTTATTTAGCATTTATGGGCCTATTCCCTCCATAAATAAACCTGTACAGAGTTGGGAAGTAGGCTCATGATAGATACAGGACGGCAGAGAGCATGGCATTAAGGCTCAGGGATCGGTATGTGTCATCAGGCTCGGCATCCTCCCATCTTCAAGTGCACTAACGAGGCTGTGGGGATCTCCACTGGAGTGGATACAGCAGGCTCCCTGCTGTAGGATCTCTCAAAATCTGGGGATCCATTGCAGGCTCAGCCTATGACCCAGGTCCAAAAGTTCCAGCCTTCTCTGCCACCTCCAGGGCTAACTTCAGGTTCTGGTCAAACAGCTCACACCTAGGCCAGACCCAAGAGGCACAAAGGATGACAAAGTGTGAGGTCTCAGACTTTGCTCCCACTCTGGGTGCCAAGGTACTCTTGCTTGAAGGAGGACATGAATGGTAAGAGAAGTCTTTGGTTTCACAAAACAGCCAAGAAAAGACTAGTCCGCTTTTGTTTTATTTAAAAGTAACTCTTCTTATCCTTTTGAAAAATGACCTCAGGGAAGAGCACAAAGGGAAGGGCAAGGACGCTCTGACCAGTATCTGGGGAGGGGGACCGCCTACCTGATGGGCATTTCCAGGGAGTAGAATGGATTCTTGAGGGCAAAGTCTGAGTAGATCTCATAAATCTTTCGGAGAAGAGAATCTATTCCAGCTTGCCTGGGATCTGCCAGCACCACAAACTTGATCCCTGGAGAAGGACCAAGAATGGTCACAGAAGGGTAGAGAATGCAGCAAATAACATCATCCTGTGTGCAGATGGCATCTTCATAAGCCCATTTTTATTTTTATCCTTATTGCTCCATAAAGCAGGAAAGGCAAGATTGTGAATCTCTAAGATCAGAATAGGGAAGTGACTTTATCACATCACCCAACTGATGGAGACCACGCTTTGACATCTAGCTCTGTCACTTAATTCCTAGTCTTGTGGTCCCGCAGCAGCAAGTGCCAGGCAGGGGGCAGACTCGGGCAGTTTTCAATTATCCCCATTAAGGGTGTGAGGCAATGACACGTTCCAAAGGTCATTTCCATTTGGCATTCAAGTTTCATTTTGAAACACACCTTCTGAAACGTGTGCAACATGAGATACCGTTACAGTGAGTTTTATCTGCACACAGGATAACCAGGGCTGAGCATTCTGGGTGGGGTGGACAAAATGGGCATCAGATTAAATACTGGCTTTGGATTCACAAAACAAATAGACGTATGTGTCTGTGCAACTGTCCCAGGAAAAGTTAACCGACGCCCTCTTGCTTAACAAAGTTGTCTTTGGTCGGTCCCTTCCCCCAACCTGCCCCACTGCATCCCTCTGGCCCCTCCGGAGACACCTACCTGTCAGCGTCTGGAAGCAGTGCAGTTTGAAGGTGTCGGTCTCCAGCATCTCAATGCCTGAGCTGCCCTGTTCTGGAGACAGCTGGGAACCGATTGCGAAAAGCCTATTTGCAAAGGAGGTAAGGTTGGGAATGCACCCCGCTGTATAAGGGAGGAGTGCTTCTCAAACTCTTCCCCTGAAGTGACCCTATCTGCTGAGGAATTCACATTACACCCTGAGAAGTCAGAAGAGGCGGTGTCAACTGCCTAGCAGCAGCAGCAGCAGCAGCACCAAAATTTGTTTAAAAATTCATTTGAGCTCTGCATGTTTTTTACACTGATACTTTGCTGTAAAACATTTTACATTGAAAACTGGGGGTAAAATTACCACTGGGCATATGTGTCATGGTTACTTACCCCACGGCTATGATTACCCAGCACATCTACTGTCGTTGAGAATGGGAAAAGGTCTTAACGATCTTTTAATTCAGTTACCTTACTTTAGAAACTAAAGCTGAGGGAAGAGAAGTGGACTTGTGCAAGGTCACACCACTGCCGGTATTACCTAAAACCTAGTCATCCTGGATTAGTTCTTTTTCTTTCACAACACAAGAACTGACGGTTTAAAAGGAGACTCAGAAAGGTAAGCACGGCCACTCAGGAGCCTGCCGGCAGAACCACGCTAATCCAGCCGGCCTAAGGGCCAAGTGCAGGACCACAGGCCCTAGGAAGGGCTGGGGGACTTACGAGTGGAACATGGAGGCCAGCATGAGCTTCTCATTGGAGGTGAGGCGCGGTCGGCCGAATCGAATGGACACCGGGTAATTGGCAGGGTTGCCCAAGTACTCCAGCACCTCTTTGCCATCGGCCGTGTACTTGCCGTTCACGTCCACGCCATTGATGGCCAGCACTGCGTGGCCCACTGCAGAGATGAGGCTAAGGGTCAACGAAGCCCCAGCGTGGGGACTGCGCCGAACGCACTAGCGACCCGGCCTCACCCCCTGTCCCCTCTCCCTCCGCGCCCTCCCGCGCCCGGCAGAGACACCAGCCCACTCCGCAGCACCGGGCCCGCCCATCGGACGCAAGCCTAGCCCACCCCGGATGCCGTCGCGCTGGCCGAACGCAACCAGCACACGCTCGTCGTGCAGCTTCAGCAGCAGATCAAGGGGGTAACTGAAAGTTTTCTCAGCCTCGGCCCGTGGCGCGTAGCTGTCCAACTGGTAGATCAGGCCGCCAGCTTTGTTCACCACATACACACTAAAAATCGCCATTGCGGCCGCCCCGGCTCGGAGACGCCGATTCGGCTCGTTCCTGACGGCCCCGCTCCGGAACCGCAGCCGCGGGACCCGCCCCCCGCTCCCTCCTCCCAGCCCGGCGCGCGCCGGCGCCTGCGCACTTGAGGCACCACGCTTAGCGGGGTCGCCGGGGGTCCTTTCGGGGCCTGGCAGATTGTTTTCTGTCTCTCTTTACTGGTTTCCAGGGCCAAGGAATAGCAACGTGTGGTTGCCTCACAACTAGCGGCAAAGCCCAGCAAGCCGCGGGCAGCGCTCGGGGTGCGCGGCTCGGGGACCACTGTCTCCGCTGCACGAAGGGGCCGGGCCTGCGACCTTCCTCCGCGGGCTCCGCCCCTTGCCCCGGAAGCGCTCGTTGCGGGTGGAGGTTTCTGGGCAGGTCGGAGAGCGGCGCTTCCTTTTTGTCCGACATCTTAGCGAGGCTGCAGGGGTGGACGCCGCTCTCCCAGCTTCGCTATGGTGAGCTCTCGGGGATGGGGAGCCGGTGCGGTTCTGAGAGCCGGGCGGTGCTGGGGCGCACTTGGGGCGGCACCGGACGGAGGACCCCAGGCCCGCCGGGCCGCTTCTTGAGGCGGGCGGGGGGAGTGCTTCGCCCATGTGCTCTGGTAGTGGGGTTAGGGCGGTGCGGGGCTGCCTTGTGACCTGCCTGCATTCCCCCTTTTTCTTTACAGCCGCCCAAGGATGACAAGAAGAAGAAAGATGCTGGAAAATCGGCCAAAAAAGACAAAGACCCAGTGAACAAATCTGGCGGCAAGGCCAAAAAGAAGGTCGGTATGAGCCCCCCACCCAAGAGTGGGAGACATTGGGGGCGCCGGACCCATGTGGCTGTGGTAATAAGTGACGTGTAGAGCAAATGGCTTTTAAGGTTGTGTGGTCTAGAGCCTGATTATTAGAGTTTGTGCTCTCATCACCGTTCTGTTTGGAAGAATAGGGTGGGGCGCACTACTTAGAAGTTAAACAAGAGTGTATAAAGCATTCTGATACCTAGTATATGGTATTTTAATTGGTATCGTGGGGTTCAGCCTGTATCCGGAACTCGCATACTTTGTTTTTTTCCCCCATTCTAACGCATCTTTGACGGCGTTAATGGTATCTAGGGTTCCTTTTATTTTGTGTCCTGGTTTCAAATTATTTGAATCTTAGTTTGTAGAATGTAAATTCTGAATTTCGTAGGTTTGTGTAGACCAAGGAACAGTCTCCCTTGCAGTATAGCACCAAGGCAGTGGAAAAGAGTTCTCTGACACAGGTTGGGGAGGGAAAGAGTGATTTCTTCCAGGAGCACTGACTTCACTTTTTCTTTTGGTGAGCAGAAGTGGTCCAAAGGCAAAGTTCGGGACAAGCTCAATAATTTGGTCTTGTTTGACAAAGCGACATATGACAAACTCTGTAAAGAAGTTCCCAACTATAAGCTTATAACTCCAGCTGTTGTCTCTGAGAGACTGAAGATTCGAGGTTCCCTGGCCAGGGCAGCCCTTCAGGAGCTCCTTAGTAAAGGTGAGAGGAGTGTGTTGTACCGGTGCGCTTTTACACGTTAAATTGGCCTGCCCCTATGAGCCATCTTAAAAATGTTTTTACTGGAATTTTGTAAAATAGGCAGAGGCTGATCACTAGTTGTAATAGTCTAACATGTTACCCATAGCATGGACCCCAAAGCAGGGTTCTTAGCCACTTGTCCCATGGACCCTTATGTCTTATTGGTGAAGCCTCAGGATCCCTTGTTTTCAAGTCATTTGAGAGAGCTACAGAGACAGAGCACAAGCAGAGGGAGAAGCAGACTCCCCGCTGAGCTGGGAGCCGGACATGGGGGACATGGGACTCCGTCCCAGGATCTGGAGACCATGACTTGAGCCGAAGGCAGATGCCCAACCATCTGAGCCACCCAGGCGCCCCATGGATCCCTTGTTTTCAAATAGATTGATTTTAAAGAGTTACAAAAGAAACTCAGTAATACTGAAATATGGCTATGAAAATAGTAAAAGCTTTGATAGGAAAGCATTTTTTACTTAAATATTTAGTGGTGACCTAATTGGCATAATTTCATACTAATGAATGTAAATATTTTAAGCCACCTGTAGTGTCTAATGTGGAGACAGTGATTTTTAAGTTAAAGTGCTATGAGGGTAAGCGTCCCAACAGCAGGTAATGGGCCCCTCATTTAGAAAAAATAAAATTAGATTATCACCAAGAAATGAGGGATGTTTGCTTTCTAATGCTCAAATTCAGTATTTTTAGTGTCTATTAAGTATTTCATAGTACTGCGTGAAAGCCATATCCTTATTTTTTTCTCTCTAGGGCTTATTAAACTGGTTTCAAAGCACAGAGCTCAAGTAATTTACACCAGAAACACCAAGGGTGGAGATGCCCCAGCTGCTGGTGAAGATGCATGAACAAGGTATACATGAACACAGGGGTTCGTGGTGTAGAAAATATATACAACCCACTTGTATTATGCTCTAGAATTCTGATTCTTTATTTTTATTTTTTGCAGATCCACCAGCTGTACATTTTGGAAAATAAAACTTTATTAAATCAAATAAGCGGGTATCTCTCTTTCCTAAGAAAAGGAGTTACAGAAGAGAATAGGTATGGGTTTGTTGACTTGGCTTTGTCCCTTGTGGTGGTTGGAAAAGTATCAGGAAACGATTGGCTTTTTTTCTTTATGTGACTGTTTGTTCCTTGCCGCAGCTTCTGTTTTGAACTGATGTCTGAAAGGAAACGAAGCGTTAGCGGGATGAAGGCTGACATCTCCGAAGGGGTAGTGGGTTGGGGTTCTGGCACTGGATCCACACCTGGATTGCCAGCGGCGTCCATTATTCCAGACCCGGCCAAAAGAGGGCAGCCAGCCTATACTGGTGCTGGAGCTGTGATCAAAGTTGGCCCCAACTCTATCTGGGGGGAGTTTCTTCAATTTCTGTTTTTCCTCTATAAAGAAGAAAACAGTTTTTAAACAGTTTTGAGTAGGAAAATTTAGAGAACCCATTCTTGAATTTAACTTACTTTCTTTAAGGAATTCTTCATAGGATGGTCCTATTTGTTGGTTTACAGAGCTGTATTCCTCGTCCTGGACCATCCAAGGAGGTATAGCACCTGGAAAAGACGCATTAAGCAGGAATGAAGGCACTCTTAAGTTTCAAACTACGGTGAAACATGCCCTAGCTATAAACTCTTACCCAATGTTCAAAAGCAAAAACCCAGGAATTCTGGACCGTGGGAAGTTGGGGGCCCTGGGCTAATTTAAAGCAACATATCTTACATGTGATATGCTGTACTGATATTTAACAGCTTTGCTGAGGCACAACAGACCTACAGCTGCACACATGGAAAGTGTACAGTTTGAAAAGCTTTGAGTGAATCCATCCGTCAAGACACTAAATATCACCACTATGTATCGTTTTGCCCCTTTAAAGGACTTACTGTACCTCCCTGTGCCTTTTCCCAGCCCCAGGCAACCATGAATATGCTTCTGTTCATCTAATTTGCATTTGCTGGTGTGTACCTTCTTTCGGTCTGGCTCTAATAGTTGAGATTTACCTATGCTGCACTTAACAGTAGCTCCTCCTCTGCTGAGCACTGCTCTGTCCTTCATGGAGGCACATCTGGATTGTTTTCCGTTTTGGGGTATTGCAGCTAAAGCTGTGACCATCTGGTGTGCAAGCCTTTGTGCAGACATGTTTGCTTTTCTCTTGCAATGTCTGGATCATAATAGTGGGTGTATGTTTAACTTCTTAAATCCCTGAACTGTTTCTCCAATTGGTTGTGCCATTTTACATTCCCACCAGCAGTTTATGAATGTTCCTTCACACACAATCTTTAGTTTTAGCCACTCTGATGAACATCTTTTTACATGCCTCTACTGAGTTTTAAGAGTTCTTCATATATTCAAGATACAAGTCCTTCGTCAGATAGCACTTCATCATAATCAACTTTATTCTTTAAGGAAGTAATTGGGTGGCACAGTTGGTTCAGTGTCAGCCTTTAAAAAAATTTTATTTCAAAAAAAAAAAAAATTTCAGAGCAAGTGAGCACAGTTGGGGTGGGGGAGGGGGAGGAAGAGGGAGAGAGCATCTTAACCAGACTCAGTACTGAGCATGGAGCCTGATGTGGAGTTCAGTCTCACAACCCCAAGATCAGACCTGAGCTGAAACCAAGAATCGGATGCTGAACCGACTGCATCACCCAGGTGCCCCTAAAATAATTAACTTTAAAAGAAATAATAAAATAGTTGCTTCTTACCATCTGAGAAACACTGCTCTGGGCCTTACCTGAGTGGATGTTACCAATTCCTGGTGTATCCTGTAGTTGGAAATGGGGGGGGGGGGGGGAAATAACCAGATAAGATACTGATAGTATATTCCTAGCTAGAAAAAGGACAAGCCACAGGAGGGGGGTGGAAGCACCACAGTGCTACTTCTGTGCCCTGGTTGGTGTTAAACTTTAAGAGCACAGATAACTGAAAGAATCCTGTCCCTCAACAGACTCATGGTCTCAGAAATGAAGATGTCCGAAAACAGAGTGCCTGCTAGGTGCCACATAAGCAAAACCTGTCCCTCACAGGGCAGTATGTATTGTGGGGGAAGAGATTTAAGCATAAATTACAGATTATATTCACCCCTTTTTACATGTTCCCATGTACATTTATAACAGGCAACCAGTTCACATAAACCATGAAAATGTGACCTTTAAGCTAGGCTGAAGGAAGGTAGGCCTATTATTTAAGGCAATGGCAATGACACATGCAAAAACCACAAGATTTACAGTATGGCTGGAGTATACAAGACATCAGGTGCGGCAGCAGCTTTCTGTGTTCAGGATTGCAGGGGGAACAAAAAGTTCCAGAAAAGTGTAACGGAGGACATTTTTCAGTCAGGAGGTAAAATAGGCCTACTCATTGACAAGATGTAGGAGATGAAAGAGGAAATAACTCCTCTACAGTTCTGGTAATCTAGGGACGGTAGGGGTTAGCTTAAGGTGCCTGTGGAATATTTACAAATGTCCTAAATTGAGCAGGAACTGGGGTTCTGCAGAGGATCACTGTAGGAGTTGGCACTCCTCAGTGGCAGTGGGGGCAAGAGGTGGTTGAGATCACTGGAGGGTGAGGAAAGAGGTCTAAAAACACATTATGTCTCTCTCAAAATCTTTTTTTTTTTTTTTTTTTAGATTTATTTATTTATTTATTTGACAGAGAGAGAGAGAGAGATTACAAGTAGGCAGAGAGGCAGGCAGAGAGAGAGGAGGAAGCAGGCTCCCTGCTGAGCAGAGAGCCCTATGCAGGGCTTGATCCCAGGACCCTGAGATCATGACCTGAGCCGAAGGCAGAGGCTTTAACCCACTGAGCCACCCAGGTGCCCCTCTCTCTCAAAATCTTAAACACTATGGAGCAGTGCAGCCAAGAGACAAGATCCAGATGGCCAAAATAGGTACAAAACCCATGAGAGATGGGTGTCCTGGGAATTGAGAAGGCACTGGCCCTTCCTGGCTAGCTTATCCATGGTACCTGATGGCCGATGAATGTCAAAGGTTGTCCCATCTCCATCCAGTCAAGCTCTGGGGCGGGTGGCAGGTCCAAGTAGGAGGGCTGCTGTGAGGTGGAGGCCACTAGACTGAAAAAGACAAGCAGGAGCCAGGCTGGCAGAGAAGGTCCTGGAGCCATAAGGATGGCAGAGATGAACTCTGTTGCCATTTTCCAGCCAAAAAGTTACAGAATGTTCAAACAGAAGCCAAACTCTCAACAAGAGATTCCTTAGCAATTTTACCTGTTGGTCCCTTTCCAGCTTCCAAGTGCTGAAGAGCCTTCTTCTGGGTCTGGCACTGCCTGAGGCTGAGTTTGATTCAGGAAAAATAAATGTGTCTTGGATGCTTAAGAGCCTGCCTAGGCCATGCTCCCACCCTCCACTAGGAAACAGTGGCATATTGGCATTTGATACTGCCCTTCCTTCTCCCCCTCCCAGCTCTGCCCACATTGCCACAGACAAGGCCTGCCCCCTGGCGGACAGGTAAGGGAATTCAAGCTGAGCAGATGAAGCATGGAGTCCACGAATTCTCTTAGAAGAGCTGGTAGGTGAGCTGCTGGACCTGGGAGAACCAGGGATCAAATGGATTTGGATACTGCTCTGGCTCCTCCGAGGGACACCAACCTCTAAGACAGACCGAACCAGCTCCTGCCGGCTGTGCTCCACCTCACGAATCTGAGCTGCCATCTGTGGGAGAGAGGCTGCTTAGCTGGGTACAAGGTCACAGGGCTGGGTCCTTCAGTGGCCTTTTAACTCACTTCTTTGATCACCTCATCCTCCTTTTCCTCATAGGTGTCCAAACCTTTCACCATGGATTTCTTGAATCTAAAAAGAATAAAGGCAAGTCAGCCAAGAACTCCAGTCGCTGCCAGTTATAAAAAGATCCTCAATATATCATTTTTTCTTCAAATTTTGGATAATTTCAAAATCACAGAAACAAAATAGAACAATGAACGCCCATGTACCTTTCACCCAAGATTCACTGTTAACATTTTGCCATACTGGCTCCACTTCTCTTCTAGCACACATTTCCTTTTTGCCAAATCAAAAATGGGCTTTAGAACATCATGAGACTTACAGTTGTTTTATCCTACAATGCATACAGAAAGGTATCAGAAAAATACCAATACTACCAATACCACTATCAACAATAAAACTACTAAGCAAAGCTCAGGATTTCTCCACAGTTCTTTAGTCCTTGGTAAATATCCTAAGGGTATACAGTCAGAATTTTGTGTTCAAGCTACTTGAATTCTCTTTTGTGACTGTTATCAATTTGATACACAGCTATGATAATTTGTCATTGTTTGCAATTAGTTTTATGATTTGCTTTCTGGCCTGCTTTTATTTATTTATTTTATTTTTTAAAGATTTTATTTATTTGACAGTGAGAGAGGGAACACAAGCAGACGGCGTGGGAGAGGGAGAAGCAGGCTTCCCGCTGAGCAGGGAGCCCGATGTGGGGCTCGAACCCAGCACCCTGGGATCATGACCTGAGCCGAAGGCAAACGCTTAACGACTGAGCCACCCAGGTGCCCCTCTGGCCTGATTTTAATACGTAAAACACATGTAGGGGAATAGCTCTACCTCAATACCCTGGCAGCCTTGCACCTATCCATTCCAGCAAAGCCTGGAAACCACAGCATTGGAATCTTGGCTGAGCAGCTGTGTGATACTCCCGGAACACGAGAGGAAAGCAGCTGAAGGAAGCTGAAAGGAGCTGCTGTGGAGCCATCTCCCACTTACCTCCTTGTCTCCCCCCACAACCCCTCAGTCTGTCGTAAGAGTTTCTTATCACCTCCTGGTTCCGATGTGGTATGTGGCTCTCTGCCCACCCTTCTCAGATTAGAGCTGCAGGCCACACTGGGCTTCCCAGCAGCAGGTGTCCCACAGCTCACACTACAGTTAGCTAGCCCTTTTTGTTTGAGTGGTCCTTTTTGGTGGGTGGGACAAGGACCTGGGAAGCTGGCACTTTGGGTTTATGCTCT
Source organism: Potos flavus (assembly GCA_028534135.1). NCBI lineage: Eukaryota > Metazoa > Chordata > Mammalia > Carnivora > Procyonidae > Potos > Potos flavus. Next base: position 12,701,273 of record CM052884.1, on the reverse strand, counting down.
TCGCTATTTAAGTGATAACCCATCTAAATCTAAAAGTGGCTCATGGTATCTTTACCAGTCAAACCAGTCAGACTTGGCCTTATGCGTGTGTGCTTTGAATTTATAAGGTTCAAAAGTCAAAACTGGGGTGTCTGGGTGGCTCAGTCGGTTAAGCGTCTGCCTTCAGCTAAGGTCATGATCCCAGTGAGCCCAGGGTCAGGCTCCTTGCTCAACAGGGAGTCTGCTTCTCCCTCTCATGCTCCCCCTGCTCGTGCTAGCTCTCGCGCTCTCTCTAAATAAAATCCTAAAAAAAAACAAAAACCGAAAAAACTATTTAATAAAAAGTTCAAAGAGTCCATCCTCATAATTCTCAACTGTTTCTGCTCAACTACTCTTTATTCCCACCAAACACCATTTGGAGCTGGGCCAGGGTGTAAGGAGTTAGTGCTTTTTGGGCTCAGTTCTCCATCTCCTGCCTAGTCTGAACCACAGATTTGAAGGCAAGGTAGTAGGATTTAGGCATTTCTCACCATTCCCTCATTATTCTCCACACTGAGTAGGAAACAATAACAGATGTCATGAGTTTTTCTATAACTTTAGTTCCGGGATCCCCTTGGGTTCCATTCCCCATAGTCTCAATATTGTCCCAATAAAAGTAGTGTGAGGCAATCTGTGTCTTTTTCCCGAAGCAGTCAGCACTCACACCCGCTCTCTGCTGGCCAGCTTACTGCACTCGTTTCTCAGGGTCCTCCAGAGGCCAGTTAAAATAGAGTCTAAAACTATTCAAAGTGGGCACTGAGTGAGTACCAGTTGCTTACACACACTATTAAAATGCCTCTTCTATTCCTAAGGGACCTTAATATTCTCTGTACCACACATTTAAATAATTGATTATAGTGAACTTTTATTATATGCTGTTCTCTATTTGCTAAATGCATTGTAAATCCCATCCCCAAACTAGATATAAACCTTTCAAGGACTCTATCATAGTTCTTTTGTGTCCAGTATAGTGCCTAGAATAATGAGTGCTATTAAAACAGATACTTACAAAGACCCTACTGAACTTTACAATTAATAGAGAAAGCTCCAGTACCTGACACAGACCCAGAGAAGCCCCATTCTGTTATTTCACCTTTCATAATCAGTGACTTACCGGGCATAGTCCTGGGGGGAGATCAGAAACTTCTCTTTCATTTGGAACTCAGCCTTGTTCTCCCACCAGAATCTGTTGGTTGCTTTCTTGTGCTCTGGGCTGAGAATGAATGGATAATCTCAATGATAGATTATAGAACATTACTCAGACATCTAGGCATTAGATTAAGTGTGCAGTAAGCACACTGACATCTGGGTTTCTGCCTCTCGGCAAGCTGACAGAATACTGTTACTAGTCTCTTCCAGATGTCCACTCTCCCTCTTCCAATAAAAACAGGAGAGGGGCGCCTGGGTGGCTCAGTCGTTAGGCCTCTGCCTTCGGTTCAGGTCATGATCCCAGAGTCCTCGGATCCAGCCCTGCATCGGGCTCCCTGCTCAGCGGGAAGCCTGCTTCTCCCTCTCCCACTCCCCCTGCTTGTGTTCCCTCTCTCGTTGTGTCTCTATCAAATAAATAAAATCTTAAAAAAAAAAAAAAATCTCGGAGGAGATGATGGGAGGTAACCCTGAGCCAGCCGCCCAGCTGGCTTTCCCACCACTACCACTGGAACCATGGCAGCCATAAACCCTCCACCCCTCAAGGATGCGAGGTCTAGAAGCTCACTCGACCCACCCCAATCCAACCACAAAAGCGTCCCTCCTCTCACGCACCCCCAACCCCAACCTCCCCCCACCAGGATGCGAATGTGCTGGCTGCGGCTCCCAGGCCGGATCTCACCTGGCCAGATGCTCCAGCAGCCCCCCGTGCAGCACGGTCAGGTTTCCGTGGCTCAGGTGTTTCCGCACCTCACAGCCGCAGCACGGGCACCAGCAGCGCCGCTCGTGCTCGGGCACGTAGCGCTCCACCTGGGCGGCGCGGATGGCCTTGCGGGCGGCCTCTACCTGCGGCGGAGAGGGGAGAGCCCGGGAGAGGCCAACCAGGACCCGAGTGGAACCCCCAAGTCCCCCGCCTCGCGCCCTCCCTGTACTGCCCGCCTGCCCCACCCAGGCCGTCCGCGGCCACTCCCCGCCTCCCGTCCGCACCTGGGGCAGGAACCGCTCCAACGCCTCCTTCAGCGTCCGCTGGTGCTTGCGACTGTAGACGTGCCCGCGACCACAGAAGAAGGTGTGGCGGCACAGGGGGCAACGCTGCGCCGGCGCCATGGGCCCAGCACCCGGTATCTGCGACGCGCAGCGGATCTTTCACCATCCGGTGACCCCTGACCCCTCGGGGGGCGGGGCGAACCCAGCGGTTCCCCGCGGCCCCCAGCGGCGGGCTGGCGCCACTGCAGACCGTCTGCGACTGCGCGAGTCCCCGCCCCCGGCTCTCTGCCAGCCGAAGTCAATATGCCCAGACGCTATCTACCCAGAAAAAGTGGCAGCACCAATGTGCAGACGCGCGGGAAAGAGCGCGCGCGACAGGTAGGTGCCTCTGCAGGACCGCAGACCGCACGCATGTCGGGGCATTGACAAGGACCCGCATTAGACAATGGAACAAATTGTAACTAGTATTATAGGGTGCTCACTGTGTGTCCAGAGCTTTACATTCACTACCTCACTTAATCCTCACCATAGCCCAACATGGCCGGCATTTTACAGATGGGAAAACTGAGGCATGGAGAGGAAGTAACGCGTGGAAGGTTGCACAGGTGTGAAGCATCGGAGGCAGCGCCTTTGTGCTCTTCCGTACCAGCTGGTGGTAAGAAACGCATGCTGGAGGTGGCCTTCATCTAAGACCTAATTACAGCCATACCCCCCGGGGGGGTGTTCTGAGCAGCTGTTACTGTAAAGGGGAAGCTATGAAAAGGGTGCAGAGTCATTGCTGAGAGTTAACAGACATTTTTACTCTGCAAACATGCTCACCCACTGGAATTTTCATTCTTTACAAGCTACTTTTCCTAGAATGAACAGCCTTCCGTCTGTCCTGCTCCCCTAAGCCTTAGGGCCTAAGGTAAATTGCTCCCTCACAGGGCTGAAATCCCCAGGCTGTGATCTCTACCCTAGAGCACCCCAAAAAAGCCCGGGGCCCAGCCCAGACCTTACTTAGAGGATGTGCCTGACAGAACTAACAGAGTCCCAAATTTCACTTTGATCTGTTACCAGTACTGGTGCGTTAACCTGGATGGACTACGATGTCTGTGGGTGTCAACTACACCTAATTCAGGCCCAGAAAGTAGCCAGACTCCCCTTCAGATCTTGACCTCCTCTTGGAGCTTCCCAGTAGACTCGGGCCTGTCAGATGTGACTCATTTTGAAGACCCCACAACACTCAATTCCTTGACCTCCCATCAGTTCCCTGGCAGCATCAATCCTGGACCTTGTCTGCCCAAAACTGCTCCCTCTCTGAATTCAAACTCTGAACTTGTATTCTGACCACCATCTTCCATCCTCCCATGTGGCCTTAGTTTCCATCTTGCCTTTAACTGCAGGAAGACCTCCATTCTTGAAGATGAGTACTCTTATTCATTCGCTCAGAAAACCATTCAGCATCTACCAGCTGTTTTGCTCTAGGTTCTCAAAGTGTGGCCTGCAGGTCAGCAGCAGCAGCGTCTGGAAGCTTGTTAGAAGTGCAAATTCTTGGGCCCCACTACAGACCTACTGAATCAGAAACTCTAGAGTGGGGCCCAGCAATCTATAGTTTAATGAGTCCTCCACATGATTCTAATGCTCAATCAAATTTGATAATTAGTGGTCTAGGTTTTAAGTCCTCTTGGCTTCACTTTACCCACTGGATCCCAGGACCATTCCCACCACACTCACATGGCAACCTATTACTTCCCTTGACCGTCCCAGACCTCTCATTTTGTCAAACCGCAAATGCAGATCAACCCAGCCATCTGTTTCCCTCATTTGTTCCCAAGCTGCTTAGAGTAGTCTACACTGCTTCAACTTCTAACTTCTTAGCCCTCTGGAGTTTTGCTTTTAAAACTGTTTCCCTAAAGTTCTCCACCATGGAGTGTTTATTCAGTTGCAACTGAACTTGACTGTGTGAAATGGAACTCAACATCTTTCACTTGAGAACATCTCCTATTTTCATCCTCCCAGGGAACACCACCAAGCTAAAGCCTGGAGTTTTGGGGAGAGTTATCTTCGACACCTGCTTTCACTCAATCCCCATATTCCCCCTGTTCAAGTTGTCTTACTGGATTTCTGAGATGTCTAAAGTCTGTTCTCTACTCTTTATACTCCTAGAGCAAACCTTGTTTCAATTCCCTTGCTCTTTTGCTTAGACTCATGTAAAATTTTTCTAACTGGTTTCCAAGTGTGCGGTCTACGTCAGCTCCATTTATCCTCCAGACTCTGGTTTCAGGAAAGTCTCTAAGTGACTTTCTGGATTAATTTAATGCCTCTAAATTAGCATCAGGAAAAAATTTAAATTTCCCAGCATGACTTTCAAAGCCTTTTACAGCGTGTTTCCCAAATTCTTTTTGTCTTATCTCCCATCACTTCCCTGACCTCCTCCACCACCTCCTCCAGACAATATTCCTAGAGTCCCGTGCACTTCAGCATCTTCCAGCCCTTGGTTCCCTCTGCCTAAAATTTACTTCTTTCCAGCCCTGCCTAATAAATTCTATGATAAAGGATCTGAAATACGAACGAGAATGGAATTTCTATGTGGCTGGTGGCTTTGTCTGGCACATGGTAAGCTCTCATTCACAGGCTCTCATATCCATTCATTATTGAATAAATGAAATGTCACCCCTTTTGTGAACCCTTCTAGAGTTGTCTGCAGAATTTTTTTTTTTTTAGAGATCTTATTTAGGGTGCCTGGGTGGCTCAGTGGGTTAGGCATCTGCCTTCTGCTCAGATCATGGTCCGGAGGTCCTGGGATTGAGCCCCACATCAGGCTCCCTGCTCAGTGGGGAGTCTCCTTCTCCCACTGCCCCTCCCCACCGCTCATGCTCTCTCTCTCACTCAGGTTCTCTCTTGAAAAAATAATAAAATCTTTTTTAAAAATAAAGATCTTATTTATTTGTCAGAGAGAAAACGCACAAGCAGGGGGAATGGCAGGCGGAGAAGCAGGCTCCCCAATGAGAAAGGAATCCAATGTGGGACTCAATCTCAGGACCCTGGCATCAGGACCTGAGCCAAAGGCAGGCGCTTAATGCACTGAGCCACGCAGGCATCTCACAGATTCTAATCAGAACTGCTCAAACCTGCTGCGCCTACAGGCCTCCCCACCTCACCGTTCTCCCCAACTGCTCAAACCAAAAATCTCAGCCTCACTTCCTCCTGCATCCAATCAGTCCTGTTGACTTACCGATGCCGCCTGCAAGCTACATCTCAAATCAGCCTGCTTCTCTCCAGTCCTCTGGCTGCTGCCCCAGTCCACCTGGGCTACTGCATCGCCTCCTACCAAGTCCTGTCGCTTCCACATGTGCCCTCCTAGCAGCCACTGCCAGTGAGTGGCTAAGCAGAATTTTAAAAAATAAGAGATACCTGGCTGGCTCAGTCTGAAGAGCATGAGACTCTTGATCTCAGGGGTCGTGAGTTCAAGCCCCATGTTGGGTGTAGGGATTACTTAAATAAAATTTAAAAATAAATAAAATCAGGTTCTGTTACTTTCCACTATACTTGAAAAAAAAATCGAAATCCCTTATCATAACCTAGAAAGGCTCACAGGGTCTGGTCCCTGCCTCCCTCCCCAATCTCACCTTGGGTCTTTCTCTCCTAACTTACTATATTCTGTCCTCCATGGCCTTATCCCCATTCCCTCAATAGGCCCAGGTGAGGAGGTCCCTCCCTCCCAGCCTTTGTCCACCTTGTTCCCTCTACAAAACATTTTTCCTCCCCATTCTGCAGCCTGGATACTCATTGTCCAGGTCTCAGCTAAAATGTCTTAGGAAGGACTTCTCTGGGGCTCCTGGGCGGCTCAGTCAGTTGAGCATCCAATTCTTGATAATGGCTCAGGTCATGATCTCAGGGTGTCAGATCGAGCCCCACATCAGGCTCCCTGCCCCGTGCAGAGTCTGCTCAAGATTCTCTCTCCACCTCTGTCCCTCCCCCCTACTAAATAAATAAATTAAAAAAAAAAAGACAGACTTCTCTGACCTCCTCTTCAGTCTAAGTATCCATATCGCTTCCTCTCATAATCACCTAATCTTTATTACTATTTCCTATTATTTCACATTAATAGGACTGTTTAATATCTGTCTTTCCATCTAGACTGAAAACTCTGTGAGAGAAGAACCATTTTGGGTTCCACTGTATCTTTAGCACCTGGCATGGGAGGGGGGCTCTGGCTGCACAGCGCCGGGTGGGCCCAGGGGGAAGGACATGAACGACGTGGTCCTTCCACCCGCTCCCGCAGTGGCTATCACACAGAGACTCCAGATGCTCTGGGAGGAGAGAGTCACAAAGCACCTCCAAGTGCATTAGGGAAAGGCCATTGTTCCAACCGGGCACCTGCCCATGTCCTGTCTTTCCCTTGGAACCGGTCACTTTTTCTTCCCACCTCCTCAGCCTGCCCCCTGCCTCCCAGGAGCATCAGCAGTGGCCCCACAGAGCCCGGCTGGCTTTGGGCACTTCTGGAAAGTAGGGGCTGTTGTTTTCTAGACCTGGGAAAAAGACCCAGTGCTAACTCCTCCTGGGAGAAGCCTTCCTAGCTCCTTCAGACAGAGCTGATTGTTCTCTTCTCCGTGCTTCCAGAGAATATGGAATGTGCGGCTTAGAGAAGTTACTAGTGACCAATCACAGCAAACAGCGCGTTCTTACTACCTGCCAGGCCCCATGCTAGGCTTTGGGGGGCTGGACATAAACATGCATTGTCCTCACTGGTTCCTGATGTCACTGTGGGTGAGCACCTCTGGGCAGGGGCTATACTTTGTCTGCTGTTGGTTTGGTGGTTCTCTACGCCACCAGCCTTAACACCCTAGGAATAGAGCAAACGATTCGTAAAACTGTTCTTACCATCTTGGGGTGCCCGGGTGATGCAGTCAGTTGAGCGTCTGACTCAGTTTCAGCTCCGGTCATGGTCTCAGGGTGTGGGATCCAGCCCACGATGGGCTCTGTGCTCAGCATGGAGTCTGCTTGAGATTCTCTCTCCCTCTCCCCCTACCCTCCTCCACTCTCTCTCTCTCAAATACATAAATCTTAAAAAAAAAAAAAGACTGTCTTTACCATCTTGAATCTTACTGATAAAATAATTTACTCACACATGTAATTTTAAAAAGGTTAATATAACACTTTAACTGTAATATAATGGAAAAATAAAGGGAGAGAAATTTATGAAATAAAGTGTATTTCAATAGATAAATGAGACTTGGAAATATGAGATAGTTGGAAATTTGCACATACCTACGGTGAGAAGAGTTTAGATTTAGAAAAGGATAGTCAAATGACTATTGAAAATACTTTTTCTTTATATTGGCTGCCTTGATATAGTAACTAAATATTTGTTGGTACATGTAGACTCCCTGTGAGAACAGCAGACGTAAACACAGACTCATGCAGGCGTGTGATATCGGTGACTTAAATATCAGAGCAGCTTTGCTGTGAGTGAAGGGATTTCCTGAAATGGCAAACAACTCTTGGTAAACTTCCAAACCAAAAAAGCCCCACAATTATCCTTCACTTTACAGAATAGTTGCATTCCTGAAAAGTTCAGTATATCTTAAAATGATGCAACAAATACTTTGTGCTTAGGTGTAATACCAAGTTAGGTTCCTGGCTGAACTCCTTGTCTACAGCCCCAGGCGTAAGGGTCAGTTCTTCAAGGTCAAAGGCTGCCTCCAGCACCCAGGATATCTGACACCTTGGTTTCTTCTGGACAGGACTGCTAGGGGGGCGAGGGGAGAGCAGGAGAGGGAATGAGAAAGGTCAACCAAATTCAGTATTGTCTTCGAGCACTGTCTGAATGTCTGGGGCATCCGGATACAGCTTTAAACTTTGTTCCTGGGGCGCCTGGGTGGCTCAGTCCATCGAGCATCTGCGTTGGCTCAGGGCATGATCCCAGGGTCCTGGGATCGAGCACCATGTCAGGCTCCCTGCTCAGCGGGGAGTCTGCCTCTCCCTCTTTCTGCGCGTCCCTCCTCCCTGCTTATGTGCTCTCTCTCACGCTCCTCTAATAAATAACATCTTTAAAAAAAACCAAAACAAACAACTACAACAAAAAGCCCTTCTTCCTTTCTCACTCAGTCCACGGGGCTTCTCTGTATTCCCCTCGGACCTGAGGCTGGCACCTGGCCCTGCCCTGGACCCCGGCTCCTGCCACCAGGAAAGCCACAGCAGCCCAGTTGGGATCTGAAGCCGCTCAGAACTCTTAATCCACTGGTGCTCTGGCTTCTACAGGGCGTGGTGGAGACGAACAGCAAGGGGGATGTGCCGCATCTTGGCTCCGAGTTCCCATCCCTTGCTCAAAATGGTTAAATGGGCACCTGGGTGGCTCAGTGGGTTAAACGTCTGCCTTCAGTTCAGGTCGCGATTCCAGGGGCCAGGGATGGAGCCCTGTGTCAGGCTCTCTGCTCAGTGGGGTCCGGGGAGCCTGCTTCTCCCTCTGCCTGCCACTCCCCCCTGCTTGTGCGCGCTGTCAAATAAATAAATAAAATCTTGGAAGAGTTGCCCTTCTCACTGCTCCTTCCTGGCCTGCTAGGAGGGTCTGTCTTTCCTTCAACTGCCCCACAACTGATGTCTTTCCTTAGGCTTCCTTCCACTGTTCCCAGTTGATTACACCCCCTCCTGTGAGTGGCGGGGCTGCTCTGAGCTGGCATCTCCCAAGACTGTCCCCATAATCTAGAAAAATGGGAGCGGCTCCAGGATCCTGAAGGGGGTTGAGTATTTTCTTCCTTTGGGGAAAGAGGGGCATGGGCGCCCTCTGCGGCACGCCAGGCCGATGGTGTTCACTTCCAGCCTCAGAGCTGACCTGCACGTGCACCCCGTCCCCAGCCCCAGAGACCACACAAACACACCAGGCTGCTGCAGGGAACTTTAATACCGGGTGGGCCGACTCCTGCTTCCCGGATTTAAAGGTCAAAGAGGAAGGGCATCACATCTGTAAGGAAAAAAGAGAGTCAACGGAACCTATCTGCCCTTTGCCGCTGCTGTACCCTCAGCCCAGACCGTCTCACGGCAGATGAGCTCCCCCTTCTCCCTCAAGGCCCAAAGGCCACCAGGTCTCCAGAAAAAGAAAAAGCCTCCTTTGCACATAACCGCTCACAGGGCGCTTCTCTCACTGTGTGGCCACCATTTCCACAGGCTGTGAGGTCAACGGCACCTCAGTGGTTTCTCCGTCCCTCCCTCCCCCCCCCCGGACTCCAGGACACACCTGCGGGGTGGGGGTCCCACCTCGGGCAGGCAATACCCCAGGGTCTCGGGCCGCCGCCATCCTGTCCCCTTCCCACAGGAGGTGCCCCCCGGCCCCTGCACTCTCAGCCTCGTGCAGGGTGGTCGGGTCCCCTCCCCTGGGCCCCTCACGGGACAGGGACAGGGCCGCTCACCTGGCTGGCTCATGCACTGCTGGATACTTTCCAGGCGCGTGGAGAGCAGGGTGCGGGCCTCCTGGGCGAAGCGGCGGTGGCCCTCCTCGGTCAGCTTCCAGAGGCAGGAGCGGGGCCGCGTGCCGGCCCCAAGCTGCATGCTGGCCGGCACCTTCTCAAAGCTGTCTCGGAAACAGAGATTGTGGCGGACGGTATTCTTCCAGCCTTCCGGAGCCGTCCGGAAGAAGGGGAAGTGCTGTCTGTGGACAGGGAGGAGCAGTCAGGAAAGGCACCGTTTCTGTGGGAGAGGCCCTCTCCTGAGACTCTTGTTCTCCCCCAGGGGCCAGCAGCCCCAGCCCCTCTCTCACGGGGCAGAATGGCAAGCTGGCCCAGAAGAATGGCTCTTGGCGGACGGAACACGTGGCAAAACCCGACCTGGTGCGTTGCTTGTGTAAACCCTCATCTTTTAAACCCAGTTTATTGCTCGCATTCCCAGGCTCATTTTCCTCCCTCCCTCTGAGGGCTCAGGACTGAGACTTGCAGCGCGAACAGAGCAGAAGCAGGCCCACTGGCTCCTGTGACAGGAATCTGGGCCAAGGAAGGACACCACTGGTGGATTAATATTCTGAGACTCTCCTGCTGGAGGGAAAAGGTCGGGGAGGTGCCTCACACTCATGTGTACATGACTCTCAAAGCTAAATGTAATGCATCTGGGCACTGCTCGGGGTGCCAGGAGCTGTGGCCCGCAGTCTAGCCCAAAGGGAAAGCATGCGAGAGACTGTTGGGGAAACCAGACTTTCTACTGGAAAATCCTGACAGGAAGGATGGGAGAATTTCTGACCAGGTGAATTTATGTTTTAAAGAACTAAGGTGGGACACCTGGGTGGCTCAGGTCATGATCCCAGGGTCCTGGGATCAAGTCCCGCTTCTCCCTCTCTCGCTGCCTGCCTCTCTGCCTACTTGTGATCTCCTGCTCTGTCAAATAAATAAATAAAATCTTAAAAAAATAAATAAAATAAAGAACTAAGATATAGGGGCTCCTGAGTGGCTCAGTTGTTTTAAGCATCTGCCTTGGCTCAGGTCATGATCCCAGGGTCCTGGGAACGGGCCCTGCATCAGGCTCCCTGCTCAGCAAGGAACCTGCTTCTCCCCTTCCCTCTGCTGTTCCCCCTGCTTGTGCTCCCTCTCCCTCTCCCAAATAATAAATAAAATTTTAAAAAAACAAAACCCAAAAAACTGAGGTATAAACGGTTGGATTTTTTTAGATGTGAGAGAGAGTGGACGTGGATATCTTCCCGCACACAGGGTACGTGGACACACATTTGGGGACAACCCGGAAGCAGTGCCTGGGAAAGGAGGCCTGGGAACACACTTATCCTTTCAGACCCACGTGGTAAACCAAGGCAGCAGCCCAGGGCCACAGGCAGATCGGAAAGTATCAGACCAGGGCTCCTGCCCCCCTCCCCTCCCCCTCCTCACAGGGCCCCCGGTGGCACATACCGAGTGAAACTGTAGATCTGTTGCACGTTGAGGCCACAGGGGGAACTGTTTCTTAATGCCAGTGCAATTAGGTGGAAGTAATTGAGGGGGGGCCGGGACCAGAGCCTCCCCTCCTGGCTGTTGGCTTGCCGGAGCCTCCGACTCTGGAGGGGGGCCCTTTTGTGAGGGGGCGGGAGAGCCACAGAGGAGCGGTCATCCTGGTCCTCAGCCTCCTCCTCTTCTGTGAGCTAGAGGAGCACAGAGTAGGAACTGGTCCTAACTCCACGGCCTCTGCTCTGGGGGGCAGGGGGTGCAGTGGCATGGAGGGGGGTGGTCTAGGGCCGCAGTCTGGGCTTCTCCCCAACCCAAGGGGGCACGGCTGATTCCTGAACCCGTTAACCCTTGGTTATGGCTAAGCGAACAGACCTCTCCGCTGTATCATCCCGAAGCCGCCCTGCCTACAGCCCAAGTCCAGCCCATGGGCCCAGAAAATTCCTACCTCCCAGGTGCTGGGGGAAGAGGCAAACCGCTTCCGTTTCTGAGGCGGAGACTGCTCGCTGGAAGAAGGCAGCGACTCTGACTCCACCGCTGCGGCCTCCGAGGAGCAGTTGGCGAAGTCTGGCTCTTTCCGGGGCGGCTGAGGGGAGGGGAGTGTGCTTGGCAGATGCTCCCACTGACGACGTTCTGGGACCTCCAGCTTTCCAGGGGGAAACACGATGTTGGGGTTTACCCACATCCACAGGTTGGGCTCAAGGGCTGGGCCTGTGTGGAGAGAAAGGAGATCGTGCACCATAGCTCGCTGGCTCTGGGGGGCCGGCCCGGGCCACATGGCCATGCCAGGGAACCCACTCCCCCCTACTCACCATCGTCATCAGGGCCGGCTATTCTGTCCACGGGTACTTTTGGTGGCTCAACTATTCGGAGTCTGTATCTGGCAACTGACAAAGAGAAAGATAGAAGAGGGTCGAAACGTCCTAGGATTTCCATTGTGGCCCCAGGATCCCGGGCCTTGAAGTTTCGCTGCGAGATGCCTGTGGGCTCTCCCCAGGGCGTTAGGGCACCATATTTGACCTCTCTGACCTTCTCATTCTCCTCACTCCACACACACTGTCCCCTGAGCGATCCCATGAATGCCTGTGACTTCAGCCACCATCTGTCAATTCAGGGCTTCCAAATCTTTACCTGTGGCCCCGACTTCTCTGCTTGCCAGGAAACAGAATTGCCTATGGGAGGTCTTTATCTGAACAACCTGCAGGCACTTCGAACTCAACATGGCTAAAACGAAACTCCATCTTCCTGCTCTGCCTCCTGTATTCCTTGTCTCAGCAAGTGGCACTACCACCGACCCTGTCCTTCAGGCCAGACACGTGCAAATGTTCTTGACTTCTGAACTCTTCTCTTTCCGGTCTAGCCACACCCCGTCAATCCCCAAGTCCAGCCACCACCTGAATGGTGTTTATCTACTTTTCTCTACCTTTAAACCCGTTGCAGTTGGAGCATCTTCCTAAAACGTCAATCCAATCTTGTCACCCTTCTGCTTAAAAACTTTCTGATGGCTTTCCATGAGGGCCAAATTGAAGTTCCTTGAGATAGGCTACAAGGCCCTAGCTCTTCATCAGGGTTGTCATTCCTCCCAGGCTCTCTCCTCATCTCCAACACACCACACTCGAGATCCCAGGCCTTCCCACAAGCCGTTAGCTTTGCCAGAAATGCTCTTTCCTCTTCCTCCTGCCCTAGTTAATGGCTAGTCACCCATCATGTTCCTGGTTTTTTAAAAGATTTATGTAGGGCTGCCTGGTGGCTCAGTCGTTAAGTGTCTGCCTTCGGCTCAGGTCATGATGCCAGGTCCTTGGATTGAGCCCTGCATCGGGCTTCCTGCTTGGCAGGAAGCCTGCTTCTCCCTCTCCCACTCCCCCTGCTTGTGTTCCTTCTCTTGCTTTGTCTCTCTCTCTGTCAAATAAATAAATAAAATATTTAAAAATAAATAAATAAAAGATTTATTTGAGGGGCGCCTGGATGGCTCAGTGGGTTAAAGCCTCTACCTTCGGCTCAGGTCATGATCTCAGGGTCCTGGGATCGAGCCCCGCATGGGGCTCTCTGCTCAGCAGGGAGCCTGCTTCCCCCTCTCTCTCTGCCTGCCTCTCTGCCTACTTGTGATCTCTCTCTGTCAAATAAATAAATAAAATCTTAAAAAAAAAACCAAAACATTCTATTAAAAAAAAAGATTTGAGAGAGAGTGAGTAAGGGGAGGGGCAGAGGGGGAAGGAAGAGAATCTCAAGCAGACTCCCCACTGAGCACCGAGCCTGATATGGGGCTCCATCCCTCCACCCATGAGATCATGATCTGAGCCAAAATCACGAGTTGGATGCTCCACCGACTAAGCCACCCAGGTGCCCCCATCATGTTTCTGTTTAAACATCTTTCTAAAGCAGGCCTTCTCTGACTTCCTGTCCAAACACTCTCATAACACACATTTTATCATAATTACTTTGCTTAAGGCCTATCTCCCGGTACGTCTTGCTCACTGCCTGGGAGTGAGCTCAGCTTAACTGGGTGAATGAATACAAGGCGGGCTAGGAGCGTATCAAGTATATGTTAGAGCTAATGGCTTGGCACTATGCTGGCTGGTCAGCATCAGGGGGAACTATTTCCACCTCCCCCTCATGGGACCCAGAGTGTCATCATATGGCAGATGAATCTAGGTTTTTATCTGGAAAATGAGGATATACTTATTGGAGAGCTCAGTAATTAGAAAGGATGCCCATTACATTACTGATAATGTTCAACATAGTATTTGAAAAGAGGAAAAAGTACAGGTATTTCTTTATTTTTTTTTTTAAGATTTTATTTATTCATTTGCGAGAGTGAGAGAGAGAGCACAAGCAAGGGAAGCCAACAGGCAGAGGGAGGAGCAGGCTCCCCACTGAGCAGAGAGCCCGATGAGGGGCCTGATCCTAGGACCCTGGGTTCATGACCTGAGTCAAAGGCAAACGCTTAACCAACTGAGCCACCCAGGCGTCCTGAAAAGAGGAAAAAGTAGAAAGACATCTAAAGTTGGAAAGAAAAAGACAAAACTACCATTATTTATAGAAAAAAGAATGTTAAGATAGAAACCATACAAAATCAACATACAAATTATTAGAACCAATAAGGGCCCAGCAAGTTTGCTGGTCATAAGAACACACTAATAAACACTGTTCCTCCATAGCAGCATGAAGAAACTGGAAAATGTAATAAATAATAAAAATTATATTATTTGGGGGCACCTGGGTGGCTCAGTGAGTTAAAGCCTCTGCCTTCGGCTCAGGTCATGATCTCGGGGTCCTGGGATCGAGCCCCGCATCGGGCTCTCTGCTCAGCAGGGAGCCTGCTTCCCCCTCTCTCTCTGCCTACTTGTGATCTCTCCCTCTGTCAAATAAATAAATAAAATCTTTTAAAAAATTATATTACTTGGTTGCAGCAGCAATCAAAATTATAAAGTAGCTAGGAGTTAACCCATCAAAGAATGAACTAGACCTTCATGGGAAAAAGATGCAATCACAATTTAAGGACATAAAAGTTCTGAATAAATGAAGACATGAGACATATTATAAAGACACCAGTCACCCTTAAATTAATCCATACACTTTATGCAGACATTATAATACCTAAAAATTAAAATGTTCTGCATAGTAAAACCACAAAAACTAAAGAACATCACTAGACAATAAAATAAGCCAGAAAAGAAATTCTCAACTGAGAAAGTTCTTAGCTCTCTACTAGACAACCTTTCACTTATTGATGTGTAGAAGCTAACAAACCTATAAATGGGCAAAAGATATGAATTAGTATTCACAGGGAAGGGATATCTGAATTACTAACAAGATGCTCTCAGCCTTACCAGTAATAAGAACACAAAATAATGAGATAACACTTTACATCAAACTGACAAGAATTATAAAAACAGGTAACACCAAGTGTTGGCAAAGATGCAGGGAAATAGAATCCCTCCTCACACTGCAGATCTGAAGAGCCACTGGTGCTGCCATACGAAGGGCTGATCACTCCACCCAACAGTCTAGTCCTGTGTGTGTCTACTCAGGTCAATACAGGAACTTCTATGCTAATCTTCCTTGTTAGGACCAGTTAGCTGTAGAGATTGATTGATTGATTCAACAAACTTAAAAACAATACTTCACCTATCTTTCCAACTAACTCCCTCCCAACTATCTTTGGATACCTTGATATCACCAATCCATTGATCCATGGCTTTGGAGTACTCTTTGGTAGAGCTAGATTTAATCAGGGTTGTGGTTTGGCCAAGCAAGTGCTCCAAAGCCAGAGAGGGTCAAAGGAATTGATGGTGCATGCAAGAGAGAGAACATGCCCGACCATGCGATTCCAGGTTAGTTAAAAGGGGAGACCATCCAGGGATTGAGAACAGTGAAAGGGAGACAGGGTCAGCAGGTTGGTGATCTCAGTGGGATCGAAGGATAGTGCTGCTGTCTATCCATCTCCCTTCTTCCCTCCCTAGCACAGATGCTCTTGTGCCTTGTCAAGGACAATGTTCCAACCAACGACTCCTCTACTTACTATTATTTGTGTGCGTGTCTGTTGGATCACTCTCATCAGCATTCAAGTATGATGTTAATTCTCTTATCTTATTGAAAAGACCTTCTTTTGCTCTCATTTTCTGTGCCAGGCCACTGCATCATGTTTTTGCTTTCCTTTGAGGCAGAACTCCTAGAAAGGACCCCCTATTCTTTCTATCTTCACTTCCCCTCCTTCCACCCTTGAACTCTTGCCATCAGGCTTTCATCTCTACCACCCTACCCAAACCACCATCATCATGGTCGCCAATGATGTCTGCTGTTCTAAATCCAATTGTCCCTCTACCTCACACCTGATCTCACAGGGGACAGTCCACTTATCTGATCACTCCTTCCTTGACACACTTTCTTCACTTGCTTCCAGGAGACCATGATCTCTTGGTTTTGATTCTCAGTGGTCATTTCCTTAATTTTGTCTGGTTCTCTCTCTTTTCTCCAGTATCTTTACAAAGGAATGTCCCCAGGGCTCACGCTTGGTTCTTCTCTCTTCTTCTCACTCCTTAAATGCCACCCACATACCAAAGACTCTCAAAATATACCTTCCTCCAGTACTCCAGGATTATATATCCACCTGCTTGCTCAACATTTTTACTTGGAGATCTAAAAAGTATGCCAAACTCAGCATGTCCTGAACAGAATTCCTGATCTTCCTCCCTAAATCTGTCCTACCAGAAGTTTCCCCTGTCTCAATATGAGGCCACTCCATCCTTTTACTCAATCAGCCAAAACTTTGGAGGAATCATGTTCTAATCTCTCTTTCTTACACTACACATCCAACCCATCAACGAACGCAGATGGTTCTGCCTTCTCTGCCACCACCCTGACCCTCCTGCCTACCACCAGCTCTTGTCTGGATTACAGTAGTCGCCCAGTCTACTGGCTTCTTACCTCCACATGTACAATGTACCTTCAACACAGCAGCCGCAGTGATCTTTTCAGAATATAGATCATACAGGATTAGTTACATAATTTGCAGGGCCCAGTGCAAAATGAAAATGAAGCGTTCCTTGTTCGAAAGTTAAATATCTCAAGACAGTGATAGCAGAGCATCAAAGCAAGTACCAGCTGCCTATACAACTACACGGGTCCCGCCCTCGGGAAGCCCAAATCCTGTCACTCCTCTGCTCAAAACCTTCCAGCCACGCCACATCTTACTGAAAGTTAACCCTATGGTCCTTAAAGTGGCACATGGGCTCTTCCAGATCTCTGCTCCACACCCTGTGAACTGCCCTTTGTATTTAACTTTGATCCAGCTTCGCTGGCCTCTTTCCCATGCCTCAAACACCCCAGGCATATTCTCTCCTTAGGACTTTTGTCCTATTTCTTCTGTCTGAGAAACTTTTCCTCTTAATATCCTCTTGGCTCACTGTCACCCTCTTCAACTCTCTGCTCCAATATTATGTTCCCAAGGAAGCCCAGCCTGATGACCCTACTTAAAACTGTGGCTGCCACCACCTCAACCCACAAGCCACCACCATTCCCGAACCCTCTTACTGTGTCCTTTTCCCCCCACCTTATAACATACTATATATATATATATATATTTTTTTTTTTTTTTTAATGTGGATTGTCTGTCTGCCTCCAGTAGAATGTAAGCTTCATTTAGACTTGTCTGTTTCATTCATTATGTATTACCAGTGTCTAGAACATCGCCTGGCAAATTGGAGGTGCTCAATAAATATTTCTTAATCAACGAAGATTTTGGAATTCGTTAGCATTACCTTTGGAGGCAGAGAGTTGGAGACAATGTAGGTCTCCATTAGTAAGGAGAACTAAAATGGAAAAGGTAGTATATACAGATGATAAAACACCACCCAGACATCAGAAATAAGGAACCAGATCTTCATTCAGCAACCAGAGTGGTTCTCAAAAATTGCGAGTAGGCAGGGGTGCCTGGGTGGCTCAGTCGGTTAAGAGACCGCCTTTGCTCAGGTAACGATCCTGGGGTCCCAGTATCAAGTCCATCAGGCACCCTGCTCAGCAGGGAGTTAGTTTGCTTCTCCCCCTGACCCTCCCCCGTGTGGTGGTCTCGCTCTCTCTCAAATAAAATCTTAAAAACAAAAAACGATGCGAGTAAGCAAAAAAAAAAAAAAAAAAAGCAACAAGCATTTAGTAAATTAAGGTCATCTATACACAGAAAATAACGTCGACTAGTTCTCAAAGATACACCGATCTAAAGACATTAAAACAATTAGGGTTGCTACAAGGGAGTGTGGGTGGTGACGGAAGGTGGGGCAGGGACGTGGGGGGGGGGTGCGCGGAAGAGGGACAATGGGTTAATCCAAGCACCTTGCCCGAACAGATGACAATAATGTACGACAAACAAGGAGGTGATCACCTCCACTCTCTGCCCTAGAGGTCCCCCCCCAAAAAAGCCCTCTTTTCAAAGACCGCGTCGGGCAACCATCCGTTCAGCAAATATTGAGCACCTCTAGGTGTCAGCCAATGTACTAAGAGGGGGGCTACAGCCTCGAACAAAACTGATAATTTAAAAAAAAAACAGAACAAAAAACTGAACAAGGAGGGAAATGTGTGGTGTGCCAAATGGCGGTAGGCGCCATGCGAAAAGGGCCGTGGTGAGGCCTAGAAGGTTCTGGGACTCAGCGGGCAGTGGGGCGGAGGTGGCAGGCGGCAGGCAGGCGAATGGATGCCCCGGTGAGACCCACTGCCCGCGGGGGGGTTCTCCGTCCAGGCCCGCCTCGCCCCAGGCGGGGTGGGGACAAGGTGGGGGCGGGGAGGGGGCGGCGGCTCCGCGGAGGGGCGCGGGCCCCCGAAACCGCAGCCGGCTCCAGGTTCGCCGCCGGGACCCGAGGTGGGGGGCTGGGGGCCGGGGGCGAGCGCCCCAGCGCCCGGCGAGGACCCCACCCGCTGCCCGCCACGCCCCTCCCCCACGGCCCGGCGCACTCACGGTTCTGCTCGGCGGGGGGCAGGTGTGCCGTGGTGAAGGCCAGAAAGCACTCGTTGCCCATGTCCCAGTCCAGCAAGCCCGGGACCTGGCCATGGAGGCTGGCCCAGAGGTCGAGGTGTTGGAGTTTGAGGTCCACCTTCAGGGAGAGGAGAGGTCGCCCGGCAGGGGGTGGGAGACTCGGAGACACTGAGGCTGAGGCCTCGCCCCACTTCCTCAAAGCCCAGGCTCGGGCTCAGATCCGGTTAGTTGGCGCCAGCTCAGGTGTGGGAGAGTCCTCAATTTGACGCCTTTAATCGCCTCTGGCCTCCACCTGCTACTCTCTGCGACCTCTCTCCTCAACCCCCTACACTTTCATTTTGGGGTTTGGGGGTCCCGAAGGGAGGGATCCCAGGCCCTCTTCCTGCTCTGCATTTGCACAGAGCTCTTCCTGTGTTTAATAAGTTTCTCTACCATTACCACTGATGAATGATCCCGGGACTGTATCAAGAGCTACTTTCTAGAGGTTCTGATAGATTTTATGGTTTATCTAAGATCTCACCCATAGTACTTAGTGGAGATAAGATTGGAGGGTGTGTTGTTGTTGTTGTTTTGGGGGGGTTGTTTTATTTAGGGGCATCTGGGTGGCTCAGATGGTTAAGGATCTGCCTTTGGCTGGGGTCATGATCCCAGGGTCCTCGGATCTCCGGCTCCCTGACCAGCTGGGAGTCTATTTCTCCCTCTACTTTTCCCCCTACCCGTGCTCATGTGCGCTCTCTCTCTCTCTCTCAAATAAATAAAATCTTAAAAATAAATAAATAAAAAAAGAATTTATTTATTTATTTGTCAGAGAGAGAGAACACAAGCAGCGGGAGCTGCAGGCAGAGGAAGAAGCAGGCTCCCCACTGAGCAAGGAGTCCAATGGGGGACTCGATCCCAGGACTCTGGGATCATGACCTGAGCCCAAGGCAGCCGCTTAACCGACTGAGCCACCCAGCAGTCCCAGGAGGGTGTTTTTGTTTTGTTTTGTTGGTTTTAAAAGATTTTATTTATTTGAGAGAGAAAAAGAGTGAGAGAGGGAGCCAGCACAGGGTGTGGGGTGGGGGGGAGGGGCAGGCAGAGGGAGAAGCAGACTCCCTGCAGAGCAGGGAACCCAAAGCAGGACTCCAACCCAGGACCCCTGGGATCATGACTCGAGCTAAAGGCAGTCGCTTAACTGACTGAGACACCCAGGTTCCCTAAATTTTGGTTTTTAATCCTTCCAATTTTACAGAAAAATCCCAAGAACAGTATAAAAATTCCTGTATACCTGAATCCTAAAATCCACCAATGACACCAAGTATTAACATTTTACCACATTTTAATTTTTCTCTCTGTATAAAAGACATTTATTGTTATTTTTCTGAACTAAGGGTAATTTGCAGACATAATGCCCTTTACCCATAAATACTTCATTGGTTATTTCCTAAAAGCAGGGATATTGGCATATATAACCAGAAAACCAGAAATGAGACCATTATCAAAATCAGAAAATTTAACATTGACTCAATACTATGTTTAACATACAGATTCTATTCAAATTTCACTAATTGTCCCAATGACGTCCTTTATATAAACTTGCTCTCTGGTCTAGGATCCAGTTCAGGTTCATGCAGTGCATTTCATCTTCAAGTCTTTTGTCCTCCTTTCATCCCGAGCAGTTTCTCAGCCTTTTTAATCTTTCATAACATTGACATTTTGGGAAGAGTACAGGCCATTTATTTTGTAGAATGTCCCTTAGTTTAGATTTGTCTGATGTTTCCTCATAATTAGACTTGTGCGTTTTGGGCAAGAATATCACATGAGTGATGTTGCCTCCTTCTCAGTAACTCACATCAAGAGGCACATGATGTCAGAGTGTCTCATTATTAGTGATGTTAACTTCAATCACTTGGTTTAGTGGTAGCCACCAGGTTTCTTGAAGGTAGTTATCTTTTCTCTTTCTCTCTCTTTTGTAATTAGTAAGTAATTGGTGGGGAGATACTTTGATCTACAATCCTGTTCCTCAGGACACCTGGCTGGCTCAGTCAGTGGAGCATGTGACTCTTGATCTCAGGGTTGTGAGTTCGAGCCCCACCTTGGGTGTAGGGATTACGTAAATAAGTAAAATTTTATTTTAAAAAAATTAATAAGGGTACCTGGGTGGCTCAGAGGGTTGGGCATCTGCCTTCGGCTCAGGTCATGATCCCAGGGTCCTGGGATCTAGTCTCGTGTTGGGCTCCCTGCTCAGTGGGGAGCCTGCTTCTCCCCCTCCTCCTGCTGCTCCTCCTGCTTGTGCTCTCTCGCTCTGTCAAGTAAATAAATAAAATCTTTTTAAAAATAATAAATAAAATCCTGTTCCTGAAAAAAATTAAAAATTAAAAAAAAAACCCTATTCTTTATCAAGCTTAGGCCCATTAATTCTAGTATCCATTTGTGATTCTTGCCTGAATCAATCATTACTATGATGGGTGTAAAATGATGATTTCTCTAAATCTATCATTCCTTTCTTATTTATTTAATTGACATTCTATTGACTTATTTATTTGACTATTCTATTTATTTAATTGACATTCTATTTATTTAATTGACATTCTATTTAATTGACATTTAATTGACAGAAGAGCTTTTCTGTATCTCATATATATTTTTTAAGATTTATTTATTTATTTTGAGAAAGAGAGATCGCAAGTGGGAGGGGCAGAAGAAGAGAGAATCCCAAGCAGACTCCTCCTGATCCAGGAACCTGATGCAGAGCTTGATTCTAGGACCATAAGATCATGACCTGAGCTGAAACCAAGAGTCGGAGGCTTAATCGACCCCACCCCCCAGGTGCCCCTATTTTTTAAAAAGATTTTATTTATTTATTTATTTATTTATTTATTTATTTATTTATTTGAGAGAGAGAGAGAGAGAGTGCAGGAGTTGGGAGGAGGGGTAGAGGGAGAGGGAGAAGCAGATTACCTGCTGAGCAGGGAGCCAGCCGGCACAGGGCTGGATATCAGGACCTCAAGATCATGACCTGAGCTGAAGGCAGATGCTTAATGGACTGAGCCACCCAGGCACCCCTATTTATTTATTTTTTAACTCCAAGAGGTAGAGATTTTATTTCTAAGTAACTTCTACACCCAACGTGGGGCTCAAACTTATAACCTTGAGGTCAAGAGTTGCATGCTCCACCAACTGAGCCAGCCAGGTGTCCTCTTATCTCATACTTGTTTATTTATTGTCAGTATGGACCCAAAGGATTCTTAGAGTGGATTATGTGTGATTATTAATTATAACAACTTATTATAATTATTATAAAATTCTATAATTCTAAAACTGTCCCAGATTTGGCCAGTGGGTGAACTAGCCCCCTTTGGTTCCTCTGTGTATCCTGGGTTCCCTATCAGAGCCTATGCACACTGTACTATGTTGCCTGTGGCTTGTCTAATAGACAAGAGTACCTAGCATATAGGAGACCCTCAATAAGTGTTGTTTCAACTACAGTGAAAACAACAGCTTCCCTTTTAAAAATTTGCTAGGACCCTACTTTTACTACCTATAATAGTAATTTTAATGCTAATTTCTCTAATTGTAGAAATAATTTATGTTCAGTGTGCCTGGCTGGCTCAGTGGGTAGAGCATGAGACTCTTGATCTCAGGGTTGTGAGTTCGAGCTCCACGTTGGGTGTGGAGATCACGTAAAAAAATAATATAAGGGGGGGGCACCTGGGTGGCTCAGTCAGTAAAGCGTCTGCCTTCAGCTCAGGTCAAAATCCCAGGGTCCTGGGATCAAGCCCCACATCAGGCTCCCGGCTTCACTAGGAGCCTCCTTCTCCTTCTCCCACTGCCTGCTGCTCTGCCTGGTTATGCTCTCTCTCTCTGTGTCAAATAAATAAATAAAACATTTTTTAAAAAGACTGAAAAAAAAGTTATTGTAATGCATCTACTCTTTAATAGGCCTTTTCAAATCAGTCTACCATTTAAGAACACTTTTATCAGGGCACCTGGGTGGCTCAGTTGGTTAAGCAACTGCTTTTGGCTCAGGTCGTGATCCCAGGGTCCTGGGATCGAGTCCCACATCACGCTCCCCTTGCTCAGTGGGGAGCCTGCTTCTCCCTCTCCCTCTGCCTGCTTTTCCCCCTGCTTGTGCTCTCTCTGTCAAAGAAATAAAATCATTTACTTTTAAAGATTTTATTCATTTATTTGACAGAGAGAGACACACTGAGAGAGGGAACACAAGCAGGGGGAGTGGGAGAGGGAGAAGCAGGCTCCCCACGGAGCAGGGAACCCAATGTGGGACTTGAGAACTTGATCCCAGGACCCTGAGGTCATGACCTGAGCCAAAGGCAAACGTTTAACCGACTGAGCCACCCAGGCACCCCGCACTTATCACATTTTTTATTTAACTTACTTACTCGCTTGCATTTTTGGAAATCTGCTTTTTGCATTAAATTCCACGTAAACTCCATGAAGGAGGAACAATGCCTTTCTACATTTTATTCCTAGCCCTTCTAGTAGTGCCTGGCACGTAATAAATGCTCAGTTAATGTTTGTGGAATGAATAAATACTGTTGTTCTTCTCCTCCATTGCCTCCGTCTCCCAGGCTCTCGGGTTGCTCTAGAAAGGGGTCATTAAGACCATTGTTCCAGCATCTTCTATGTTTGTTGTTTTTTATTGATGTCACAATTTTTGGTGCTTTCCCAGTCCCCACCTTCTCTTCAGGGGATTGTACATTCATTCATTCATTCATTCACTTATTCAACAAGTATTTACTGAGTACCTACTATGCCCCCAGCACTGTGGAGCACAGGTACTGTAGGCCCTTGGGAACGAAATGACTGCTCTTGGGGAACATACAGTCTGCTGGGGGAGACAACTGAATAACCACATAAATGTAAAATTATAAACCATCTAATGCTATGAAAGACAGGATAGGGGAACCTAGCGAGGGGATGGAAGTCAGAGGCTTCCCTGGAGAAGGTGGGTTACCTATGCAAATACGTGTGGGGTGGGGATGGAGGCAGTCATAAGAGCAAGCCAGGCATATGGAATAGTCTGTGCAAAGGCCCTGAGGCAAGAGAGAACATGGGCTATTGGAGGGAACATGGTAAGAACAGAGGGGCCGTGAGGAGATCTTGAAGATCGCCTTAAAGAGCCTGATATTTCCCCTAAGATCAATGCAGAGGTCGCTGATCCTTACAAGAGATGTGTATTGGAAAGAGGACCACTCCTGCTCTTTTCCTTCAGTTACCAGACTGTACCGCTCTTGTCCTCCACCCAGAGTTCTTTCACTTCCGCTCCCTCCTCCTAGGCCCTCTTAGCCTATTCTCTACTTCTCCCACCCCCCAGCCTCCTGTCCAGGGTCTCACTCTGGCGGCCCTCTTTGTCCCCAGTCAGAGCCTATACTCCTTTCCCCAGCACTTCCCTTTGCTCTGCCAACATCCTGAGAGCCTCTGGCCTCCAGAGCTGCCCACACAGAGCACCAGGACTCGGCTAGGTTGCCTGCAGCGGAGCGGGGCAAACCCCACAGCCTGGGTGTGTCCTGAGAATCCTTGGCTCCTGACTCTGAATTTCATCCGGCCCCTTCCTGCCTCCTGAGAGAAGCCGCTCTGGGTTGTGGGGCAGGGAGGGGACAGGGAGCACCTGCTGCCTGACGAGGATTCTGTTCCCCCCAGGTGGAGCCCATAGAAGGCAAACACAGAGCAGATGTGGCATCAGACTTTATTGAGGAGATTTCTGTCACTGAGGAAAAGGGTGAATTGTTGGGGGGGTGCAATTAAAGAGATGAAGTGGGAGGAGCGTCAGTTCTGACAAGAGTGGGCTGAGGGGATTATAGGGAGTGTGGGGAGGTGAGGCATCCGGGGCCTCGGGGCAGAGGGAGGAAAGGGCTCCAGTGAGAGGGGGCAGGGA
This sequence comes from Potos flavus, assembly GCA_028534135.1. Taxonomy (NCBI): domain Eukaryota; kingdom Metazoa; phylum Chordata; class Mammalia; order Carnivora; family Procyonidae; genus Potos; species Potos flavus. The sequence continues at coordinate 12,676,882 of CM052884.1, read as the reverse complement.
GGAGAGGTAAAGGCCCCGAAGAAGCCATGGTTGAGGCCTGGGAGCAGGTAGTCTCTTCAGGAGAGGAGGTGGGCACACAGGCTGGGCAAACGGACAGGGTCCTGGGCCTCCTGGAGGCCTGCTGCCTCGCGCTGGCCTCCTCACTTCCGGGCGCCCAGGGCCAGTGTGATAATGAAGCCCACAACCAGCAGGAACATGGCGACGGAGAGCAGCACTGTGATGACTACCATGCCCCCCGTCCGGGCCATTCCCAGCCCGATGGATTCCACCTTCCTTCCTGTCAGAAGAGAGAGGGGGGAGGCCTCGGTGGGCAGGTGGAGCCCCTATCCTGACCTGAGGCGTTCTCGCTCATCCAGCTGTCCTTCATCCATTTATTCAACCAATCAGCTGAGCCACACATCCATCGCGTAAACATTTATGAAGCATCTCCTATGTTGGTCACTGAGGACGCAGATATTAATTGGACACAATCCCTACCCACATAGAACCTTTAGTTTATGAGATGAGTCAATAGGCAGTTAAAAAGCCAAGGGCTCAGGGCCAGGATATAGGTACGCAAAGAAGCTGAGGGAGCCCAGGGAGGGCCAGCTGGCAGGCATGGGGTGGGAGGGCCAGAGAAGATTTGGGGGGCCCTGATTTACTTACGAGGAAGCGTGGACATTGGGATCTCTCTACTGGACTCACTGGATGTCCCCTTCGTCACGAGGTAGGAAATGCTTTTGTGGTGGGGTTTAGGAGAGAGAGGAGAGACTCCTCAGTGATTATCTGGGACTTGGGAAAAGAGGGAGGGAGCCCAGGCCTCCCCCTTCATAGCTAGCCGTGCCCTCCTCCAGGCTCTTGACCCCTTCAGCCGTATCCTTACTTTCTCACCCCAAGCTGACCAGATCCCTCCCCACCAGCAAATGTCAGGACCCATCTTCTCTGCCTGCAACCCCTCCCACAAGCGCCCTGGATCTGGGACCTACTAGTATTTGGTTCCTGGCACGAGGTCTGTCACCTGGTATGCGCTGAGCCGAGTGACTGTGAAGCCGGCCCCGCTGTCCACCACACTCACCAGCTCCCTGCGCCCACGGCACTGAGGCACTACGAAGCTAGATTTCACCACTGGGCAGGAAATGGGGGTGACGTCAGAGTTGTGTTTCTGGAGGCCCCAGGGAGAAGGGGCAGTGGAATATGGGTGGCCAAGGATAAGGGTCATAGGAAGGCACGAGCGGGGGAAGGGGTGCAGATGGTGTCCTGGGTAGGGTCTCTGGGGACCAGAGGGGCACCTTGGGAGGGGGTAGCAAACCTTGGCTGTCATTGGCTCTCCGGACCATGAGTGTGGCATTGCCCCCTGTGAGGTGACAAGGGGGCAAGGCAACCAGCAGGCTCTCCGTGAGCGCAGGGGACAGCAGACCGGAGATGCTTGAGATGTTGAAGTCTGCTGGGGGGCCAAGAGGGAGTTCGGGGTGGGGGCAACCAATCCCCTTCCCCACCATCAGATCTGGCCCTGACCCCTGGGGGCCATTTCTAAGGATGCTGACGCCTCCCCTTCCACTCTACCCCTGGTTGGCAGAACACAGGCCTTTGCTCATCTGACCACCAGGTGGCAGGCTTGGGCTGCAGAAGCTGGGCCGCCCGCCTAGCGGCCAGACTCTGGGTGCCAGTAGGGGGCAGCGGCCAACCTTACCCCAGTTCCTAGCCTGGGGCTCTTCCCCACACCTCTCTGCCTCCCGGGTTTGGAAGAGGACCAGGATTGTGCCCTGGGCTCAGTGACTGATGCCTGGTCACTGCCATCACCGGCCTCCCACCCCCAACTGGCCAGACGAGCTCCTCTTTGAGGGCCCTGGAAGGAACAGTGCCTCCTGCGGGGCCCTCAGAGGCCCTCCCCACACCCCACCAGAAAGGCAGAGACCTGCAGCCCCCAGGGCCAGGACCGTCAGCAGAATCAGGATCAAGGGCAAGGTCCGAACGGGCAGCAGGGATTCCATAGCTGGGCCGGGAGCTAGAACGGGAGCGGGCCGGCTGTGGCTTCCAGAGGCAAGTGAGGCCAGGCCCCTGCGGTGGCTGATTTTGTCTTGGGGTGGGAGTGGCTGGAGGGGAATCCTGTCCAACCTGCCCTTTGGGCCCTACAGCCTCAGGGCAGGCCCCCCAGACAGGTTTTTCAGGATGGGGAGCCAGCTCTCAGGGCAGAAGTGGGGATGCCCTGGCTGGATCAGCTGCAGAGGGGCTGGGTAACTAAGGTGGGGGTGGAAATCGCCCCTTCCCCTGGAACTCCCACACGTTAGGGCCTGAGCATTCCTGCCTGCACGTGCCTCTGGAAGTGTGGCCCGTTGAGGACGGCTCCCCACAGATGGGGGGAGTCTTCCAGATGGGCAGCAAATTCTGAGATTGTCCTGGTGTGCAAGAAGAGGAGAGGAACGCCAAGGGGCTCCAGACAGGGCCTTGGCCAGGTAAGGATGGGAGGGAAACTGAAGCTGGTAGTAGGGGATGGGGGCAGCAGGGCCAAGCATTCCAATTCGTGGGGTCCAGTGAGGCCCAGACACTGCTGCTCAGGGAGAGGCAGAGGGCTGTGGGAGTCAGAGTCCTCTGGAGAGAGGGGCCAAGGGATGCTAGGGAAGACTGTCAGAGAGATGGGAGGGGGGGCACCAGCCCTGGCCCGCAGAGAGGGGCGGCCAGGCTGGGTCGGCACCATTGTCAAACTGATTGAGAATAGAGGAGAGAGAGACCTGGTAGGAGAAAATAAAAAGAAATACAACCCCTCTGACTGCATCCCCCACCCCTGGGCTCAACCAGACACAAGTGAGAGAGGAGTTGTTGTGGAAAGCGAGGAGAGACCAGGAGAAAGTCCTTGCTCTGGACACGGGGCATGGGCCATCATACTTATCCTCCCAGCCGCCGTGGGCTGTCCATGTCACTGGCTCCCTCTTGTAGGTGTGGAAACAGACTCAGAGGGAGACTTCGCTAGGAGGGGCGGAGAGCTACACAGGGAGCCCTGAAGCATGTCTGGGCGCCTCGAACCGTTCTCTCTTCCCCAGTCCCAGAGAAGGGCCCGGGTCCTGTGATGAAGTGGGGGGCGGGGGGCTGTGTCCTTACCCCCATGATGGGAGGGGGAGCTTCAAAGCTGTAGTGCAAGCACGGGGTGATGGTGAGGATGGAAGTCATGGACCCAAACAGAAGGTAGGAGGCTCTCAGACCAGCGCTTGTCCACATTTCCAGGGCCGATGAATCACTAAGCATCTCGCTGAGAGGCAGGCTCTGATTCAGTGGGTCTGAGGTGAAGCCTGAGCGTCTACATTTCTAACGAGCTTCCGGGTAACGTCGACTGACGCCTCGTCTGAGAGGCCCAGACTTTGAATTGCCACATGCTCTGTGCTGCGCCCCCCCCTACCCACCCCACCCCGGATCCTCTTTGGAGGAGATCAGGGGAAGGTGTGTTTTCCCCAGTCTCCCAGGACAGGCTGCCTTGGGGTGAAGAATTGAATTCTGGTTTTCCTGCACCTTGGCTTTTGTCCCCTTTCTGATGGGTTCCTACCATCATCCTACAGACTGAAAGAGGACCGTTTGCACATTGAGGAGAACTTTGGAGAGAGGGAACAAACTAGGTGCTGGATCCTAGGGGTGAGGGGATCTTCCTGGTGCTCTTCAAATCCCATCACTGACCTGGAAGGATGTGGACACTGGGGCTGGGGAGGTATCTCTTCCCATTTCAGTCACAAACCAGGAAGCAGAAAGAAGGGACTGAGTTTAGTGCAGGCTGGGTGGTCTTGGGTCCACGCCTCGGCCCACATCCCATCTGAAATTACGAGTGGGACAGAGTAGGGTAGGGCAGGGCAGAGCCCTGCCCAGATTTTAAAGGGCTAACGGGGCCCTGTGCCTTTAAGCCCTCCCTTTTCCCTCCAGCCCCCCTTCCCCACCCCGGCCCTCCCCAGGTTTCTGGAGGAACTGAGAGTTGTGTCTTCTCCCTGCCCTGCCGAGCTGCTCACTGGCTGCTCTGGAGGCTGTGCTTTGCGGTCTCCATGGAAACCATTAGTTGCTAAGCAACTGGAGCATCATCTGTGCTGAGCTCTCGCATCTAATTATCCCATCACAGCGGCCGAGAAGGGTTTGGGGAGCTGCGAGGAGGGGGAGGCCAAGCGCAGGAGCAAGAGGATAACTCTTTTAGCAGAGCAGATTCATTGACACGCTGAAGTCATTTAAAGCCACAGCACCCTGGGCCTCTAGGGGATGTCCTTGCAGCTTGGAGGAAAGGAACTAGGGCCACAAATGCCTGGAGTCTCTCTCTTGGACCCACGCTTTCTAGGCTGTCTCCCCCTCAGAGTCTTGATTCTAAACTCACTCAAGTTTTCTCTTCTGCCCCCTTCCTTCCACGTCAACAAACATTTATGAATTACCCGAAGTGTTCTAGGCACCAGGTATACAAAGGCAAAACAAGTTTCTGCCTCCAGGGAGTTCTTAATCTCTCTATTCTGCCTGGACTAAAAGATTAGCTCCTAAAATTGACCTACTCTTTCTGTTATAGTACTTTGTATCTGTTCCCGAACTGGTAGTTTTGTAGCCAGAGGCTCTCAAATCAGAACCCAGGTCTGTCTGGTATACCAGCGGTTTTTGTTCTATAATGCAGCTTTTCTACTTTGCCAGTAAGTTAGAAACATGTCCACGGGGGCGCCTGGGTGGCTCAATTGGTTAAGCATCTGCCTTCGGCTCAGGTCATGATCCCGGGGTCCTGGAATCAAGCCCCACATTGGGCTCCCTGCTCAGTGGGAAGCCTGCTGCTTCCTTTCCCTCTATCCCTCCCCCTCACTCGTTCTCTCTCTCTCTCTCAAAATAAATAAATACCATCTTAAAAAAAAAAAAAAAGAAAGAACCATGCCCACTTGACTCCATGGGCGTTTGAGCCTCTGATGGGGACAATTGTCTTCCTGTTGATAAGCGGTACCATGTGACTTTAGGTGAGTCAGTTTGAACCGCAGTTTTCGCACCTATAAAATGGGAAGGCTCGTTCCTTTTCAGTCATCTAGTGAGATGTGACAGGTGTAAAAATGCTTTAAAATAAAGGTGCGGAAGGAATGCTGGAGATCGTTGTCACAATCGGCAGGAGCAGACTGGGGAACCCTGGGCACTTGGACCAAAAAGTAAGATGCAGTGCTCACCAAATGTTGGTCTCATGGGAAATGGCAGAGCCTCTATCCTTGAGATCTGAGGAAAAGGCTGAAGGAAAAAAATCCATGTCATGCAGGGTTGGAAGAGACCTGGATGCTCCTTTATTTTTTCTAATGCTCCCTATGATGCAACCACTTATCCCAGATCTTCTTCCAGCTTTGTGACCTTGGCCATGTTACCTACCTGAGTACTCCGAGCTGCAGTTTCCTCTTCTGTAGAAAGGGTATAATATCTGTCTCACTGAGATATTATGACCATCACTCAAGCTAATTTATTTGAGTGCATAGTACGATATCTGGTTCAATAAATATTAATTTAAGTAATTCATCTTATCCTCTCCTTTAACCCTTACTGCAGATGAAAACTAGAGGCTCAGTGCAATAAATGAGGTTCCTGAGGTCACAGAGCTAGTAGCTAATGAGGTGGGATAGAAATTAGAATTTAGGGGCACCTAGCTGTCTCAGTTAGTAGAGCATACAACTCTTGATCTCAGGGTCATGAATTTAAGCCCCACATTGTGTGTGGAGCCTTCTTAAAATAAATAAAGTAATTAATTTTAAAAAGCAGAAATCAGGGGCTCAGTCGTTAAGTGTCTGCCTTTGGCTCAGGTCATGATCTCAGGGTCATGGGATTGAGCCCCGAATTGGGCTGCCTGCTCAGCAGGAAGTCTGCTTCTCCCTCTCTGTCTGCCCCACCCCTTGTTCTCTCTCTGTCTTTCTCTCAAATACATAAATAAAATCTTAAAAAAAAAAAAAAAAAAGAACCCAGACATCAGAATTTGGATTTCCAACTGTGTCATTGATACAGAGGGTAATGATTGGGCAGGAAAGGTAGTCTGAGGAGGAAAGTGATGAGATGTGGGCCAGCTGTCCCTTGGGCCCCGGGCACGCAGGAACTGCCTGCCCACTCGCGTTTCCATTCAGTAGACATTTGTTGAACGAGTCCTCTGTGGTGGGTGCCATGATAGATGAGATACAGAGAGGACAAGAAGGACAACATTCTCAAGTTGCTAAGCTTTGGAGAATGAACCGGTCGAAATAAGCAGAAGGGGATATTCCAAAAAGGGAACAGCATATGAAAAAGCTCAGAGAAATGAATTACCCTGACACCTTCTGGGAACTGGGAACAAATATATCTTGGCTAGAAAGAGACATGCAAAAATGAGGAGGACAAGACCTCCAGCCACCAGCTGGGTCACCGGAGGCTTTGTAACCTATGCTAAGGAGCTTGATTTTTACCCTGAAGAAAACAGAGCGCCTTTGAAGAGTTTTAATTGTGGAAAGAACATTTTGGAAACAGTGTGGGAAGGGATCGGCAGTGGGTAATGGATTGGCACGATGGGTCAGGGTTAGTCTGTGTGGCCAGCAGAATCCAGCAGAAGCAATGGTCACTTCTGAGGCTGGATCAGAGAAGGATCGCACCCTACTCCTGGCTCTCTCCTGGATAACTCACTCTGGAGGATGTGGGAGCACTGCTATGGGGAGGACCACACGACAAAGGATTGAGGCCCCCCTGCCCACATCCAGCATGGAACTGAGGTCTCCAGACGACAGCCATGAGAATGAGCAAACCTAGAAGCAGACCTCCAGCCCCAGTCGAGCCATCAGATGACTGTGGCCCAGGCTGGCATCTTTTACTGTGACTTCACGAGATACTCAGAGCCAGAACTGCCCAGCTAAGTCTCTTCCAGATTCCTGATTCTCAGAATAATATTTGTTTTTACAAGCTGCTGATAGACAACTCATACAGATATCTTGGGAAATTCAGATGAAAACGACATTTTCATAGTTGGGTGTATGAGTCTGGGGCACAGAACAGAGAGGGGGGTGATAAAGAGAGGGAAAGTGGGCAATGGTTAAAATTGTGATGTGGGAAACAGTCCTTGGAGAGACGAGTAGAAGGGAAGGAGAAGACAGAAGAGGACAGGATATTAGGACACACAGCATCTGAAGGAGAGACGGACAGAGGGGAGCTGATGAAGGAGGAATGGGAACAAGGAGGAAAACCAACCACAAGGGAGCAGACGGGGAATTTCAAAACAGAGGTGTCGGATGTATGGAGGGCAGAATTGAAGGTGAGGACTGAGAAAGTTCCACTGGGCTTGGCATCTCAGGGGTCACACATCCTTAGCTGGTGAGGAAGGCAGACGCGGGAGTCCAGAGATGACTGGCAGGGGAGGAAGTGGGGATAGAACCGTGAAGGCTGCTCCTTGAAGAAGCTTGGCTGGGAAGGGAAGGAGACAGGGAACTGGAGGGGAATTTGGGGTATGGGAAAGGCTCACCTGCAGTGTGTTTTTTTTTTTTTTAAGATTTATTTATTTTGAAGAGACAGAGCATGAGTGGGAGGGGCAGAGGGAAAGGGAGAGAGAGAATCTCAAACAGACTGTGCTGAATGCAGAGCTGGACACGGGGGTCGATCCCATAATCGTGAGACCCTGAGATCATGACCTGAGCAGAAACCAGCAACCAAGAGTGGGGATGCTTAACTGACAGGGCCACCCAGATGCCCCACCTGCTGTGTTTTTAAAAGTAAAGATGCAGAAGAGGAAGGGGTGTGACTGATGTAGAGGCTTCTGGAGGAGGGGAAAAGTGGTGTTCAGATCAGAGGTGGAGGCATTAGTCTTTAGCCATAGGAATGACTCTCTCTCTGTCTCTCAGCAGAGAGAAAAGATTGGGCAACAATGCAGAGAAATTGCGGGGGAGAGGGTAGGGGAGAAGGACAGGGGGAGGGAAGAAGCAAATTAAGGGAGTTCCTTCCTGATGGCCTCCACTTTCCCTGGGAAGTAGAAAACTCAGGAGGGAGAAGGGTTTGGGGTCTGAGGAAGGGTGAGAGTTTGAGTAGCTATTTGTGGGGAGAGAAGGACATGGCTACCAAGAGCCTTAGAGATGGCTGTCTGGTGGTGGCAGCCCAGCTGAGCTTGGGGACCGCTCATTTTCAGGGGCGCTGGAGGCATTAGTCAGGGTTCTCTGGAGAAACAGAGCAGACAGGATGTGTAGAGAGAGAGAGAGGTTTATTTTAAGGAATTGGCTCATGTGATTGTGGAGGCTTGGCAAATCCACACTCTGAAGGGGGAGGCAGGCAGGCTGGAGACCCGGGGAAAGAGTTGCAGTTGGAGTCTGAAGGTGGTCTGCTGGCTGAATTCCTTCTTTCTAGGGGAAGAGATAAGGGAGGTCAGTCTTTGTTCTATTAGGGCCTTCAACTGATTGGATGAGGCTCACCATGGGGAAATCTACCTCACCCAAAGCTCACTGATATAAATGTTCACCTCATCTGAAAACCATCGTCACAGAGCCGTCCAGAATGATGTTGACAAAATATCCGAGCATCCTGGCTCAGTCAAGTCGACACATAATAGTAACCATCACACTGACCTTGACATTTTGGGAGCTTTTCAAATTACACAACAGCTTGAGTGCTGTCAGGTTAGACTGACTCAGAGTTCAGGTTTTCAAGGCATGGAAAGTGTAGGGTGTTGGCAAGAATGAAAGGCTGGAGGCTATGTAGGCTAGTTATGAGAAGGGGCGAAGGATGTGATGGGAAGAGTAATGTCAAGGTCGAATAAAGATGTGAGAAGAGAGGAGGAACAGGGGAGCATGGCCGGGGATGGGACAGAGAGTGGCGGCCATCCAGGTGGCCGCTGGGGAAAGAAAGCCAAGGTCCTCACTGCGGCTGGATGGAGCACAGATTTGTGAGGCCAACGGGGGCTGCAGACCCCAGTGTCTCCAGGAGCCGGGCAGAGAACAAAAGCAGTAACACAAGGTGAGTGAAATTGGGGCCAACTGGAGAGAGTATAGCAGCAGGAGCTTGGGTTCCAGGAGAAGCGTTGCCTTGTGGAAAGAGGGGACTAAGGCGGCTATGCCTCCTCTTTTTTTTTTTTTCAGGAGAGGCCGGACATCTGAATTTGTAGGTAACGTGTTCTTATTTTTAAATTCTAAATAATGTATATTATAAAATGTACCTTGTGAGCCAAATGATAAACATCTTTGAGGGCAGCTTCACCCCTGAGGGGCCTCAGATTGTGTCACCTGGAACCTGGTGTTAGAACAGGAGTCGGTGGGGGTGCCTGGATGGCTCAGTCGGTTGGGCGTCTGCCTTTGGCTCAGGTCATGATCCTGGAGTCCTGGGATCGAGCCCCACGTCGGGCTCCCTGCTCAATGAGGAGTCTGCTTCTCCCTCTACTCCCCACTCATGGTCTCTCTCGCTACCTCTCTCTCTCAAATAAATTTAAAAAATCTTAAAAAAAAAAAAAAAA
>CM052884.1:12627233-12659520 GCA_028534135.1 Potos flavus | reverse complement strand
GGCTCCATCTCAGGACCCTGAGATCATGCCCTGAGCTGGAAACCAAGAAGGGGAGGCTTAACCGACTGAGCCACCCAGGCACCCTCACCTGTGAATATTCTCTTAAAAACAAAAGCTCTCTAGTGCTACGTGTAAGAGCAAATTAATGCAGTAACTAAATGTATCCTGTTGAGTGCTCGCCCCTCCCAGCACAATCTCAGAAAGGCTCTTGCCCCTCAGTTGATGGCAGAAATTAAAATGTTCCCAGGACCCAGAACTGCCAGGCAACGTGCACGGTGAGCGGTAGCTGACATGTGGCTCTCTCTGGGCCCCAGCCTCTGGTAGCCTCTCCCAAGTTTCTGAAAGCCACCCTCCTCCCCCTTCCCCAAGCCCACCAGAGCCTGTGAGTGTTTCTCTCTCAACTAACCACGCCTGCTGTTTAATTGTTATCTTCGTGATAAAGAGCCCAGAGGATAAACTCATCCAATCCTTCTGGTTTACATTTGAAAAAACCAAGGCCTCGAGACAGGGCGTGACTAGGCCAGGGTCACACGTGACTAGGCCAAGGTCACATACTCTTGACTCTCAAGTCAGTCCTCTTTCTTTTGGGTCTTGGGGAATTTCTTAGAAATGGGTTGTTGCGGTGGGTGGGTAGGTGGGTACCTGGCTGCCTCAGTCAGCAGAGCACATGACTCTTGATTTCGGGGTTGTGGGTTTGAGCCCCATGTTGGGTGTAGAGATTACTCAAAAAATAAAATCTTTAAAAAATAAAAAGAAAGAAAAGAAATGGGTTGTTTGGGAAGGCAGCCTTAAGAGATCCCCCCTTTCTCCCTCGTAACATCTGGTGAGATTCCTTGCCAGGATCCCGGCCTCTTTAGGCCCTCAGAGAGAGGTACTATCTGCCCGGACAAAACCGCACCTTAGGCGGACATGAGTCTCAGCTCAGATGTTGCTCCCTGAGTTTCTAGGAAACTTTCCAGACTCCCAAGTCCAGGATGAGGGTCTCTCTGAAGTGCTCCCCAAGGCTTCATGACACTGAATTGAGATCACTTGTTCGCCTGTCTGTCCCCACCTAGACTGCAGGCTCTGAGGGCAAGGACCACATCTGTCTTGTCCACCGACATATACCTACTGTCTAGTCCAGTGCCTGGTGCATAGTAGATCTTCAAAAATAGTTTTTGAATGAATAAGTAGATGGGGTTGGTCAGAGAAGGATTCCAGAAGGAAAAGGCAAATATTGAGGCAGGTGTCACAGCCTGAAAGGAGGACAGAATTGTCCCTGTTTGGGTGAACAGAAAAAGGAAGTCGTAGATGATAATGGTAAATGGGGAAAGGGAGAGAAGTAAGGCCACTGAAAGGAAAAACAAAGAAGGAAGGAAGTCTTCAAGAGCATGGCCTTCTATAACCTGGGAGGACTTCTGAGTGGAGGGGAGGTAGGGTCTCAGCTCTGAGGGGGAGAAAGGGAAGTGGTCGTGAGCACCTAAAATCCTTCAGGAGGGGTTCTTTTATGAGGAGAAACCCAGAGGGCAGCTTGGCTGGAGGGGAGGGAAGCTGGAGTGCAGTAGACTAGCTGGTGGGAGCTTTGAGTCCTGGCTACAGGTTTGAATTTGATGCTGGGGTCTGGAGGAAATGGGCGTTCTGGGAAGGCTGGGGGCACAGAAAGAAAAAGGTGAGGAGCAGCTTCCTTGACTGACCCCCTCTGTTAGGTTGAGACCCTGGGAGGGCAGGGCTGTCTTCTGTACCCAACCCCCCCCAACTTCGTGCTCCAGGTCCCTGGGCACCTGGGACCCACAAGTAGAGTCCCCTCAGGCAAAGATCTGGAAGTAGCTGAGGCAGCCTACTGAGTGGGGGTGACAGGGCAGGCATTGTGGGAGCTCCCTCCTTCCACCAGCCTTCCCAGAGGATTCTCTTTATCTCTGGAAGTGCGATTCCTTCGGGAGGAGTACTCCAGCTGTCTCCAAAGTCCTTCTTCACCCATCCCCACCTGAGCAGGGTTTACGCCAGCAACTGCTAGGCCAGATCCAGCCACCAGGGGGCCAAAACCAAGCAGCCCTTAGGTCAGTGTCCCTCCACCGCCACCCCCACCTGATGGCCAGGATGGGCGGTGCCTCACCTGGCTGTCACACGGAGTCAGGTAGCCCCGTTAACCCCTTCCTGCCCAGCCTGGGTTACCTCCCTCAGGCGGAGTCATTCAGAGTCCTGGAAGGCAAATCTGAGGGTGGAGGGGGTGTTGCCCAAGAAAGGGGCTGGGGTGGAGGCGATATCAGGGTTTCCAGTTACTCAGGCGCTGGTCCTAGCCGGAGCTGGCGGAGGCGAGGGCTCCCTGCCTCACTTGGGGAGCTATCTCCGCAGAAAGGCGAGGGCAAAAGAAGCAAGGGTTGTGGTCACCTGCGCTGGGCCTCACGGGGGATACAGAGAATGCTGGGGCAGCCGCAGAAGCCAGACTTCCGGGTTCTCCGCCGCCTTCCGTCTGCCTGGGACCTTTGTAACGACTAGTGGTGGGGGGAGGGTGGCCAGAGACTGGAGGGAGAGACACAGAGGGCTGGGGTGAGGGGAGTAAGGACAATTAAGATTTGGCAGCAGAATGGGCCAGATCACGCAGCTCTCAGGTGCCCGGTTTGGGGCGTCTCTCCTCGAGTATCAGGCAGCCAGCCTTCTAGGGCTCTGACCAGCCTAAATCCCGAGATTACAATCCGGGCCACAAGGTGTTAAACAGCGGTGGGAGTGGGGTCCGGAGTCCCTCCCTCCTTCCCTCCCTCCTTCCCTCCCTCCCAGCGTCACCACCTCGGAGTCCACCAGGCTGGCACACAAGGAGTTAAGTCTGCCCGCAATCTGCAAGACTGGAGCCGGGGAGGGGGAGGAGGGGGGAGAGGAGTGGGGGGAGAGAAGAAGGGGGAAGCAGACTGCAGGGAGACAGCGCCAGGAACCCCCTCCCTAGGGACCTGGCCCCTGGGCCCCCAGCCCCAAAAGAGGCCCTGCCCTCCCCGGGGTCGTGCTCTCTTCCCCCGCCCTGCCTCCGCCCTCCAGCTTTGTGTCCCCAGGAGGGTGGGCTGCTGGATTTCCAGCCAAGCCTTGGCTGCCTGCTCAGTTTTTCCAAACCCTCCAGTCGGGGAAGGCGGGAGCCCTGTCAGGATAAGAGTCCCTCCCCCACTGCCCCCGCCGGCCCCCTCTCCCAGCCTCCTTTTTCCTGCCCCCGCACCTTTCCCAAACTTCTTTCCCTTTCCGATCCTGGCCCCTGCGCCCCCTATCCCCACCTCTATTGGCTCCCAAGTTCCAAGTTCGGGTGGAGGGGCCAGGTGGGTCCCATATTCCTGGCGAGGCGCTGGTAGAGCCAAACTCAGCAGGCCGACACTGAGACCTGCTGGGCGCGCGCCTGACTCCCAGCTGGCGCCCGCCCCATCCCAAGACGTGGCCCCGGGTCCACCGGGGAAGGTGGCCCAGGGGTCTCCCGCCCCGGGATGGAGGCGGTGCTGGGGGCGCCGGCAGAGCTGGACAGCGGACTCTGGGCGGCTGGTGCCAGGCCTTGGGGCACGCTTCGAGGAGGGGGCAAAGTGTTCCGAGCGCTGGCACGGTTCTGTCCAGCAGGTCTATTATATAATAATCACCATCTATCAGGAAGCCAGGCAGTTGGAGTGAGTGGGGAAGCCAGGATGCCCGGATCCGCTCCTCCTCCAGGCCCAGGAAGGTGTCTCCACCAAGTTGGGGGTGTGGGCGCAGCCCAGAAGCGAAACGATGTGGGGGTCGAGGGGCAAGTGAGGGGCCCTGGGCAGCCAGAAGGCGGCCCCGAAAACCCCGCCCCCAGAACTCTGACTGACAGTGCTCTGAGCCAATGATTGAAGTCACTGTAGGGCTCAAAGTTAACCCTTTCTTGGGTCCTTGGTTGCTTTAGGGGATTAGAGTCCCTTCCCAGGAACTGTTCCTCCAGTCCTGAATCCCTCCCACCTGGCAAGAGGTCAGGTGAGGAGTCTCAGCTGGAGGATCCTCGCGTCCTAATCGCCTCGCGAAGTAGTCTTAGATAATCAGCAGCCCTAGCGCCGCGCCCGCCACCCGCTACCCCCGCCTCAAGTCCCAAAGTTAATTGTGTTACATGATGTGGTTGTGTGTGTACACTGGCACACCCACACTGCGCCACGAACAGGCACCCTCACACACCTATACCCATGCAGGCATTTCCACCGACACTCGCTGACACACCTGTGACACTCGTGACACAGTGACACACAGATACTTGGAAACACCCGGTGATTCCTCGAGTTGGCCAGTAGAGGGAGCCGCTCGATTCCAGCAGTGGGCCGCCAGCCCCTCTTCTCCACTCCTCGCTCACTCCAGGGTTCCACCCAGAACTCGTGGCTGCCTGGAGCTCAACTCCGCATCCCAACCTGGAACCAATGCTGGGGGAATGAGTCACAGCCCCACCCAGGGGAGCGCGCTACATGGCTGCTCCACTGGGCATGCCGCATACGCTCGAACTTAACTGTGTACCGCATTTTACGGACCTTTTGCAATAGCCATCACTCACTCCTGCAAACACTGTTTTCTGGACCTCCTGTGAACCGGGCATTGTGCCAAACAGATCGTAACATGCCCATGTGGTTTGTCATGTATGTAACGGGAGACCGATCCACATAAATGGGGTGAACCCTTCCTCCTAACAAGCATCCTGTTTGAGAAATGGCCCCTTTGCCTTGTGGCTCATAGTATATATCCACCGGACCCTGGAAAGAGGAGAAGAAATTAAACCCTACTTCCATGGGTCAGGTACTATCCTAGGCTCTAGGATTTTTCACACCAGAGCTCAGCTTTTCTGGGCTTCAGTGTTCCGTTGGTAATACCTACCTCAAGAGGTTGTGATGGTTCAACCCCTAACCCATCTTGGTATTTGGCACAGCAGTTGGGAGGCATTTGAGGAAGTTTTGTTGAACAGATCAAAACATGATCTAGAGATAATGTGTATGAAGGTGCTTTGTAAACTGACATCAGACACATAATGGGGGTTATTATGTGATTTTTTTTTAGGGTTTGTCCCCCATCTCCACCTGTGCCTCCTCAGACTTTGCCCAGTGCCCAGCTGCTGGCACTCTCAACCCATCAACTGAGTTCCCCCCTCCCCCAGCAAGTGAATATTTACAGAAGTCCTACTATGAACCCACCACTTGAGTGCTATGGGGGAATGTAAAGGCATAGGAAGCAGAGTTTGGGCCCTCAAGAATCTTTTGGAGCAACCAAATACACATATATTTATGAAACAAAACATATAAGTAGGTACTCTGTTGGGTGGCATAGAGGTAATAGGTAGTCAGAAGGGAGGGTGGTCTGTAAGGGCAAGGGCCTGGGGACCCAGGAGGGGCAGGGGAGGGGGCAGTGGAACTGAATATCAGGAGCAAACAGGCTTGTTTGCTTTCTTCATTTCTGAAGCAGTCTTATTATCTGTTGGTATTAATTTTGGGTGGGAGCAGTAGGATAGAGGGAAAATGTCCTGGGATAAGAAGTCCCAAATTCTTCTCCTGGGCTTACCGCTTTCTAGCTGTATAACCCTGAGGAGGTCCTTAACTACTGTAAGGCTCAGTTTCCCCACCAGTGTAATGGGGCCATAACCTCTCTCTCAAAGGTTTGTGGTAAACACTGAAATAACATTTGCGAAACGCTTTTAAAAAGTGCTTTACAATTTCTTTTTCATTGCATCTACCCTCTTATAGGGTCTTGGGTGTGTGTGTGTGTGTGCAGCACTTTGAGGTTAGGAGTTCTTTTGAGAAGACAAAGATTTTACTTCCACGTTTTCTTAGCATCCACTTCGTGCTAAGGACTGAGATGAAAAAATTCAGTCTATGCCCTCAAGGACCTCATGGTCTACCAGGAAAGACAAATGAATAAAGAGATGCTCAGTGCATAATGAATGTGGGTGGGTACAGTGAAAAGGGACCCAGTAGTGTGTGTGTGTGTGTGTGTGTGTGTGTGTGTTGGGGGTTGAGGGGAGTCCAGGCAACTCCCACCCCTTCCAATCAGTGTAGACTGGACGTTCACAAACCTACCTACCTCTTTCTAGCCTGGGATGTTGTTGGCGTGTCTTTCCTAGTCCTCAGGAATGGGGAGGAGAGACGGGTAGAAGCCCCCTCCCCGCTGCCGGGCCAACCCGCCTCCCGCTAGCCGGCCGGGCGCCTTACCGAGTCAGACCACTGGGAGGCTGGGGGAGCCGGGTTGGGCGAGGAGGCGAGCGAGATGGGGGAGCTCTTATTTTGACAGGGGCCTCTCCGGGCTCTGGTATGAAGGCAGAAGGAGGCAGCCAGAGAGCCCCGATGCTTATTCAGGCTGGGGAGAGGAGCCGAGTGGAGGGGCGAGCGAGGCTCCGGCAGCGCAGGGGAGCCCAGGGAGGCGGCGGCGCGCGGCGGAGCCAGTGGCCGGACATGCCCCGGACCCGGGGCCGCTGCACCACTGCCGCCGCCCGGAGCCAGCCGGCCGGACGCCCGCACGCCTGGGTCCCCCGGCGCCGCGCCGCCCGGGGGCTGCGACCCGGACCCTCGGCGTCCGACCAACAATAAGCGCCCAGACAGCCCCCTCCCCGCCCCGCGCCCGCCGTCCCCGCGGGCCTCGGGGAAAGTGAAAGGAGGAGGCGAAGGAAGGGAGGAAGCAAGGAAGGAAGCAAGGAAGGAAGGAAGGAAGGAAGGAAGGGAGGAGGAGAAGCCAGAGCCGTGAGGTTCGGGGCCGAGACCCCAGCCCAGAGCCCCGGGCCGGGCGGGTGTGCAGGCTCTCCCGCCGCTGTCCGGCGTCCACGACCATGCTCGGCGGTTGGGAGGCAGGAACCCTGGCACCCAGCGACCCCCGGATACCCTCTCCCGGGCCGGGCTGGTATTGAGACCAAGGCGTCCAGGATCAAAAGATCACCGCCTGCCCGCCCCCCTCCGAACCTTCAACTGGCAAGCCGGAGGACCCCAATCCAGTCACCGACCCTGACCTGGTCATGGCGTCCAGCTCCGGCCTGGCGTGAGGACCCCCGACCCGCGCGAGGTGAGGGGTGGGCTGGGGCCCGAGGGCGAAAGTCACGCCAGGCGGGCAGAGGCTCGAGGAGGGAGATCCAGTTTGAACTGGGGAGGGGGAACATAGTCTGATTGTCTCTTGCCCTGTGGCACGCACCCCCAGGCTGTTTAAGGGGTGGGGGATGCCCCCAGGGCTAGTGGTGGCTACTCTTGGGCCCCCAGTCAGGTTGGCAGCCCCAGAGCTCAGGGGGAAGGGCTTAGAGGCAGCCAGGGGACCCTGCCACCCTAGCGCAGAGAACAAGGCCGGCCTTGGGCCAGCTGGAGCAGCAACCCTGCCCTGGGGGCTTCTGGGAGATGTAGTCCCCCTCCCAGGCTCACCAACCCCTTGGGTCTCAGCACCCCAGCACTCCTCCCCTGGCTGATGGGAGTCTCCAGAAGGAGGTGCATTAGGATCAGGGATTGCCGGGGTCACCCTCTGCCCCCAAGCAGTGCCTAGGAGCAATAGGGGCTGTGACTAGAGGAGTCTCCCCTGCCAAGGATTCTGAGCGGTGTGGGCTTGGCTGGGGGGTGGGGCAGTCACACAGTTCCTTGGAGGTGTCCCTGCACTGCTAAGGGGAGGCTCCCCCTGCCTCAGTCTGGGGAGCTCCTGGGGGAAGAATGTGAGGAAGAGAAGTGAGACTTAAGGCTTCTTGCTTGTCTGGGGTATGTCCTATCCCTGGGCTGCTGGAATTTGGTTTCTGGAGACACTGAAGTCTACTCTGTCCTTCTCCCTCTGGGTTGCTGAGAAGGAGCGTGTCCCCACAGTCGGGGAGTCTGGAGGGTGTCTCTCTGGAGCAGTGAAGCCAGGATCTGCTTCTGTCTGTCTGTCCAGCCTCCTTCCTTCCGGGTTTTTCTGACACCCCCTCCTCCCGCCTCCTTCAGTCTGTCTGCTGCTTGGGGTGTGTGTCTGTGTCTGGGGAGGGGGGGCTCTGCTGCAGGGAGGAAGAGTGTTGCTCTGGGAGAGGTGAGCTGGGCATGTGACTGAGCCGTGGGATAGGGGCTTGAGGCCCACTTGATCTTTGGCCTTGGCTTCCTGTTTTACCTAGGAAAGCTGTCTTCACACTGTATCTGCTGGAACCCTACTGATGCCTCTGGGCAGCTCTCTGAGCGGGACCTGGGGGGGGGGGGGCCCTTCTACTCCTCTTGTTCTCCCCACCCCTCAGCCTCTCCAGAGAGCAACCACTTCTGCTGGGGCTGGTTTTTTTGCTGCTCCCAGTGCAGCCTTGCCTTCTCTGGGTCAGGACCACGATTTTGTGGCCCCAGGGGAAGAGCATGATCAGGCCCCGTCTTTCTGGTGTCATCTGTGAGGCGCCTGGTGATAGAAGCCTCAGGACGCAGTGAGAATGGGCCCGGAAGGTGAGGGGTAAGGGAGGTCTGGTAGAAAAGGAAGGTGCTGCCTCCCCTGGGTGATCAGGCTCCTTGGCCTTGGAGAACCAGGCCTGGAAGGCCAGGTTCTAGCCACCTCCCTCTAGAGGCTCTCTGCTTACCTGTGTTGCTCCTGATTAGGGGCGGGGCCTGGGGGGAGGTTTGATGTTTGAAAGCGCGCTGGTTGGGGATAGAGTACCTATCATCTTCCATCCAGGGAAACTCTTGTGTCTGGGATAGCAGGGGCCCCATGGCTGGAGACGGGTCCTGGCGGTCCACGTGCAGGTTCAAGATGAGTCTCTAATTACCAGGCTTGAGGGTCAAGGCGGGAAGAGATTACAGAGTCCTGGAGAAGGATTGGTGGTCCACAGAAATCTGGGACTAGCACAATAGTGGTAATGTGGGGCCTCGTGAACTTGCTTATTGCGCCTGTGCCTCTGTCTGTGTAGTTCCTGCCCCCCAGCTCCTGGGTACCTGGGTTAAGCAGAAACCCTGAGCTGGAGACTGAGCTTCCCTGGACAAGCAGGGCAATAGCCTTCTGGGCAGAGGCCTAGTGGGTGGCAGTGTGGACTCAGCAAGGGCTGGAATGCCTGGCACCTGCTTTAGATTAAAGGAGATGCCTGCAAAGGAGGGGGGTGCCTGCCTGTGGGGGAGTGGCTGGGATGGAGCTCCGTGTAGCCCAGGACTGGCGTGGAGGAAGAAGAGGACCAGGGTTGCAGGTAGCAGCAGCTCTGGCAGGAGTGGAAGGAGCCAGAACTTACCCAGCTCTGCAGCCCCTCCTCCAGGGAGTCTAAGACTGGGGCTGGGGGCACCCCCACACTGCCTCTGGCGCCACAGGCTGAACTTCTGCCCCAGTGCCTAGGGGACGGGGCAGCTGCGGGGAGCCAGGGTGTCTGAGTGTCCGGTCTTCCTGGGACTGGGAAAAGCCTGCAAGGAGGTGGGGGGCACTTTAGGGTTCTTGTTTACTCTTTCTGGCGCTCCTCGGTTGCTGGTGGTGAGGCACCCCAAGAGCCTGGGTACCCGGGGTGTTGGGGAAATGGCATCCCTTCCTTGTGCCAGGAGCCCTGGGCACTGCCCGGGTGCTGACCTGGGGGGAGGCGGCAGAGGGGGATGGCAGCGTGGGAAAGCGGGCAGCCGTGGGAGCCAAGCGGGTGCAGGCTGGGTGCCGCGGGCAGGGAGCCTCTGCCAGGCCCGCTCTCCCTGGGGTGGGGCTGGCTGTTCCAGGGACTGGCTCAACCTGTTGAGCGCCTGGCTGCTGTAGCTTGGCATCTGCACCCCTGCCTGCCAGCCCTGGCAGCTGCCCACCGTAGCCACACTGGAGGGGCTGCCCCCAGGGATCTGGGGAAAGGAGGCTCTGAGTGGCCAAGGGGCCGGGATGGGCCTGGTAGAGGCTCATCCAGAGAGTGCTAAGTTTCTCCAGGTCCTGTTCTCTAACTACCAGAGCTCCGCTGGGGCCAACTGGAGGGCTAGGTAGCCAGAGGCTAGGAGCTGGGGGGCTAGGCAGAGAAGGCCCCCACAGCGCTCTGGAGGTGCTGCTTGTCCCTTGGATGGGCGGCCCTAAAGGCAGCCTGGAGTTGCAGCCTGGAATTTCCTCTGCTGGGTGCCAGGGCCAGGCCTCCAGAGCCCCACCCCCAGCCTGGCCTGACCTCCCCTCCCTGGGAGAGAACTGCCGACTTTCCCTGGAGGTTGGGGGAGGGGCAGTTCTGGCATTCTGCTGCCCCGGGAGGGGAGGGGTGACTTCCTGGGTGTGGGGGTATGTTGCACTGCCTCAGTCTCCCCAAAGGCCCCTCTCCCCACGAAGAAGAGGGAAGCCCCTGGTTCCCGGGGAGCTGTCTCCCACCCTGCTCTGAGTATGGGGAGTCCTGGGTCCCACGGAGGATCTCTGAGCCCTGTGGGCCCTTGCTGTCCCCCCACCCCCTCGGGCCCCTTAGCTTTGAGCCCACCTTTGGGCTCCACTAGCTGGTGGAGAAGGGGAGCCTGGTGGTTGCTCGGTAGAGGAGAAGGTGTTGGCCACCGCCCATAAATGGGGGAAGCGGGAGCAGGCAGCTTCCCTCTTCCTCTCACTCCTGAGGGGAAGGGCGGCCTCCCCTGCTTTCTTACTTTTTCAGTCAGTGGCCAAAGCAGAGTCCTCTCCTTCTTTGCCTCCTTTCCACCCCAGACCCTTCCTGCTTGTGCCTGGACCACCTGACCTCCTAACCTTGATGTCTCTTCTAGGCCCCCCTCCCTGGGGGGCTGGGATTCCCTCTGCCCCACCCCCTCTCCAAAGGGCTGGTGGCCCTTCACTGGCCTGTCTTCCCCTCCCCCCTATTCTCCACCCCCCAGCCTCAACTGGGAATGGCCCTGAATCCAGCATTTCCAGCATTTCGAAACCAAGATTGTTTTGAAATCCCTGAGTACTTCTCCACCCCCCTCTGGCTCCCCTCCTCCCCACTAGCCCAGAATTTAGTCCTCTAATCTGACCTCACGCTGTGCATTGCCAGGGTCTGTGTGTGTGAGTTTGAGTGCTAGCACTCAGCCACGTGCATACTAGTGTGTGTGTGTGTGTGTGCGCTCGCGCACGCACATGTGTGCATATGTGCAAGCGCGGGGGCCAGTGTGTGTGTGTGTATCCCAGTGTGGGTATATCTTCTGTCTGTCAGCAGTTCTGTGTGACTGGCCCATGTCTTTTGTGATTCTGGAGCTCTCCTCATTCTCTGGGAGTATGGCACAGTCATACTGTGGGTCTTGAGGCATTCTTAGGGGGTTTGAGGTTATTTTTAGGAGGTAGATATCTTGGACGTGTATCTTTGGGAATCATGTCTGTGTCTCAGTTGCACATCCCAGGCAGTGTCTCTGAGGAGTGTATGCCTGGGGTTGTGTCTCTTTGGTGAGTTTATGTGTGTGTGTGTCCATGTGTGTGCTCTGCTTTTGTTCCTGCTTCTCTCCTCCTCCCTTTGAACATGTCTGGTGTGTGGAGTCACAGGTCTCCCCACAGCAACCTGGGACATGGAGTCCTCTGTCCCTTGATAGGGAGGTTTCCTGGAGTGGGGCCAAGGCTTCTGGCAGGTCCAGGGTCCTTGGAGAGAACGTGGTGGCGCAGGGAGATTTTGGGATAAACTGACCCCCTCCCCTGGGCTGGGCTCTCTTCCACTGCCCCTCACAGACTCCCGGCACCGTGAGGGGTCCCGGCACCGTGAGGGGTCCCAACACCCTCTTCTTGACCTCATGATACAGTGGCAGCTGACTATAGGGAGGCTAGTGCCCTAAAGGAAGGGCTAGGAAAGGGAGTTAACCCTCCACCCCAGTCACTCGCTTCACTGGGGATGAAGAAGGGGCCAGCCACGTCAGACCTGGAAGCTTGGTGGCTAATTTAGGATTCAGGAAAGGTGACTTCTCTAGCTAGGGGCAGACAGCAAAACAAGACAAGACATTCATATTTCCAGTCTTCACAGAAGACAGAGGGGGCTGGAATCCTAAGGGGGGTGATGTTCCACCCCAGAAATATGAGGCATTTGGGGTATTTGGGGTGGGGCCAGCTGCCATTGTAGCCTGGGAAGTCCTTCATGTTTAAGTTCATTCTGCAGTTAGACAGTGTTCTATGGCGAGGGAGGAGGCCGGGGGGAGCCTTGTTTTTGTTTTTGTTTTTGTTTTTGGCCAAAGCAAGGATGGTGATAACAGAGTTATGTTAGCATAGGATTCGGGCCCTGGAACCCCTGATAATCTCACTATGACTCCGTATCCCATCCTGGGGTCTCAGGCTCTAATCGAATGCTTTCCTCTAGAAGCGCTTGGGTCAGATGGGTGAGGAAGAAGAGGGCCCCGGCAGGGGCTGTTTGTAGGAGTCCAGGGCCCCAGGGCCGGTGGAGACAGCAGCAGGAGGTAGGCAGAGGATAAGCTGTCCCTTCCCCCCACCCCCGTGGCCTCTGGTCCCAGGACACAGTGGGAGGAAGGGAGGGCTAGAGGCACAGGTTGGTACAGTGCTCAGTGACCCAGCAAGGGGAGGGCTTTGGCAAGGAATTTTCAGTTTGTTTCTCAATCTCTGTCTCTGAGACACGCACACACACGTCACTGCAGACTCCTTCAGGAGATGAGCCTAGAAAAGTCACCTAGGGGGCGGTAGGGCAGGGCGCTACCAGACGGGGCTGTGTGGGACCAGCTTCATTCTGGCGGAAGAGGCCCCTCACCTGCCCCCTTGAGCTGGAACCTGGGCCCAGCTGGAGTCTTCTACCCAACTCTCCCATCCTGGGCCCGGGAGCGACACAGGCTGGACAGGGTTAAGTCTGGTTGGCAGGGACACCCCCCTGCCCCCAGTGCAGAGAGAGAGAGAGAGAGAGAGAGAGAGAGAGAGGGAGGGGTGGTTAGCAGCTTGCTCTAGTTGGCGTCTCTCCCAGAATTCTTCGGAAAAGAACTCCTCTTTGACCCCCAGTACAAACTGAGCCCAGCCACCAGCCTCCCTCCCGCCTGCCTGTGGGAGCTTCACCCAGCCCCCCTCCTATGGAACTGCTAAGCCAGATCCTCTCACCCCAGGCCCTCCCAACCAGGCCGGTGGGGACTTTGCGTCTTCAGGGGACAAGGGGTGCAGCCAAAGGGACCACACAGGGACACGGGAGAGGCCCCATTCTTTTTTCTGACATAGGATAATCCTGGGGCTCGCTGGCACTGAAAGCCAGGGTCCTCGGGTCTCCCCATCCATCCCTTCCCCCAGGACCTCAGGCCAGGTCATGGGAGTCATTGGCCCCGCCTCTGTCGAAGGCATCTTCTAGTGCCTTCTCCTTTCCTGCTTCTAGGATAGGGAGGGGGAGCAGTGTGGTGCAGCAGCTGGGTCAGGCCTGGCTCCCAGCCAATCCACAGAAGTCCTGGAGTGGGGGGGTGGGGGGGGTGTCCGAGTAGCTCAGAGACTTCCTGGAGCTGCTGCAGGCTGTGTGTGTGTGTGTGTGTGTGTGTGTGTGTGTGTGTGTGTGTGTACACGCTTCTGTGGTGTACATGCTGGGGGAGGGGCTGGGGTTATGGGAGGAGCAGGGGCCTAGATTGCTGGCTTGGGCCTTCCAGCTGTGACCCTCTCTCCACAGGGAGTCCCCTTCCCAGACCACACCCTTGAGCCTGAGCCCGGCACACCTTACTCCAGAGGTGAGAGCTCCGTGTGCTTGTGTGTGCCCTCCTCAGCTTCCTCGCTGCTCTCTTGTCTGCCGGTCTCCTGCTTGGCTTTTTGTCTTGGGCGCCCTCCTCGTGGCTTTCTGCCCCCACTTCTCCTTTCATTCTCCTGCCCCCAGAGGAGGGGAGCTAACAGCCTTACAACCTGGAACCTGGGGGGTGGGGGTGAGGCAGGTAGGCTTAAAGCACCACTCCAGTGAAAGTCCCAGGTCTTCCCTGAGCTGGAATCTTTCCAGGCCGGGAGGTGGGGAGCTCCTGCCCAATCACTCCTGGAGGGCAGGGTACTGTTTCCTGGTCATCCCAAGTGCTTGCCCTGCTCTGTCCTGGCTTTGGCCTCTCCCCTGGGCTGAGTCAAAGCCAGGGTGGCTACGAGCCACCGAAATGTGCTTTCTGCCCTGGCCTCTAGACACACACACACACACACACACACACACACGCACACACACATGCACACACGCACACAGAGGCTCTCTCCCTACTTCCACCCCCCCTCCTTCCCTCCCTCCCCTCCTTCCTTACTTAGCAACAACTCCCTGAATTCACAACAAACACGCCTGTAGGCTCCTGGGCTGACTTGGGAAAGCTGCAGAAGGCGGGAGGACTGGGAAGAGGCATGTCTCTCAGACTGTCCTCGGGAGGGAGGGGCTTCTGATCCCCCCACCCCTCCTTCCCTGGCCCGGCCGCTGAGGCCACTGCCTCTCAGGGACCGGGAGGAAGTCATCCCGTTTCCAACTTAGGCAATGAAAAAAGTAGGGAGCAGTGACAGGTGTGGCTGAGCAGGTGTCGGGGCAGGGCTTGGACTCCACCCCTCACTAGTGAGTCCCACTTGATCTTTGACCCCCACCTGGGGAGTGAGAGGGGCGGCAGACTCCCCTCCAGCCCACTGGTCTCTGCCAGCAGGGGCCCTGTGTTGTTGTCATGGTAACTTGCCTGGCTCCCTTCTGACTATTAGGGACCAGGATGGGCGAGGACATAGCGGACTGGGGGTGGGCAGGACTGGGTACCCCCCCCCCCCAGAGAACTTTGCTCTCAGGGCACCTGTGCCGAGGGGGTGGGGAGTGGTGCCCTCTCTTTGATCTCTTCCCTGGGCAGGAACTGTGGCCTCTAGCCAGGACCTGGGGCACATGGGGCGTGGAGCGAGTGTGCGTGGAATGAGTGAGGGGCACCCATTCTCTCGTTAGAGCACAGAGGGCTGATACAGGGTGAACTGGTCTCGCAAAATGGTTAAGAACCCAATTGCGGGCGTTTCTGAGTTCAAATCCCGATTCTTCTCATTCTGGACTGTGTAACTTAGGCAAGTTACCTAACTTCTCTGTGCCTTAAAGTGGGGGATCCTAAAAGTACTTTCGTGTAGAGCAGTCGTGAGGATTCAATTAGGTCGTGCGTGTGTAGTGCTCAGGACAGACTGATGTGACGGCGTAAAATGCTCAGTACGAGGCAGAGAGCCTCCTCTCTGCTCCTCGCCCTCACTTTCTGCAGGAACTCCTAACCCCACCGCCAGGGGGCTTTGCCAGGGAAGAACGGGTGGCATTGGAGGACTGGGGAGTAGGGGGTGGGGGACGACAACCTTTCCAGTACTTCAGACTCCGAGATTCTAACACCCTTCCAGACTCACTTTCTCCCTGCCTCAGTCTCCCCACTGTCGGAGCTGACATCTTGGTTGCAGGTTCATCAAAAAAGCCATAGGCCCAGAGAGGGGCCTTGGGGACTTAGGACCTGTCCCTCCCTGTCTGCCAGCGCTTCCCAGGCTGAGCTCTCCCTCCCCCGGGCTGCTGGCTCGGATCAACTTTAGCACCCCTCCCACCCTTCCATCCCTGCTGTTCTGGTCTTCCACCAGGCTGAACGCGACATTCTGTCCTTAAATGGCTTAACTGGCTGCCTCCTCTCCTTCCTGGCCTAAGGGGTCAGGGACCTTCCTTGGGGAGAACAGTGGCCGTGTGGAGCTGTGACGTGGATGGTGGCTGTTAGGGCTGCCCCAGGGTCCAGGGTCCCCCGGATCCCCTGTACCCTCTGCCTGGGCCTTTTCCCCGAGCGTGGCATAGCAGTGCCCAGGCCTGTGATACGTACAGAAGCCCAGATGGGAATGCCTGGCACCTGCTGCACACAGACCGGCAGGGAGGAGGCATCCTGAAGCCCAGAGGAGGGGTGGGGTCACATCAGCATCCACAGGGGCCTGAGCACTCTTTTCGTTGGCTGCCTGGTAAGTGTGGACAGTGCTGGAAAGAGTGCTGCTTTGGCCCTGTGTGCCCTGGGGCAGGGTGAGTGCCGAGGGACACCGGGTGAGAGCAGGGCTTCTGAGGGGCCTGGCATGGAGGGTGGGATAATGCAGGAGCTGAGGCTTGGGAGCCTCTGGAAGAGGAGCCCAGGAGTGGAGAGCAGACAGGTAGTTTGGCTCTTCTGGGGAGTGAGTATCCAAATCTCAGGGGAAAGTGGACTATAAGATGTGGCAGAAGTGCCTGGGATCCCAGGGCTCCTGGGTCTGAGACCTGGGCTTGGCTGCCAGGAAACTTCTCTGGCCTGGTACCAAGATGGGTGGGCTGGAGCCCCTGGCTCTACACATCCCCTCCTTCTGGAACCAGAGAGGACACTTCCCTTCTATGGGCCTGAAAGTGAGGGCTCCGGGTTGGCCTGGGCCGTGCCTCACTGCTGGGCTGGCCATGCTGCCTATGCCCGGCCCCTGGGGCCTGTTCCTTGGGCAGGCTGGGGCTATTTTTGGGATCGGGCTGGGGCTCTGGGGCTGGTTTCAGATGTTCCAATGTGAACAGGAGAAAATGGGAACAGATGGCTGGAGGGTCCTGCTGGGAGCAGGTTATTTTTAGGGCCTTGTTAACCCTTTTGGGGCTTGTGGAGCCACCCTGAGAGGGACAGCCCTCTCTAGCTGAGAAGAGGACAGGTCTTCTCCCTGGACCCCTGTTTTCCAGAACTTCCTGTGCCAGTTGCTCCTCTTGCCCTCTCAGACCCTTCACTCTTTAAGGACGTGCATTCGTGACAAGAAAGTAGGCTCCAGCTTCCTCCAGCCCCAGCCCTGCAGGAGACGACCAACGGGTCAGGCGGGGAGGGGGCTGCCTGGCTGGGGGGACGCGGGACACTGTTGACGGGAAACCCCCTCTCGCTTGCCTCCTGAGGCTTTCAGGCACACACCCGAAGCTAAGAGAGTGGATAACTGCTTTCTGGGTTCACACTGTGGGTTCAAGTGTATGTCGGTAAAGTTAGCGATGCCCAGGGGAGAGCTAGCCGAGGGAGCTGGCCTCTTCCAGGAGGGCAGAACAAGAGCCGCGTCTTTGTACTTGGTACCCCTTATACGATGTCCATGGGCCCCAGTCCCTTGGGTACTCCAAGGGCAAATGCCCACCTTTATTTACCAAATGCCCACACATCTGGGGGCTGTGAGAGGGTAAAGAAGGGGAGGGACGTCATGGCCAGAGGTGGTTTCTTGAGCGCTGAGTATGTCATAGGCATTCTGTGAGATGGTTTCACCAACTATCTCACCCTATACATTTACCCTCACTTTGAAGATGAGGAAACAGGTCAGAGGGACAAGTCCCCGAGCTCAGACAGGGTGGGATGTGATTGGCACCTTGTCTGCCTGACCGTGAACCCGGCCCTCCTTGCTCTCCGGCATCCCAACCCCAGGAAGTGAGGCTGCTGGGGACAGGATCTCCTCAGGGAGCAGGTTTTGGAATGAGTGCGGGAAAGGAGGCCTGGGGGCAGGGGACCCTGCCTGTCCCTGGTCTCACAATCCCCTAAGCCCTTCTGGCCTGAGGGTGCCAGGACTGACACCAGAAACCCCGTTTGGCCTTCCTGTCTTCCCTGCGGGAGGATCACAGGCACACATCCTGTCTCTCGGTCCCCACCCCCACCCTGTCCTGGCCCACAGGCTCCTGCTTCCTGTAGGGTCACGGCTGTCTGGATGTCAACGTGGGCAGAGCGGGAGGGCCCTCCAGGAGCCGCCGCCAGGGCCAGGGATTTGGGCCGGGCAGGCGAGATGAGGGGGCAGGGAGGACGTGCGGGCCACTGGCGGTACCTGGGGGAGCGAGCCCGAGCGGCGGGCGCTGGGTGAGGTCCCGCCCCGTGGTGCGCTGGCTGGCTGTGCCAGCAGTCTGCCCGCACTCCAGTCCTCCCACAATGGCCCCATTGTTCCCCAGCCGCCAGGCAGTTTGGAGGAGGTTCCTAGGCCACCCCTACCCCCCACCCCCAAACAGGGGCCAGATTAACCCCTTGGAGGACAGGCCAGGTGAGGGCCCGCAGGGAGCTCCCCTGCCCAGTCCTCCCTCCAGGGCCTCCAGGCTTTGGGAAGTCACCTTCCACCCACGTGTGCCCCGCGACAGGACCACTCCAGACACTGGGGTCTCCCCCTGGGGAGGGAGGAGCACCTAGACCCTCTCCCACCCCCACCAGGGTGCAGGTGCCAGGGGCCAGGAAGTGCCGGTGGGGTGGCAGGCGGAGACCAGATATATTTGGGCCGGTGGGGCTAATTCCAGCCACCACCGCCGGCCCTACTGGCTCCCAAGCTCCTTTCCTTCCTGTGAAACCAGAGCTGGGTTGGGCCTAGCTCAGGATTTCGGTGGATTTAAAGAGGCAGCACTGTCCCTGCCAGCCTGGCTTCCTCTCCCCCTCCCCAGGTAGGGTCTGGGGCAGAGAGAGGACTGAAAAGAACTCCTGGCTCTTGCCTTGCCCCGGGCTAACCCTGGGCCCTTACCCCGGTTGGGGGTACCAGGCTCTTGGCAGCTCCTCTCTCCCAGAGCTTTGGGCGGGTGGGGTGGGCGGGGGTGGGCTGTGGTTTCCTGTGTTGGCTGTTTGTGCCTGGCCCAGAGTGCCCGCCGCCTGCCTGGGCTTCCTGCCCTGTCTTGTTTCCTTGTGCCCCCCACCCTCCCTTCCCCCTCCCCCCCCCCAGGGAGGGAGCAGCCAGGGATTGGGCAGCAGTCTTTGGGGGCACCCCACTGCCAAGGCATGACTGTGTCCCAAGGCCTGGCCACCTTGGAACTGGCTGAGGGAGCCAAGGGAGGTGACTTCAAGCTTGTCTAGGCAATGCCACCCGTCTTGCAGACTCCAGAAGGGACAGTGGGCCCCAGAATGGGCAGAGCACCCCCTTCTCCCCAGAAGCACCTTGTTCAGAGGCCCCGGACTACAGTAGTCTGGGACTAGGAGTTCCCACGTAACTGCAGGACTGGGGTTGCCTGGCGACACTCTGGGGCTGCAGGGGTGGGCGAGGTGGTTTGTCAGCCAGACAAAAATTATTGATTTGCATGGTCTCCTTTGGCAAGAGGTGGGGAGGGGGGAAGTGGGGAGAGCTGCTAGGAACCAGGGTGAGGGGAAGGCCCCCGAAGACCCACATAGAGGGTCCCAGAGCAATACCTTGGTCCTTGAGCAGATTTCCTTCTGGGCTGTGAATCCCTGACCTCCCTACTCGGGCTGAGTCACCACCTCAGGAAGAGGAAGTGACCTGCGTGGTAGAGGAGAGCTTCTAGGGACCAAGGAGTCCCGACACCCAGGAGAAAAGGGACCCGGCCCTTGTCTTGGGAGCCGCATCTCCTTGAGCCAGGGGGACAATAATTCTACCCCCATGGCTCCAGGAGGGCCCAAGCAGCCCATTTCCTCTCTAGAGGTGTCTGCCTACCATCCTGGGGAGCATGGAGCCCCCAAACCGTTTTCTCGCTGCCTCTCTTGGGTGGTTTTTAGCTAGGCAGTGAGGCCGGTGGGCCGGCTGGAGAACCAAGCAGGGGCTCCCAGCGCGGGGACAGCTGGAAATAGGCAGGGGGCCGCTGGTGTGGGAGTGCCTGGTACACCAGTGTTGAGCATCCATTGAAGGCATCCACGGAAGCCTTCCTGATCTCCCTCCCCGCACCGGGGTCCGGTCCACGGGCTCCCCCCAGCGCCCCAGGGAAGGCCATGGGGAAGCAGCTGATCTCAGGCTCTTTGTCTCAACAGCCTCCTGGCCTGTGCTCCTGGCCATTTGCTCAGGTGACTGAGGCAGCCTGTTTGTGAGCACAAGTCACCACTCCGGAGTTCCCTGCCTTTCCTTCCACTCATCCTAGGGGCTCCTGCTCCGGTGCTGGGAAGCCTGCTTCACTCACTGGTGAAAAACTGCAGCCACCAGGAATTAGCCGCTCCCCATCCAGGCCCTCCAGGTGTCTTGGGGGGAGGCCCTGAGTGTGTAGAGGAGGAGGGGTCTTTGGGAGCCCCGGCAAACTCCTGAGGGGTAGGGGGGAGGTGTGAGAGGGGAAAGTCCTGACTCATCTGTGCTTGACTCAGCTCGCCCTGCGGCCGAGTGGGAGCGAGGGGGTGGAGTCGGACTGGAGAGGGCCACTCCAAGATTCTTCTGAGGAGGAGCCGCGGTCTGGCTGGGGACATCGGAGAGGCCTAATTTTCTAACAGCCCCTTCCCAAATTATTCCAGGTCCCAACATTTGAAGCTGTAAACACGGGAGGTAGTGCGGGCAGGCCCAGTGGCTGGAAGCCCACCTCTCTGGAGCCGGCCCAGATGAGGAGTCCTGACTCCAAGGGAGGGGGGAAGAGACACTGCAGTGCGGGGGCGGGGGACGGACACGACACCCTAGTAATGGGGTCTTGGCGCTGCCACCTACTGGTCACATGACCCAGGGGCACGTGGCTTACTTTTCCCACACCTCAGTTTCTTTCTGGTGAAATGGGGATAATAATACTGTCCTTTTAGGTGGGAGGGAGTTTTGAGGACCCCACGGTGGTGAAGGTGAGAACTTGAGTGAGACCCGTCAGCCACAGGCCTGTCCCTAAGCCCAGGTCCCTCTCCAGCCCTGCTCTTAACTGCTGCTGCTCTGACCTGTTGCAGGAGATGGAGGCTGGCCGAGGGAGGCTTCCCAGCCGGGCCCTGGACTTTGGAACCTTCCCCTGAGGAGCCTCTCTTCCCAGAGGCAGACCTAGAGAAGGGAGGGCCAATCGGCCTGGGGTTAATTTAGGGTTAGACTCCCACAGGGTTACGGGTGGGGTGGGGGCCTCGCCTCCGGGTCCAGCCCAGCCTCCAGCAGCCCCGGTGGGAGCGGCAAGAGTGCGCACCGGCGTCTGGCGGGCCTATCACTAGGGCGAGGCTAGGCCCAAGTCTCCTCCCCTCCCCCACCCCGACCGGTGGGGCCGGGGAGGGCAGGGCAGGGCAGGGGGCGGTTGGGTGAGGCTTCTGTGTTTGTGTGAGTCTGTTTGTTGGTTTATCTATGGCCCCGCGTGTATGTGTGTACGCGCGCCCGTGTTCCTTTGTCACTACCAGGCTCAACTTTCTCTGGTTCCCTTGTGGCCGGGCCTCAGTCTTTTCATCCGTTCAATGAGTCGGCGCGCTCCCTCTCTGCCGTCGGGCAGCCCGGGCGGCTGCGGGTGCCCCAGGCTGATTCCGTGCTCCTGCTTGGGCCCATGCCTCGTCGCCCTCCAGCACACCTCCGCGGGTCGGCGTGGGCGCGCCTCTAGTTTCCTGGGCTCCTTGCGTGTCTTTGTCTCCCCGTCCACGTGTGAGCTGTGAGTGTGTGTGAGTCAGAGTTCGGGTGTTTGTGGGTCTCGGAGCCCCTGCCAGGCGGCGCCCAGCGCTGGGCCGAACCTCGGCCCGCGAACGCCGCTGCTGCCGCGCGCGCCCCGCCCCTCGCCGCACTTGGCCGGGTGTCTGTCCGTGCGGCGCGTGCGGGGCCCGGCGAGGCATGCTGCAGTCCTGTCCGTCTCCCGCTCCCTCGCTCGCTCGCTGACTCCCTCGCTCGCTCTGCCTCTCCGCTCGGGCTCTGCCGAAGGGGGCGGGGTGGGGTGCAGGGGCGGGGGGGGGGGAGGGGAGGCTCCTGCATTCTTGCGGTCGGGGAGGAATCTGAGCCAGCGTTACTGGTCTCCAGAAGAGCCCAGCTGCAGCCCCGGGGCCCCGCCAGGCCTCTCGCTGCCCGCCCGGGCCTGCTGGAATGGGCACGGGCCAGGCCTCGAGCTGGGGGCGGGGCGGGGCATTGCCCCTACCCCGGCCGCCTCGGCGCCGGGGGGCGCCTTGGGGGCGGGGCGTGAGGAGTTCCCCACCCGGGGTGAGGGGCGTGCCTGAGAGCGGGAGTCCCCTGGTGGGCCGGAGCAGACCTCACGGCCGCCCCACGCGGGCGCCTTTGCAACTTATCCTTTCAGTGATTTCTGCCTCTGCGGGCCCAGGGGAGGGGGGGGCCCTTGCTAGAGACTGCAAGCTCCCTGAGGGTAAGGTGCGGGAGGGATGGGGATATAATCGGCCTCTAGGATAGAGACCCCACCTAGTAGTCCTCCCGTTCCATTCCCACCTTACCCTGTCTAGTTCCCCAGTCCCAGGGCTGTTGGGTCCTCCCTTTTCCCCTTCCCTTCTTACACCCCCTCCCCAAGTCACAAGTTTTCTCTTTGGGGCTTGTTGCTGCAGTCCGTGCTCCAGTACCGAGTACCTGGCTGGGCCCTGGGCACGCACAGGGGCCGTAGCCCCACTGTGTGTGGGAGCCATGAGGATCCTGGCTAACAAGACAAGGTGTGTGGGTGTCGTGGAGGGCGGGAAGTGTGTGTGTGTGGAGTGCGGGGAAGGGAAGGGCCCAGTGATCATGGGGCTGAGGTGTGCTGGCTTGGAGAGTGAGCCCTATGGCCACTTGGCTTCCAAGGCCACCGGTGGTCTAGGGGGGGGTCAGAATGGAAAGGCCTGCCCTGAGGCAGGAACCCGCAGCCTTCATGCCTGGGCCCAGGGGACAGAGGGCAGTGGCAATCAGCTATGCCTGCTGCTCTAGTCCCTTCTAGCCCTTGCCTCCTAAAAAACGGTTTGAGCAGACCCCCGCCCACCCCACTGTCCCGTCCAGTGGCGCCCTCTGGCCTCAGTCTAGCTGGGGGTGGGAGCTGGAGGGAGGGGCGGTGCCTGCCTCCCTCCCCTTCCCCAGGAGAAGCCCGCAGACAGGGCCAGGCGGCAGCAGCAGGACAGCAGAGCTGAAATAAATCTGAGCTGGTGTGGAATGAGGGGGGATAAATATCCTCTCCCGTGATGTGATCTTTCCAGCGGCTATTAATAGGTCTCCGGGGAGGGGGAGGCGGTGGGGGGAGCGGGCTGGAGCTTAAAGGGCCCGCAGCCTAGGCTGCAGGAATCCTTGGCTTCCAGCTTCGCTCCAGTCTGCTCCACACACCGCTCTCCTCCCCCTTTCCTCCTGCTCCTGCCTGCCTGCCAGCCCTGACGGGGGACCCCCTTCAGGCTTTCCCCTCCTGCTCTGAGGAGCTGTCTGGACCAGTGGGTACCACTCTCCAGTGTGCTTGTCCCCACGTCCCCAGGGGAATGGGGCTGGGGCATGAGCAGTGACCCTCAGGTCCTGTGCCCCTTACCTGTGGGTGTTGGGGCACATGAAAGTTGAGGATTAGGACCTTGGAAGGAGTCTGGAGACAGCAAACCCTAAAAGAGATGTGTCCAAGTGTTGGTCAGGTGCTGGTGGGGGGGAGTTGCCATGGAGGCTCGCGGTCTGATGGATGTTGGGGGTGGGGGTGGATTCTGCCACCCAAGGCCCTGGTTTCCACTGGAATTGTGGGGTCTGAGAGGCGGAGAGGGTTGCCCTATCTTCACTCCCCAAGGTGGAGAAAGGCGTCAGCCCTTGTCTGAGGACTCACAGAAGGAGCTAGGGAATGGCTGGTGGTCTTAACACGCTCCTTGGCCCCCACCTCCGCTACCATCAGGTGGGGCGGGAGGGCTCAGTTAAAATGCAGGCACGCTAGGCCCCTAGCAAGATTAACCTTTCATGTTTCTCCCACCTTGTCCCAGGTTACCCCACCCCAGGAGGAGAGAAGCTCCAGGGAGCCCGCCACTGTCCCCACGCGGCCACTGCCCCCCAGCCCCAGCCAAGCCAATGCACCCAGAAAATAAGTTGACCAATCATGGCAAGACAGGGAATGGCGGGGCCCAATCCCAGCACCAGAATGTGAACCAAGGACCCACCTGCAACCTGGGCCCGAAGGGCGTGGGGGCGGGGAGCCATGGGGCCAAGGCCAACCAGATCTCACCCAGCAACTCAAGTCTGAAGAACCCCCAAGCAGGGGTGCCCCCTTTCAGCTCGCTCAAGGGCAAGGTGAAGAGGGAGCGGAGTGTGTCTGTGGACTCTGGAGAGCAGCGAGAGGCTGGGACCCCATCCCTGGATTCAGAGGCCAAAGGTACCCAAGACCCCGGCATGTTCCAGTCCAAGGCCCAAGCTTGCTGCCCCCTTTGCCTAATCCCTGTCCCTTGCTTCTCTCCAGCATTTATGCGGGGTCACCTTTCTCTTACCCCATCATACCCATCGGCTTGGCCATTCTCTCAGGAGTGGGGGTGGCTAGGGCGGGGCCTTCTCATCCTCAGGTGCCACCCTCGGAGGGGCCACACAGCGTGATGGGGCTTCCGGTCAGCCTCGTTCCTCTCTGGAGGGGGAGAGGGAGGTGCTCTGGGGTGAGGAGCAGACCCACACATCTCCCAGGAACCTCCTGGTATCCCATCTGGTGGGAGCCTTTGAGCAGGCTCTGGGGCCTGCAAGGGTAGCAGTGGCTCTCCCCTCTCTCACCCCCCCCCAGCCCTAATTAGAACCAGTTGTGGTTGGGGATTATGCTGTGCTTGGTGCTGGGTGGGGGAAGGGAGACAGGCAGCGGGGCTGGAGAGAGAAATCAGAAACAAATGGTGTGGTGGGGGCCGAGGGCTGGCAAAGTGCCCACCATGGCCTGGGCAGTGCCCTCTTGAGGTGGGGCATCTGGGAGAATGGGCCCGTGGGGAGCCTGGGTGTGGGAGGATGGGGGCCTCTGGGCACTCGGTCTGACCCCTGCCCGCCTTGTCCTGCCTGGATAGAGGTGGCACCCCGGAGTAAGCGGCGGTGTGTGCTGGAGCGGAAGCAGCCATACAGCGGGGACGAATGGTGCTCAGGACCCGACAGCGAGGAGGACGACAAGCCCATTGGGGCCACCCACAGTGAGTGCCCGTTGCTGCCAAGATCTTGTGGCCCATGGTGCCCCGGGGCATGGCCGCCCTCAGGGATCCTCCCTCTCCTCACCTAGGGCTTCAGAGGCCTGAGTCTGAGCGAGAGCAGGGGTCAGGAACCTAGGCTGCTTCTTTCCCGTCTCACCTGTCACTCTGTCCCTCCCTGCGCCGGGACAGCTTAGCCCCTGCCTTCCAGGTGCTCAGTGAGCCCTTCTTCCTAGGGACAGAGGTGGGGTGGGGTGGCCCCTCCTGGCCACACCACCTCCACCTCCAACCATGAATTCTTGGCTTCTGCTGCCACCTACTGGTCAGTGAAGGGAGGGTGGCGAGGGTCCCGCATCACTGGGAGCCAGTTGGTTCGGAAGCCTTGTGAAGTCTGGCTAAGCCTGGGTGTGAGGGACGGTGGCAGCTGGGTGGCTCATCTCTCGCGCCCTTCCCCAGCCTCTGATTGACTGCCGGCAAGTGCCTAGTGTGGGTCACCGGGACGAGGAGTGGGTGTGGGTGGATGCCCACTCCTCTCATTCTTTTATTGACCAGTGTGTATTTGGGCCTTGCTCAAGTAATGGGGAGCACTGGACATTCTCCCGCCCTTGGGAAGCCCACACACATTTACTGGGTGATTTCCCTCAAAGCCTATATCTCTTTAAGGGGAAAAACAACTTAATGCAGACGAACTAGCCAGAGAGTGTTAAATTGTGACCTGCTCCCCAGCTGGGACCCTAGAAAGAAGGAAGAAAAAAACGTGCTGGCTCCTTTGCTACTTTGTTGTATTTAATCTTTACAACAGCCCTGGGAAGTAGGTGCGGTTAGGACGCCTAGTGCAGAGGAGGAAACAGACCGAGCAGATGTTTGTGGAAGGCAGACCATGTCTGCCGAGATCGGGCATGCGGGCTGGGACTTTAAAGGTCCTCTGGTCCCAGGTGCCCCCAGGGGACTGGCCGTCCATGAGCTCTTCTGAACCCATCAGTGATAGATGGGGGTGGTCACTGCCTCCTGGAACCCACAGCCCCCCACCAGTTTGCTTTTATAACTTTAGACTGCTAGGATGTAGAAACGTTGGAAGAAACAGGGAAATACGGAGAAGGTGCTGCCATCCTATCCCCAGCACTAAGGCAACCATTGCTACTATTTCATTTGTACTTGCCGTGACGTTCTCAGAGTCCTTACTTTGGGGGCAGTCCTATGTAGTGGCTAATCGCGCAGACTCTGCAGCCAGACCACTATGGTTTATATCCTGGATCTCCCATTTATTATTTGTGTGAATTTGGGAAAGGGTCCCAGTTTCCTCATCTATAGAAGTGGATTTCTTCACAGAATTGGTGTGAGGAGTAGATGACTTGATATGCATAACACTTAGAACACTGCCCTTTTTTATTATTGTTACTGTACTAGAAAGTTTCTTATTGGAATAAAGCCTGCCTCTCTCCCCTAACTTGTACCCGGGCGTCCTTGCTCTGCGTACAGAGTGTGCACCTTCCTTTCCCAGGACAGCCCTCACACACCGAGGCCAGCTCTCAGGCCCTCCTGGCCCCCACGCTTTTGGCTCTGTTATTCTACGTAAAATTTGTTTATCTCGGCATGGGAATGGGTCCAATGACTTACCTGGTCTCATTAATGACCACACGTAGATCTTTTTGGGACTTGGACTTAGATCTACTTTGTGACCATGGAACAAACTTCTTTTGGCGCTCGGGATGCTCAGCCTACGCTGGGAGGGCACCCACTATGCCAGCCTTTTTTTTTTTTTTTTTAAGATTTTATTTATTTATTTGACAGAGAGAGAGAGATCACAAGTAGGCAGAGAGGCAGGCAGAGAGAGAGAGGGAAGCAGGCTCCCTGCTGAGCAGAGAGCCTGATGTGGGGCTCAATCCCAGGACCCTGAGATCATGACCTGATCCGAAGGCAGTGGCTTTCGAGCCCCCAGGTGCCCCTTTGCCAGCCTTTTCTAACTCTGTTTTCTAAGTGATTTTTTTTCGTTGGCGACATAGTTCTGAAGTTGCTGTAAAAATAGATTTCTTTGACCTGCCCCGCTGTGCAGAGCAGGGAGTTAGTGTTCCCATTTTATAGATGAAGCAACAGAGGCTTAAAGGGATGAACTGTCTTGTTCCTAAGGGCACAGAGTCCGTTGGTGGTGAGCTAGAATGCCAAACCAGTCATCATTTAACTCATCAAT
The DNA here is from genome assembly GCA_028534135.1 of Potos flavus. Taxonomy (NCBI): domain Eukaryota; kingdom Metazoa; phylum Chordata; class Mammalia; order Carnivora; family Procyonidae; genus Potos; species Potos flavus. The sequence continues at coordinate 12,632,958 of CM052884.1, read as the reverse complement.
CTGTGCAGCCTCTTGGCCTTCTCCCCTCACCTGGTCAGAGAGTTTGTGTGCGCACGCGCACACACACACGCACACACACACCCATAGTCCATGGGCTCAGAGCAGGCCTTTGGAGTCCCGGCCCAGGTTCAGACCCCGGCTTGGCACTGATGGGTGTCATGTTGGGTGAGTAATGTCATCCCTCCAGAGTTGTTTCCTCCTCTCTAAAGCAGAGCATAGGACACCTTCCTCCCAGGGACATTGTGGTCAGGGGGAATCACGTCTGTAGTGTCCTTCAGGATGCCAGGCACAGGGGAGCCTGTTTGTAAGCGTCCCATTTCCCCTCCTCCTCATCTCCTTATGGTGCCCATGATTTCCGTCCTGATTGAAGACTGGTCTAGGGCAAGGAAGCGTGCACACCAGACACGTACCACCGGAGTGTGGCAGCAGGTCCCCTGGCCGGCCTGAGCTGAAAAGCAGTGAGCCTATCTGTCCCAGGGCATCTCTGGGATGGGGTGGCGGGGAGCACTGGCAGGCTCTCCTTTCTGAGTCGGGGCGGCTTACCAGGCTTCTCTCCTCTCTCGTGCAGACTGTAATGTAGCAGACCCAGCCATGACGGCCCCACAGCTGGGTCCCGGCCAAGCTGCCCAACTGCCTCTCAGCGAGAGCAGCGCTCCAGGACCCCCGCATGGGCCGCCCCCCGGCCTCCGGCCCGACGGCCCTGGGGGCGGGGGCGGGGGTGTCCCCGGCAAGCCTCCCTCACAGTACGTGTATGTCTTCACCACCCACCTGGCCAACACGTAAGTGCCTCGGGGCGGGCCCAGCCTGCTCCATGCCCCCCTCAGCCTCCGGTCCTGAGTGTCCGCCTGCAGGGGGCCAGGGCTAGGCTGGGTCGGGGAAGGGGAAGGGCTCCCCACCGCCTGCCTGCCTCCCTGAGCGGTTTGTACCTGACCCTTCTGTGCAGGGCCGCCGAGGCCGTGCTGCAGGGGCGGGCCGACTCCATCCTCGCCTACCACCAGCAGAACGTGCCCCGGGCCAAGCTGGACCAGGTGAGTGCGGCGCCTCTGAGGACAGTGGGATTTGCTGGTGCCTCCCCTTGCCTTTCTCATGCTCCGCCTCTGTCCTCCCGCAGGCCCCGAAAGTGCCACCTACCCCAGAGCCGCTACCCTTAAGCACGCCGTCTGCGGGCACCCCGCAGTCCCAGCCCCCTCCGCTGCTGCCGCCGCCCCCTCCGGCCCCTGGCAGCGCTCCGCCCGCTCTGCCTTCAGAGGGGCCCCCCGAGGACGCCAGTCAGGACCTGACGCCCAACTCGGTGGGAGCGGCCAGCACGGGCGGGGGCGCCGGGGGCACCCACCCTAACACCCCTACGGCTGCCACCGCCAGCAACCCGCTGCCTCCGGGAGGAGACCCTGGCGGTGCCCCCGGCCCTGCCCTGCTTGGGGAGGCTGCCCCCACGGGAAATGGGCAGCGGAGCCTGGTGGGCTCTGAGGGCCTGTCCAAGGAGCAGCTGGAGCACCGGGAGCGTTCCCTCCAGACGCTGCGGGACATCGAGCGGCTGTTGCTCCGCAGCGGGGAGACCGAGCCCTTCCTCAAGGGACCCCCAGGAGGAGCCGGCGAGGGGGGGCCACCAGCACAAGCCCCTCCTGCCCCCCAGCAGCCCCCCACGGCCCCTCCCAGCGGGCCGAAAAAGTATGAGGAGCCCTTGCAGTCTATGATTTCACAGACGCAGAGCCTGGGGGGCCCCCCGCTGGAGCACGAGGTGCCCGGGCACCCCCCAAGTGGGGACATGGGGCAGCAGATGAACATGATGATGCAGAGGCTGGGCCAGGACAGCCTGACTCCAGAGCAGGTGGCCTGGCGCAAACTGCAGGAAGAGTACTACGAGGAGAAGCGGCGGAAGGAGGAGCAGATCGGGCTGCACGGGGGGCGCCCCTTGCAAGACATGATAGGCATGGGGGGCATGATGGTGAGGGGGCCACCACCTCCCTACCACAGCAAGCCTGGGGATCAGTGGCCCCCCGGCATGGGTGCACAGCTACGGGGGCCCATGGATGTCCAAGATCCCATGCAGCTCCGGGGCGGACCTCCCTTTGCCGGCCCCCGTTTCCCAGGCAACCAGATGCAACGGGTGCCTGGTTTTGGAGGCATGCAGGGGATGCCCATGGAGGTGCCCATGAATGCCATGCAGAGGCCTGTGAGGCCGGGTATGGGCTGGACCGAAGACTTGCCCCCCATGGGGGGGCCCAGCAATTTTGCCCAGAATGCTGTGCCCTATCCGGGCGGGCAGGGCGAAGCGGAACGATTCATGACCCCCCGGGTCCGGGAAGAGCTGCTGCGGCACCAGCTGCTGGAGAAGCGGTCGATGGGCATGCAGCGCCCCCTGGGCATGGCGGGCGGTGCCATGGGGCAGGGCATGGAGATGGAGCGGATGATGCAGGCGCACCGGCAGATGGAGCCGGCCATGTTTCCTGGGCAGATGGCTGGTGGCGAGGGCCTGGCAGGCACCCCCATGGGCATGGAGTTCGGCGGAGGCCGGGGCCTCCTGAGTCCCCCCATGGGGCAGTCTGGGCTGAGAGAGGTGGACCCTCCCATGGGGCCCGGCAACCTCAACATGAACATGAATGTGAACATGAACATGAACATGAACTTGAACGTCCAGATGACCCCACAGCAGCAGATGCTGATGTCACAGAAGATGCGGGGCCCGGGGGACATGATGGGGCCGCAGGGCCTCAGTCCTGAGGAGATGGCCCGGGTGCGGGCCCAGAACAGCGGCGGTGGCATGATGGGTGGCCCACAGAAGATGCTCATGCCCTCGCAGTTCCCCAACCAGGGCCAGCAGGGATTCTCTGGGGGCCAGGGGCCCTTCCAAGCCATGCCCCAGGACATGGGCAATACCCAAGACATGTTCAGTCCCGACCAGAGCGCGATGCCCATGGGCAACGTGGGCACCACCAGGCTCAGCCACATCCCCCTGCCCCCTGCATCCAATCCTCCCGGGTCTGTGCATTCGGCCCCCAACCGGGGGCTGGGCAGACGACCTTCAGACCTCACCATCAGTATTAATCAGATGGGCTCGCCGGGCATGGGGCACCTGAAGTCGCCCACCCTTAGCCAGGTGCACTCGCCCCTGGTCACCTCGCCCTCTGCCAACCTCAAGTCACCCCAGACTCCCTCACAGATGGTGCCCTTACCTTCGGCCAACCCGCCAGGACCTCTCAAGTCGCCGCAGGTCCTCAGCTCCTCCCTCAGTGTCCGTTCACCCACTGGCTCGCCCAGCAGGCTCAAGTCTCCTTCCGTGGCGGTGCCTTCTCCCGGCTGGGTCGCCTCGCCCAAGACAGCCATGCCCAGCCCTGGGGTCCCCCAGAACAAGCAGCCGCCTCTCAACATGAACTCTTCCACCACCCTGGGCAGCATGGAACAGGGTAAGTCAGCTGGGCCAGGCTGGGGGAGGGGGTGTGGGGATGGGACTCTGGCACCAGGAACCTCCCTGGGGCAGTAGTGGGGGGGGGTGTTCTTACTGGGGCAGGTGCGTGTGGAAAGGCATCCGTACGGGACGCAGAGGTGGACACTCTGCTTGAGAGACACGTCAGCACTGAGTGTGAGCTTCCACAGGGAGTACCGTGGGGCTCTCCCAGGCATTTGGGGGGGTTCACTCTTGGACTCGCTCCACTGTCTGGGGGGTGCCCCGAGGCTGTAGGAACTGCCCGAAGATGCGCAGGCGGTAGTGATAATGGGTTGAGCAGAATACTGGACTAGACGCATGCCTGGAGGAGTCAGGAGGTTTGGGAGCTGGCCTCTTCCTAGCCCACCATGTATGTGAGCAGCCACACTCGTCTTCTCCACCCCAGTCACCCCCCACTCTCTCTGTCTCCCCGCTTCTGTAGGTGCCCTCCCGCCTAGCGGCTCCCGGAGCAGCTCCTCAGCGCCTCCCGCCAACCCTCCCAGCGGCCTCATGAACCCCAGCCTGCCATTCACTTCCTCCCCAGACCCTACGCCTTCCCAGAACCCCCTGTCACTGATGATGTCCCAGATGTCCAAGTACGCCATGCCCAGCTCCACCCCGCTCTACCACAACGCCATCAAGACCATCGCCACCTCTGACGACGAGCTGCTGCCTGACCGGCCCCTGCTTCCGCCTCCGCCTCCGCCGCAGGGCTCTGGGCCAGGTGTGAGGCTGGAAGGGGGTGCAGGGAGAAGAGGAGCTGGGGTGGGCACCGGGCGTGGGAAGAGCTGTCACGGCCGGCGGTCACCTCTGTGGTTATGCTGACTCTCCTGTGCTCCCAGCGGGCCCTGGGAGTAGGGGTGTGATGTCCTGGGTCAGGTTCCCGCTTGTCATGGAGCGAAACCAAGCCCAGGGCAGCCGAGTGGCCTTTCTGACATGCAGTGAGTGATGTGCCTGTGGCAGACTGGGCCAGAACTCGGGTCTCTTGGGCGTCTAGCCTGAATGCCTGAAATCTGTGCCCCTGCAGCCAGCACAGGCCCATGGTGGAGGCCCTCACCCCTCCTGGCATGAGCCCGGCTGGGGAGAGGGGAAGAACCGAGTCCCGCAGCCTCCCCCAGCTGGGCGCACACAGCTCCTGACCCCCTTTTCTCTCTCCCTTGCAGGGATCAGCAATAACCACCCCAACCAGATGCACCTGAACTCAGCCGCTGCCCAGAGCCCCATGGGCATGAACCTGCCAGGCCAGCAGCCCCTGTCCCATGAACCCCCGCCTACTATGTTGCCCTCCCCTACCCCTCTGGGGTCCAACATTCCACTGCACCCCAATGCGCAGGGGACAGGAGGGCCCCCTCAAAACTCGATGATGCTGCCTCCAGGGGCCCCAGACTCCCTGAATGCCCCCTGTGGCCCTGTGCCCAGCTCCTCCCAGATGATGCCCTTCCCCCCTCGGCTGCAGCAGCCCCATGGTGCCATGGCTCCCAGCGGGGGTGGGGGCGGGGGGCCCGGCCTGCAGCAGCACTACCCTTCCGGCATGCCCCTGCCCCCAGAGGACCTGCCTAGCCAGCCGCCTGGCCCCATACCCCCTCAGCAGCACCTGATGGGCAAAGGCATGGCTGGGCGCATGGGCGACACCTACCCCCCGGGCGTGCTCCCTGGGGTGGCATCAGTGCTGAACGACCCCGAGCTGAGCGAGGTGATCCGGCCCACCCCGACGGGGATCCCTGAGTTCGACTTATCGAGGATCATCCCCTCTGAGAAGCCAAGCAGCACCCTCCAATACTTCCCCAAGAGCGAGAACCAGCCCCCCAAGGCCCAGCCCCCCAACCTGCATCTCATGAACCTGCAGAACATGATGGCGGAGCAGACCCCCTCACGGCCCCCCAACCTCCCGGGCCAGCAGGGCGTCCAGCGGGGTCTCAACATGTCCATGTGCCACCCCGGACAGATGTCCTTGCTGGGCAGGACAGGTGTGCCCCCCCAGCAGGGCGTGGTGCCCCATGCCCTGCACCAGGGAGTCATGTCCCCGCCACAAGGCCTCATGACCCAGCAGAATTTCATGCTGATGAAGCAGCGGGGGGTGGGGGGGGAGGTCTACAGCCAGCCCCCCCACATGCTCTCCCCGCAGGGCTCCCTCATGGGCCCCCCACCCCAGCAGAACCTCATGGTGTCGCACCCGCTGCGGCAGCGCAGTGTGTCTCTGGACAGTCAGATGGGCTACCTCCCGGCGCCGGGCAGCATGGCCAACCTGCCCTTCTAGCAGTCCCCTGCGGGGGCGGGGGGGGGGGGGTTGTGTGTGGCGGG
>CM052884.1:12595066-12626733 GCA_028534135.1 Potos flavus | reverse complement strand
GACCCGCCCCCCCCCCCCCCCCCCAGCGGCAGCCTGTCTGCTGCTGAATGAATTCAGGAGAACGTGTGCCCAGGCTGGCATGTTCGCCCCACACAGGTGACCCGGGGCCCTGGCTTCCCAGCTATGGATGTCTGTCGTCCCCTGCTGCTACACCTTAGCCAGAACTTGAAGTCCTTCGTCCCCAGTGTGGGATGAGGGAAAGGAGGAAGAGGTGCAGGCCTCATGGCCCCTTGTGCAGAGCCAGGGAGGCGTGGCACCGCGGCCCAGATGGCCTTGTGCCTCCTGCAGCAGCCCCCGGCCCGGGAACCCCCAGGCCCTGACTTTTCCAGAAGCTGCCACCCACTTCTCACCAAAGTCGGAAGGAAAAGGGGTTGACTGAGTAGATCTGTCTCCCTCCAGCCTCCACCCTTTGAGGATGGATTAGAGAAAGTGGTGGAGAAGCAGGGGGGATCCTGCCTGCCCACTCACCGGCAAGGTCCCTCTGCCTGGGGCTCCGGGCTCCGTGCCTGCCCAGGCCCAGGTGTGGCCACTGCCTCCCCCTCACTCCCCTGCTCTTTCCCAGAACTCCCCACCTGCCTCTGGTCAGAGCTGAAGCCATACAGACTCAGTGTTTTGCCCCCTTGGCCCCAGGAGTAAAACACTTCTCCTTTTCTCACTTCCTGTCCTGCCTTGTGAGGCGGCAGGGCAGTTCCCTGGCCTCTGTGCCCTGCCTCCAAGGCCAAGGGCCGTTTCCAGACAAGGTGTCTTCTGCCATGGCCCCATCCCCAGCCTTCCTGATCTGCAGGGTCTGGCCTTGCATCGGCAGCTGTGATACAAAGGGAATTTGCCCCACTTTTCCCAGTTTGGTGCTGTCCTCAGTCCACCGTCAGCCAGGTCAAGCGCTTCCTCCCGGGCTGGCTGGCTGCAGGCTCCTGCCTCCCCCAGAACTTCCCGGGGGCCCCGGGGCCAGGGCCCCGGCACCTGTGTTTGGGGGCCACCTGCCTTCCATCCTGCCAGGCGCTTTGCCCACCCTGCCTCAACCTGGGCCCTGGGCCCGCCAGCCCTCCCCACTCCCAACCCAAGACTCCCCAAACTGACTCTTAAGTGTTTCCTGCCCAGAGGAGAGAGGGGTCAGACCGCAAAGGGCCCAGTGTCCTCCCCATTCTCCTCTTGCCCCATCTCCGCCACCAGACTAGCTTTCCAAGGTGAACTCCACAGGCCAGCCTATGTCCCTCCATCCATGGCCATACCCCCAGGCATTTTGTACCATTATATAAATATATATATATAAATATAAATATATAAATACAATATGTGAAGACATCTTCTTGGTTTTTATTTTGAAACAATTTTTAGGCTTGTTCCGGGGGTCTCTGTGCTGCCTGTACTGTATTGACCTGTTTTATAGGTGCCTTTTTATTAAAAAGAGAAAATTAAAAATCCAATCTCTTGCCTTTTTGCTTCTGTGTCTGGCTACTCTGATGCCCAGCTTACTGTTGGACACTGGGAGGAAAAAGAGGGGCCCGGGGACTTTCCCAGTGTTCCACGGTGAAGAGGCAGTCTCTCTCTCCTCCCCTGGGTCACAGCTCTGATTTCCACCCTGGGGCCTCCCAGGGGGCTTGGCTGGCTGCCCCGGAGTGGGACTGGGCCCCCCACCAGATCTGCTCTCAGCAAGGGCAGGGGTCCCGGACATCCCACCCTAGCCAGAGCCAGGGCTGCGGAGGAGGCGGGGAGAGCCCTCCCCGGGGGGAGTCAGGCAGGCACGGAGCGGTTTCCTCCCGTTCCATCTGAGTAGTATCCTCTCAGGGGCAGGGCTCGGCTTCCTGGGGCTTGGGGACTTCCCTGCTTCTCACCCTGCCTGACCTGAGGGGGATGCCTTGTGGCTCTTGTGAGGCCCAGAGAGGTGGCAAGCTCTGGGTCTGGCCCGCAGGTAGGGGGCTGGATGAGATGACCCCCAGAGGCCCTTTTCAGTCTGTCATTCTTGTCCGGGGGTCTACATCTCTGTTCTGACACTCGGCAAAGTGCTCCCTCTGTGTGATTGGGACCCCTCTGCTGCCCAAGTTTCTCCTGGTTGTGTGGCTTGTGGAGAGTGGGGGCGGGAAGGAACAGCCTGCCTTCTTCCTTATCAGCGCCCACACCTACCAGGGCTCCAGACCCGACTGCTCCGGGCCCATACTGGGACCTCTCCACCCTGGGCAGAGAAGACAGCTGGCTTTGGTCTTTACTTGTCCCTCCTTGAGGCTGAGGAAGGAGAATCTTTTCTTTCAGTGGCCTCTCTCTGCTGGCTTGGCCTTAGTTCTTCCCTAGGACGTCGGCTGATGTCTGAGGGTGCCTGGAGTCTGCCCTCAGTCCGCAGACCTCCCCGGGCCCAGTGACATGGGGCTGGCCCGGTGCCACTTTGGTCAGAGCAGGGAGCAGCTTTCTGGATTGGGTCGGTCGGAGTTTCCAGCTTGGTCCGGATGCAGGGCTGGTAGCCTGGCAGGGTGTCTGTGTCTCTTAGGGACCGAGATGTTAAGACCACTTCCTTTCGCCAGCCGGCCTTCCCTCAGCCTCGCCCTCCATCTCTCCCCTGGTGCTCAACCTCTAGCTTCTTTCGGCAGGAGGGCTGAGAGGAGAGCGGGTGGCTGTGGAGGCCCGTGGTCCATAAGATGGCGGAGTGCATTCTGGGAGGGGACTCACTTTCCCAATTGGCAGCGGCGGAAGTGAAAGTTGTTTCTTGAGCTTCCAACGGTTAAGATGAAGGAAAGGGATACCGACGGGCACAGGCATCCTTGGCTTTGCCTTGCGGCTGCTTCCTCTCCCTGGACTGCAGCGGAGCCCGGGGCCGGAAGAAGCGCGGGCAGGGATGTCCCGGAAAGAGGGCGTGGCTCTAGCTGCCCCGGATGAGGAGAGCGGCTGCCGCGAGCTCTTAGGACCCCAGCTCCTTCTGGAAGGGGTTCCAGCAACACCGCCCCCCCTCACAAGGAAAGCAGGAACAGAGGGGGCTAGAACCTAGAAGGTGGTGAGGGAGGTGGCATTCTCTGACTCCGAGAGACTGCTCTTGCGCCACGTAGGGAATAACTGGCAAAGGGACGCGGCGCCGGCACAGCCCAGCTTCGTCAGAAGGCGCGACAGGTCGCTGCGGAACTTCACGCCTGCGAAAGTGTAGAGCATGGGATTGAGACAGCAGTGGGCCAGGCCCAGGAACTCGCTCATGGTGATGGCCACGGAGAGGTAGCCGTTCAGCTCACAGCTGTAGCCCACGGTCTTCAGCCTCGCCAGGGTGTCCAGGAAGATGACGATGTGGTAGGGTGACCAACAGAGAAAGAAGACGCTCGTCACCAGGATGGCCACCCTGACTGCCTTCTGCCTCTGAGGGCGCCGCTGGGCCTGGCACAGCCTGTGCACCACCCCGACGTAGCACCAGCCCATCACCAGCATCGGCAGCAGGAACCCCCCGATGTGGTAGAGGAAGCGGGAGGTGAACCAGGCGTTCGTTTCAGCCCGGTTCTCCTGGGAGAAGGTGCAGCGCGGCAGGGAGTCGTTGTGGTGGGGTTGGCTGACTTTGGCGAAGAGGATCTCCGGCAAGGCGAAGAAGCAGCCCGCCCCCCAGATGGTGGCGCAGGTGATGTGGATGGAGAGGAGGCGGCGGTGGCGGTAGGCGTGGACCGCATGGACGATGGCCAGGTAGCGGTCCACGGCGATGCAGGCCAGGAGCAGGCTGCTGCAGTAGAAGTTGATCTTGTGCAGGGCGATCACAGTCTTGCAGAGGACAGTGCCCAGGCGCCAGCCCACAGAGCCCTCGACCACGGCGAAAGGCAGGATGAAGACCAGTAGGAGGTCGGCCACCGCCAGGTGGAACAGGAAGGTCTCGGTGGAGCTGCGTGTGTGCCGGTGCCGCTCCAGGATCACCAGCACCAGAATGTTGCCCATCATACCCAGGAGGAAGATGAAGCCGTAGGCCACCGGCATGAACACGGCCTTGAAGGAGGTCAGGAGGGGCCCCTCGACCGTGGAGCAGAGGTGATTTTCCACTGAGGGGCTCTCGGTGCTGTCGCTGTAGTTGCCTAGTTCTCTGTACTGCAAGGGCGGGGAGACAGCAGGGAAGGGGGCTGAGGACCCGTCTCTCCCCCTCACACAGGGACCCTGATTCCCCTGTGGATTTCTCCTGCCCCCCCACCCCCCATGCCACTTTTGTCCCTGTACTCTCAATATGTCCCACTGACCAAATCCCAGTCTCCCCTTGTGTGTCCACGAACCAATCACTTTGCCTTTTCCAACTTCAGTTTTCAGTCTGTAAAAGGGACTGATGCCCCGAAGGGTCCTGACAAAGATGGAAGGAGACACATAGTGTATGTGGTGGGGAGAGGCTTTCCTGAGGGGCACCTGTAAGTTACTTTATGTTTATGTGTTTTCGGATAGGGAAGGCTGCGGGCTCCTGGGCTGGAATCAGGGCTTCAGTCTGGGGAATGGATCCGGTTGGGGCAAGGAGCCATCTGGTCCAGTTCTGAGCAGAGCAGTGGGCACTAAAGCCTAAGATCCTACTGAGGGGGTAGCTGCTGGGCCACCCCAGCTCCTGGCTTCCCCTTGGGATGTCTCCCTATTCCTGAATGTCTTCATTATCGCCGAAATGGTAGCAATAGCCTCCTGTTTTGTTTAATCTGCGCAACGAGCTCGGGTATGTGATATTCCTGTCCTACCCATGTGTCTTGCTAACGCTCGGGTGTGTTTGAACCCACGCCGATCCGCCTCCAGAGCCCATTCTTCCACTACTACGCAGTTTTGTCTGGGGTTTTCTCGCTGCTACTTCCCATCACCGGTCGCCTCCCTCCTCTGCTTCCCTCTGCCTCAGAAGCAAGTGAGAAAAGGGTGATGCTCTTCCAAGAGAAGGTGCTATGCCCACTTTGTCTCCGGAAGCTCCTCCTCCCCAGTCTCCCCCTCCTCCCTCCTCCTCCTCCCTGCCCCGCCCCTGGCGACGGCGCTCAGGTTGTTTACCCAGCTAACCGCAAAGGAAGACATGGTATCTGTTTTCATACCTTTCACTCACAGCTGTCCCTCTGCACCTGCTCCTCCTCACTTCCCAGCCCCGTTCTCCCCCCTCCACCAGACCCCTCCCCATGGTTTCAAAACCAATTATAACCAACTTCTGTGGGTTGAAAAAGACACTTCTATAAATGATGAGGCCCAAGGAGGGAGAGGATGGGAAAGGATACTCTGCACAGAAGCTCTAGTTGTTCTCACGCTACCCTTCTTCCAGGAGAGCAAGGGGCTTGCACAAACAGGAGGTGGTTGCACTGCCATTCAGGGACCCCAGTTGTGGGTTACACACTCACTCTCAGTGGGCAGACCCATTCTCCAGTGTGCCTTTCCTTCTGGTCCCCGGGGGCAAGTGGGTCTGGGAGAAGGGGGTGGGGGATACATTTGTGCAATGACCCAGCCATCTGCCTCTCCCCACCTCAGTGTCCCTCCATCACTGGCCTCAGCCCAGCCCTCCTTCACCCTACTGCCCAGGACTACTGTCTCTCCATGGCCCCATTCCAGCAACTTCTCCACCTTTGTCCATCCCTTACACATAGGAGGGATTTTCCAACCCACAGATCCCATCAGTGTCCTGTAAAGTCCTTCACTGGTTCCCCGTTAGCTGTAAGCACGGGTTTTCTTCTCATTTATACCCCCCTCCTACCTAATTTCACATCTAATAGCAAATCCAATTATAAGAAGAAGTCATGCGATAAAATTAATCAATAGAAGATTGGAGTAAGCCAATCCCAGCTCATTCACGCGCTAGAATACAGTGCGGTTCTCATAAAGAAAGGTTTATCTGCGTGTTCTCTTAGGGAAAGATGGTTAGCACTCAGCACCCCATTTCAGACCCGACTGTGGGTCACTCCATGCAGCACGATCCCCTGGACTCTCTTCGCAGGGTTTCCTGGGGCCTCTGCTCCTCTCCTTGCCTTCAAATCAGACTTCTCCACTCTTGTCTCATGTATTGTTTAAGAAAAACAACTCGGCTTTCAGTTGAAAACCATGGACTGGTAGGGTGAGGTCTGCACTCCCCTACGGGGGGCTTGAAACGTCTACGAGATAGCCCACTGACTTTTCAAACCTCATCTTCTGCTTTATCACTTTAGGCCCCGCCCCCCGTCCTCCACGTTCCTCATCCTACTGGCTGCCTGCCCCCAACACCCCAAACCACCCCTGTCTCCGAATCTTTGCCCCAACTCTGCCTTGTGCGGAGTACTCCTTTCTCGCCCTAATGGCCTGGCTGATGCCTACGCTTCCTTCAAGGTCCCGCTCAGCCCCACTTCCCTACCTCCCTCCTAGCTTGGGAGGAGATTCTCTTCTTACTCTGCATCTGCTTGTTTTGTTATGGCGCTGGGCATTGCCATGTGCATTTCCTCACTAGACGGTGAACTCCTGAAGGCAAGCCTTCTGTGTCCCCCTGACAAGGCCATGTGTTTCACGCATGACAGACATGCGACAGATGTGTGCCGAACGCCTCTGAGGGCAGGTTCCCAGAGAGGGCCAGGCGCCCTTCTGTTGTGACCCCTTAGGCAAGTCCCTCTGTGGGCCTCCGCGGAGACTCAGACACTCCTTCTCCCCTTCTTTGGTTCCTGCCTCCTCCCGAGTGCCCTTGACAGCCTAGAACCTGTCTTGGGTTCTCTCAACATATTGGGAGCTATGTCCGAGATTGTCATTAACTACGACCATTTGGGTCATGTTGGAATTCAGCGGGAGGCAAATGGGGAAACAGTGAGATGAGTAGTCTCCATGCAGAGCAAAGCAATTCAGACCCAGGGCGAAGAGATGTGGGGGCCTGGGGTTGTCCGTGGGGCTGGACCCCACCTGTCTCTGGGAGGGCTTAAGTACAGTCTGCCTATCCGGCCCGGAAGGCCCTTTATGAGAGCCACGCAAGTCCTGACCCTCTGGTTTAGAGGCTGATTGGTTTATTGCTCATTTAAAGTCAGGACAGTGGGCTATGTCCCCAGGACCCCTGAAGCCCCATCTCCTGAGAACCTAGGTTTAGAAGACCGTCAAGGGGAAACTATCCTTCCCTCCTTACCGAGAGGTATTTGTTTGGCAAAGTGCTCAGGCAGGGAGGGGAACATGGGAGGAAGCTGGTGTGAGGGGTGCTGGGAGTTGTTAGTACATCTCAGCAGGAGGTGTCAAACAGACATTTTGGGGACTTGGGGGTGGTACATGTCAAAGCCACTTCCCATACCTAGGGGGTCAGTCACCTCTGCCCCTCCCCAAACCATGGAGGGAGGTAGTGAAGGTTGGTTCTGGTCTGGTGGGAAGTGGAGGGGTCATGAATCCTATACGGTGTGGGGAGTGGGGCACAAAAAGGATCCCTCCAAGACTCCTACCCAGAGGGAGCTCAGTGCAGACAATCTGACCAAGTGCTTACTCATTCTTTGACATCAAAAGCCACAGGGGCCCAAGGCCCTCACGCACACACATGCTCTGACGGCACCTGGTATAGACAGCCACGTGCCCAGGTCGGGCCACGACAGCGTGTGGCCTAGGCGGGTACCCAGCAGACAAGAGCGTGCATAGAAGCCAGGGACTCGTACACCAAAGAAGGCAAGCCAACACGATGAGCGGTACACGGCTGAGCACTGAGCCACGAATCTAGGTGGAAGATTCCTGTGAGCACTGGGGATAGGGCAGGAGAAGGAGCTAGAACATTCCGGGTCCCGGAATGAGAGGAAGAGAGGAAGAGAGAGGATGGGCGGGGGGCAGGTGGGGGCAAGTGCCTCAAGGCCCTGCACTGGCCAGCGGGAAGACCAGCAAAACTTGCTGACCGGATTCTCTGCAAGCAAGTGGGACAGGGGCTGACAGGGGCATTCCTCGGGGGTCTGTCCTGGACCCCCTTCTCTTCGAGCCTCTCTCCACAGCCTGGAACTAGAGGCCCAGACAGACCAGATGGAATTGGTAAGGAACAACAGAGAGACCGAGACCCGCATTTAAAATTTCAACTGTCGGGGGACAAGTCAGGGAAGACCTGGCTTACCGACAGTTGATGAGAAAAAGACCCGAGAATATGTTGATTGCCAGCTTCAGATGAGTCACAGGGTGACGTGGCTGCCAGAAGGGCCACTGTCACCTTACCCTAGGTGAACAGAAACCTGTAGGTGGGCAGCTGACACAACCCCGGTTTGTTTGGTCTGGACAAGGGTGACCAGTTTGCTGAGGGGTCTGGAAATCCCCGCCCTGGAAGGGAGTGTTCAGGTCCCGGCGTGCGGAGTCCAGGCAGAAGAAGGGCTGCCTTCTTCGAGGACTAGAAGAGCTGCCGTGGGCAAGAGGGCAGGAGGAGCTTATTGTGGGAAGCTCTAGAGGGCACACCGGGACGAATGGGCAGAGACTGGGCTCGGGGGTGTTGCCGTCAAAGGAGAAAGAACCTTCTCCCAGGCAGAACTCTCCAACACGGGGTTGGGGGACGTCTGGGAGGATGAGGAATGTCTGAGCCCAGGTTCGCGGGGAGGGATTCCTGCCCTGGACGGGAGGCTGGACTCTGCCCTCAAATGCCCCTCATGCACAGATCCCAGATGCTCGGATTCTCCAGCCGTCATGCTCTGCCCAGGGCTGAGTGGGTGCTCAGCATGACCTTCCTGGAGCTCAGCACCTGCGTGGGAGCTTTGTTTCCCTAGCTCGTCTGTCCTCTAGCCAGAGAATGCCCCAGGCTGACCTTGCTGCTCAGCCCCCAGGAGAAGGGAGGGCTGCTGAGTGTGGGGCTCATGTAGGCAGAACCCCACGACTGCAGGGGCCTGAGTCATCCTGGCCGTGGGAGGCATCTGCACACAGATGCGGGTCATTGCTCCGGCCGTAGGGAGCACACAGAGGCTCCATCTCCTTTTACGTCCCTGTCTGGATATTCCCAGCCAAGAGTCAGGAGCTGTGCATGGGGCCAACCGGGGCAGCTCTCCTTCCAGGCTTCAGCGGCTTGAGGGGGAGGGCATCTGGAGGATTGAGAGCGGGGCCTGTGTCCCTAACCCCACTCTTCCTTTTGAGGGTCCACACTCCCAAAAGACCATCTGAGGCTCTGGCTTGTCACTTGTTACATCACCCCCTTGCCTGCTCCCCGCTTCAGGAGTGAACCTGCCAGGCCCCTCTTTCTTCCCTACCCAGGGTTGGGGAACAGGCCATTAGGAACATGGTGTTACTTCGATGTGGTTCTGGGGGGAGACTCTAAGCTTCTCCTACCTTTGCACTGAGTCTTCAGTTTTAGGGGGTCCTCTCCTGGCACCCCACAGTCAGTTTGCGCTTTGGGGACAGTCACACGGTCTGGGCGGACATGTATCCTAGATGTGTACAGCAAACCCTTGAAGCCATCTCCTGGGTCAGCACCCCCTTGAAATATTTTGTCCTGTCATTCCTGAAAGACTTGATTCTCAGCGCTAATCCATGGCCACTTTTTATGGTGTCCTGCCAAAGGGATGCGATCTGTGTCTTTTCTTTTTTTTAAGATTTTATTTATTTATTTGACAGAGAGAGAGAGAGATCACAAGTAGGCAGAGAAGCAGGCAGAGAGAGAGGAGGAAGCAGGCTCCCTGTTGAGCAGAGAGCCCGATGCGGGGCTCAATCCCAGGACTCTGAGATCATGACCTGAGCCGAAGGCAGAGGCTTTAACCCACTGAGCCACCCAGGTGCCCCAGGATCTGTGTCCTTAAGGAAGGCAAGAATTCCTGAGGGACACCAGATTCACCTCAACTCTGACCTCTCCCCAGGCTGGCCCTGGGTCTCTCCCTCATCTCTCACCCCTCAGGTAACCCGCCCCCCCAGTTGGGGCCTCCTCCCCTGGGATTCCTCTGGGGCTTTTGACCCATTTTGAGGGGGGGCTCCTTCCCTCCCCCTGGGCATAGCCCAGAAAGAGCGTAGTTTTGGTTCCTCTTCCTTACCCCTTCTTGATGAAATGAGATGGTACATGTGGACAGGCTTTGTAGCTTGTGATGCTCTGATCACAGTGAAATGGTTTTGGGGGACCATCACTGAGGAGTTAGGGGGAGGCAGGTCCTGGGACTGGGCCAGATTTGCCCTCCTCTCTAGCAGCTTCCTCTCCTGGCTGGTGTGCGGGGTGGGGCTGGAGGTGCAGTTTCTGCCCAGACCCCGTAGGTACCCCAGCCCAGGCCCCAGTGCTGTCAAGAGGGGGCTCTGCACTCCCAGATCAAGGTTCCTGCGGACAGAGACTTTTCTAGGTCTGCCTAGATCAGCCTTCCTAGCAGTATGGGTCCCTGGTATGCCCACCCCAGGGACTTGGCTCCTTATTCCTTGTGCTTAGCCATCTAGATTTTTTGTTTGGATCCTCCATTCATGGGAATAGCAGCTTATCTTTGAAAAATGGACATTCATAGTGGCCAGAGTCGATCTTAGAATTCAGGGGATAGAAGGGAAGACAGGATGACCAACACTTGGCTATGGCCAAGGGCCCTCAGTTTTTAACCTGACATTCGAGTATAGAACCCCGTCTTCTAGGAAAGTGAACCAATACTTGGTTTGGACAAGGACAGGAAAGGGAATAGGAAGTGAAGAGCATAGAAGTGAGACTAACTTCAGAGAGAAATGGTGGGCTAGGACCTTTGATCCATCACAGGTCACTAAATACATATTGAGAAGCTACGATATGCAAGACCATTCTGCTGCTCTGCCATCCTGGGGCCTTTGTGCCACGAGACACCGCCGAGGTGGTTATTAAAACTGCACAGAGCTGCGGTGAGGGGTGGGGGCAGAGGGAGAGTGTCTGTGTTCCTGAGGGGGAAACAGCACTGGAGAGAGAGCATGTCCAGGGAGTCAGGGGGAGCAGGAGGAGGCATCGGGAGCCGGTGGAAGAAGAACTCCAGAGCCTGGATCGTCCCAGGACTCCTGGGCTCCCGACTAGACTCTGATCGAGGGAGGTCGGGCGTGCTGGGATGCCTGGCCCAAGACCACTCATGCGAGTTGTGACACGCAGCAAGTAGCCAGGTCTGTCTCCCCGGGCTGTTGGTTTTCTTTCATATATGGGACATGCCCTGTTGTCCCCTGCCCTCTGCCACCACCTGTCCCTAGTAGGTCACACAGTGGAGTGAGGCATGCAGTAAGGGGAAACTCTTGAGGTTTCTCAGAAGCCAGGACCGGCCAGGTCTGGGTTGGTTATGATGTTATCCAACTGGGTCAGGGTTCGTGGTCAGCTCGAAGCTGTGGGCAGAGGAAAACACCCACTAACCTAATCAGGTGAGGCTAGGGGCCAGGATGGGGAGCCAGGGTGGGAGCGTGGAGCCTTGTCAGGGCGGTGGAGTTTAAGTCTGGTCTAGGGTATTGCCCAGACTCTGTGATCACTCTCGGGGTCAACTTCATGGGCACGTGACCCTACACTTAGAAGAGCCCCATGCTTGGTTTAGTGCTCTTCTGTCGCTATCTTGAAATTCTTAATACTTTTTGAATGAGGGGCCCTGCATATTCATTTTGCATTGGGTCCCACAAGTGAGGCAGCAGGTCTGATTAGACTCATGGTTCTGGCTCTGTTCTTATCTGGGGATTGGATCTGAGAGGCTGGACTTTGGGTAATTAGCTCTTCTCCGCATCTTCTCCCCTTGTTCTACTTAGAGTTCCAAGCTCTGGGATCTGGGCAAGTGAGAGGCAGACTTTTCCAAGCAAGTCTGGGAACACGGTTGGTAGAGTTCTAGTGGAGACCCCAGCCGGTAGAGCTAGAGGGTGTTGGAGAACATCTCAGGGTGAGTTTAGGGTCAGGAGAGCTAATGGGTATAGGAGAAAGGATTTGGATCCTTTATGATCCAGCCCAGAGTGCAGCTCAAAGAGAAGTCCTTTCCTTAGTCCCATTGGCCATGGGGGAAAAGGAGGAAAGAAGGAAAGAAGTTCCCAGAAGATCCTCATGAACAGCCCCCTCCTGCCTGTCCACTGGAGCCCCAGGGCTTCTGCTGAGCTCTTCCCTACACACATCCCTTGAAACCTTGGTCAACAGAACCACTCTGGTTCACAGGAGGGACTTAGGTGGGTGGCGGAGTGGACCCGGGGGACCATTTTCTTAGCCCATCCAAGAATACCTTATCTCTAGAGATTCCAGTTTTGTTTTTTTTTTTTTTAAGATTTTATTTATTTATTTGACAGAGAGAGAGAGATCACAAGTAGGCAGAGAGGCAGGCAGAGAGAGAGGGGGAAGCAGGCTCCCCGCTGAGCAGAGAGCCTGATGCGGGGCTCGATCCCAGGACCCTGAGATCATGACCTGAGCCGAAGGCAGAGGTTTTAACCCATTGAGCCACCCAGGCTCCCCGAGATTCCAGTTTTTTGAGGGGGGTCACAACATGCTTTAAAACATTTCTAGGATGAACACAAGAGTTCTCCCACCAACTTGGCATCCCTGTGCCCTCGGACTCTGACCGTGTGTGTGCTCCTCTCCCTTGCTGACCACCCGGTCTCAAACTTCCCTGGTTCAGCACAGCATTATTGTCTAAGAGCTTCCAGTGAGTGGGTTTTTTTCCTTCTTCTGTGGGTAGACTGTAAGCTATTTAAAGACCAGGACCAAATCCTCAACTTCTCCATCCAACAGAGAATGTAGTACCCCAATGATAGAATCGTAGAGCAGGAGATGAATAAATATACTGAAGCAATGCCAGGTTCCTGAGAGTAAGAAAACCTCCCAAGTACTTTCCCATCTGGGCCCTTATTCTACCCCTAAGAGATAAGGAGAGGATCTTCTTTTGAAGAATGGAGAGGCAAAGCGACTTGTTCCAGGTCACACAGCACATCAGGGAGGATGCAGGGACCAGAACCCATACTTCCAATCCCCCTGAAAGAATTCCTGTCTCAAGCAACAACTCTACTTATCTGCTTCCTCCACGGAATGGGAAAATACAGTCTTAAAAGGCAAGAACCATGGGGCTTCCTCGATTCTGCCGACCCACAGCTGGAGGGGACTCCACAGCTAGCCCCTCTTCCCTGCGCCGTGGGCACAGAATATCTAGAATTCCAAGGGGGACCTGGGCGACCAGCTGTCTCTACTCACCACGTCCTCCAGGTTGTAGTTCATAAGGTCCATGTCCAAGGTTAGGGGGTAGTTCATGCTTGTAGCCGTATGTCAACCAGACTGGTCACTGACTGACGTTGAGAGCCTCTCTGGTGCCTATAGAGAGGTGGTATCCGTCAGCTGCAAATTTAAACAAATGAGTTGCGCACTGTCTCCTGGGGCTGCGTAGGACCCGCTGTCTGCCTCACAGCTCATCACTTTTTTTTCCACTGGGTCTTTTCTGTGTGTGTGTGTGTGTGTGTTTTTTTTTTTTTTGAAGAAAAAGGGAAAATCCCCACAGCATCAGTGCTAGTCAAGCATTTCAGCCTCTTTCCTGGCAATGGTTGTCTCAATGGGGCTTGTGACTGGTGTGAAGGCTGCCCCTGGCTTCTCCTCCCTGTACCTCCCCATAAGGGAGTCGTACCTTATAATGAAAACCACCACAACAGTCAGTGGGGCAACAAGGGGAACTCCACATAGAAAGGGAACAGGAGGAGAGCCCTTCCAGGACCTCTTCTCCAAGCCACCTTCAAATCTTCACCTTTCTCGCCACTAGGGAGACCGATCATCCGGTTCCCCCCAGACTGAAAGTCCCTTGTCCTGGGAAACCCCTCACTCCTAGGCAGATGGGGACACTTGGTCACCCTACTTGCTACCATCCCTTTGCCCAGGCAGGGGCAAAACCCCTTCCCTTTTCAGCTTAAGTTCAGGAGAGAAAGGTTAGAAATTTTCAAAGGGAACAACACTAAAACGTTACTGGAAGTCAAAAATGAAATCACCCAAATTACCAGCAGAAAAATATAAGTAGTCACAGAGTCATCTTCTGACTCAAAAAGAATGATGTTCTAGCTGCAAATGAACTTGGTTGGCACCTAATTATTAACATCAGAGACTACCCAGCTGGAGTAGATTCTCACACAGGAGGACCCCGAGGTTCGGAATGGGAGAGGAACAACCTCGGGACCCAGAGCTAACCAGTGGCAGAGCTGGACCTTGAAGCCAGCTTTCCTGACTGCATGTTCAGTGTTTTCTCTACAGCAGGCTGCCACTCCCACGGGGCCATGCAACCCTCTCCTTTCCCTCAACTCTGTTCTGTCTGAGGACCCCCTCCTTTAAAAAGCCCCTTTGTAGGCATTGATCAATGTCTCCTCTTTGTGCCTTTTCTTCTAGGAGAAGGCATTGCCTCTTTTGGTCCCCAATAACATAAAAATAATGACAGCACACAGGGGCACCTACACGGGACATGTGACTTCTTTGCTCTTGTCACCATCTTCCCTTCCAGCCAAATTACCATTCGCTGGGATTCTCCTCTTTCGAGTGTCTTCCTTCATGTTTTCCTCCCTATTCATCCCCCCTCTTTCTCACCTATACCTTGCTTATAACCACCACTGCGCCCCCAACAGATACAGCTTTCTTGGGTTTCAACAACTTGAGGAGTTCTTGGCCTCTGTTTGTACTGTTGGGGCCCGCCTTTCCCCTCTTCATTCACTCACTGGCTTCAGCAACGGCTTTCAAGGAGGAAGAACCCCAGGACAAGAGGTAGGAGTTCCTCTTCCGTACTTCCAGCCCTGAAACGTTCAGGAGGAAGCTGCCCCGATGTTTCCTGTGTCCCATGCTTGCTAAGCTCTCCCCATTCTTCCAGTCCCGCACCCGAACAGCCCTGCCCCTCCAAACCATTGATACATACGACTTCATTTTTGCTACTCTAAGGACATTGATTAGGAAGGAATATAGGGGCACCTGGGGGCTCAGTTGGTTAAGCATCTGACTCTTGATTTCAGCTTAAGTCGTGATCTCAGGGTTGTAAGATTGAGCCCCGCATCCACTGAGCTCTGTGCTGGGCATGGATCATGCTTAAGATGCTCTCTCTCCCTCTGCCCCTGCCCCCCCCCCCCCAAAAAGGAAGGAATATAGCACACAGAATCATATAGGAATTGGAGTGGAATTTGGAAGATAAACGAGTCCCTCCTCATTCCCCCTCCTTTCCCCCCAGCAAATGCAAGATTCCTGTCACTACATCCGCATCAGAGGGCCAGCCAGTATTGGACAAACATCACCAGGAGTAAGAAACTTGTTCCTTTCAAGAGATTGTGTTTAAGGCAGGATGATTTAATCATTAGAAACTTACTCCTCATGCTGAGTCAAAGTGTGTCTCCCTGTAACTCATCCCAGAGGTCCTGGCTCTGCCTTCTGTCCAGATTGTCTAATAAGCACCTTCTGAAGACAGAACCCACTTCCCCATTAGTCTTCTCCTCTTCAAAATACACATTCTGGGTGTCTCCAGTCATTCTTCAAAGGACGTGATTTCTGGGTCCCTTGTCAGCCTCTGGGTGATTTGTGGTTAATGGTCCACATATTATCTGACTAGGACAAAATATACAAAGATAAGAATTTCCTTGTTCAAGACTCCGTACGTACATAACTGTGATTAAAATGGTCTTTCCTGTGGGCTCCCACTCCCTTCGACAACATGCCTAAAAAACTTCCTTCTGAAGGTTCCAGGGCCTCATCTCAGCCTATGAAGGGGAACTTCTGCAGTCCTGGTTCAGTCACCTGTGCTGTGTTGACAACTTAGATAACCGTGCCATTCTTCAGTCTATCCCAGTCCTGATGGAAAATACTGGCAGGACAATGCCAAAAACAGAGCTCTGCTTCCTGCCCTTAGAGACCCACTGTTCTCAAAGGCCGGGGAAGACTTCTCCGAAGAAATAGGACGGGAGCTGGACATTGATGTACCCGGAGGGGAGGGTGTGCATGGTTAGGGGGTGTGGGAGATACTGAGGATTGCATGAAAAAATATGGGGAAAGAATTACTCAAGATTCGGGGGTGTGGCGATGATAGCAATGATGATGACGGTGTTGTAGCAGGAGGAGGCAGGACGAGGTTGCCATGTGTGCTGGACAAGATAGGATTGCTCGGCCTTCTCTCACAGTTGCCCATTTCCTGTGATGCATTGTGGGCCCAGAAGAGGAGTCTGGGAGGAGGCTCAGGACGACCTCCTAGGTGCGGCAGCAGGCCAAGGCAGTCGTCTCAGCTGTGATGGTGTGGGGCAGCGAGGTATCTGTGAGCTTCTCAATGGCCGACCTGGGTTTTAGGGAGCAGCGGAACCTGTGACTGTCACCCTAGCTCCTTCCTGGGCCCTTGACTTCCTGATGCTTCTGCACTGCGGACCCATTCATGTGTTCCTTCCCATCTCTCCAGATGCTGAGACATACCGTAGGTCCCCAGGGCCCACTCGTCTGAGCCACTGACCTTCAACGGTCAACTCAATTTGCCTTAAATGAATACATACCTCCTTACCATGAATTCTGATGTTGTCTTAGAAGGTTCAGAGAGTAACTGCCTCTGGTAGGAAAGATGATCTTGTGACTTTCAAACCCATAAAACCAGACTACTTCCCCCCAATAGAGAGAGCAATGCCTAGGCTAATATCCCTTGACTGTAGAGAAGAGACAGCAGGGGTTCCACCTGTGCATGATAATCAGATGGTGTTGGGGGGCTGGGGGAAGAGTTTCCAGATCGTGCAGCCCAAATTTTATTTCAACGTGCCCCTTGTTTATATTTCTACTGGGTGGTTTCCCAATCCCCACACCCTAGGCAGCCTACCCGAGGCTGAATTGTTTTCCGGGCTTCTCATCAAAATGACGGCTCTGGTGGTTCTGCCAAGAGTGGGCTTGTGTTTGGCTTTGGGAGTAACTGCTTCGCATCCATGAGCTCAGGTGAATTTTCCCAGTAATTTTACTTCACAGTTCACAGATTAGATTAAATTTCTATTTATTCCAGAGACCAGATACAATCATTTGCCTTGGAGTTCATTTCCCACATCCCACAGAAGAATTAAGCTGTTCGGCAGAACGTTGGGGCAGGGAATCGGTTGGGGTTTTTCCCTTGTTCTTCCACTAACCCGAGATGCTCTCTTCTCATCTGGGCAGAGATCTTGTTGTCTTTTTTCTCTGAGTTTTCCCCAGCTGTTCAGAACAGAGCTCCATAGGTCCCCACCTAGTGAGTCGGCCTGGAGGAGCGTTGGACATCTCTCGAGGCACCAAAGGAGAACAACAATGACATATGCATAGCATTTACCAATGTAAAAGCTCTACCATTTTGACATTTAATTTTACTTTGTACTTAACTTGATTTCACATTTAATCTTATTTGATCCTCAAAACACCTTGTGTGACCTTGTTTGGGGGCATGGGTGAGGGGATGACGAAACAGAGGCTCAGTTCCTTGCTCAGGATTACAGGGAGAGTAATTGGCAGAGCGAGGGTCGGAAGCCAGCCCCATGGACACCAAACCTGAAGCTCTCTCCAGCAGACCACACCACCTTCTCTCCGGGACTGTTTTTGCAAAGGACCAGCACTTAATCTGGCCATCCGAGGGGAAAACTGCCTCCGCTCTTCATGGTCTGCTCATCAGGTTACTCACTACATGCCATGAAGTGTGTGAAATCCACACACATTATTTCCTTCCTTCCTCTGAAAAGTCTTGTTAAGTGTTAGGTATTTTTATCACATTATCACACATGTGGAAACTGAGCTTCAGGCGGTAGTAGGAAGTAGTTGTGAGTGTTAACAGCTTACTCAGGCACCGGGGACCCAGAAGCACAGTACAAATCAACACAGGAAGTGGGGGGGGGGGGTAAAGGTTCTCAGTGCGGGGAACTAGCACCCACGCGTAGCTCCTCTCTCATTAGGTAATAGGTAGGAGACCTGCAGGGAGAAAATGGGCTGCAGGTGCTGGGAGGCACATCAAGGTTAACTCAAGGTTATAGGGGCCATGAGTGCCCTGGGGAACGGGGTCCCAGGGGTGGGCTGTGTGGCCAGGGTGCTCGATCAGGTGTTTGCATACCGAGTGGGAGCTGAACCTCCAGCAGAGGGGGAATGTGAAGATCAAGGGTGGCGGGACTCGGGCTCCGTCCTGGGAGCACGCTAACAGAGGAGGCTGGAACAGATACGCGTGCGCAAGTTTGCACACTCATAGACACACGCACCTTGAGAACGCTTTCAAAGTGACGTGTGAATGTACCGTATCAGTGACCCTGTGCGGGCCGAGTGCGGCAGCATGGAAGGCACCAGAGTGAGACGGCGTTCTCTCACACACACGCGCGTGCAGGACACAAAGGTGCCGCAGGAACTGTGAGAGGACGCTGGATTTACACCAGGAGGCCCACATCCGAGACCCAGCACTTCTGTTTTCCACCAAGGTTGCTTCTAGACGGGGCGCTGCCTAGCTCTTCGAAGACACGCCAAACCCAGAGTGCCCATTAGCGTCCCTAGGAAAATGGTTCTCTGCTGTGATGCTGCAGAAGCAGCTGGGGGGCTTGTTAAACACGCGCCGCTGGGCGTTCCCTCGGAGTTTCTGATCCCCGAGGTCTGGGTGGGGCCTGAGAATTCTCGGTTCTCACAAGTGTCCAGGTGATGCCGATGGTACCGGCCTGGGAGCACACTTTGGGAAGCCCTCCCTAGGCTACGCAGGATTGGCACACAGATTGGTCGCCCCGACACGGCGGGTATCCCAGGCTGGAGCTCCCGAGCCAGCCCTGCACCGCTCTCAGCCTCTCCCCGCAGAGGCTACAAAGCTGAGGCCTCTCTAGGACAACTGGTAACACCTCACGCAGCCCGCACCGTGACCCGCAGCCGCTTCTCCCGGAGCACCCAGCCTCCCCGGGGCCCACGCTGCCACTGCCGAGATTTACAGCAGGCTGCTCGGCTCGCTCCCACCCCTGACGCCCCTCCGCTTGGTCTCAGCCTCGGCTCCAACTGGTGGTGCTTATGCTCTGCTAGGTAACCTCCAGCCTGCCCTGTGACCCAGTCACCTTGACTGTGGCCCCCGGAAAGAAGTAGGTTTCACATCACAACTTTGTTGGCGTGTGTGTACACACACACACATTTCACAAATAATACTTAGTCCTAGTATGTGTGACATATTCATCTTCTATCCTCTTTGTTTACCTCTCTCTCAATCAGTTTCTTTAATGGAGGTTGCTCAACCCAGTTGTTTTCGTGGATCCACAAATAAGTCACAATCCCAGGTATGTAAATTACAAATAAAGCTTCTCTGAGGGGCAGTGCCTGGGTGGCTCAGTGGTTGGGTGTCCAACTCTTGATTTTAGCTCAGGTCACGATCTCGGGGTTGTGGGATTGAGCCCCACATCGGGGGGGGGTCCGTGCTCAGTGGGGCATCTGCTTCTCTCCCTCTCCCTCTGCCCCCCGTTCCAAAAAGTAAAAAATAAAATAAAAACTTCTCTGAGCCTTAGTTTCCTAATCTGTACACTTGTTTTTAAAACTTTTTTTAAATTTTTTTTTAAAGATTTTATTTATTCATTTGAGAGAGAGATCACAAGTAGGCAGAGAGGCGGACAGAGAGAGAGGGGGAAGCAGGCTCCCCGCTGAGCAAAGAGCCCAATGCGGGGCTCGATCCCAGGACCCTGAGATCATGACCTGAGCCAGAGGCAGAGGCCTTAAGCCACTGAGCCACCCAGGCGCCCCTAAAACTTTTTTTTTTAAGATTTTATTTATTCATTTAACAGAGAGATCACAAGTAGGCAGAGAGGCAGGCGGGGGGGGGGGGGAAGCGGGCTCCCTGCTGAGCAGAGAGCTGGATGGGGGGCTCGATCCCAGGACCCTGAGATCATAACCTGAGCCGAAGGCAGAGGCTTAACCCACTGAGCCACCCAGGTGCTCCCTCCTAATCTGTACACTTGTAAGATGCCTACACTGCCAGTCTTGCTGCTGTTTGTCTTGAATAATATCATGTATGCAAAAGTCTTTTCCAGATAGAAATCTTCCATGGCTACAAAGTGCTATTAGACACACACACACACACACACACACACACACACACACACACGCTTTTAATTTTTTTAAAGATTTTATTTATTTATATATTTATTGAAAGAGAAAGCACAAGCAGGGGGAGTGGCAGGCAGAGGGAGAAGCGGGGAGCCCGATGTGGATCACCACCCGAGCCGAAGGCAGATGAAGGCAGGCGCTTAACCGACTGAGCCACCCGGGCATCCCCAGACACATGCTTTTTAAAAGGGGCTTGGAAAGGAAGGACTTGAGGCAGAACTTTGAGGGGAGGGAGAGGGGATGGCCTCGGGTCCCGCAGAGGCCGGCAGGCGGTATAAAGCATATTTATGCTGAGGAGAGGATGGTGGGCACTTTGTCTGGACTGGAGCAGAGGAGAATGTGGGAAGAGGGCAAGCGGCAAGGACAGCGAGGGCAGAGAGCCCTCTGGGCATTTGGATTGCAGACAGAGCCGCTGAGAAACACAGCGTAGTCTTCAGAAGCAATAGAACTTCACAATGAAACGGGTATTTAAGGAGGTTTGTCATTTCAAACTTCCAAAAAACATTCATCTGTTGCCTACTATGTGCCGGGGTTTAGCAGTGAACAAGACCGGCTAGCCTAGTGAGTGTCTCTAGTGAGGATGGGTGGTGGTGGTGGGGGTCCTCGGATAACTTAGTGAATTATTCCTTAAGCCTCCACTGCATGCCAGGCACTGAACTAAGCGCTAGGAAGGCAACCAGAAGCAAAGCTGAACAGGACTGCTGGCTTCTTGTAGTTTACAGCCTGGAGGGGAGACAGGCGTTAGACAAGCTTATGTGCCTAGTAATAACGTTAACTTGCAATTCTAAAAATCTGAAAGTGCTACGAAGAAAAAGCACAGGGTGCCCCGAGAGAGTATAATAACGTGAACTCAATCTTTACAAACTAATAACCACACTGGCAATACTCCCAGATTAATTTATAGTTTATGAAGGCCTTTCTCATTCTTTGTCTCACGAGGACCTTGTCTTGAGCCCGTGGAGAAAGCCCGCCAGGATTTCTTAGCTTCTTTTATTTATAAGGCAACCAACGCTCGGCAGGTGTCACGAGTGACCCGTGTCTATCCAGTTGGAAAGGAAGCTCAGCCAGTTCTGACTCCAGACCCCGAGCTCTGCCCTCCGTGGACAAGAGATGAGCTGGCCCCCCATAGGTCGCTTAGCCGGCTTGTTGTAGACGAGATGTCAAGTAAAATGGCAAAAAGTCCATCTCCTCCATGTCCACGTCCTCAGAGCCTCTTCGAGGGAGGAGCTGTGGTCGGCAGGGAGGGGGGTGGGTTGGATGCCTGGCACTGAATGACCCAGAGTGGGGCCTGCAGGACGGAGCCGTCTTGACAGGCAAAGGCAGGAAACGGCTGAAGCAGGATGGTGACATGACATTTGTCAAAGGCATCCACACCCATCTCCGGCAGTGAAAGTGTACCAGGCCCTGGGCGGAGGTGATGGGCCAACGAAACTCACCACCGCATTCACCTCTGCGATTGGGGACACGGTGAGGCCGGCCCACCTGCCGTATCAGCACCTTGATCACGGAGCTCATCAGAGAGAGGTTTCCAAATGACTCGGCCCCGCTGCCCCAGGAAGGAAGCTTTATGGGCTGCAGTGTGTGGGCCGCTGGGTGTGGGCCAGGCGCTTGAAAGGGAGTAAATGATGACACAGCAGTGGGGGACAGGGTTGCTGACACTGTGGGACCAGCTCTGGAGAGGAGGCCGGGAGAGGCGGATAAGAGGCTGCCCCCTGCCCTGACCTGCCCAATGGGGACATTGGAAAATCACACCAGTGGCTCCCTGTAAGCCGCGCAACAGGTGCCAGACTCTGGAACTTGGCCTTTTAGGCTCCCGTGATCCGGCCCCGATGTACGGTTTTGGTTTTCCAGGTGGATAAATATTTATTGAATGTTCACCAAGTCCAAACTTAACTTCCTGCTACTTCCTTGCAGGTGCCCTTGCCTCCAGCCCCAGGGACTTCTCTGCTCTTCCCTACTTCTCCCGACACCGTTCCTGGACCGCAGCAGCTCTTTCCCTGCATCGTGGCCAGATCCAAGGCTGAACATTCTCAAGGCCTTCTTGGTGCCTCTTCCTCTTCAAGATGCTGCTGAATCAAAGTAATTGTTTCCGCCCTTGACTTAATCTAGCAGTTTACCTGGATTGCTTACTTTTACCTTTCACTGTAGTTACTCATGTACTCAATTAGGCCGAGAGCTTTCCGGGACAGTCGTCATACATAATTCATTCTTTCCCCGAGAGCTTTGCACCAAGAGGTGCTCGATAATTGTCTTTGACTGACTGACTGAAGAGGGAATGAGGGAAGGGGTCCGTGGAGAAGTGATGGGATGTCTGGGGTCGGGCCCAGGGTCATCTGGCTCTCCCTTGTGGCTTTCTGTGGCCTGAGCATGCAGGGCTTCTCCTGGGCCTGCCCGCAAGGTCAGGAGAAAGAACACAGCCTTGGACTCTCAGCTTTGGTGCTCAGGAGCTGCATGACCTCGGGCAAGTCTCTGTCTTCTTTCTCAGGCGTGAATTATATAATACCTCAAAAGATTATCATGAAAATCAGTATGTGATCAATATATGGAAGCTCCACTCCTCTGGTGGAAGCAAGGCAGTAGCCCATTTTGGGGGCAGAAAGTCGTCTTCTGATGCTGTTTCCCTTTTTAAGAATCTGATATAAAATACATTTTATACAATAATATTTAATGAACAATTATCACGTGCCAGATACTAAGCGAAGCACTTTACATGGATTATCTCAATCTTCATAATATACAATATTATAATTTTATTCTTTAAAAAAATTTTTTTTTTAAGGGTATGTGGGTGGCTCAGCCGTTAAGCGTCTGCCTTCGGCTCAGGTCATGATCCCAGGATCCTGGGATGGAGTCCCACATCAGGCTTCCTGCTCGGCGGGGAGACTGCTTCTCCCTCTCCCACTTCTCCTGTTTGTGTTCCCTCTCTTGTTCTCTCTCTGCCAAATAAATAAAAAATCTTAAAAAAATTAAAATTACAATTAAAAAAGGATTTTATTTATTTGAGAGAGAATGCACATGCGCCAGCCCAAGCAGGGTGGGGGGAGCAGCAGAGGGAGAGGGAGAAGCAGACTCCCCACGAAACGGGGAGCCCGATGGGGGCTCTATCCCAGGACCCTGGGATTGTGACTTGAGCCGAGGGCAGGTGCTTAACCGACTGAGACACCCAGACACCCCTATAATTTTTATTCTATAACTGGGGAAACTGAAATTGAGAGTTTGAGTTACTTGTACAGAGGTAGTGCAAATAGCAAGTGGCAGAGCTGGGATTTGAACCTGTGACTGACTCCAGAGCCTATATCCACCTCTATCATCCTCTGGAATTCTTCCAGGTCATTAACAATGCGCTAACATGGAGAGCCCAGACTAGAAGGCCATGCTCAAGATCAACTCAGACTGGAGCAGAGCAGGAGGAACCATCAGCTTCCGTGAAGTGTGTGCCAACTGCGGCTGTCCTTGCTGACTTTTGGAGGGACTTCCTTCTTCACCCTGGAAGGACTGGGTAGAACCACCTCACAAATACGGCACGCAGATGCAAAAGATAGGAAGGGGCCAAAGTCCTTTCTTCCTCTGGGTCAGGCCAGGGAGATCCAGGTGACCAAATCAAGTTCGGAGGGGCGATGTTGGGGAAGGCTTTCAGCTGATGCTGAGACAGAGAGCCAGACCTTCTCGCAGAAGTATATGGCCCACTGGACAGAGGCCTCTGGCCAGAGCGAACTGCTGAGGTAAGCCATGTTTGGAGAGCTAGAGGATATGGGAGAAGAGTCCCCTCTGGCAGCCTGCCACCCCATCCTGGATAGGGCCCCTGGATAGGGCCTGGATGCTGGGAGTGAAGACCTGCAGATTCCACATGGAAGGATGTCCTCGTTCTTTTGGCCGTGAAAGCAGGTAGGACTCAAGAGAACTTTTTGTTTGTGGATTTAGCTTGCTTCATGCTTTGGAAATGTAGTTGACCCGCAATGTTACATTAGTATCAGGTGTGCAACATAACACAGCTTTCTTTTATTTAAACTTTTCCAGCGTTGTTAGCAGAGCACAAATGCTGCACGCGTGCCTCCTGTGCACGTCCCTTGCTCTTCGGAGAATCCACGTGGGGGCTCTCCCACCTCTCCTCCAAGTCAGTAACCCTACCTGACCGCCCCGGCTCAGGGGCTACGCTTCTACTGATGCTCCTTCATCTTATGTTTAAGCTATTGGCTCATATTTAGCTTGTGGTTCGCATGGACGGCCAGATCTTTTTCTTTCTTTCTTTTTATAAGTAGGCTCCACATTTGGTGTGTAGCCCAACATAGGGCCCAAACTCACAACCCTGAGATCAAGACCTGAGCTGAGATCAAGAGTCAGAGGCTTAACCGACTGAGCCACCCAGGTGCCCCATGTCAGATCTTTTTCATACAAACGTATGTCAGGCTACTTCTTCCCTTCCTAGATTTCTAGTACTCGTGCAACTGATTAAAAGTAAGGCAAAATGTTAGTACAGGTCACCTTTAATTTTGTTTGATTCTGGTCTGCTGAAATAATGTCAGTGTTTTCTTCTATCACCTTTTGTAATAATCCCCTTCCTTTCTATCTTTATATCATCTGCAAAACTGATGAGCACGAATTACTTTGTAGTTAATGAGAAATGACTGCAGAAATTCATTAGTTGCTAAAGAAAATGGGAAGTGGGGCAAAACAGAGCCTTGTGGCATGATGCTGTGACAGGGGTTTTCAGAGTGTGGCCTGGGAATCCTAGGGTTCCCTGAGGCCCTCTCAGAGGGTCGAGGGTCTGTGAGATGAAAACTATTTTCAAAATAATGCTAAAAGTGTATGTTTTGCTCTTGTTTTATTGCGCATGAATCATGGAGTTATCTGGAAGCTACATGATATGGGAGATTGCAATAGATCAGGCAGGAGCAGTTAGGAGAAACTAGCTGTCTTCTGTGAGCGAGACGTTACAGGGATTTGCAAAAATATAAACCAGAGCCATGCTTTCCCTCACTTTTTTTTTCCTTTTGGAAAATAGTTATTTTTTCATTAAAAAAAAGGCTATGTTCACATGCAATGGGTCTATCACTAGCATTTTACTTTTTTATTTTTTATTTTTTTAATCATCACTAGCATTTTAAAAGCAATTCATAAATAATGCATGTAACATTTTTGATTAATTTTAATTCCTAATACAATAAATGTTCATAGAAATGACCTACATAAACAAAAGTTCTTGAGGGTCCTCAGTGATTTTTAAGAGTATAAAGGGATCCGGAGACCACAAACGTTAAGAGCCACAACATTAGAGATATTTCTCTGGGCTGATACCCAGCCCTTACTCTATGGGTTATCATAAATAATGTGAAAATTGTTTTCAGAGTTTTCCAAGCACCTTTCTTCTAAGGCAGAGGCAACATAGCAGGGCTGACACTAGAGACTGAATGGGCTCTAATTCTGGCTCTGTTGTTAACTAGCCGTGTGATCCCGGGTAAACCTCTCCACTTCTCTAGAGACCAGATTCCACGGGTCTTCATTGTAAAAATGAAGGGCTTTAGAGGATTGACTCTAAGGTAAATGTTCAATTTCTTAACAACTAAAAGCACTTTTACAAACCTTTTTGGGGGAGGAAGGAGGGGTGGAATTTGTTCTTTATTTTACCCACAGAGACGTTAGGGTCCAAAGATGTGAAGAGAAAGAAATGTTCAAGGACTCACCCTGAGGCAGCATCAGGCGCAGGAACTGAAGCCAGGGTCCTTGTCTTCTGCCTATGACTTGATCTACTCAGTGAATAATATGAATAATAATAGTATTTGCATGGATAGAGCATATAAAAAATAAATTCATTTTGTGAAACAATTCCAAACTTTGAAAAGTTGGACAGACAGAACCAAGAACTTTCACAGGTTTCATGACTATAGTAGCCAGCCCCCAGGATGACCCCCATAATCTCTGCCCCTTGGTACCTATGGCCTTGGGGAGTCCCTACCCCCATTCAACAGTGCTGATAAGTGGGACCAATAGGATATTAGGTCAGTATGTTGAAGTGATAGTGTGTGACTTTGAGACTGCATCATAGAAGACGATGTCCATGTTGCTCTTAGATGTCTCTGGGGGATGCCCCCCCCCCACATAATGTTTCAAGGACACGCAAGCATCCCTGTAGAGAGTCATATGTGTTGCAGAACTGAAGCATCCTGCCAATAAGCAGCACTAATTTGCATTTGATTGGAAGGCAAAGGCTCTATTATGATGGAGGCTGGGAGTTGATAGAGCCCTGCAGTAAATCAGTGAAGGTGGATTGCTGGCCTGGCCACCTAAAAGAAAAGGGCATTTAGCAGTCTTTTCTAAAAGGCATAGACTGAAAAGCACTAGCCAGACCCATAGCAAACCAAGTGCCATGGGATATGTTGATTTGTTTTAGCAAAGAAATCATACCTGGTAGCTGCAACTGGAAAACCACCAAGTTTTGGATAATCCATGTTATTCTCCAAGGCCCATCAGACTTTTGACAGACAAATAGGTGATTGGAGTGGGGATAGGGTAGGAATCACCACTCCCGTATCTTTCAAGACCTTATTGGTGGCATTAATCTTTTCAATGCTTCCAGAAATGTGATACTGGTTTCAGTTTACCATTTAGTATGTGGGCACAGTTCTAGTGACTTCCACTTGGCTCTTTCATCATAGTCTTTACTCCGTGGGTCAGAGGACCAACGTAGGGAGCCTACCAGTTGTCGAGCGTATATACTCAGATACCTACTCTGCAATGTATACCCACCTATATGTTCTGGAGCTGAGGAAATACTAATGGGATGGTTCTGGGAACCACTGGGCTTGCTGTGAGATGGAGCCAAGCCAAAACTTGCAAAGATCATCTGACTTCCATAAGCCCCTACTCTGACAGGGGACAACAATGGCATTTTGAGTCTCCAGGGATTAGCATCAGTTTGGAGCCACAGTGCACTAATCTCCCAGCAATCTGGTTATGTTCCCTTCCTAATACGTGGTCACCTGGTAAGTGGCTGTAGGGGAAAGGGTAGAAGGAAGATTGACAGTAGGACTTTTTGACAGTAGAATAAGGTCCTTCCTCAAGTGGTCCCAGCCGTCCCTTTATTCCAGGGGGTCAGGGTTTATGAACTGGCTCCAATCTAAGAACTGGTTGAAGGACCCTTACTCTATTATCAGAAGTCAGACTTCTGCTCACCACAATGGCAGTCTTTCCACTTATACAAACCAAGTAAGACTTCACTAGGCTGCCTAGGCATTTCTGTCCTAGGGACACTGTGAGTACTTAGCCAAAGCCAAAGCTCGGTGGGTCAAACCACTATGAGACTTGCTTTGGCCCTGCCGCCTATTACAGTAGCTACGCTGACTTTGTCTCAGTTACTAAAGGCCTGCACTTGACTCCCAACCCTCTGACATCTCATCATCCCTGTTGCATCAATTCAGGGAGCCCCCTTTGATGACTGCGTTTCCCATTATCATGCTTTGCGTTTAGAGCCCGTCAATGATGCCAGTGTTCTTCCCATCAGTGCATTTCCCTGGTGACGGCAGTGTCCTCTGGACCCTACCAAGGAATACCATGAGGTGGTTTTACCTTATAAATCCCTCTCACATTCTGGATACCTTTCTCTTCCGTATCGGGAGTTCTGACATCTCAGCCCCATTTAGTGCAAACCCTCTGTGGGTTTAACGGCAAACTATCCAGAGACATTCCCACCCAACCTGGACAAATATATTACATTCAGAATCTGCTTAGTGCCCCAT
The DNA here is from genome assembly GCA_028534135.1 of Potos flavus. NCBI lineage: Eukaryota > Metazoa > Chordata > Mammalia > Carnivora > Procyonidae > Potos > Potos flavus. The sequence goes on along the minus strand of CM052884.1, from coordinate 12,599,193 downwards.
ATTCATACATTCAGCCCAGTCCAACACTATATTCCTTCCAACCTGATCCAACACCTTTAGGATCTACTCTCATACGTATTCCCTGGGTTTCTGTCAATATAAATTGGCATTTGAGGGGTCTTGATCAAAGGTAAAGAGAATTGTTTGTCCCACTTGTGTAACTTTTCAGTAAACATGAAATTTTGTCAAAACAAAAAGCGAAACAACACACAAACCGACGGTCTCAATGTTCTTGTGGTGTGTGTGGGATTTTCTCCTGGGTCGCGCTGCAGCCTGCTGTCACTTGAGTCTGGTTGCAGATCGAAAAGAAGTGGTAAGGTTATGTTCCTAGGAGAATCAGCAGGTCCCCTGCAAGGCAACTACCTGGGGAGGCCACTGCACTTCTTCAGATAAGGAAGGATTGACTGTACTTTCCCTGCTGAAGGAAGGTCAGTAGCACTTAGTTTGAGGTCTCCAGCATCATCAGAATCTGTCCTTATGTCCCCTGAGATTCTCCTTCCTCCTTCCCAGGGTCTTACTCCTCCTTCCCAGTCAATGTCTTATTTTTAACATGAGACCCTATCCAGTTATTAATTCAATATTTATTGGAATGCAGTTCCCTGAAAGTAGCAGTTTAGGTTTTGGATATGAGAAATCTTGACCCTAAGGCTATAAGAGATAAGAGTTTCTTTTAGGGTAGTCAAAGACATTTTTTGGATCCCTTTCCCATATCTTAAGCTGGAATTTAAAGCCCTAAGCTTGTCATTGTCTTTCTCCAAACTCTCTGGCATACTTAGAAGCAACCAACAAGGCTTGTTATGCTACTATTTCTACCAAAATGCTCTATGGCAGCAAACATTTCGTCACCCAAAGGCTTGCCTTCTGTGAGCATTTATCATAGCTGACTGAAGGTGAGAATTTAAGGGACTGTTTTTCCACGGAATGCCATGGAATACCAATGTCCCCTTTTCCACCGGCAATCATCATTAATGCATTTATTATTTTTTAATATTTTATTTTTAAGTGATCTCTACACCCAATGTGGAACTTGAACTCATGACCAGGAGATCAAGAGTCACATGCTCTTCTGACTGAGCCAGCCTGGTGCCCCAATGATGAATGCATTTAAATTTAATCAGATCGAAGAACCAATTCCAGATTCCCATCTTTAAGATTTGATTTCCCTGAGACCATAGCCAGTACCAATAAGCATATCAGACAGAGAAGCTGAACCACCGTGAATTATAAGATAGGGAATTTCTATCAGAATCAGACCTTCCATAGTTGTGGAAGGAGCTGGGGAAGTGAAGGAGTAGCAGAGAAGTCAGAGGATCAGAATAGGGGTCACCAACAAACCCATCTTGCTGGCATGGGCCCATGATGAGAAAGCTCGTGGAGCCGCCACCTCTGTGGGCCCCCCGCCAAGTCCCTGGAGGCGGGCCTGGGGCCACTGTTGGTCAACTGGGTCAGCAATTGGGAAGAATTTCTGTACACTAATCAGAGCAAAGCAAGGACAAGCTTGAGCTCATCGACACTTATGTTTGCAACTCTCACCGCATCTAACCACAATGACCTTCAGAGAATAATACTTGCTGCTTCATTTCTGCCTTGCCAATCTCATGCACGTTCCTCTTTTGACCTACTCTAACCTGAAACCATCCGGGGGAGGGGTTTCTGGCAAAGAGAATTCCAGCTTAACCAAGTTCTCACAGTACAAACCACCCCTGCCACGTGCAATGTGCAAATCTGGCCTGGATCCTGGGTTGGAAGGAAAACAGCCCCTGAAAGGCGTTTTGGGGAAATCAGGATGATTTTTAGATGGACTAGCTGTTAGGTAATTAAAAGGGATTAATGTTAATTCTGATGCTTGAAAAACATTATGGTTATGTAAGAGAATGTCATTTTTAGGAGTTAGGCACTTAAATAGTTAGGGGTGAAGTTTCAAATGGTTTAGCATTTATTTATCTTTTTTTTTTTTTTTAACTTATGTGAACATGGCAAAATGTTAACAGCTGTTGAATCTGTGTGGTGGATCTACTCTAGATGTTTCAACTTTTCCGTTTGAAATTTTGAGTAATAAAATTATAGGGAAAATAAAAGGCTGCTCTTGATTATGACCTGCTCTAGAAGCCTTTCGTGCCTGCCTCTTCTCTCCACTTATTTCTACCCTGTTGCTCTCTAAGCATCCCCAGCTGTAGCTCTGTGGCATTTACATTGCCTGCCCTTCAATTTCTTGTTTTCTGGTCGCTCTCCCCCTCTAAACTTCAAAGTCCTTAAAGAACACAGATGTCTCTCACCTTGAACTTGCCAGTGCTTATTTCCGTACCTGGCATAGAGTAGGTCCTCCTTTAATCCCTGTTCAGTCAAGAACATAAGTCTAGGGGCGCCTAGGTGGCTCAGTGGGTTCAAGCCTCTGCCTTCAGCTCAGGTGATGATCTCAGGGTCCTGGGATCGAGGCCCGCATCGGGCTCTCTGCTCAGCAGGGAGCCTGCTTCCCCCTCTCTCTCTGCCTGCCTCTCTGCCTACTTGTGATCTCTCTCTGTCAAATAAATAAATAAAAAATAAAATCTTTAAAAAAAAAAGAACAGAAGTCTAATGGAGGAATTTTCTTCAGGAATACCACCAAGTTTAATCTAAGGAGAGCAAGATTTTGGATTTTCAAAATTTTTGTTTCAAAGTACAAAACTAATCCATGCAAATTAATGTAGAATCAAAGTGAAAAACAAAATTGGTATTTCACTCCTATCGTATACATACTCCATCCCGTGGAGCTTAGAATGTATCTTTCCAGAACTATTTCTTTCTTCTTCTCCTTCTCCTCCTTCTCCTTCTCCTCCTCCTCCTCCTCCTCCTCCTCCTCCTCCTCCTCCTCCTCCTCCTTCTCCTTCTCCTTAATTAAGTAGGCCCCACACCCAGCATGGAGCCCAACAAGAGGCTCGAACTTGCAACCCTGAGATGGGACCCAAGCATAGATCAAGAGTGGGGCACTCAAATGACTGGGCCACCCAGCACCTCCAGAACTATTTCTATGCAATTATAAACACACACACACACACACACACACACACACACACACACACCAAATGTTTGGTGATTTTTTAAAACTGAATAATATATCATGGAGTTTTCCACATTAGTGTATCAATAGATCCACAGCATTCTTTTTTTAATTAAGATTTTATTTATTAGGGGCGCCTGGGTGGCTCAGTCAGTTAAGCAGCTGCCTCCGGCTCAGGTCATGATCCGAGGGTCCTGGGATCGAGCCCCGCATCGGGCTCCCTGCTTGGCAGGGAGTCTGCTTCTCCCTCTCCCTCTGCCTGCTGCTCTGCCTACTTGTGATCTCTCTCTCTCTCTCTCAAATAAATAAATAAAATCTTAAAAAAAAAAAACAAAAACGATTTTATTTATTTGAGAGAGAGAGAGAGAGCACAAGCAGGGAAGGACCCTGGGATCATGACCTGAACTGAAGGAAGACGCCTACCCAACTGAGCCACCCAGGCACCCCAAGATTATATATTTCAATAACATGTAAATATGATCTCGACTTGATGTAGTCATTTGACAATAGGAAACAGTAAAAGACAATCTAAAAAGTCAACACAAAGTAAATGCCAAATAAACACCGTGTAAAAAGTTGAAAGATGATGATACAAATATTTAGTGTTTAAAAGGTAGCATTCTTAAAATGAAAAAAAAATTTAATTATCTATTTATTTGAGAGAGAGTGAGAAAGAGAGCACACAAGCAGGGAGAAGAGCAGAGAGAAAGGGAGAAGCAGACTCCCTGCTGAGCAGGGAGCCCGATGTGGGGCTCAATCCTAGGACCCAGGGATCAGGACCCAAGACAAAGGCAGCTGCCCAACTGACTGAGCTACCCAGGTGCCCCCCTTAAATGAAAATTTTAAACACACAAACATTAATTGCCCTGTCTAGTATTTTTTTGTGATTTTTGTTTAATGACATAATCCAGGTATAAAAAGATATTTCTTTTTTTTTAAATTAACATATAATGTATTATTTGCTTCAGGGGTACAGGTCTGTGAATCATCAGTCTTACACAATTCACAGCACTCACCATAGCACATAGCCTCCCCAATGGCCATCACCCAGCCACCCTATTCCTCCCCCACCACCCCCAGCAACCCTCAG
>CM052884.1:12584525-12594566 GCA_028534135.1 Potos flavus | reverse complement strand
ACCACCCCCAGCAACCCTCAGTTTGTTTCCTGGGATTAAGAGTCTCTTATGGTTTGTCTCCCTCCTGATCCCATCTTGTTTCATTTTTTTCCCTCCCTACCCCCCATGACCCCCTGCCCTGCCTCCCAAATTCTTCATATCAGAGAGATCATATGATAATTGTCTGTCTCTGATTGACTTATTTCGCTTAGCATAATACCCTCTAGTTCCATCCACGTCGTTGCAAATGGCAAGATTTCGGGGTTTTTGATGGCTGCATAGTATTCTATTGTGTATATATATACACACCACATCTTTATCCATTCATCTGTTGATGGACATCTAGGTTCTTTCCATAGTTTGGCTATTGTGGACATTGCTGCTCTAAACATTCGGTTGCACGTGCCCCTTCGGATCACTACATTTGTATCTTTAGGGTAAATACCCAGTAGTGTGATTGCTGGGTCGTAGGGTAGCTCTATTTTCAACTTTTTGAGGAATCTCCATACTGTTTTCCAGGGTGGCTGCACCAGCTTGCATTCCCACCAACAGTGTAGGAGGGTTCCCCTTTCTCTGCAGCCTCCCCAACATCTGCTGTTTCCCAACTTGTTAATTTTAGCTATTCTGACTGGGGTGAGGTGGTATCTCACTGTGGTTTTCATTTGTATTTCCGTGATGCCGAGTGATGTTGAGCACTTTTTCATGTGTCTGTTGGCCATTTGGATGTCTTCATTGCAGAAATGTCTGTTCATGTCTTCTGCCCATTTCTTGATTGGATTATTTGTTCTTTGGGTGTTGAGTTTGATAAGTTCTTTACAGATTTTGAATACTAGCCTTTTTCTGAATAAAATATATTTCTTATATTTGCACTGATGTCGGTTGAATTGCTAAAAACACATCTAAAAGCATCTTTAAGTTAGGCTTTAGAGCACACGTTGCTTCATACAAGCTCATTTCCCTTTATAACAATTTGGTTTTAGTGTTGAAATTGGTATTAGTTTTGCAAATTCTGGTTTTAGATCAGTTTCTGATTTCGTGTCAGTGTCATCTACAACATTCTCCTCTCCTCTCTTTGCATTTCTTCTGTGGAAGTATTTACAAATGACTGTAACCCATAGCGAATATTTAGACGTTAAAAAAACCACCAATGCGGCAATGAACATTGTTGAGTAGTATTCAAATTTTGGAACACTCAGATTTCCTGACACTACACAGAATCCCAGATTGAAATGGCCAATTTAAGGATTTACCTTTGCCTACGAAAGTTGTTATTTCTTGAATCACCACTCACTGGATTTCTGTAAATTATGCCTCTAAGCTAATTTATATTGATTTTATTTACAGTAATACTTGTAGTTAGCAGCAGAACCACCAACACACACTTGTAGCATGGGAGCAAAGAGAAATTGACACGGATAGGTTCTTGATGTGTTTTCAAATAGGTAAATACCATCCAGCGAGTACAGCCCGGTTTAATAGTCTCTGTGCTAGCAACTAAATGCACATCATGGTTTTGTTGACTATGACAGTCTGAGTGGAACACAAGGTGGGAATGAAAGATTCAGAAGGAAATAAGATCGAATAGTGAGGGTGGGTGAGGACTCTCAGGAAGGAGAGGGGGCTACAGGGCAAAACGGGCTTGTTTCTGTGTATGAGAAACGGACCAGGAAAGCGAAAGTGGTGGGGGTGCCAACAGGGAGCCCTGATGGACCTTGAGACATCTTCTGGTAGGATTTCATCAGCCCTCGTTTGGGTAACTTTCTCTTGTCACTGGGAAACCTGTGGGACTTTCTCCTCCAAGATGAATGTGGCCTAGACACTTGCTGCTTTCGCTTGTTCCTGGGGTTGTGGCTGTGTGTGCGATCCACACTGGCTGCTTCGGGGCACTCCAACTATGTTAATTTAGTGGGACGCTCTCATATTTATCAGTTGGCTCAATTCGATTTCACTCTTGGAGCACGGTTTTCTATGCTCTCTATTTTGTTCCTTAAATAGGCCGGAAGTAAAGTCCCTTCCTTGGTAGAGTCCCTTACTTGCCATTTTACTTGTACCCACAGTGCAAAGCTGAGCTCTTCTTATTCCCTCCATGACTGGATGTGTCAAATCCCTTTTTTTGTCCAGGTTACTAGTTTTGTGTAGGAACTGCTCCTCTACCCGCCATGCTCATTCGAATGTGGTGGTTAAAGAAATGCACGTCTGTACAATGAACTACTATGTAGCCTGTGTAAAGAATGATGTGGGTCAGGAGCCTGGGTGGCTCAGTCGGTTAAGCGTCAGCCTTTGGCTCAAGTCATGATCCCAGGGTTCTGGGATCGAGTCCCACACTGGGCTCCTTGCTGAGCAGTGAGACTGCTTCTCCCTCTCCCTCTGCCCCTCCCTGCTGCTCGTGCTTGCTCTCTTGTGCTCTCTCTCTTTGACAAATAAATAAAATCTTAAAAAAAAATATATATATATATACATATATATAATCTTATCACAATATGTAGGCTTACAATAATGATAAATGTGCACTTATTACATGACTTTTTTTTTTATAGCAAAACTCTGAAACCTTTAGTATACCCCCATCACAGAAAAATGGTACATTGTTTATTATCATGATCACTCATTATTATTATTACTATTTTTAAAGATTGTATCTTTTTAGGTAATCTTTACACCCAACATGGGGCTCAAACTCACAACCCTGAGATCAAGAGTTGCATGCTCCACCGACTGAGCCAGCCAGGCACCCCAATCACTCATTATTACTTAAAACATGTAAATAAAGTGTTTTAAAAAATACAGAATCACTTATGATATCAAGAATCCAGGGTTGCCTGGGTGGCTCAGTGGGTTAAGCCTCTGCCTTCAGCTCAGGTCATGATCTCAGGGTCCTGGGATCGAGCCCCGCATCGGCTCTCTGCTCAGCGGGGAGCCTGCTTCCCCCTCTCTCTCTGCCTACTTGTGATCCCTCTCTGTGTGTCAAATAAATAAATAAAACCTTTAAAAAATAAGAAAAAAGAACGCTGGGAATTTCTATTTCTTATTCTGGAATCCTGAAGGTTGGCTGTAAGTTAATTTTTGAAGCTGGTCAGGGGCACATAGCAGGTCATAATACTATTGTATCTGTTGTCACACGCATGTTTAAATTTTTCCATAATGAGTAAAACAAAACTGGATCATGCCACATTCCTGCCCAAACTCCTTCAATGGCTTTCCAGTGCCCATAGGATAAAAGGCAACTATGTGATCATGTCCTTTAAAGCTTGGATAGATTTCACCCTCCCACCTCTTCAGCCCCCATGCATCTCGCTCTCCCATTACGTTCCAGCAACACTTGCCTTCTCTCAGTTCCTCAAACTCACCAGACACTTTTCCTGACTCAAGCCCATGCTGCTCACTTGCTTAGAATACTTTTCCTGTCATTTCCTGGGCAAACTCCTACTCATCTTTAAACGGGAGTTCCTCTTGGAGGCCTTGCTTGGACCAGCCTCCTCCCCCCTCCCACCACCAAATCTAAATTAAAGATCTCACGTAATTCCTTCATAATGCTTCCCACAGTTTGTAGTGTGTGTGTGTGTTTTTTTTTTTCCTTAAGATTTTTTATTTATTTATTTGACAGAGAGAGAGAGATCACAAGTAGGCAGAGAGGCAGGCAGAGACAGAGGTGGAAGCAGGCTCCCTGCTGAGCAGAGAGCCCGATGCGGGGGCTCGATCCCAGGACCCTGAGATCATGACCTGAGCCGAAGGCAGAGGCTTTAACCCACTGGGCCACCCAGGTGCCCCCACAGTTTGTAGTTATATTCATGCACTTCACTAGTTTAGTGATGATCACCCTCACTACATGGTAAAGGCAGACAATGCGTCTTTTCCGCACCCTTGTTTTGCCTGCACCAAGCACAATGCTTGGTACAAAATAGTCCCACAGTCCCAACGGTCAAGGGAGGTAGATACTATAACAATTGGGAAATAAAGCAAAATTCTTCTTAGTCAATATATGACCCCTTTCAGTGATCACCATTTTGTTTTGTTTTGTTTTGCTCACAAACCTATCCTAGAATCTCACCCAAGATCGACCCTGGGCTTGCTATTTGTTGTTTCTGGAGGCTACCTTTCTTCCTAGTAGCTTTCATTAAATCTAAAAGTGATCCTCCAGGGTTGGCGATGGAAGGAAAATAATCATAGGTGATGTAAGAGACATAGCAACCAATTGCAATTTGCCTAGGATTTCACAAATCTGACCCTGGTCCCAAGATTTAGGGGTTGTTTGTTTGTTTTTTCCATATTACTGCACATTATTGTTTCCCTTGGATCAAGATTTAGTTTTTGGTGCAAATATAAGAGAGGACTTCACTACACTCTATAGACATTAAAAAGACAGCAACAGGGGGTGCTTGGGTGGCTCAGTCAGTTAAGCGCCTGACTCTCAGCTCAGGTCTTGATCTCAGGGTCATGAGTTCAAGTCCCGTGTTGGGCTCCACACTAGGCATGGAGCCTATTTAAATAAATAAATAAAGACAACAATGGAACATTATGAAAAACTTTACACCAATAAAAACTTAACAACTTAGAAGAAATGGATACAGTACTTGAAAGACATAAATAATCATAACTGACTCAAGAAGAAATGAAATACCGGAATAGTCCTAGATCAATTAAATAATTGAATTGGTAATGAAAAATATCCCCCTTAGGCACAGGATAGCTTCATTGTTAACAAAATATTAGCAAATTGAATTCAGCAATATGTAAAAAGGATAACACAGCATTCCCAAGTGGGTTTATCCTGGGAATGCAAGATTGGTTTAACATTTGAAAATCAATTAATGTAATTCATCATGGTAACAGAATAAAGGAGAAAAAGCATATGATTATTTCAATAGATACAGAAAAAGCATTTGGCCAAATCCAAAACCAGTTTATAACAACAACAACAAAACTCTCACTAAGATTTCTTTTGTCCAAGATTCACCTTGTGTATAGCCTAGCTTCCATGCTTTTCACTGTGTACCAAGGTTCCCCCTCCACAACCAATCCTGAAAGAGTCAACACTCAACCTTAAACAAATATTTGAGTGCCTAGAATGGGTTAGGCAATGTTCTAGGGGCTAAGGATACAGTCATGAACAGATGAAGTCCCTGCCTTATAGAGTTTGTGTTCTTTGAAATAGGTTTGATTTTATTAAAGGTTCTGGGAGGACTCCTTCCACTTTCACCCTCTCCATGTCACTTACGATAGATCTATATGTGTGCCTGTCTTCAAAACTTCTCTTCTCTTTCCCATTTCGCCATAATTTCTCACAGATTATAGAATAAAAAATGACTATGCTACAGTTCTTTCAGTGCCCTAGGAGGTAAATTATTTGGGCTCTAGAGTCTTGGACTCCTTTAAGATACACAGAGGCTCATTTATTATCTTTCCCACATCTTGGACTTCAATTCACATTTAACTCTATTCTCCTTAGGAAAGCACTAAATAGGAGAGGCACGGTTTTCTCTCTGTCACTTGTAAATCTGGCACCATATGCCCAAGTGCTAAATTAATAATTATCTTCTTGCTCTAGACATTTTTTTAAAAAAAACCTTATGTAAATATGATTCACATACCATTTAAAGTGTTCCTCTATTTAAAGGGTATAATTTGGTGTTTTTAAACTATATTTACAAAGCTGTGAAACCATCACAACAATCTAATTTTAGAATATTTTCGTGCCACCTTAAAGAAATCCCATAGTCATTCGCAGTCAATCTTAAATACTTTTAAAGTGTCTTTATCACTGTCCTTAGTTGGTTTTCTCAAGCCTCGGTCTAGCTTCAGCCTGGTGCACACAGTCCCAAGGTCCCTATCTTTGAACTTGACCTTCTTCTGTATTCTTCTCTCTGCCCTTAGGACTGTCGTGGGTGTTATCTCCACAATATCCTTCCCACCCTCTCCGCCTCGGGTAGCAGTGTGCACAGTTGGGACTCTAGCTCCTGCAGAGGGGAGCTCCAGACTACATTGCACTTGAAGTCCTTCCTTACTCTGTACTTTTCAGTTCATTGAGCCAATAAATTTCCTTTTTTCTTTCTTTCTTTCTTTTTTTTTTTAAAAGATTTTTAGGGTTTTTTTTTTTTTTTAAAGATTTTATTTATTTATTTGACAGAGAGAGAGAGATCACAAGTAGGCAGAGAGGCAGGCAGAGAGAGAGGAGGAAGCAAGCTCCCTGCTGAGCAGAGAGCCCAATGTGGGGCTCGATCCCAGGACACTGAGATCATGACCTGAGCCGAAGGCAGAGGCTTTAACCCACTGAGCCACCCAGGCATCCTTCCTTTTTCCTTTAAGCCAATTCGAGTTGGATCTTTTGTTAAACTGTTACGGGACCCTACTTAGGATTCACTTATTATTTTTTAACAGCTTTATTGAGATGTAATTTACATATATACAATCCATCTACTTAAAGTATATGCACAAGGGGCACCTGGGTGGCTCAGTGGGTTAAGGCCTCTGCCTTCAGCTTGGGTCATGATCTCAGGGTCCTGGGATCAAGCCCTGCATCGGGCTCTCTGCTCAGCGGGGAGCCTACTTCCCCCTTTCTGCCTGCCTCTCTGCCTACTTGTGATCTCTCTCCTCTCTGTCAAATAAATAAGATCTTTAAAAAAAGTAAATAAAAAATAAAAAATAAAGTATACACACAAATCAATGGTTTTTAGTGTATTCAGAGTTGTGCAACCATCACCAAAATCAATTTTAAAATATTTTCATCATCCCCAAAGGAAACCCTGTACCCATGAACAGTCAGTCAGTCTCCATTTCTCCTCATATTGGACTTCTGATCTCTAGAACTGTAAGATACTAAATTTTTAAAAAATATTTTTAAATAATCTCTACACCCAGTGTGGGGCTCAAACTCACAACTCTGAGATCAAGAGTCACACGCTCCACTGACTGAGCCAGCCAGGTGCCCCAATAAATTGGTATTGTTTTAAGCCACTAAGTTTGTGGTAATTTAATTATGGCAGCAATAAGAAATGAATAAACAAGTGCTTATTAGACATTTGTATATCTTCTTTGGAGAAATGTTTATTCGAATCTTTGTCCATTTGTCAATTGGCTTGTTAATCTTGAGTTGTAAGAGTTCTTTATATAATCTGGGTACAAGTCTCTCTTTTTTTAAAATTTTTTTAAAAGATTTTATTAATTTGAGAAAGATCACGAGCAGGGGAAGGAGCAGAGGGAAAGGGAGAAGCAGACTCCTGGCTGACAGACATGGGGCCAGACATGGGGCTCGATCCCAGAACCCTGGGACCATGACCTGAGCCAAAGGTAGACACTTAACCGACTGAGCCACCCAAACACCCCTGGGTACAAGTCTCTTATCAGATACGTGATTTGTAAATATTTCCCCACATTCTGTAGGTTGTCTTCACTTTCTTGGTCATGTTCTTTTTTTTTTTTTTTTTAAAGATTTTATTTATTTATTTGACAGAGAGAGATCACAAGTAGGCAGAGAGGCAGGCAGAGAGAGAGGGGGAAGCAGACTCCCCGCTGAGCAGAAAGCACCATGCGGGGCTCGATCCCAGGACCCTGAGATCATGACCTGAGCCGAAGGCAGAGGCCCCAACCCACTGAGCCACCCAGGCGCCCCTGGTCATGTTCTTTGAAGCACAAAAATATTTAATTTTGACGAAGTCCAATTTATCCATTTTTCTTTTGTTGTTTGTGCTTTTGGTGTCATTTAAGAAGGCTTTGTCTAACCTAAGGTCATGAAGATTTGCTCCTGTTTCTTCTAAGGGTTTTATCGTTTTATCTTTCATTAGGTCCATGATACCATTTAGTCAATTTTGTGCATGGCGTGAGGAAGGGGTCCAGCTTCATTCTTTTGCATGTGGCTATCCAGTTGACCCAGCACCATTTATTGAAAGGACCATTCTTTTTCCCCACCTTGAATTGCCTTAGCGCCCTTACTGAAAATCAATAGACCAGAAATGTAACAATTTATTTCAGGACTCTCCAATCTCTTCTACCAGTATGTCTGTTCTCATGCCAGTACTGCATATCTCGATTTCTGTAGCCACTTTTTATTTTTAAATAATGTTTTTATTATAAAGACAATATGTTATCATTATAGAACATTAGACGAAAGGGGAAGAAGAAGGAAAAATTGCCAGTGATTCCAATACGGCAAGATAACCCTGTTAATGAATTAGTATATTTTATCCCTTCCCTGTTTCCATGTTTTTGGATTTTATTTTTTAACACACAGAGGTTATAATGTATATACAATATCGTATTTTGCTCTTTTTACTTAACATTGCAATAGAAGCATTTCCCCATGTTACTAGAAACTTTACAAAACATCTTTTCTAATGTCTTGCATTAATGTTCTGCTGTGGGAATATACTGAAATTTATTTAACCAATCTCTTTTTATTTTCAACATCTAAGTTGTTTCCATTTTGAGTCTTATAAAGAACACTGCATCTTTGTGAATAAATTTTTGTATCTATTTTGGATGATATTCTTGGGATAATTAAACAGGAACAGAACTGATACACATCACTAGATGGTTCCTCTGAAAGTAGTATCAATTTATACCATCTCCAGCAGAGCATAGGAAGAGCCCCCGCACTCTTTGCTTACCATCTCTGGATATTCTTCTTTTTTTCTTTTCTTTTTTTAACTTTGCAAGTTTGATAGATAAAAAATGGGTAACTGGTTTTTAAAATTTGCATTTCTTTTGTTATTAGTGAACTTGAACATTTTCCCACGTGTCTTTTAGCCCTGTATATTTCCTCTTTTGTGAACCGTTCGAGTTCATTTATTTTTCAGTGGGGTTCTTGACGAATTCTGACTGATTACTCTGGATTCTGGCTTTCCTATCAGTAACCAACTCTTAACACACCTGGGTCATTTGTTCAGAACATCCAGAAAGGGGCTTTCTGAATAAAGAGGATATTAAAGAATATATAAATATTTGGAAAGGGGCTCTTCTTCAGAAAGTGGAAGGATAGAAAAATGGGATCAGAGTGAAAATATCCCATTTCTGAAAGGGATATTAGCCGTCTCTGATCAGTTCTAATAGCCAGAAAAGTTGACAAACGTAGCCCTAAGCAAATCACTAAGGTCTTGAGAATTTTCATACTTAAAAATCTCCAAGTTTAAAGGGCGCCTGGCCCACTCGGTCAGTGGATCATGCGGCTCTTGATCTCAAGGTCGTGAGTTCAAGCCCCACGTTGGGTGTAGAGATTGCTTAAATAAATAAACTTTAAAAAATCTCCAGGTTTAAGTTCCCAGTGTGTTACATATAACTTTGAACTTAAGTTTCTCAGGGCCGTGATAAAGTTCTAAGTGGTCTAATATGTGAACAAACCTTCAAGGGTGTTCACAAACCTTCAAGGACATTCAAAAGTGATGGGAAGCCATTATCTATTTATGCCCACACAGGGAGGCAAAGTCTAATCTTAAACTGCCTTAGGACAGCCGTGGGGTAGTATCAATAAGGACTAGCCAACTGTCAGAGATGGGAGTCTGGCCAACAGATGATTGTAAAAAATCAGTACACGCCTCTTTGGTTACTTTGTAGGAAGAACTTAATAATGCCTTGATAAGTCTTTGTCTGTAATAGGAATGTCCCAATAGAGAATGAGATGGGCTAAATGATGTGAATTCCAGCTGGTCCACAGAAGGTGACATAAGGTACAAATGTCTGATCTCATAGGGCCATGACATCATCACATCATCCAGCCATTTCTGAATTAGACAAGCCCATTAACATGCAGGGATTCTGGGTATGAGTGGGAATCCCATAAAAGTCACACTACAAGGCTGAAGGTAAGTGGGGGAATACCAGACCGGAACCTGACATTTCATATTGCATCCTTGGCAGGACCTTTTCAAAGAAACAAGAACCGAAATGTAGCTTGAACTGGCATGCAAAGCAGGCCGCTATTTCAGTCTGAATCATGAGCCAGGGCCACAGTGGGCCATCTGAAACCGAGTGGCAAAAGCAAACTGAACACCAAGGCATGAGGTGCATATAATAAAGAATTGAAACTGTCCAGGCAACTGGACAGTTCCAAGCATTGGCTAGGCTGGGAATCGG
>CM052884.1:12497476-12584425 GCA_028534135.1 Potos flavus | reverse complement strand
CCCCCCCCCCCCCCCCCCCCCCCCCCGCAGCCCTGCCATGCTGCCAAGGAGCTAGCATCACCCAGGCCCAGAGGGCAGAACTGTGGCTGAGGTGGCCAGCCACGTCATCTGTAACCCAGAGTGTTTGGTGTTCTCTGCAGTCCTGCGATGCAAGGACCTGCCAATGATCCTCAAGTTTGTTCTGCTTTCTTTGGCCTTCCAGAAGTGAATAGCTATCATGAAAACAAAGCAAAGAAAGCTCTGATGGGAAAATGTTTTCAGGCTTCCTTCTTTCCTGCTTTTTTTCCTGCTAGGTCATCTTCCTCCTGTCCATCATACTCCTGTGTATCATCCTTCTGGAAAGCCTTTCTGAACCCTAAGACCCACTCCTTCGGGCTCTGGTTCGTCTGTGCTATGATCACCAAACAAGAATTTTCATTCAGGACCCAGCCCAGGTTTCTCCTAACCAGGGAAACTGAAGGGGTGTTTAGAAAAAGTAAATAGAGTTTACCATTAGCTTAAGTCACACTCAGCTCTTCTGTCCATAGCAGGCACCGAATGTATTTAACTTAATTGAAATCACATGGAGAACACCACTGCCCTTGAGAGCTAAGGCAACTTCAATTTTTAAATGTCTATGCACAGATAATCATTAAAATCTCAGGATTTTGATTTAGACAGACCTAAGTGAAATCTAGGCTTTACCACTTACTAATTGTAACCATGGCCAAATCACCACACTTCTCTGAACTGCCTTATTTTCTAAAACGAAGACATGAAGAACATGCCCCATAGGGCTTTCGAGAGGATTAAATGTGATACTCTATGTAAATAAGCCCCTTGTTCATGCTCATGGACAGTTAAGTGATAGCAGCCTCATTCTGTGAGTGCGTATCTTTCATGTGCTCCCTCTCCGCACCTCTGCTTTTTGACCTTGAGCTCTATGACGGTGGGGCCAGGATGTACCCCCTGAGGGAGTGTAGTTGTTCAGCTGACTGATCCTACATGCATAATCCCAAGAAAGCTCAGATACAGTCTCGTGGTATTTGGGACGGACTTGGGAGAAGGGCCTGGATGGTTGGATTTGAGACAGAGGATGAATATCTACATAATGAACCAAGCCCGCTACATCACGCCGTTATGCCTAGTTGTGAAGTTTTAGGAAACTGTTCATTTGTTTGTTTATTCGCCCTAACATTTATTGAACCTCTATTATGTCTGAAGCTACAGTGTCAAAGGACATGCAAGGTCTCTTACCACGTAAGCCTACAGCTTAATGATTTAACCTAAAAGAAATAAGGAGGCAATTTAATTAGTATTCATTGAAAAACCATTCAACTCAACTATGTAAAGGAAGGAACACTGTGTTTTATTAAGCAGAACCAGAACCTCCAGAGCTTAGCTCTTGGAAGAGAGTGTCTGGAGAGGAAGAACTGGCTAGCCAGCATCTGGCATCTGTCCCAGGTTCCCTTCCCCTCCGGGGTCCTCTCTCTGTTGTTCCCTCACTAATCCTCAACTCCAAACGTAGATTTTAAAACTTTCGTTTGTGGAGGAAATGGGTTAGAGTCCTTCACAAAAGATTTTACTACCTTATAAGGGAGAACAAAAGGATATCATTGGAAGCAATGGGAAGCAATGGTTTGACTTGGGAAATTGACAGAGCTGATCATAATCATACATACGTGTGATGACCCACCGAAGCCGTTCCCAGGAACAGACCCAATGGGCAGTTTTTTGTGTATGTTTGCTCACTAAAACCATATGCTAGGCTGTTAATAACAGAACTATCTGTAATAGCCAAATAATAGAAACAACCTAAATGGCCACGTGCAATAAAATCGACAGATTAGGGTATCCTCACACAATGGAATACTTATCACACAGCACAAAAATGGGGAAACCACAACTATATGCAACAAATGGGTGGATCTCAGCAACACACTGTTAAGCGAGGAAAACCAGACACAGGAGGGGATATACTGTGTGATTCTAATCATCAAAATTCCAAAATAGGCGACACTAATCGATGGTGTTTGAAGTCAAGATAATAACCGTCTTTGGGGCTAGTGACTAGAAGGAACACAGGGACTCCTGGGGCACTGGAAATATTCTATTTCTTTGATTTGGATGCTGGTTACAAGAATTCATCAAGGTATACACTTATGATTTGTGCACTTTTCTGTATGTACACTATACTTCAACAAAATCAGGCTCTGCCCTCCTGACTGTCCTATCGCTAACTCACTCAGGAGCTTGGTTTGAATCATGTATAGCCCACTCTCGGACTGGACAAATGCCCAAGCCCTTTGCATGTGTTCCTGTTTTCCCAAGCCTTTGAACACATATTAGGAGCAGATGTGGTCTTATTTCCCACCACAGACGAGCTAAAGTCTAGACAGTTTTGTCCCCTTGGTGGCTTAGCTTACCATTTCTCTGGGTCTCCCAGCCAGTTCCTAAGTCCCAGCTGAAAGATATTCCAGACCCCAGAAGATTGGTAGGACTCTGGTAAATTATTCAGTGAACAGACACATCTTTGGGGTGAGATCCCAGCCTCTATATCTAAGAATGGCCATGCCCCCAATATAAACCCAATAACGAAATAATACTTTAACAAAACAGGGCACCTGGGTGGCTCAGTAGGTTAAGTGTCTGCCATTGGCTCGGGTCATGATCCCAGGGTCCTAGGATCGAGTTCTGCATCGGACTCCCTGCTCAGTGGGGATCCCGCTTCTCCCTCTCCCTCTGCCCCTCCCCCCCCGATCGAGAGCGCGTGCTCTCTCTCATTCTCTCTCAAATTAATAAAATCTTAAAAAAAATATTAAAAGATGTTCTTCAGCTTTTAAAAAATAAATAATACTTCAACAAAAGAATAATTATTCCGTTCATTCTGTAAGTTCCTCCTCCCTTAGAATATAAGCTCCACGAGAGCAGAGATTTAGTTTTACTCACTGCTTTATTTAATTTTAGTCATGGCTGCTGTAGTCCCAGCACCTAGAACAGTCCCTGGCACATAACAAGCACTCAATAAATATTTCTTGAATGAAATAACTGTTTACAGAAAAGCCCCGCGTAGCACAGAGGATTAGAGTATGTGTTCTAGAATGAGATTGCTTAGGTTCAAATCCCAGCTCTGCCACTTACTAGCTAGGAGATGTTGGACAAACTATTTAATCTCTCCATGCCTCAGTTTCCTCATCTGTAAAATGGAAATAATGCTAGTATCTTCCTCTTAGAGTTACTGTGAGGTTTAAAGAACTCATGTAAAGATAACAGATGGAAGGGTTTGGTGAACATTATGCTGGAAGAAGGCTTGTCTTATCTATACAGGAAAATTATAGTCTTCTGATTATCTGCGTGACATACAGTAGAATAAGTAATAAAAAGAAACATTTTTTTAAAGAGATTTTATTTATTTATTTATTTATTTGAGAGAGAAAGAGAGAGACAATGAGAGAGGGTATGAGGAGGAGGAGGGGCAGACAGAGAGGATAGAAGCAGGATCCTTGCTGAGCAGGGAGCCCCACGTAGGGCTTGATCCCAGGACCCTGGGATCATGACCTGAGCTGAAGGCAGATGCTTAACCGACGAGCCACCCAGGAGCCCCATAAAAGAAACATTAATAAAAACAAAATAAGTTAAGTGAAGAAAATTTTAAAAATTATTTTTTAATATTTTGTTTTTAAGTAATCTCTCCACCAAGTGTGGGGCTCAAACTCATGACCCCGAGATCAAGACTCATATGCTCCACTAACTGAGCCAGCCAGGCACCCTGAAAACTTCTAAAATTATTAAAATTCAAGATCTCAGAAAGATGTTTTATAGGTATAGACGAGCTTATTCTAAAATTATATGAAAAGGCAAAGGAGTTAGAATAGCTAAAACAATTTTGAAAAGGAAGATCAAGTGGGAGGAATCACTTGAATAACTTGAATAATTATGTCATGTTAAAGCTTACAATGTAGCTATGGACTCACTTCAGAGCTACAGTAATCCACACAGTGTGGACTGATAAACACATAGGTCAATGGAACAGATCAGGGTGCCCAGGAAGAGACTCCCACAAATAAGCCCATGTGCGTTTTCACAAAGAGACAAAAGCAATTTGAAAGAAGAATGACGGTCTTTTCAACAAACGGCACTGGAGAAATTGGACATCCATATGCAAAAGAAGAAAAAAAAACTTGACCTAAACCTCACACCATATACAAAAGTTAACTCATGAATTTCTATATAAAATGTGAGAAAAGTCAACCACTGAATGATACCATTTGCATGACATTCTCAAAATGACAAAACTATAGAGATGTAGAAGTGATCTGTGGTGGTAGAGAACAGACACAGTGTGTGTGTGTGTGTGTGTGTGTGTGTGTGTGTGTTGCTCACGAATGTAAAGGGATAGGGGCACCTGGGTGACTCAGTCGGTTAAGCTTCTGACTCTTGATTTTGGGTCAAGTCACAATCTCAGGGTCATGGGATTGAGCCCCACATTGGACTCTGCGTTCATGAGTGCAGAGTCTGCTTGAGATTCTCTCTCTCCCTTTCCCACTGCCCCCCTCCTTCTCATGTACCCTCTCTCTCTCTTTCTGAAATTAATTAATTAAAAATGTAAAGGGATAGCACAAGGACGTTCTGTTGTGATAGAACAGTTCTTGATCCTGATTGTGATCGTGGTTCCACAAATCTGTACACAATTTAAAATTGCGTGGGGCCTCACACATACAGGCGAATGCATACAAAAAATGGCAAAACCTGAATAAGGTCTGTAGTCTAGTTAACAATACTGGTCCAGTGTCAATGTCCTCCCATTCATATTGCACTCAATTATATAAGATGTTACCATCAGGGGAGGTTGGGTGAAGGGCAAACAGGACTCTGTACTGCTGTTTCAGTTTTCTGTGGTGTAACTATTTCAAAATAAGAAGTTTTAAAAAATGTATAACATTTCTCATAGCACTTGATACACAGTAAGTGCTCAAGAAACATTACCCTTATTCTTTCTTTAGTTGTCTTTACAATTATTAAAACAGGAAAATGACTCATTTTTACTCTTTGCCTGGCATAGAGTAAACGATCAATCAATAGGTATTGAATGGATGGAGGAATGATAGGTACAGGGAAAAGATGGAGGAGTGAGAGGTTTAAAAACTGGGTCACACAGAAAGCAGCCTTCGTGGGCCTTCTGTACTAATGGGGGAAATGGACATGTAAGCAACTAAACATAAGGCCTCAGAGAAGTGGAGGCTTTGAGCTGAGGCTTTGAGGATAAGTAGGTGGAGAAGGATAAGGAATATCATGGGAAATGAGAATATAAAGATACACTGAGGAGGGTTCTAGATGCGTTTAAGGGATTCGGTCCCTTACTCTGTAGGTAACAGAGTGTCGTTAAAATTTTCTGTAAATTTTACGTAAAATTTTACCAGTCTGGTGGCCAGTGAGAAGGATGGATGGTCTCGGAGAGGGTGTAGGCCATGGGCAAGTATCCAGTCTGTGATGAGGAGATTAACAATTTAAATCGGAGTCCACAGAGATGTATTTGTATTAACATGTCAGCAGTAACTTCGCTGTGACCAACTTTTCTCTTGTCTGGATAAACGTTTTAGAGGAGACAGATCCTCACCTGTTACAAAAAGGAAATTGAAAACATGAAGAAGGGTGTTTCAGGCATTTCCACTTTGCATTATATCTATTTTCCAGAACCCAAGACTGGGTAGAAATAAAGTCACGATATAGGCCCCTTCCTTCAGAAATAGCTCTTAACATGTGCAGACAAAAAGACATTTTGTAGGGGGTGGGGGGGATGAGGGGGAGATTCACAACATTAAAACTAAAAACAAGTGATTTCTATAAAGCTAATTTTTTTTTTTAAAGCAGTTCCCGTTTTTTTTTTTAAAGATTTTATTTATTTATTTTACAGAGAGAGATCACAAGTAGGCAGAGAGGCAGGCAGAGAGAGAGGGGGAAGCAGGCTCCCTGCTGAGCAGACAGCCCGATGTGGGGCTCGATCCCAAGATCCTGAGATCATGACCTGAGCCGAAGGCAGAGGCTTTAACCCACTGAGCCACCCAGGTGTCCCTCCATAAAGCTAATTTAAAGAAACTCTGTAGCCAGCCCTCCTAAAGTCCAGGTAAGGATGTTATAATTCGGAGATTTGCACTTCCCTTTATTTCTCCACCTGGCCTATTTCCTGTTTCTAAGGTAGTTTGGTTGCCATGGAGACATAAACAAATACAACTAGTTTCCTCTAGTTGGGCTGCTGAATTCACCCTGGGCTCTACCTCTCTGGTTTCTCTCACAGCCGGCCGCTCCCCACTACACCGCGGTTAGCCATTGCCTTTTGCCACTAACCTGCCTCCTCCCCACACCTCCAACTTTCTCTCCCAATCGCACTCTCTCCTGGTGTGGTAACACACTTGACTATGTGCATAACTACAGGTATTGGCTTCCCAATTTATAAATTGTTTGCAAACTTACCTCTCGCCAGTGGGATTGACTCCTGCAAAAACTCTTTTTTTTTAGTTCTATTGACTGAGCAACATATCGATAGATGTTAGATAGATAGATATTGATATATATTGGTCCAAAATATATTGATTGGAATTAGGAATACCTTGAGTATTGACATTTTGTTTTCTATTAAATAACCATATAAGGAAATAGTAATAAATTTTTATGAGTAGGAATATAAATGGCCCAGAGCATCAAGGAAGTAGTAAGATGTATACAGGTTGGTACAAAATAATGATTCAGGACAATAATGATATGTAAAATTAAGAAAGGTTACTTTAGGGGTGCTTGGGTGGCTCAGTCGGTTAAGCTTGAGCTCTTGGTTTCAGTTCAGGTGATGAACTCAGGGTCGTGAGATCCAGCCCGGCATTGAGTCCCACATTGAATCCCGTGTTGGGCTCCACACTCCGCACAGAGTCTGCCTAAGACTCTCTTTCCCTCTCCTCCGCCTGCCCCATCCCAGCTCTAAAATAAATAAATAAATCTTTGAAAAAATAATGAAGTTACTCTGCAGCCCAAACACAAAGGGAATAGATTGAGAGGAACAGTCATAATCTGGAAAGCTCCTAAATGAACTATGTGTTAACCATTCCTTCTCTTTCCTTCTTCTCTCTCTTCAACCTAATATAGTCAGTCATAACTTGGGACAGTAGGTGATCACACACACTGCATCAAGTGTGACATTCCTATTAGGGTGCAATATAGATCAGCTGGGGAGGAGATTTCCATCTCTGAACAGAAGCTCCTGGAATGTCCTGAAGCAACAGGTGGATCTAATGTCAGAGCCATTTGGGAGATGGGAAAATGGGTAAAACATTTCGTCAACTGTGATAAGCACTATCAGCATGAAAATCCATGTGTTAAGCACCTGCTTCTGCCTTGTGCTGCCAGGAGCGAGTCCCACCAACAGGTGCCCTACTAACGATGAAAGTACAGAAGAGAACTCAGAAGACTAAGCACAGATCTACAGTGAGAGGTGTTTACATCCTATATGTAGGTGGACTGAGTATATTTTTAGGGTAGCAAGTTCTGGGCAAATGAGCTTAACACGAAAACATGAGTATTGCCCTACTTCAATAGACCCACCCATTTAATATTCTGTCTTTGAGATTGGAACCGAAAACTTAATTATTATGTAGAGCTTTCATACAAATGACTAATTTAGTTCTCATTGTACACTGTTTTGTAATAAATCTAAACCATCTTCCCTGCTAGATTAACTTTCCACTAGGAATTTCTGTTAAGTCACCAGCTATCTGGGAACTTTGAGAAAAGTCATGTTGGAAAAACAAGTTAAACACTTAGGCAGCACTAATTTTTTTAAGTATATAAAATTTTTCTAAACTGGTAACAACGGGGTAAAATAAAGTTTGTAAAGCTATTTGTACGCTAAATGTCTCGGAATGCTGCACTTCTGAAGTTTTTATGTAAGATTTTTACAGTCTTTCCTGTTACCTTCCGTCTTATCAGCTCCCACTTCTCTTTGCTTTTTTTTTTTTTTTTTTAAAGATTTTTATTTATTTGAGAAAGAGAACACGAGAGGGGAGAAGGTCAGGGAGAGAAGCAGACTCCCAGTGAAACTGGGAGCCTGATGCGGGACTCGATCCTGGGACTCCAGGATCATGACCTGAGCCGAAGGCAGTTGCTTAACCAACTGAGCCACCCAGGCACCCTTCTCTTTCCTCTTAAGGTAGAGTTTGCTTAGCACAGACCCTCTTCCCTTCTAACAGTTTCTAATTGGCTATGGGCAGATGATAAGTTACATTCGCACCACACTTCACCAATTATAAAGTGTTCATCTGACCTTTGCAGCTGACATCATGGTCTGTCAGTCATAGCCCGAGGCCTGGCCTGACCAACCAGAATATTCCATCTCCCTCCACCAATGACTGGTTTTCGGGAATGGCCACATGACCCAAGCTGGGCCTATCAGTACCTGTCTTGGGACTTTTGGCAGACTGCTCATGAATGCGGTCCTTCTGAGGTTTAGCTTAATGCTATTAAAAAAAAAAAAAAGATGAACCTGGAGCTGCCCAAGGCCGTCTCACTGCTGCCCCATGGAAAGGGTCTAACATACAGGAAAAGAGCTGAGAGATAAGGAGAGATAGACCTGAAGATGTCATTTGAATATCTGAATCCTGGACTTGACAGCTTACATGGGCTCCCACACCCATCCCAGCACATATATCAATTCTTTGTGTATATTTTTTCTGTGTTTAAACTAATTTCAGGGGGTGCCTGGCTGCCTCGGTCAATGAAGTGTGCGACTCTTGATCTCAGGGTTGTGAGTTTGAGCCCCATGTTGGGTGTAAACATTATTTTAAAAACAAAAACAAAAACAGAAAACTAGTTTCAGTTGAAATTCTTTCACTTATAACCAAAAGAGCTCTGTCCAATACAAACTTCACATTAGTACTTTGACATAATAGGAATATATCACTGGTTTTTCAGGTTGAGAAACTAATGACTTACTACATAAACAAATATACTTCATTGTGTTTAAGAAAAGAATTTCAACCCAGATCTTGTGTTTCTTAATCTCGAGCTAATTGCGCTCTAATCCATTGCTTTTCAAATAACCGAAAGTGTTAAAATTGCATATAAAGCAAGAGAAAGTATGCTTTGAGAGAGGTCCAACAGGTAAAGCATCACAAAGTCTAAATATTGAATGCTTCATGAGCACTCGGGGGACAGATTTGCTGAGGTCAGACTTCACCCTCTGCAGCCCACTGCATGCCAGAAACTTCCAACATTCAGTGAAAGAGTCCAGCCAGTAGGAGCCCCCAGGTCTGCCTGGGGGACAGATTTTCTAAAACAAAGGCCTTCAAAACAAGTTTTCAAAGGAGTTTCCATTTGAACATTTTGTTCCCAGTGGGTAAAGGTTTGTTCTTATGTCCCCCTGTGCTTCCTTCCTTCCTTCTTTCCTTCCTTCCTTCTTTCTTTTTTCTACAAAAAACAAAAATAGTAGTGTCTTGCTTCCTCCACCCCACTTTACTTCCTCATTTCATACTCTTAATTGATTCCTTTCTATTTTCCAGCAGATCTTGAAAACACAGTCATACTGCTACTTACCAACTTTTCTGTTTCAGATACTATCTATTGGCTTCTCCATTATGGGAGACAAACATGTGTCTCTCCTTCCCACACATCACCACCACCACCACACCTTTACCTGCCCCCTCTCCCTTGCCCTAGTTTTGGTTATTTCGTCTTATGAAGGTCATTAAGTCCTTATGACTATGTAAATGCTATTCACAACTGAGTCATAGTGGGCTAGTGTGTTCTGTGATTGCTTTTCCTTTCTTGGAAAACTTTCAGCTTCCCCAAAGTTAACACTTGTCCTTTTTGATTGTTTGAATGCTTCGTTTTCTATGTACTGATTAATTCAGCCCCAAACTCTCCTCCAACTATGAAACCCTCACTCAATACACTAGGCACTCTGGGTGTCCTCGTGCTTTCCTTCTGGAGACATCGCTCCAGCAGCCGCCTACCCCACTCTGGTCTGGACTGGCTATTCTAGCCGTGAGGCACAGCTGTCTTCCTGGGACCTCCCTTCAACTTCTCACCAGGGTTCCCTCCCCCCACCTTTCTTTGTGTTGCACCTTCACATACTGTGTTCTCCTCCCGGGTCTCCTTTTTCATTTCCGGGGAAGTATGTCCCTCAGCAGCTTCCTGACAAAGTGTAGTCGGGAAATAAATTTTTGGAGAACTGGTGTGCTCAAAAATGTCTTTGTTTTCTTTTTGATGTTGTTTTTTAAGACTTTATTCTTCTCTACACCCAACGTGGGGCTTGAACGCACACCCCAAGATCAAGAGTCCTGTGCTCCAACAACTGAGCCAGCCAGGTGCCCCCAAAATGTCTTTGCTTTCATACTTCATTGACAGCTTGGCTATATTTGGGATTCTAAATTGTAAATAATTCTCCACCCGAATCTCAAAGGTGTCCCTTCATTGTCTTCTTCCAATGTGGCTCCAATAGATCTAAAGTCATTTTGATTCTTAAGCTTCTCTATTTGGCCTATTTTATTTTAAATGTATTTTATTTTATTTAAATTCAAATCATTAACATATAAGGTATTAGTAGTTTCAGAGGTAGAGTTCAGTGAATCATCAGTTGTACCTAACACCCAGCGCTCATTACATCACGTGACCTCCCTAATGCCCTTCACCCAGTTACCTCATCCCTCCACCTCCCTCCCCTCCCACAACCCTTATTATGCTGCCTAGACTAAAGAATCTCTTATGGTTTGTCTCCCTTTCCAATTTTGTCTGATTTTATTTTTCCCTCTCTGCCCCTGTGCTCCTCTGTTTTGTTTCTTAAATTCCTATGTGGCCTATTTTAGATTAGTTTTGTTTTTTTCCTTTCCAGACCTCTTCTTCTCTTTAACAGGTTTTCTTCCTTCCTGATGCACCTTCTTGTGGATCTGTTTTCTTTTCTTTTCTTTTCTTTTTTTTTTGTGGGTCTGTTTTCATTCATTGTGTTGGCCCTAGATGGGACGTTTCAATCCAGACGTTCACATCCCTTCATTCTAGGTAATGTTCTTAAGTATTCCTTTGGGGATTTCCTCCCCTCTGATTTTTCTGTTCTCTTTTTCTTGAGTACCTTTTAATTACATGCTGGATCTCCTGGTCTCATCTAATTATCTTAGGGCTTATTTTGTTTTGTTTTATTTTGTTTTTCCCCTTTATTTTCTATCTTTGTCTTCTCCGTAAGAGTTCCTCAATTTTATCTTGCAGACTTTCTCTTGAGTATTTTTTTTTCAAGGTCTCTCCCACTGGGGGCTTTATTCAGAGGACCTTCCAGAACCCTCCATATTCCCACTCAAGGCTCAGCCCCCAACGCCCCACACACAACTTCGCCTCCTGTAGGCTCCTGAGTATTTTTTTTTGAAATCTCTATCATGCTTTTTGGTTTTAGAGAGAAAGGACGCATGAACTCAATACCCGTGTGGATTCCTTGGCACCCTACTTAGACAGCAAGCCCTCACACCTGGGTCACACCAGAGTCACCACCCCTTACAATCATCGTACCAAAGTCCTGCTCACCCTGCCCTGATAACCCCCCCCCCCCCATAGATATCTACCTTGCTCGTGGCTTTGGGACTAAATTAGTCAAGAGGAAGGGAAAGAAGGAAGGAAGGAAGGAAGGAAGACAGGAACTAGGTTTCCACCCAGTCTGTTTTCTTTAAGTAACTTTTTTCCTGTTTATTTTGGTCTCTTCTTCATATAAGAGGAATTCATTTACTCATTTACCTTGTGATTCTTGGATGTTTACATGTATGTGGGGGGACGGAGGGGAAGTGTTGGCTTATCCTTCGGGAACTTTACTGATCTGGCTAGGCTGTTTCGTGGAAGAGCCAAAGGTAGTATCTTCAGGTCTCCTCTGTTTCACCTGCTTTCTGCGGGGATGAGGGATGAGGGACGAGCAGGTCTGGAGAGAGGGTCTGGATCCCTAACTGCATGTTAAGAGATTGAACCCATCTCCTATTTGTAGTCCCTTCGCCCCATGGCTGTGGGGTTCCTGTGCCCTCAGTTCCTGAGCCTTTGGGAGTTCTGTGGTGAAAATCAAGTTGCTTCTTGGTTTTTTCTCTGACAGTTTGGAATACAGGTTCCCTGGTTCAGCTAACACAGTTACCATTCGTCCCCTCTCCTGTTCTCTTTGTCCTTTTTCTGTCATTTCGTGAAGTTTCGAAAGGTGGGGAGTTTTTAAATGCGAACTTAATCCGGCATCTTACTGGAAACTCCAGTGTGAACTTTCAGGTTTCTAATGGCCTCCATGACTCGGCATCCAAGGTCAAAGACCCAAATGCCATTCTTTTGAGTCACATATTCTTTTAATTCCTCATCATTTCACTTCTTTGTGTTTCCTTCCATTTGGCTTCTCTTACCATTGACCTCTGTGTCATCTCTTTTTGCTTGTGTCCTATGGAATCGTCACTGCAATAAGAGCAATAACAATCATAATAAGGAAATCTTGGCTTGTCCTTATTAGCCTCACATCAAATTTACACCCAAGGCCTATTGATTCTTCCTCCTGAACATCTCTAGAACCTGCCCCTTCTTTCCCTCTACACTTGATCCTGGCTCACACCTTCACTTCTCATCTGGATCACCTTCTGGTCTTCCTGCCTCTAATCTAGCTCCAGTCCATGCCCACCAGTTTCTTTTTCTAAAATACAAATGCAATCGGGACGCCTGGGTGGCTCAGTCAGTTAAGCGTCTGCCTTCAGCTAGGGTCATGATCCCAGGATCCTGGGATCGAGTCCCATGTTAGGGTCCCTGCTCATCAGGGAGCCTGCTTCTCCCTCTGCCTGCTCTTTCCCCTGCTTGTGCTCTCTCTCTCTCTGACAAATAAGTAAATAAAACCTTTGAAAATAATTTAAAAAATACAAATGTGATCATGACTACTGCATAAAATCCTTTCTCAAGTTCACAAGTTTTAAAATTCGGACTGAATGCTTTCAGGTGAGCTTGTACTCCTGAAGTCTTTGCAGGCCCCACCATGCCCTCCTGCCTCACATTCATTTAGGTCACTGCCTTTCCCTGAAGGCATCTGAGCTTTTGACCCCTGCTTTCAGGACAACACACTGCTCTGGGGTAAAGTACAAATTCTTTTTCTGGCCTAGAAGACCCTTCAAGATCTGGCTTGTGCTCACCTCCCCCCATCCTCTATTCTCCAGCCAATCCGAACTACTTTTACTTCAGATTTACCAAACTCCACCTTGCCTCGGGGCTCTTTGTGCGCTGTGCTCATTCTCTGGCCCCCACCCCACCCCCCATTCATGTGGCTAATTCTGACTCTGGTCTCAATGTAGGCGTAATTGCCTTTGGGGAGCCATGCCTATGTGCCCTTCCTGCTGGCTCTCCTTGGGTACTCTATCTACTTCCTCAGTAATAGCACTTATCACACAATATTATCATTACCTATTTATTGTTTTATTATTGTAGCCCCAGAATTTACCTCAGTATTTGACACAAACAGGCCTTCAGTAAATATTTTTGAATTAATAAATGCATTTATTAGGTGGCTTAGGATGGGTCAGGCCGTAGAGTAAGTTTTTTTTTTTAAGATTTATTTATTCATTTTAGAGAAGGGGAGGAGCAGAGGGAAAGTAAAGAGAGTTTGGTTGGTTTTTTTTTAGATTTTATTTATTTATTTGACTGAGAGAGATCACAAGTAGACAGAGAGAGAGAGGGAAGCAGGCTCCCTGCTGAGCAGAGAGCCCGATGCGGGGCTCGATCCCAGGACCCTGAGATCATGACCTGAGCCGAAGGCAGAGGCTTTAACCCACTGAGCCACCCAGGCACCCTGAAAGGAAAGAGAGTCTTAAGCAGGCTTTGTTGAGCATGGAGCCCAACGTGGGGCTCGATCTCATGACCCTGGGATCATGACTGGAGTGAAAACTAAGAGTCAGACGCTTAACTGACTGCGCCACCGAGGTGTCCCTCGGGTAAGTTTTTGTATACATATAATCTCCTTTTGTCTTTACAATAACTTTAGACACAGGTACTATTATTATAATACTAATTTTCTATGTGAGGAATCCAGTCTCAGAAATATAAAGTGGGGGCGCCTGGCAGGCTCAGTAGATTGAGCATGCAACGCTTGATCTCAGGGTTGTGAGTTCGAATCCCACATTGAGCATGGAGCCTACTTAAAATGAATGAATGAATGAATAAACAAATTTAAAGAAATACAGAGCAACCTGCCCCAAGTCACATAGCTATTAAATGATCCAGGTCAAATACAGGTCTGTCTGACCCTGAAATCTGTGCTCCCAACTAGTTAGGTTACTACTACACTAATCTAGATCAGGAAGCAACCCTCCTGTCCTTCTGAACTGAGACCTGGCCTGCCCCAGGCACTTGCTCTCTCATGGTGCCCATTTTAAGACCCTTCATTCTTTTATATCTTTTTTTTCCAATTTTTTAATAAAGATTTTATTTATTTATTTGACAGAGAGAGAGATCACAAGTAGGCAGAGAGGCAGGCAGACAGAGAGGGGGAAGCAGGCTCCCTGCTGAGCAGAGTCTGATGCGGGGCTCGATCCCAGGACCCTGAGACCATGACCTGAGCCGAAGGCAGAGGCTTTAACCCACTGAGCCACACAGGCGCCCCCTTTTTTTTTTTCCAATTTTAAGTAGGCTCCATGCCCACATGGGGCTTGAACTCACAACCCTGAGATTAAGAGTTGCATGCTCTACCAACTGAGCCAGCCAGGCGTCCGCAAGACCATTCATTCTTTCATGCCACGTTGTGCACAAGGTCCAGAGGCTGGGCAGCATTGCTCTGGAACCCCACAGCTTCTTCCAGGTAGGACTGTCAGATGTAGCAAATAAATTACAGGAAGCCAGTTAAATGTGAATTTCAGGTAAACAACAGATTATTTTTTTGTCCAAGTATCGTCTCAATGTAATATTTGAGATATATTTATACTAAAAAATTATTCTGAGGCACCTGGGTGGCTCACTCAGTCGAGCATCTGACTCTTGGTTTTGGCTCAGGTTATGATCTCAGTCAGGGTCATGGGATCAAGCCCGTGTCCTACTCTGCGCTGGGCACGGAGCCTGACTGGGATTCTCTCTCTCCCTCTGCCCCTCCCCACTCTGCTTGCACATGCATAGTCTTTCTCTCAAATAAGTAAATAAATAAATAAAATCTAGAAAAACTATTTTTTGTGTATCTGAAATTCTAATTTAACTGTGCATACTGTATTTTATCTGGCAACCCGGCACTATGGCCATTCCACTTCCTCCGAAAGCCCCTTTATTTTCAAACCATCCTACTCACTGTCATCTGTTGATCCATTCACTCAACACACACTGAAGAGCCCAGTACTAAGTATGTGCTGCGGTACAACACATTGCCTACAGGAAAGGCAGAAAAACGACTTCCTTACAAGTTGTTAGTCCTCTTACTATTTTTAAAGACATATTCTGAGCACATAAGCATGCTCTAGCTTTCCATGCCTTTAAAATAATTGTCAGCCCTGCTCTCCCTTCCCTGAATCACCCTGTTTTTTTCCCTCTAATCAGCCAAGATTCTTACAAGAGTATGTCTCCAGTCCCTTACTTTCCATTCATTCGAAAGATAGGATAAAGAATAGTGGTTAAGGGACGCCTGGGTGGCTCAGTTGTCGGGCGTCTGCCTTCGGCTCAGGTCATGATCCCAAGGTCCTGGGATCGAGTCCCACATTGGGCTCCCTGCTCAGCGGGAAGCCTACTTCTCCTTCTCCCACTCCCCCTGCTAGTGTTCCCTCTCTCTCTCACTGTCAAATAAATAAATAAATAAATCTTAAAAAAAAAAAAAAGAAAGAATAGTGATTAAGAGTACAGATTTTGTTGTCAGAATACCTGGGTTTACATCCAAACTGACTCTTGCCATTAATAACCCAAAGTGTTTCCTTCCTTTAAGCATCGATTTCCTTGCCCGGGAAAAGATAACTGTGCCTGCCTCACTTCAGAGGGTTGCTGGGAGCAGCAAATTAGATCATTCATGTAAAACAATTAGCACATGCCTGGCACATAAAAAGCATTCAATAAACATTAGTATTATGCCACCAAAATCTATATTCTGCCCTGTACACTACCAAAAATGCTCTGGCCAAGGTGAACAATGGTCTTGAAGTTGCCACATCCAGGGATAGTTTCCAGTCCTCATCTTACTGGACTCTTGTGACTCTTGATGCTACTTCTTTTTTTTTTAAAGATTTATTTATTTATTTATTTGACAGAGAAAGATCATGAGTAGGCAGAGAGGCAGGCAGAGAGAGAGGGGGAAGCAGGCTCCCCACTGAGCAGAGAGCCCAATGCGGGGCTCGATCCCAGGACCCTGAGATCATGACCTGAGCCGAAGGCAGAGGCTTTCACTCACTGAGCCACCCAGGCACCCCTTGACGCTACTTCTTCCTTGAAATTCCCTCTCTCCTCAGCTGCTGGATCCCCACTTTCTCCTTGCTGTCCTCAACCTGTCTCTTCTCGGCCTTCTTTGCTACATCTGCTTCCTCTGCCTACCCCCACCCCAATGTGCTCTTCCTTGACTTTATCCTTTCTTCTCCTGCCTCAGTTCCACTCCCCTTCCATGGGAGGTGATGTCCACTCCTGTCACCCTTATGGAGAATACATATTTCCTATCTCCACTTCTGACCTCTCCCCTGACCTCTAGTTCCGAATCTCCAGGTGGATACCAACAATATACTGAATGCTTGCATCTCCCCAAAATTATATGTTGAAACTCTACTCCCAATGTGATGGTATTTGGAGGTGAGGTCTCTGGGAGGTCATGAGGTTATGAGGATAGAGCCTCATGAATAGGATTAGTGCCTTTCCTTATAAAAAGATGCCAGGGTGCTAGCTAGCTTTCTTTCCCACCAATGAGAAGTCAACCGTTGTCACAGACCAGAGGAGAGCTATCACCAGAACCTGACTATGCTGGCATCCTGATCTGACACTTCTGGTCTCCAGACTTGTGAGAAACAAATTTGTATTGTTGATGAGTCACCCAGTCTAAGGCATTTTGTATTCTAGCAGCCTGAACTAAGACAATGCCCAAGGGGCATCTCAAACTCAGCACTCAATTTACCCATCTCTGAAAGTATTACCATCTCCACCTTGAAATCTGATCTGCCTTTTAGATTCTAACCGTAGGTGTGGCCTCCAAACTCACGAAGTCCACAGACTCAGAAACCTAGACATCATTCTTTCCCCCTTCCTCACCCTTCTTTCCCAAATCCAACCCATCTCCATGTTTTGTCATTTAATTTACTATTGATCTTTCAAATCTGCTTTCTCTTCCTTAGCCCTCATGCTGGATGGAGGATGGGTCAGAGGGATCAAGGAGATCAGTTAGAGGTGTTTTCAACAGTCTACGTGAGAGATGATGAGAGCCCTCCTAAGTGATCTCCTTGGCCCCGCTAAAATCCATCTCTATTCAGCTGCCAGAGTAATAGTCCTAATCTCCCATTAAGTCACCCTCCTCTTCAAAATCTTCAGTGGTTCCCCTTCACCTACAGGATAATGTGCAAACTTGAATGCCTGGCACTTAGGCTGTTGATAGAGTGACTCCTGGCCGGCTCTCTCAGCTATTGCCACTTGTCTCCGCAACACATATGTACCCACCTAAGCTACGTTGGGGGGCCCCATTCCCCATCCTGGTCCACTTGTTATTGACCGTGCCAGTAAAGCTCTTCCATCTTGGCCCCTCTGATCAATCCCTACTCAACCTTCAAAATCCTGCTCAGAATTTCATCTTGAAACCTTCCCTAAAATACCACACTCCTGCCCGCTCGCAGAATTAATTTTTCCCTCCTCGGTAATCCTTGCAGGCTTAGCACATTCCTCCTCCTCCTCCTTCTTCTCAGAAGCTTAGTACATATTTTCATTAGAATGCATCATTATGTTATTTTGTTCATATATCTATCTTTGCTACTACTAGAGTGTGAAATTCTTGAGGTCAGCTATCTGCTTTCATTCATATTCACTCCCCAGAGTCAGTTATAACTCCTGACACATGGTGAATGTCGAGTTCATCTGTTTTGTTTTTTTTTTCCTAACTACTTTTTAAAACGATTTTATTTATTTATTTGACAGAAAGAGACACAGCAAGAGAGGGAACACAAGCAGGGGGAGTGGGAGAGGGAGAAGCAAGCCTCCCACTGAGCAGGGATGGGGCTCAATCCTAGGACCCTGGGATCATGACCTGAGCCGAAGGCAGATGCTTAACGTCTGAGCCACCCAGGCGCCCCCAAGTTAACGTTTATTTAACTGAGCTGCAGTTCTGCACAGGCAAGGCACAAAGGTGAAGAGAGAGAGAATATTGAGAGAAGGAAGGTGGGAGCTAAGTTTGGAGAGCCTGGGAGAAGAAGGTACCTTGTGTGCCAATCTGTGAAGTTCGGATTTCACCCTATGGAAACCTGGAAATACTAGGATCTTCAAGCTGGAGAATGATTTGGACAAATTTGTCTTAAGCCAGTTCTGGAGTGCCTGGGTGGCTCAGTCAGTTGGGCATCTGACTATTTTGGCTCAGGTCATGATCTCAGGGTCGTGGGATTAAGCCCCACGTAGAGCTCCACACTCAGCACAGAGTCTGCTTGTCCCTCTCCTTCTGGTCCTCTCCTGCTTGTGGGCTCGCTCACTCTCTTTCTCAAATGAATGAATGAATGAATGAATGAATGAATAAATAAATAAATAAATAAATAAAATCTTAAAAAAAAAAAAAACGAGGCCAGTTCT
This sequence comes from Potos flavus, assembly GCA_028534135.1. NCBI lineage: Eukaryota > Metazoa > Chordata > Mammalia > Carnivora > Procyonidae > Potos > Potos flavus. The sequence continues at coordinate 12,565,711 of CM052884.1, read as the reverse complement.
AAGAGCAGGCTGAAGAGTAGATTGGAGTGGGGAAAAGACTGGTATGTGAGAGGTCATTCTGAGGACTGTTGCAGGCAATAGATAATAAATATGTACATCAAGATAATGGCAGTGGGTATAGACCAAAGAGCTAAGTCGTAAACAGTACTTCTTTTTTTCTTTTCCTTTTTTTTTTTTTTAAAGATTTTATTTATTTATTTGAGAGAGAGTGAGAGAGAGAGAATGGGGGAGAGGAGCAGAGGGAGAAGCAGACTTCCTGCTAATCAGGGAGCCCGACTCGTGGCTCCATCCCCGGTCCCTGGGATCATGACCTGAGCTGAAGGCAGACACTTAAGTGACTAAGCCACCCAGGTGCCCCAACAGTATTTCTGAAATAAAGATCGCTTTAATTCAGAGGAGTAAGATCGTGGGAGGAATGAAGGATAAGACTTCTAAGTTTCTGGCTTAGGTGGCTGGTGATACCATTAAACGAGATACATAGGACAAGAGGGGTGGGACAGTTTAGGGGTTCTGACAGTCAGAATGAAGAGCTGGTGAGACAGCCAGAACCGTACAGAGGCATTAGGTGGGGATACAAGGCTGGGGGCTATGCATCTGACTGCTTGTCCACGCACTAATGCCTGATGACCTCATGATTATGGGTGAGGTCCCCTTAAAAGGAAGAAAGAGAATGAGGAAAAGTAGGGTTCTATGAGCCAAGAAAGAAAAATATGGAGAAACAGTGTGTAACAATAGCCAGTGCTGGAGAGCAACATGTGCTAACGTGTGTTTTATAAAATCCCTCGGGAGGTTTGGTGCTATTCTGTGGGAAGTGAGAGGACAAAGACAGCTAGGGGCAATTCAGCTAGAAAAATCCTGTGCTAGGGCGCCTGGGTGGCTCAGGCGGTTAAGTGTCTACCTTTGGCTCAGGTCATGATCCCAGAGTCCTGAGATCAAGTCCCCGCATTGGGCTCCCTGCTCAGTGGGGAGTCTGCTTCTCTGTCGCTCCCCTGGCTTATGCGTTTTCTCTTGTTCACTCTCTCTAAATAAATAAATAAATAAAATCTTTAAAAAAAAAAAAAAGAAAAGAAAAATCCTGTGCTAAACAAATTTGAACACATTTCTTTCATTTGGGATTTTTACATTTAATATATTAATCCACATTGTAAATTTCCGAAAGGGAAACATATTCATTCGTTCATTTTGGTAAAAATTGAACATCTTTTATGTGCTGGAATTATGGGGCTAAGGCAGTAACAGAGCAGATAGGATTCCTGTCCTCAAGAATTTACATTCCTCAGGAAATTCAGACATTAACTAATTAAACAAATTAATTAACTGCCATCCTGCTAAATGCTGCAGAGTTGAAGTACAGGATAGTACAAAAGCGTCTAATAGGAGGACCACAAGACACTTTTTCACCAGAGCAGTTCAAGGGACTAGTGTTTTGCGAACAAAATTGAGGAAATGTGGCTGCGGAAAGGTCAAGTAGGCTGAGAACTGGAGCGTATGTCCTTGGATTTAATGATAAAGGAGTCATTGATGATACTAGTGAGAGCCGTTTCATCGAGTGGGAGCTGATGAAGCCTGGACAGATAATCTACTCTTCGCAGGTCTAAGAGAGGAAGAAACAAGGCAGCAGCTGCGGGGGGAAGACAAAGTCTAGGGTAGACTGTCTTTCTGTCTTTAGTCTGGGGACTCCTCTACCAATTTACAAGTTGAAAGAAAGGAATCAGAAGAACTAGACAGTTTGCAATTAAAGATAATGAGGGTACTCATTCGTGGATTCACTTGCAAATTTTGTTTGTTGTGTTCTCTGCTCCAGGGACTGTACTAGGCACTCGGGGTACAACGGGGAACAAAATATTACGTGGTCCCTGCTCTCCTGAAGCTTATGTTCTAACAGGGAAGACGACCAGTAAACAGGTCAGCCCATGAAGAAATAACAATCAGAGCTATGATAAGGATTGTGAAGAAGAGAAGTCAGGTCCCCTGATGGAGGGCGGGGTGAGTGTGAGGGGACAGAGGTCTTGAAGGAATGACATTTACTTGGAGATAGGAAGAATAAGGAGGAGCCGACTGTGTGAGGAGGTGGGGGGAGAGCTTTAGATAGAGAAAATAGTAGGTACAAAAGTCTTCAGGGGGGAAAGAAGTTTCGGGGATTCAAGAACTCCCAAGGGCCTCCGTGGCTGCAGCAAATATGGGCTGAAGTAGGAGGGGTAGGCGGGATTCAGCTCACACAGGTTCTTGCCCACCCGGGCTGGGGATGTGGAGCGCACTCTCAGCTCATTGGGAAGCTATTGATAATTGACGGTAGTGATGCTGTCGCTTACATTAAAAAATACATCACTAAGGCTGGGTGGAAAACAGATTAGGGTAAGGCAAGAGGGAGTAAAGAAGGGGCCCAGGTTAGGCACTACAACAGTCAAGAGGCCGGTGAAAGGCAACTCTGGGGGTGAGGATGGAAGCACTTGGGGTCACAAGGAGGAGACGATGCAGGAAGCATTTTAGAGGTGGAACCCAGAGGCCTTGGTGATGGATTGGAAATGGGAGATGAGGGGAAGATCTCAGACGAGGAAGCAGAGATTGAGATAATACGTCGGCCTTCGGGCAGGATTATCTTTGAGGAGGAGACAAAAAGGGAAGGTGCTGTTGACTCAAGAGCCTATTTAATAACCATTTACTGAGCACCTCCCAAATGCCAGGCCGCGGGCTAGGTGTTGGGCATACAGAGGAGAATAAGGCACCGGTACATCCAGTCCTGACAACAGAATTAACTCTTGATACCGACTGATTTGCACAGTAATAGGAATTTGCACGGTTCCGGCACAGAGGTGGAGTGCTTCACCCCTCCTGGGGTACAGGAGGGGAGAGGTATTGGGGAAGAAGGTAAGGCTAGGTTCTGTGGACGATGAGTCTAGAGGTGGGGAAGGGAAACTAAGGAACGCTGAGCTCTATGACCTTGATTTTGTTGCATGAAGAATGAGGCAGTCATCGGCTGGGTGCAGGTAGCAGAGGACTTGAAGGAATGCTCTGTATTCTTGGGTGTGCTCTCCATAGGTGAGGCAGCTGGATTTGCAGCTTCAGCCTCCAGTGTAATGTCCGGGCTCTAGTCATAGGACATTTTATCATCCAGAGAGATATCATCCAGGGCCTGGGCATATCCCCGCCTACCAAATCTTTTTATTTATTTACTTATTTACTTATTTATTTATTCGAGAGAGAGATTGTGTGAGGGAGAGGGTTACTTATTTATTTATTTGAGAGAGAGACTGAATTTGAGAGGGAGAGGGAATCTGAAGCAGACTCTGCACTAAACACAGCCTGATGTGGGGCTTGATCCCATAACCATGAGATCATGACCTGAGCCAAAACCAAGAGTCGGATGTTTAACCGACTAAGCCACCCAGGCGCCCCTCCACCCCCCAAAACTTAATTTCCCCCAAGTTACTTATTACTACTCTATGATTCATTCAATAGTGTTTAATAAGCGTTTACTGTGTACCTGGCATAGAGTAAATGAATGAATAATGAGTGAATGGACAAAAGAATAAATGGTTGAATGAATGGACAAGAATTACAGTTTGTCATTGACATCAGAAACAAGGTTTAACTGAAAATTTGATAACAGTTCTATCTTTAGCCATCCTACTTTTACCATCAAAACATGCTAGACAGTGCACTATAAAAATAAATAGCCTTTGCAATGAGTCAGGCCCTATGCTAAGAATTTTACGTATGTTTCTCCTTTACTCTTCTTAAAATCACCCCAGAGGCAGATGTATCATCCTGATTTTACAGATGAGAAAACAGGTTTTGGGAGGATAAATGGCTTAGGAATTCAAACCCAGGTCTAATTATTCCAAAGTCAGATCTCAGCATTATGTATAGTTTTCATTCCTCCCCACTTCCAAAAGACACAGTGCTTTTGCATAAACATTCTTGATCATTTGAACCTGTGCCCTTTTAATTACTGAAAATGTTAGGAATGGAGGAATCTGGAGCTCCTACTTTTGCTGGCTGGAGGAAGAGGCATGCATCTACAAGGAGGGAGACTGATCTTTGATTCTAGGGCCACCGACTGTGGACCTCTAACCTGATATTTCTTTCCATTGTTATCATTTCACTCTTTCTTGCAAATTAATGCACTGATAAGTACCGAGCATGTCAATATCAAGCAATTTTACAGAAGAACCAGTTCTGCTATAAGACGTCATACTTGTCTTCAAAAGAGCTTCCAATCTAGCAGAAAGAAACAAGGCCTCAAAAAACTCAAAGCAAACTAGCCAGAGTGTGCTTGGGGACTAGGTTGGAAGACATGACATTTGGCGTCATCTGGGGTAAGGAAAATAAGATCAATTGACTGAATCCTTTTTTTAACCTAACATAGATATTATCAGATATTAGTTAGATATTGTGCTAGACTCTTCACATACATGATCTCATTTTTTTTAATTGCATTTCTTTTTTTTCTTTTAAAGATTTATTTATTTATTTATCTGACAGAGAGAGAGATCACAAGTAGACAGAGAGGCAGGCAGAGAGAGAGGAGGAAGCAGGCTCCCCGCTGAGCAGAGAGCCTGATGCGGGGCTCGATCCCAGGACCCCAAGATCATGACCTGAGCCAAAGGCAGAGGCTTTAACCCACTGAGCCACCCAGGCGCCCCACATGATCTCATTTTAATGTATCATCCAATCTGATTCAACAAATGCTTCCGTGCTTCTACTATATTTATACAAAATGCCTTACTGGGTGTTATTGGTGAAAGAAATATGAACATGACTTTGTTCCTGACCTCAATGAGTTTAGAAATTAGACACATATACAGTTGGCTATGACTCAGGGCTATAAATATAGTGGTTATATAACTTACTGTCCAAATTGTGATACTTTTGAGAATCAACAAGCACACCATTAATAATTACTGAGGACAAAACCAAGCACAAACCCAAACTGTTCTTAACAAACCAGGTTGTATCACCTTAGCAGTGAAAGAGCTTAAAGTGGTGGGAACACAAAGGAACAGTTGGGATGAATCAGGGAAACCCCGGGGTAGAAATGGATTTGAGTTGGGCTTGCTGCAAGGGAGGGCACAGGCAATAAGCATGTAAACAATATAATTTCAGATAGCTTAATGGGGTAAAGAGTGAAGGAGGGAGGGAGGACTGCTTTAAAAAGCATGGTCAGGGGAGGGCATCTCAAAGGAGGTAACATTAAGCCGAAACTTGAATAAGAAGGACCAAGAAATTCAAAGACAAAAGAAAAAAAAAATCCCAAGAATAGTCTTATCCCAGAGGTGATTTGAAGGTCAGTAGGGCCAACCTCTCACTCATTGGGTTTGGGTTGAAGTAAGCAGAAAAGGAGGTAATAGCCCAGAGCAAGAATGGGTATCACCTAGCATAATGCTTGTACCTAGGAGGCCCTCAGTGAATGCTTAGTTCCTCCCTGACCTCTCCCACTCAGCAGGTAATAGGAGTGAGGGGGGATAGTTTTTGTTTATTGTTTAGAATGGAGAAAAAGTTGGGCGTGAATCCAGGTTAAGGGGAAGAACCAGGTTTTTAAGCCAAAAGGGAGATATTAAAATGTAAGGCAAAGGTGGTAACCAATGGAATCTATTTTTTTAAGATTTTATTTATTTATTTGACAGAGAGAGACACAGTGAGAGAGGGAACACAAGCAGGGGCAGTGGGAGAGGGAGAAGCAGGCTTCCCGCCAAGCAGGGAGCCCAATGCGGGGCTTAATCCCAGGACGCCGGGATCATGACCTGAGCCAAAGGCAGACCCTTAACTGACTGAGCCACCCAGGCGCCCCTGGAATATTTTATTTAAAAAGGGATAGATGTCAAGGCCAGGTTAGCTTGAGGTAGGAGGTGTGGTACTTCATCCTCTAAGATGGGAATAATCAGAAGTCTGCGTGAGGGAGGTGGAAAGTTAATGAAGCTTCTTTGGTAAGGCTTTGATTTGAAGGTGGGCTATGGATAGAAGAGATTCGGAATGCTACTGTGGGGGAAAAATGTCCTTTAAGAACAGTGGTTCTTATCCTTGGCTACACATTAGGATCTTTTGGGGGAGCCTTAAAACAAAACATCATGCTGGATCCCCCACCCCAAGGATTCTGATTTAATTCCTCTGGGATGGGGCTCCAGCACCCGTGTTTTCCAAAGTGCCTGTGTTGACGCTAATGAGCACACGATTGGGAAACACCAGTGAGAGGCTTGCAGAGCTGCGGAAAGGGCTCAGCTGAGGTGTGGGAACAGGAATTTGTCGTGGAGCCAATCAGCTTTGTTACACGCCTCTCTCCAGCACCAACATTCCTGGAGAAGAAGCTGTGAAATTAGAGCGTGGCACTTGTTTATCTGAGGTTGGTAAGGCACTAAGCTGAAGAAGTAAGTGAGAATAGATACTGGGGAAAAAAAGAATTGAACTGGCCTACTAGACGCTCTAATCTGATGGACTAAGAATAGATTCAGACAAAATCTAATAAAATAATAATAGCAATACCAAGTAATTTTTTAAGTGCTATGTACAAACTACTAAAATAAGGGATTTATACAAATTCTCATTTACTCTTACATAGCTCTAGGTCCTATTATCCCCATCCTATAAACGGGGAAGATGAAGCTTAGAAGTTCGAGAAAGTTTCCTGGGGCACCTGGCAGGCTCAGTCAGTGGAGCATGCAATTCTTGATCTGAGGTTGTGAGTTGGAGCCCCACGTCGGTGTAGAGATTACTTAAGCAAATAAATAAATATTAAAAAAAAAAAAAAGGTTCCCAAGTTTATGGAGTTAATAAGTGGCCCAACTGGGATTTGAACCCATAGCTGCCTGATTCTGGAACTGAGCTCTGTCTGGTTGGGCGGGAGCAAGGGAGTGGGAAGGTTGGAAGGGTAGGAGCTTGTGGCAATTTACTGGGTTTTGAATGGGATTTAGATAGGCCCAGAGGAAAGAAAATGAGAAGGTTTCTCAAGGGAAACTGTGGAAGGTGAGGGGATGGGTCTCCTATCAAGAGATCAGAGCCCGAAATGTATTGGAAGAAGAGTGGGAAATCAAATTGGCTGAGCACATTGGCAGTCCCAATCTGTCAATGGAGTATAGATTCCTGGTGGAAAAAGAACCTAGGAAACATTAAAGGGTTATGTAGGGGGTGCCTGACATGATAAAGTTTAGACTTCATCAACCAGATAAAGGGCTAGAAGGTCACTGAGGAGACCTTCACACTGAAATACTGTTTTCTCCCCTTGTTCCCTATCTTGTCCTGGGAGCCACAGATGGTACTTAATCCAGCCTTGGCACTCAGGACTGAAGAGACCGCCCACTCTTCAGCTGTAAGGTACCTTCCCAGAGCTCATACATAAGATCCCGGTCTATCTTCAAAGACCAGTAAAAAGTCCTGCAAATTAACTAGTGGCAGGAAATCAGGGCGGGACACTTGTCATGACTGTTGCTACCCCTGCAAGAGAAGATTATTCAGGGGCACCTGGGTGGTACAGTCGGTTGGGCATCTGGCACAGGTCACGATCTCATGATCATGGGATCGAGCCCCAGGTTGGGCTCTGCATTCGGCAGGCAGTCTGCTTGAGGATTCTCTCCCTCTGCCCCTCCCCCCCACACGTGCAAGCTCTAACTCTAAAATAAATGGACAAATTTAAAAGAGAAAAAGAGAGGTTATTCAGAAACATAATTTTGTTACAAGGTCCTGAGTACAAAGGAAGCATGGTACATGTATAAATACCATGACAATTCCACAAATTTGCCATGGACCCCCGTCAATGTTACGTGTCAGCAACTAGCCCCGAACTAATTCAGAAAGTACCCAAGGGGACCAAGGCATCATAGATGGAATGGTGGAAGTTCTTTCTTGATCTGAGTAGACCAAATTAAATTTATACCTAATGAACTGGTCTTCAGATTTCAGTGTCTTCCTAGCCACACATTATTTTCAAATTAATGAGTAAGTTAAAATTGTTGGTGCACGGTAATTTGAGGAAAACTGAAGAGGCAATACGAATAGCTAGGATTCTCTGGGTGATGACCAGAACAATGCTGGAACTTAATGAGACCAAAAGAAACCTGGTGAGCTGAGCTAGCTGGTGGTGGTACCCTGGGAATGGAGAAATTTTTTTTCTGTCAAAGGGAATATAAATTCTGCAGCTAAAGCTGGCAGTTTGGGGAAAATGTGTTTAACCCACCCACTCCCCTCTCTGTTTGTAATATTGCTTTCCTACTTTTCAACTTAAGTTTATTCTAGAAGTGGAACATTTATTCCAACAAAATGTGCCTGGTTGGTCTCTCAGTGATCAAAGACATCTGCTTAGTATGCATTAACTTCTGTGTAGTACTTGTACCTCTCTGAGAATTGCTTTGCTAAGTCCTCAGTAGCCTGATGCCGCTTCATTTTCTTCAGGTGTATACATGAAAGCAGAAATTTTTACCTGTGATGGGTCCAGATAAAATGGTACTTGGCATCTTGGGCTCATTAGCCTTTAGTCTTGGTTAGCAACTACCAGATATTGCTTTGAACATATTTGGAGAAGAATTCTATCTGTTGAATCTTCTTTTGGAAAATCAAAATATTATCCTGCAAACCATGAAAGAGAGACATGCTATACTATAAAGCTTAGGCAGGTATGATATAATCATGTTATTGAGGATATGGTATGGGCAAATCTTTTTTATTTTAAGTAATGAAATAGTTGGAAATTAAAAAGAAAACCAACTATCATGTTTCCTTAAAAAAAAAAAACTCATAGAAAGCTAAAAGTGTGAAATCCATTTTAGCATGTTGAAAACATTTGGGGTTTTTAAGATAGTATCACAGATGTATATATTCCAGGTTGAAATTACTTGGAATTCTAGATTCTAAATATTTTCAGTTGAAGTTTAAATGAAATCAAGTATAAATTAACCTGTTTTTTTTTTTTCCTTCTACTTATTTTTAGGTAAGTAAATGAGGACAGAACATGAGACTGGCAAATAATATTTGCTGGGGGAGACCCATTATTGTGATCAAATTCCAAGTAGCATTTTCTAGTTGCAGCTCATGACTTAAAAAAAAAAAAAAAAAGAATTCTGTTGTATTTTAAACAGAGATGCTGAAAACCTCAAATCTATGTATGACTCTTTTTTCTTTTTAAAAATATCTTTCCTAAAAAAATAAAATAAAATAAAAATAAAAATAAAAATATCTTTCCTACAGATCAGTTCTCTGGGAGCCAGTCAACAATGCAGACCTAAAACTTCAGCTAACAGCTTCATAGTTCAAAATCCAATAAGTAGGGTACCAGGGAAGAGCCGGTGACTAAAAACAAAGTGGAAATGACCAATATATCTCGGGAAGCACTTTTCTACAATTAATAGGTGACCTCACTAGGGACAACACATCCTCCAGAAGCCGTATTTACCCCAGATCACTCAAACTATTATATTCAACATTAACTAAAAAGCCAAAGGATCGGAATTGTGTGATTTTTTCGGGGGGGGGGGGAGGTGGGGGAGTAAGAGGTGGGGTAGAGGGAGAGGGAGAATCCTAAGCAGGCTCTACACCCAGCACAGAGCCCAGTGCAGGGCTCCATCTCACAACCCTGAGATCATGACCTAAGCCAACCAACATCAAGAGTCGGTGCCCCTGTGCGATATTTTTAAATATAATTCATAAATATAAAGATACTGTGTACGGGGCGCCTGAGTGGCTCAGTGGGTTAAAGCCTCTGCCTTTGGCTCAGGTCATGATCTCAGGGTCCTGGAATTGAGCCCTGCATCTGGCTCTTTGCTCAGCAGGGAGCCTGCTTCCCCCTCTCTCTCTGCCTGCCTCTCTGCCTACTTGTGATCTCTCTCTCTGTCAAATAAATAAGTAAAATCTTTTTTTAAAAAAAGATACTGTGTACATTATCAAATAATTCATCTGTATTCCTAAAGTGTCCTATTTTCTATGATTCTCATTAATCTGCTTGAACTAAGAAGAAAAACATGTATTGAGATACTTGGATTGGACCTACCAACCACTGAAATTGAACCCAGAAGAAAGATTCCATCATAGTTTAATTCTGCACCATCTATGCTTCTCACCACAAAACTGCAAAGGGCTAAGTTGTAAGGATATCTGAGTGTCTTGCAAGAACATTATGCAGGATCATTAAAGGTTTTAGCCCTGGCAGGATTCCAAGGTGAGAATGGGGACCTATATTTCATATTCCCTCTTCACTCTTGTTTTTGGTCATGATCTAAACCAGGCCCGTTTTGAAGGTATTCACTTGTGAACACAATCCTTTCCTCTGCCTGGTCTCATTTTTTGAGTGGCCTGGGCAAAGAAACCCACCACCAGGCAGTGGCCCATTTTAACTCCTTAGGCTCCTCTCCCTCCCACTTCCTATCCTCCTTCCCCTCACATTCCTGCTACTTGGAAAAACAGTGAGGCAAACAAGGCCTCACATTTTAACATTTTATTAACAACTTGGCCATCCTCTCTCTAGGATGGGCACAAGGTGCAGGGTTATTCCCTTACATGATTGGTGATATAAAAAAAATCTGGGAGAGGGGCACCTGGGTGACTCAGTCCTTCAGCGTCTGCCTTCGGTTCAGGGCATGATCCCTGGTTGCCGGGATCAAGCCCGGCATTGGGCTCCCTCTCCCACTCCCCCTGCTTGTGTCCCCTCTCTCTCTCTCTAATAAAATCTTAAAAAAAAATTTGGGAGATGACATGCTACAAATTTAGAATTTCAAAAGTTGTAAGGGGAAACTTCTTCATAACCTCAAGAACAGGCTTTTCACACTTCTCTGCCACCTTTCCATTGGCTGTGTGGAAATAAACAAAGACGACCAAAGAACAGACTATTTATTCAGAGCTTGCTAAGCATGGGAGCCGGCCACCTTCACTCAGTTTGGTAGAGACTCAGAGGCAGGCAGCGAAAACAGGGAAGTCTCGAGGCGCGCTTTGATTGGAGGGTGTTGGCATGAGGAAGCAGGAGGCAGGCTAACTAGAAGCGGGGCGTGTGATGTGATTGGTTTGGGGAACATATTTGGCTTTCTCTGATTGGCCCCGAGTTGGAAGCAGGGGCAAAAATTGGGGGAGCTGGCAGTCAATGACCAGAGTGCTGCTCATTCTGGGCCGATCTCTGCAGAGGCCGTGGTTCCGCGGCCCGGGCCGGTTGCTGCAGAGATTGGGGTCGGAGGTGTGTTGTTACACACGGTCTGGCCATTGTCCTGTCCAGTCAGTCTCTCAGCTGGGTGAGACCCAGGTTTTTCTTTTCCCTCGACCCGGCCAGCTTCCTAGCTTCAAATTTTTTGTTTTGCTTGGAACCAAATAGCGCTCCCGATATTTCTTTTAGGATAAGCGGAGACATTAGGACATGACACGTACGCAGGGGACCATCTACAGAAATATATAAGTAGCTTTCTAGTGAGGGTCAGGCTGGAGGCCGAATCGCCCTCGGCCGCCTTCTGGTTCCTATTTCCATGAGAAGTGACTCCTCAGCAGCTTTCCCTTCCTGTCGGGGAGGCTGGCCCTCCTGGGCCGGGAAGGTCGCAGCCCCCGGCTCCCGCCCCGCGTCCGGTGCCGTCGCCCCCCTTCCGGCCCCCACTCCCGCTCGCCGGCGCCTCCGGGCCACTAGTTCCGCGCCCCCCTCTCCGTCCCCGGTCCTGCAGCAGCCTCCGCCGCCCGCGGGGGACGTCAGGTCAGCTCTCCCGTCCCCGAGCCGCAACCCGGACGCCTCGTTCTCGGAACGCGTCCTTGCTCGGGAACAAGCAGCTCCTCCTCTGGTCACAACCCCCGCTTTCCACTTGGCGGGGGGCGAAGGCAGGGCGCACTCTTCCCGGCCACCATTCCCCACTCATTTCTCCTCAGCTTGTAAAAAAGCTAGCCCTCCTTCCCATTCAGAAAGGAACCCGACTTCCCCTTCGAGTCTCAGTCACCGGGGCTCCCCCGCCGGTGTGAGAGCACGGCCGTCCATTTTCTCCTCAAGGAGGCTTCCCGGCCCGCATTCCTCCGGCCACGAAACCGGGGAGGCCGTGACGCCGCGGCGAGGCGGCGGCGGCAGCGGCTGAGCTCTCGCCATCTTGCGTGGAGGAGGAGCCGCGGCCGCCGCCATGCGGACAGGCAGGGGGAGGGGGAGGCGAGGGGGGAGGGGGCGGCAGGCGAGCGGGGGAGGGGCAGAGCAGCCGAGTTAGCTCAGCCCGGGCGGCGACTCCGGCGGCGCCATGAGAGCGGGCAGCGGCAGAGGTAGGGCTGGGCTGCCGGGAGAGCCGGCGGGCGCGGGCGGCCCTGCGGAGCGGCCCCCGGAGCGGGGCGGGGGCGGGGGCGGGAGGAGGAGGCCGAGGCGAGGGGCCGGGTGGGGGCGGGCGGAGGTTTCCGAGGAGGAAGGAGCCGCCGCCATTTTGGGAGCTTCGAGTCAACAATAAAGGACCGAGGGTGCCGAGCGGGAGTGGCCTCGGTGGTAGGACTCGGGCCCGAGCCGCGGGGATTGGGGTGAGGTGGTGGGGTCAAGGTCAGCGATGCGGTCGGGGCCGCGGGAAGCCCCTCGGCTGGCGGGGGGGGGGGGGCGCTCTGAGGTGGAGGCCTGAGGCCTGGCTGGGCCCCGGGGAGGAAGGCGGGCGGCGGGCGGCGGGCGGCAACCGTGTGGGGTGGGGGCGCCTGAGAAGAGTCGAATATGGGAATGTCGTGCGCGGCGGGGTCCGGAGAAGGAGCGGGCGAAGTACTCAGAGGAGCTTTGTGGAAGACGAAGGGATGTGGGACCACAGAGGCGGCAAGGACTTAGGGGGATGGTGGAGGTTATAGGGTACGAGGCGGCCCTATAGGGGGCGGCAGGGATATGCAGTGTCGGAGGGCTCGTTTCCGAAGAGGACCCGCTGCTGCTTGCTTGGAATAAGGCCTCGTAGGTCGGTAACAGGAGGGTGATTATGGAGCCCCCGAGTCGTGAAGGAAAAGGAGGGGCTTTCTGATAAGGGTTTCTCTTTGGGGCCTTACAGGGGGAGTCCCTATTGTTTCCTACCCGCGGAGTTGGTTCCCTGCTCTTGTGGCGCAGCTGTGATTATAGGGCCCCAACCCTTTTGTGCTTATGGACACAGGGGGCTGACTAGAAGTGTTGGTTTGGGGGGGCGTTTTGGGGAGCAAGAAATGATTGCCCCACAGTTATGGGACTCAAATCATTGGCTTGTTTCTTTCCCTCATCGCTCACTCCTTTTTCTCTACCAGAGTCCCCTTTTCCCTTCAGAAAAGAACAGTCCCTCCAACTTGCAGACCGAGCTTAGAGAAACTGCGCTGCATTTGCAAACAAAAGCTCTTGTCTGAGATGACGGTAGTGTTTTGGGTGTGAAACTGTCAATTGCTAACTACAGTCTGGGAAGTGCTGTAATTAACTCCGCGAGGGGCTCCTCCCAACTAGTCTACGTTTCGTTCGTATTTTTGAAAATGTAGAATGTAACTTGCAAGTCTAAATTGGGAAGGGGTAGGAGGAATATTTCCTTCTCTGAGACATAAAGCTGCAGTGCAGGTTTCGGTTCAAGTAAGAAGGGAGTAATAGTCACATTTTGGATCTACGGAGATACCTAAGGTCTTATGTTAAGAGCTCGAGGGACAATAATGATTTCTTTTAATGTTTAGAGGTTGCCCTCTTCATCCTCTTAGTGCTTGGCAAACAAGTCTTGTGTGAACTTCGTGGTATTGTTGATCATAATATAAACCTATCAATACAGGAAACCATTTACCACCTTGAACTGAAATTAGGTGGCTGCTAACCACGGTCTGCGTAAGACATCAGATTCTAAGAGACTTAGAAATATACAGCTTTGTGTATACGATAATCAGGATTTGCTTCTGAGCAACTTTATTTTCAGTTTTTAAAAAAGACATAACCAGCTGTCTTTTAGAAAAGATTGGTTTGGGGGGCACCTGGGTGGCTCAGTGGGTTGAGCCTCTGCCTTCGGCTCAGGTCATGATCTCGGGGTCCTGGGATCAAGCCCCGCATCGGGCTCTCTGCTCGGCGGGGAGCCTGCTTCTCCCTCTCTCTCTGCCTGCCTCTCTGCCTACTTGTGATCTCTCTCTGTCAAATAAATAAAATCTTAAAAAAAAAAAAAACATTTAAAAAAAAGATTGCTTTGGAATCCTTGGTGTTTGGGAAAATAATAATAATAATAATAATATGCATTTTTTGGTAAGAAATATAAAGGAGTTAAAAAAGAACAAACCCGACAGAGGTATAGTGGTCCTTATTTTCTGACCTTTGTAAATTGTTTTTATTTACTACATTTCAAAATAAGAATTCGATTTTGGGACTAATTAAAAATGGGGGAGATTGGCCTGTTCTTTTTTAAAACAACTATTTATTAGTACTCTGGGTTTCTTGGAAAGTTTGGTTAAAGTTACTAGTGTGTTTTAGTCTTTCACAGATTTTTTTTTTTAAACACAGGCAATTTCCTTTTTGTGTTTTTGTAGATTTTTTTGTTTTTTGTAGATATTTTTAATAACAGCAAATATTTTAAGTTAGAATAGATTTTTTGAAAAGTGTTATTGAAATGTAAGTAGTTAATAGTTTTTTAGTATTCAAATTTTATTAAGGTAGCTAAAGATTTTGGCTGTTTCTCAAAGGAAGGATTTTGACATGTAGACGTGTCTGTATCTCTTGATTTCAGTTATTTTAAGGGGCAAAATTTAAGAGAGAAAATAATTTATTTTCGTAAAGTTGAACCTCTGGTTGAAATTCATAAAGGCACAAATGTTTTTTTTCCTGAAAGCATAATGTCAAAAGCTCACTTAATTTCAAGAATTTGCAGTTGCTGTCAGAAATAGAAAAAAAAAAATAATGAATTGTCTTGCCTTATTCCAAGATATGTAGATTTACATTAATAAAATTGTGTGATACTTCATTGAGTTGTAATGCAATTAAGTGTAATGAATCATTGACTTTTAGAGGTGGCAGGGACTTTAAGAGAATTCATCAGGGAGGAAACTGAAAGGAAGAGATTGCCATTTGACAGCTAATGCTAATTTAATCACAGTATCTTTCTACCTAATTTTCTCTGGGTTACTTTGAACTGACAATTTAAAATGGTTGCGATTAGTCTCAGTTGGCTTGGGGTTTTTTTTTTTGGCAGGTCATCTTTTTGTGTCTCTTCCTAGCCTGACTAGTGTTTTGGTCTAAGTACTTCTTAGACCAAGTACTAAGTGATTTGTTTAATAGAGTGATTTCCTCTAAAGGGGTTCTTTTAAAAGGGAAAGTTTTTCCTAACTTTCCTGTGTTTGCTAATTAAACTTTCTCTTTGTTTCAGATTGAAGTGAGTGAATTCAGATCTATAACTCATCCTTGTTAGAGGGCTTTTTAAAAAATAAAAAGTTGATTCGGTGCATGAGAGCAAGTTACTGCTGCTTACGGTTCAGAGACTTACAGGTGCTTGCCTGCATTGCAATAAAGGACTCATATATTGAGCAAGACTTATATTTATCTCTTCGTTTTGGAGAGCCTAATAAACTGTTATTACAGTTTCTCTACTGACTTTCAAAAGTTTTGAAGTTCGAAAGAGACATCTTTACAATATACAGCATGAGCACGGCCAGAACAGAGAACCCTGTTATAATGGGTCTATCCAGTCAAAATGGTCAGCTGAGGGGCCCTGTGAAGCCCAGTGGTGGCCCCGGAGGAGGGGGCACACAGACACAGCAACAGATGAACCAGCTGAAAAATACCAACACAATCAATAATGGCACTCAGCAGCAAGCACAGAGTATGACCACCACTATTAAGTAAGTGTTAGAATGAGTAATATACACACTTGGGAGACCAAGGAGGTATCTTTTTGCTACTTTGTTGTTGACTACTTTAAACCTTATTTTAACCATTTTGTTTGCAAGGAAAAGACAGATGACTTTGTTTTATGGCGGTTGGGTATTCGCAATTGAATAATGTATTTTTGTCATATTCAGGTTCATTAACAAACATAGATACAGATAATATATATTAATTTTGTATACATTACTGTTTGAAACATTTCTGGCTTTCATAATTAGCTCGGATTCATCCTGTTTTTGCCAGTATGGCTTTTTCCCTAGTGTTATAACTGTACCTTACCCTAGTTTAAATGGCAGTTAAAGCCAATTTCAAGTTTTAAGTTTAAAGACTGTCCCAGCCTTCTGAACCCAAACATACTCACTGATAGAAAATTTATTCATAACTTTTTTTTTAAGATTATGGAACTTTAGTTTTCTACTTTAAAAAAAAATAAGCTTTCTTCTTTTACACACAAAATTACAAGCCATTATATATCCTAGGGTTTTCAAGATTTTGAACTCTTGGAAATGCATGGAACTGAATAGTTCCAGTCCCCTTTGTTGACTCTAAAATCTTAAGAGCCTCATCTTACTACAGAATACTTTTTCTTTTAAATGTGCTTTTTGTCATCTCAGTGTACACTTTTATTACTCATAACTATCACTCTAAGATTCAGTTAATAGAAAATTAACATTGAAGACTCTTGACCCCATTTCACATATAACTTCATTGTTAATATCTAGCCATAGAGATTGATTTATTCTCCTGAAATCTTCAGATGTCGTCGAAACTGGGTCACCGAACTAAGGTGTGTTATATTACAACCTAGATCTTTTCCATGCCTAAAAAGCACTTCCTAAAGAAAAGTAGCACTTATAAGCTAGCAGAATATCATATAGATGGTTACTTGAGTCTGGTTTGCTAGTGACCTCTAAGAATTAATTTACATTGGAATTGGTTTGGTCATTGGGAGAATTAGTATTAATGCATATTCTGTTATTTTTTTGCATATTCTGTTTTTTAAGCTTTAATTAGAAATCAAGAATATTCTCTAAATTGTAGTTTGTCTTTTCAGTATATGAATAGGCTAGCAAAATTTAGGCTATTTTTAACATAACGCTGTGTTATTTTATTATTTTCTACTTAAATTCTGATTTCAGACAATAGATTTTGTGCTTTTTTTTTTTTTTTTTTTTTTTTTTGGTCTGCCTGGGATTAATGGGTTCTTTTTTTTAGTTAACATATAATGTATTATTTGCTTCAGGGTACAGGTCTGTGAATCCTCAGTCTTACACAATTCACAGCACTCAGCACAACACATACCCTCCCCATGGTCCATAACCCAGCCACCCTATCTCCTCCCCTCCCCCACTCCTCAGCAACCGTCAGTTTGTTTTCTGAGATTAAGAGTCTCTTATGGTTTGTCTCAGTGGATTCTTTTTCATTCTGTGGATTCTTTAAATCTGTTTGTAAAAAAATATATATATATTTTTTTAAATCTCAGTTTGTCATCTCTTCCATGAAGGCTTATAGATCCCATTGCTGTCTTCAGAACTCATTCTAATACTTAATCTCTGTCACTTATTTTCTCATTTTAAATAGTTTGGGTCCTCTAACTCCTAAGGTTATAAATTCCTTGTGTTAAGATTTTCCATTGTATTTCTGCATTTTTAATCACTTTATATTGAATTTGACAGTGGCAGGCTGGCGTACTAGGATGTTCCAACTGACATTTCTACTCAGAAACTTTGGTGTGTTAATTATAGGCAGAGGTGAAAGGCTTTGGTACCCTTGAAATTGATAGCAAATAGTTATCTGTGTTAGAGTACCTTAAATTATGTGGGACCTAGCTTTAAATAAAATAAGTCCTCATCTTTCTGAATCAAGACTTTTGAGATGTTTTGGGGGTTCTGATTATGTAAGAGTTGCTATAATGAAATCGGTAAAAACTTATTTAAAGATGACACAGTTGAAAGCATTATCTGCTTTATTGACAATTTTATTCCCATTAGGTGCTTTGAGTATTATTTGAGGTTTTTACCTGACGAAAAAGAGAATTTTACTCTTTTCTTGGTTTCAAGCATTCTCAGTAAAAAAAAAAAAAAAAAAAATTTGATAGTCATTAACAGCTAATACTGAGGGTTTTTTTTTTTTAAGATTTTATTTATTTGGGGGGGGGGTTGCCGAGCACAGAGCCCGATGTAGGTTTCAATCCAGGACCCTGAGACTATGACCTGAGCCCAAGTCAGATGCTTGACCAACTGAGGCACTCAGGCTCCCCCTGGGTTCTTATTTTGCCAGGAACTATGCTGAGTGTTTTATGTAAATTACTTGATATAATTCTCAACCCCCTTTATATATGAGAGAATTGGAGGCTTAGAAAAGTAACTGCTGCAAAGGCACAAAAATAATAAGTAGTAGAGTCAGAGCTTGACCTCGGGTCTGAAACTTTAGAGCCGTTGGTTTTAATTAGTCACCAAAAGTTAGAAACTCAGATGCTTACAGGAGACTGTGCCACATGAGAAGGTACTTGCTTTATCTAAAGGAGTCTGCTGCTTGATTTAAGCTCCCAGTTATTAACCTCTGTCAAACTGTTGACATGAAGAAGTTTGGAACTAGTATTGCTAAAGCTTCCTTTTTTCCTTTTGTTTTCCAAGAAAAGCCCGAATCTGGACTTTATATGAAATCTAATTTTTAAATGTTGGCAAGTAATTTAAATTAAAACATACTACTAATGTCAAACAAAACACAGTGGTTACCAGTTTGGACAACAGTTGCACTATATACTACACTGTTTCTCTTAAGAGGATGGATGCTTTATTCCCTTCTAGTCTTGATTTTTTTTTTATCCTCTCTAGATTGTTCTTTTATAAGAAGAGCAGTTTTTCTAATGCTGTTTATTTCTGTTAACTATATTTCAAAGTAAATGGCAATATATTAAACTTATTGTGCTTTTTAGAACTTAGTTATAATTACGGCAAATCATTTATATTATTAGAATAGAGATGCTATGAATTCTCATGCTTCAATTTTACTATATTCTCCGTAGACCTGGTGATGACTGGAAAAAGACTTTAAAACTCCCTCCAAAGGATCTAAGAATCAAAACTTCGGTAAGTTGATTGTAAAATTCAAGTGGAAAAATGGTGTGGAAACTCTAAAAGTCGGGGCGCCTGGGTGGCTCAGTGGGTTAAAGCCTCTACCTTCGGCTCAGGTCATGATCTCAGGGTCCTGGGATCGAGGCCCGCATCGGGCTCTCTACTCAGCAGGGAGTGTGCTTCCCCCCCTCTCTCTCTCTCTGCCTGCCTCTCTGGCTACTTGTGATCTCTCTCTCTCTCTCTCTGTCAAATAAATAAATAAAATCTTAAAAAAAAAAAAAGAAACTCTAAAAGTGAAGTAGTTACTTAATAACAACAATAGGCACTGTGTGTTTCCTCAGTGGTTGAAATTGTATGGATCATATATGATGAATTGCCAAAAATTTTCACTCTTTGGAGGAATTACATTAATACAATAATGTGTATCTGTATATTCAATACTATATTTATACATCTGTGTATTTTATCTAATTTATGGAATATTTTCATGGTTTGCAAGGCATTTTCTCAAAATATTCTTATGCTCCCAGCAATACAGTAAGATTCAAGTTAGGTATTATCCTTATTTTGTGGATGAGGACAAGGAAGTTCAGAGATTCGTTCTCTTAGCCCAGTGTTCCCAACTGGGGGTGATTTTTGTCCCTTAGTGGGCATTTAGCAGTAGCTAGAGACATACTTGATTATCACAGCTTGTTAAACTCAACTTAGGGGGATGCTACAGGATGGCCCCTTACAAAAGAGAATTTTCTGGCCCAATGTTAATAGTTCTAAGTTTGAGAAATCTTTATTTAGAATAGGATATTTGCAGACAACGAGTGGTGGAACTAGAGTTTGACTTCACATCTTGCTATTTGTAATTCACAGCATGATACTTAAATAGAAATAATAGTATTCAACCAGTCCTCAGAAGAATATGACCACAGGGTGGCCTTTCCCCAAAACAATTTTTTTTTTTTTTAAAGATTTTATTTATTTATTTGACAGAGAGAGAAAGATCACAAGTAGGCAGAGAGGCAGGAGGGGGAGGAGGAAGCAGGCTCCCTGCTGAGCAGAAAGCCCGGTGTGGGTGTGGGGCTCGTGGGGCTCGATCCCAGGACCTTGAGATCATGACCTGAGCCGAAGGCAGCAGCTTAACCCACTGAGCCACCCAGGCGCCCTCCCCAAAACAATTTTTAAGTGGTCTGTGTGTGTTAAAGAGTGGTTATTCCTTAGGAATACTTGAAATATAGATCAAGACAACTCATTTGCATATGTTTGTATTTTAAATGGGGGTAGAGGAAGAATACGTTTCTCAAACAAACTTTCTTAAGCATAGTAACTACCAAAAGGAACATAGTTGTACTTTATTTTGTTGTTTTACTTGTTTTGTTTGTTTGACTAGGACGTGACCTCCACAAAAGGAAATGAGTTTGAAGATTACTGTTTGAAACGGGAGTTATTGATGGGAATTTTTGAAATGGGCTGGGAAAAGCCATCTCCTATTCAGGTATGTTCTCCCTTTTCATCCACTTGTGATGTTATGAGTTAAGCATTCCATACTTTTTGATCTGTGTGAATGATATAATTAGCATTTTTCTCATATGTATACATGTGCATATACACACTTTTTCTGAACCTTTTAAAGATAAATCACAAAATCATGGGCCTTTACCTCTAAACATTTCAGTGCACATTTCTTAAGAAATAGGATTTTTTTCTTTTTGGAGTAAGCTCTGTCCCCACCGTGGGGCTCGAACTCACGACCCTGAGATCAAGAATTATATGCCGTACCAACTGAGCCAGCCAGATGTCTCTGGGGATATTTTCTTGTGTAACCATAGTATAGTTATCTTTGGTCAATTTAACATTAATACAGTATTTCTATCTTATCTGTCATTTGTATTCTAATTTTTAAATGACCCCAAAATGTCCTTTATAGCATTCTTTTTTCTGTACAGGATGCCTCCTAAGATTAGGTATTGCATTAGTTAGGTATGTCTCTAACCTCTTTTAGTTGTGAGCATTTCCCTAGTCTTTTTTTTTTTTTTTTTTTTTTCCTGGTCTTTTATGACATTGAGATTAAAAATCCAGCCCTTTTTTCCTAATAGAATATTCCTCCCTTTGGGTTTGTGTCCTGTCTCCATGTGATTAGCCTCAAGTTATTCATTCTTAGTCAAACTACTACAGAAGTTATGTTATGGCCTTCTCAAGCTACCACGTTTGGAGGTATACACAGTGTCCATCTAGTTTTCGTTGAATTTAATTTTCATTATCGTCTCAAGGTGGTGTCTGATTTTTCTACTGTATAATTAATTGTTTTCCCCACCCTTCCCTTAAAACTAATAAGCAGTATACGGGAAGCACTTCAAGAACATGCAGATATCTTACTCTTCCACCAAAATTTCTTCCTAGTCTTAGCATCCATTGGTGATTCTTGCATGATTTGATCTTACTCTGATAGATTATGATGAGTTACCAATGCTAGCACTCCTTCCACATTTGGCCTTGTAAAGAAGAGCCTTCCCTGGGGCGCCTGGGTGGCTCATTTGGTTAAGCGACTGCCTTCAGCTCAGGTCATGATCCCGGAATCCCAGGATGGAGTCCCACATCGGGTTCCCTTCTCCCACTGATCCTCCCCTCTTGTGCTCTCTCTCTCAAATAAATAAATAAAATCTTTCAAAAAAAAAAAAAGAGCCTCCCCTATATATTCATGTATTTGTATATTATCAGTGTGGACCAAAAAATCCCCCCCAGTGGTATTTTTGTGGTCAGATTGTCCCTTTTTTGGCCATTGTAAGCTCCTTCAAGCTGGTCCCTGTGTGTTTATAATGTATACGTACCTGTTTTTTTCCTGATAGGCTATTTTTTTTAGAGCAATATTAAGTTCACAGCAGTTGAGCAGAAAGTAGAGATTTCCCTTAAACCCTGGTCCCCATTCATGCATAACCTCCATTAATCAACATCCCTCACAAGAATGACGCATTTATTACAACTAATGAACCTCAATTAACATTATCCAAAGTTCATAATATATATTAGGGTCCACTCTTGACGTTGTACATTCTATGGGTTTGAACAAATGTGTAATGACATGTACTCATCATTGTAGTATCAGACAGTTTTACTGCCCTAAAAAAACCCTCTGTGTTCTGCCTATTCACTCCTCACCTCCCCCACCCCCTTCATTTTTCTTGAGTACTTCCTTTTTGGCATACCATGATGCTGAGCTTATCTATACCTATCGTGTCCCAGCCTTGGAATCAGCCATTTCTCCAAGTTGCCCTGCTTAGTGGGATAGTAGTATTAGAGACTTAAATCTGCATACTGAGTAAACTCTTTGCTCCTTGGCCCTTTCAGTGAATAGAACAAGGAAATACGTGTATGTGTGTGTGTGCACATACATGTAGACATAAACACACATGTTAATTAAAGCTGTTAAACCCACGCTATGATAAGGACAAACCTGATGACATCATTGAGTACTTTTTCATTGAGCAAACATGTACTGAGAGACCTAGAAAATGTTAGAGACTGGAGATGTTTTTATGAACAAGACAGGATTCCTGCCCTCACAGTCATGTGGATAAGACAGCTAATCATACAGATAATTTCAGTGTGATATGAGGAGCCCCTTTCTCGTTGAAATTGCGTATGTATGTAGCCATTAGAGGAAGACAGAATAACCTAGAGGCGATCCATATTCCAAGCAGAGAACACTGGGATAGTGGTTGCCTAGGGGTTTTCACCTTTGTGTGCCTTTGTGGACAAACTAAAGTTTATTATGGCTGAGAAAGTATCGAGATAAGGTTATAAATCACTAGATAGGCAATTTGAGTGCATATATTGAAAATATTTTGGGAATTTATTTTTCTGTTATGTAGTTCATGTTAATCCATTTTATTTACAGGGATGAAAAGTTTTATGAGATTCTTTTATTGTAGTAGGGACTGTATCATTCAACTTTGTATCTCCAGTACTTAGTAAGGTGGGTGGCAGGAAATGAGCCCTCCGATGTTCAGTGGTATTTAGAATGCTTTGATGAGGGACGCTTGGGTGGCTCAGTTGGTTAAGCGGCTGCCTTCGGCTCAGGTCATGATCCCAGGTTCCTGGAATCGAGTCCCACATTGGGCTCCTTGCTTGGCAGGGAGCCTGCTTCTGCCTCTGCCTCTGCCTGCTTCTCTGCCTGCTTGTGCTCTCTCTCTCTCTGACAAATAAATAAATAAAATCTTTTAAAAAAAAATGCTTTGATGAAATTATGGTTGACATGTCTGTAGGTTAACTTTGTCTATAGAACTATTGAAGAACTAGTCTTGGCAGTCAGACTGCCCAGGTTGAATCCCAACTCCACTCCTTTATAAGTTGATTATTTGAGTTATCTCTCTGAGCCTCAGTTTCCTGGCCTATAAAATTGATATTATATATCATAGAGGAGTTGTGAAGATTAAGTGAGGTAATTCATTTTAGTATGCTTGGTATAGTGCCTAGTAGATGATAAATGCTCTATAATTGTTATTATAGAGTTAGTTATTATAGAGTTATAGGGTTATTATTACAATAGTTATTATAGAGTTATAGGGTTATTATTCCATATAGGAGTTTTATCAAAAAAGGAGATGGAGAGGCAGGAAGGAATAAATGCTCCTGCCTTCCTCAAAAAAAAGGAAAGAAAAAAAAAAAGATTGGTTCATTTAGCAAACTTAATTCATTTTTTTTTTTAAGATTTTATTTATGGGGTGGGGGGCAGAGGGAGAAAGAGAAACCCAAGCAGACTCTGCACTGAGTGTGGAGCCCAACATGGGGCTTGACCCCACAGCAGCAAGATGACGACCCAAGCCAAAAGCAAGTTGGACACTCAACCGATTGTGCTATCTAGCTGACTTAATTCTTAATGGACCCTTGGTGGCTCCTGTTCCCACCTTTTTTTTTTTTTTTTTTTAATTTTTATTTATTTATTTATTTGTCAGAGAGAGAGAGAGTGAGAGAGATCACAAGTAGGGAGAGAGGCAGGCAGAGGCAGAGAGAGAAGCAGGCTCCCTGCCGAGCAAGGAGCCCGATGTGGGACTTGATCCCAGGACCCTGGGATCATGACCTGAGCTGAAGGCAGCCGCTTAACCAACTGAGCCACCCAGGCGTCTCTGTTTCCCACCTTTGTATTAAAATTTAAAATTGACTGTGTTGTTTGCGCTTTCAGTATTAGTATAAATATAGGCAGTTATTTTTCCAGTCACTTAGCCAATCTCACATTTAGCTTTTTTGGTAAAGTAGAAATAATAAGTAATCTGCCTCACAGGATTTTTGTGAGGATTAAATGTAACTAAACAACATGTTTTGAAATAACAAAGCAGCGTATGAGTACAAAGTATTATTTTAGATATTTAAGACTACCATTCACATTGTCTTTTTCTTCACTATTATTTTGCCCAAGAATCTGTGGAAAACACAAGATGTTTTTTAGAATTATTCAGTGTAACAAACTGTAAATATTAAGATTTTAGAACCAAAAAGAAATTTAGAAATCCTGTAGTAAAATCTAACCCCATGACTGGCTGCCTGCTATTCATTCTGTTCTTATCTACTGTCTCCCTTGTTTTCCTGTTGTTTTTAAGGTGCTCTCTTCCATAGTACTTAGTTTACAGTTTTATCCAGGTGATTTTTTCCCCCCAAATACAAAGGCCTTCTTGATCAGATGGTGAGTGTCCTCTGCATTTGAATCTTCTTTAAGTGCTTGCTTCGGCAGCACATATACTAAAATTGAATCTTTTTTAAGAGGTGAAATTTTATTGGCTATAAGATTATTGGACAATGAGGCACTTAATTATATCCTCCAAAAAAAATATTTTACACTGACAGGTTGGAACCAGACATACTACAGTTTGCCCCCACACATCTTTCTTTGGTGTAGCTGTCTGCGACTAGTTCTAGTTCTGAATGCTGTGCCCCATAGCTAGCATAACTATGGCACTCTAAAGGCATAGCTTTATAGGAGCACAGACTTCTTTGGAAGGCGTAAGAACCTGTTTTATTCTGCTTAACATATGAAACCTTACAGAGTTGACCCTTGAACAACAAGGGTTTGAACTGCATGGTTCCATTTATATACAGATTTTTTATGGTACTGTAAATGTATCTTCTTTACGATTTTCTTAATAACATTTTTTTCTCTAACTTCATTTACATATAACATACAAAATGTGTTAAATGATTATTTACATTATCAGTGAGGCTTCCAGTCAGCAGTAGGCTATTAAGTTTTAGAGGAGTTGAAAGTTATATGTGGATTCTTAATTGTGTGGGATGTCAGTGCCCCTAACCCCCACGTTCAGGGGTTAGCTGTATTAACTTTGAGATGATTGAAAATGAGAACTCTTACTGCTTTCAGACCCTAGGCACAACTTTTGAAGACTTTTTAGGTAAGATAATGATAAAATGGCAGGTAGTCCACTATTGAGGGAAACATGGGAGTTCCTTATTGTTGGCAACAAAATTTCACATCAGGTCAAGAATCTCACCTATTTTGAGGGATTATTTTGTCAACCAGGTTTAATAAGTTTTAATTAAAAATTAATAGCTTATTGTTGATAGGAATTACAGCATTCTTAATCTTTTGTAAATCATTTCTCTTGATAACGTGGATTTCTTATGATTATAGGAATTGTTTTCCTAAATTTGCAAAAGAGAAAGTCTTTAAATGCATTTCCTCATTAGTTACTGTGGTAAAACTGGGATGTGTTCCTTATGTTAAGAGATACTTTTGAAATTATTATCTTCTATATTCTTTTTTCTGGGCAGCAGTAGATACCTGTGATAACCATTGCTGTCTCCTCTACCATACTTCTATTATTCTTCCCCCTGAAATTAAGATTCTTACATTCAGCTGGCTGGCCCTAGGAGGTAAAAAGAAACAACTACCCTAAAAGCAGCTAATGGGGCAATTTTCAGCTTTTTTAGGTACCACACTTCTGTCGAATGCCTCTCAGTACTAGGAAATTGGAAGGTATACTGTGCTCTGGTTGTAGGCAACAAACCAACTTGGGCTAACTTTAGCAAAGGGAAATTTATTGAAAGAGTATCACAGGAGTTCACAAGAGTGAGAAAAGTCACACTTGGAATTGACCAAGGACTGAGGCAGTACCGAAGGGTTTGGGAAGCTACAAATTGTTAGAGGATGTACTATAACAATTTAAATTCTTAGAAGGGAGCGTGGAGCTGGCCTGGCTTCAGTCGATGTCTCCCATTTAGCTGGAGAGGTTGCCTAGACCATCCAGTGGGGTGGGGACATGTAATTCCTCAGAAGAAAGTTGGGGTGCTATTAGGAAAGGGAAAATGGATCCTAGGGTAACTGAAACAGAACAGAACAGATACTTAGTGGGTCATTTCCACCTTAACAGTGGAACATGGCCTTGGAGAGGTAAGGTGGCAGAATCAGACCTCAGGTTGTTGTGGGGTGTCATGGATTTGGTAACTTGAGTAAGATACATATCACACAATTTACACCTTTAAAGTATACAATTCAGTGATTTTTAATATATTCACAGTTGTGCGAATCAATTTTAAAACACTTTCATCACCCTAAAAAGAAACTGCTTTAGCAGTCTGTCCTTATTTTCCCCTAGCCCTAACCAACTACTGATGTATTTTCTGTCTCCATGAATTTGCCTGTTCTGGACATTTCATATAAACAGAGTCCTATATTGTTTTTTGTGAGTGATTGCTTTGACTTAGCATTTTTTAGGGTTTATCCATGTTGTAGCAGTACAAGTACTAAGTATTAGTACTTCTTGCCTTTGTATTGCTGAATAATAATTCCATTGTATGGCTATACCACATGTGGTTTATCTGTCAATTGATAGGGTTGTTTCCACTGCTAGCCATTTTGAATACTGCTATGAACATTCGCATACAAATTTTTGTGTGGGAATGTTTTTATTATAAAGCAAAAATACCTAGGGGCGCCTGGGTGACTCAGTGGGTTAAAGCCTCTGCCTTTGGCTCAGGTGACGATCTCAGGGTCCTGGGATCAAGCCCCGCATCGGGCTCTCTGCTCGGCGGGGGGCTTGCTTCCCCCCTCTCTTTGCCTGCCTCTCTGCCTACTTGTGATCTCTCTCTCCCTGTGTCAAATAAATAAAATCTTTTTAAAAAAATAAAAATAAAACAAAAATACCTAACTTGATAGAAATAACAGTATCTGAGTGCCCAGTGGACAGTTTTTAAAGTTTTTAGCTTCTTTCTTCTTTCTTTTCTCCCTGATAGCTCCCATGATTTCCTCTTGGGTTTCACAGTTGTCTGAGCCTGACTTGAATTCTCTTTCATCACATTACCTAATCTTTCTAGCAAACAGTGGTAAGAGACGGTGTGGATGTGTTGAATTCCCTGACTGCTACTGCTAATCATAATGATCACCATATGGGGCAAAATATCAGTGTATTTTAACTTAGAGACTAGCTTGCTTACTTTATTTAAAAAAAAAAAAAAAAAGTCTGTCTTTAAACAGTTTCTGTAGAGCATAAACCCTATCAGAGGGTGCAAGGCAATATAACTTAGTGGCCTTAATCTAAGTTAGAAGGTGAACCCAAAATGGGAATTAGGATACCCTTAAGCTAATTCTGACCTGCCTCACTTCATTCAAAGGTTTTATTCTTTTAAAGAACCTGACTTGAGAAGTCATTGGAAGGCCCTTGGAGACCACCTAGCCTTTTATTCTATTACAGAACTGAGTAGTGTGCGGGTAGCCTATTTAAAAACCATGGAAGAAAATGAACCCATGGGGGTAATAAGCCCCCGGAGCAACTGTAGATTAGCAGAGTTGACTCAAAGAAGGAAGGGATTAAGACCAAAGGGTCAAAGCCAAGGATTTTTTTCTTTGACCTGCTTTATTATAATAAGCAGACTGTTTAATGCTGGTTATAGGAACAGAGGGTAACAGTATTGTTATTGGACCATATTTACAGTTCTGGGAGCTGTGTTTCTTTTTCTGATCATAGGGAACCCATCTGACCCCTTTGCATTCTAGGTAGGATGATTATTATGAGGGGAAATGCAAGTCATGATACTTATTAGATGTTCTATAATAACTTAAAGTGTTAGAGATAGTTCTTTTGGTCATTACCTTAGACATAGAACTGAGTGCTACAGTGATTATGAGTCTCTTTCCTAATTTACTTTCCCAACTTTTTGGTTTTATAAATTAAAATTAATTTATAATATGTAAATTAATAAAATTAATTTAAAATATAAAATCAAAAAATTTTAGTTTTAGAAACGGAAATGTTCTTATTCCTCCCTCTTTATACCTATTCTATCTATATATGGTATATGTGTATTTAATTTTCAGTAATTTGGGGGAATCCTTTGCTATTGTTTAGGTAACTTGTCCTAATAGGAACTGTTATCTTTGCAAAACACATATGACACAGTAAGCTATATGTGAAAATGAAAAGTCACTCTCTGATGTGACCATGGATTAAGATAACTGGAATAGAATTGAGCATCCAGTTGAGTACATTTCAGGACAGAGAAGTTGGATGTAAGACATTGACATTGTGAGCTTATATAATAAGTCAAATACGACTTGAAGTTAAACTTTGCCAGCCGATTCCTATTTTTTGCAAGGATGAATTGTCAAAGCTACAATTTTTCATTGTGGTTAAATTGGCTTACTTTTCTCAAAATGTACAGTCTTTCCTTTGTATTGTTTGTGCCATTTTTTTCTCCCAGTTTTTTTTTTCCAAATACTTTTATTTTATTTTTTCAGTGTTACAAGATTCATTGTTTATGTACCACACCCAATGCTCCATGCAATACGTGCCCTCCTCAATACCCACCACCAGGCTAGCCCATCACCCCACCCCCTCCCCTTCTCCCAGTTTTTCATCGTGAAAGGTCCTTCACTTTTTTTTCTGTTTATTCAAGTCTTATTTGTGTCAGCCCAGGTTCTTCTTCGTTTGTTTTTTTTTTTTTTTTGGTAGATGCTCATTCCTTAGACCTACACATTCTCACACATACAAATCCATATCGTTTTTATTACATTGGGATATAGTTTAATAATACACTATAAGCAGTTCTCATAAATATTGGTTGATAATGATGGTGATGTTGACTGGTAATTTACTTGGTCTCTACCTATTCTTATAAAATGCAAATGTGGGACATTTGAAAGCCATACCAAAGAGGTGTACTTCCAGTATATTTTAGAGAATAATTTGCTTATGTACTGTTTTTATTCACAAGTAATTTGCATTTTCTTGTCTTTTAGGAGGAGAGCATTCCCATTGCTTTATCTGGTAGGGATATTTTAGCTAGAGCAAAAAATGGAACAGGCAAGAGCGGTGCCTACCTCATTCCCTTACTTGAACGGCTAGACCTGAAGAAGGACAATATACAAGGTTAGTTTGTTTAAACTAAAAATGCAGTTTCATTTTGGAATTACGTGGAAGGTATTACCATCTTTTTTTTAGAATTTACATAATCTGGGGTTAGTATTTACCTTTTCTTTTCACGGCTTGTGGCCCAGTCATCTTATAAAATATCCAGATTTCTAAAAGATTGTTAGTTTTCAGAGGGGTTTTACATATTACACAGTTTTGATAGTATTCCAGTGAAATAGGCAAAATAAGTATTGACCTATAGATAAAGCAAGAATCATAAAGTTATCCGACTTTGCTACTTATGAACTGTGGAACTGAGTTGTTTCTTGGGGCACCTACATGTCTGCAAGAGCTCATGAACTTTTTCTTCTATAAACCTTGTGGTTTTGGAATTTTTAAGAGCTTAGGAAGTAGGGAAGAAACAAGTTTTCATAGTTTTATGCAAAGTAAGCTAACAGTTAAATTTTGACCTCTAAAGCTTTTTCTGAAATTTTCATAAATTGATCTTGATCTGTAATGATCACTTCTCCCATCTTCCTTTTACCTACATGCATGTGATGTAAATGGAACCTGGGCAGCAGGAGTTTCCTATTCAGGTGTTTAGTGAATCCCTGACTGAAATATTAAATTAATAAACTTTGAGGTAATGGTTGCCAAGGCAAAGAACCCTTTAAAGCTTTGTAACTAAGGAGTACCAGGTTTATAAAGCTGTGTTGCTCAGGAAAAGTCCAAAGCTAGAACACTGTAATAGGTTCTTTTTTTTTCTTTTTTTTTTTTTGTGAAGGAGATTTACTTTTTTGGCTTTTCAGAATTAGTTAGGCTTATTATGATTCAACTTTTTAATATGTCCTGAGTGTCTAGATTGCAAGGGGCAGTATTGTTGTAGCTTATTACACCCTTAAAATATGTTTCTTTTTTATCTGTTTTCCAGCAATGGTGATTGTTCCCACTAGAGAACTTGCTCTACAGGTCAGTCAAATTTGCATCCAGGTCAGCAAGCACATGGGAGGGGCCAAAGTGATGGCAACCACAGGAGGAACCAATTTACGGGATGACATAATGAGGCTTGATGACACAGGTAGGGAATGATTGATATAATGTGACCTAGCTCTCCAAGTGTAATTACAGACATGGGTGTTTCCTCAACTTTACTAAAAATTGTTTTTAAGAATTAAGGACCAGAAACACTGCTGTAGAAAAATGAATAAAGGAAATGACTATTTCATTCGAGAAAAAAGACAAATTGGTAGTAATTGAAAGGATATTTAGGGGCCCCTGGGTGGCTCAGTGGGTTAAGCCTCTGCCTTCCGCTCAGGTCATGATCTCGGGGTCCTGGGATCGAGCCCCGCATCGGGCTCTCTGCTCAGCAGGAAGCCTGCTTCCCCCTCTCTCTCTGCCTGCCTCTCTGCCTACTTGTGATCTCTCTCTCTCTCTCTCTGTCAAATAAATAAAATCTTAAAAAAAAAAAAGGATATTTAACCTTGCTGCTAATTTTTTTTAATGTAAATAAAAATAGCAGATTGATACTGTTTCCGATTTGGAAGGCTAAAAAATATTAGTAACCAGTAATAAGTTTGAGAAGAAATAGGCTGTCTTGCAGTGTGAGTGTATAAATTGATACAGTCTTTATGGAGGGCAATTCGGCATTGTGTTTTGAAATTATAAATGTGTATTTTCAAGAATCTTTCCTGAAGAAATATTAGGCAAATACAGGGTTACTGCAGTGTGGTTTGTAGTACTGAAAAATTGGAATATCCTAAATGTCAGAGGGCTAATAAATACATTGGGGTATAGTCCGAATGGAATTCCATGAAGCTATTAAACAGTGAAGCCGATCTATATTTATTTTCATTGAGTTCTCCATGATACATTACGGAATAAAAAAAGATAACAAAACACAAGCATGAAATCCCTTTATGTAAAATTATATGTAAAGTTTGAGTTAAAATTTTATATATGATTGTCATTTGGTAAATTACTGTGTGCTTCATACTGCACAGTTAATTAAAATGGTTATCTCATTCCATCCTTATAACAATCTTCTGAAGACCATTACTCTAGTTTAGAGGCAAGCAACTGTATGTGAGATGCCTGGTATGTCTTTGTTACTGATTGGGGATAGTTTTAAGACAAGTATTCCCCCTTATTTGGAGCAGGTGATGTGGGAAGCTATTAGCCTGCCCCATGCAGAAGTGAAACAAACAAATATTCTCTTATCAACCTAAGATGAAATGAAAATTCTTACCTTAAAACACATCCTTGCCTGTTTGTATTATTCCTACCCCTACAATTTTCTAATAAAATATGTATGATAAACCTTTACTGTATCATCTTTGCCCAAGCTAAAATGAATGAGAATATATATATATTCTAATCTTGTATAGTGCACGTGGTGATAGCTACCCCTGGAAGAATCCTGGATCTTATCAAGAAAGGAGTAGCAAAAGTTGATCATGTCCAGATGATAGTATTGGATGAGGTAATGTCTCTTCATTTGGAAAGTACTATTCTGTGCTTTGTTTATAACTGCCAGTGAATAAAGCAAAAGCTCTTTGTGTTTGCGAACCTCTAGTAAGTGCATGATTCTTATCAATTCAAACTAATTCACTTATTATAAAACATGTTTTGCGCATTAAAGGCAATAGATGATAGGCATTTGTAGGAATAGTTTAGACTTGTGTCTTTTTCTTAGGGAGGCCAGATTGTAAATTCTGTTTTTATTTTTCAAGAAAAGGAGTTGTTGAATATCTCAAAGGCAAGTTCGTTCTAAATCTCTTTCCAATCAGTGATATGTCTTAAAAAACACCTAATGTCTATAACCCCTCATTTAGTATATCCTGCTTTGTATTGTTTGTTTTTTTGTCTCTGGTACACTTGTTATCTCATCGGGTTGTAAGTGCCTTTTAAGAACTTACTGGACTCTACATTTTTGGGATCTGGCTGTGTTTTTATACATATACTGTACCAGTGTTAATATTTTGAGATGAAGTTATTTTCCTCTTTGGTTTGTGTTTTAGATAACTAGATCAGGTCAATCATATAATTCAGACAGGTTTTTTATCTTTGAGTAACAAAAGAGAATGTTTATTAGTCACTATGTGCTAGCACTAAGTGCTGTAGATGTTTTTTCATTTGCTTTTCACAACAACCCTGTAAGGTAGGTATCCTATAAGGCAGTTACTACTGCTAATTTGAAAGTCATGGAAACTTAAAGTATCAGGTGGTTAAATAACTTGCCAACATAGCTAATAAGTGAAGGAGAGAAGATTTCCACCCATGTAGTTTGACTCTAGATTGTACTCTCAGCCACGTACTGCCTCTCATGGAAATCACATTAAAATTTTGTTAGGGGAACAAGGATTGTATCTGTCTAGGGTTTTTCTCTTTCCTCAGAATATGATATTAATAGCTTTTCCCTCTTCTGAATCACTGCAAATGTGTCTTGGTGCCTTTGGAGTAGGGAGTGTCATAGAGTACTGTTTACAACCAGGAATATTCCATGAATGCTCTTGTGGCATGATGCCTTATTAACCGAAGAACTTGGACACTAATTGTTTTTGAAATTGTCTTTCCTTTGTACTGCAGGCAGATAAGTTGCTGTCACAGGATTTTGTGCAGATAATGGAGGATATTATTCTCACGCTACCTAAAAACAGACAGATTTTATTATATTCCGCTACTTTCCCTCTTAGTGTACAGAAATTCATGGTGAGTATAAATCTGTTCTAGGAAGCAGTGCCATTCTATTGCCCACGAGTATACCTTTATTCATAATTACATGTTATCAGTTTATGCTGATTATTTTAAGTTTTTGGCTTTCCTACCACCTGATCAATTAAGGTTTGTTTTGCATAAATCAACTGATTTTTTTTTAAACAGTAATTTGATTAAATTCTGTATTCACTTAGCATTTGGTGTCAGGCTGACATACAGCAATTAATACTGGATAAATTGATTACAGTGTAATCCTATATACAAAGTACAGAATAGGAATTTAGCTACATATCTGAATGTTAGATTTTCTACTATATGGTAACATTTTTTCTGTCATAGATTACTTATACTCTGAAGAAAACTGCATGCCTTTTAAGCATGAGTTTATTAGAAATGTTGGGGGATATATTTCGAGTTTAAGAGATGTGCTCTGCTTTTTTAATTATGTGACTCTTCTTTTTTCCAGAATTCCCATTTGCAGAAACCCTATGAGATTAACCTGATGGAGGAACTAACTTTGAAGGGAGTAACCCAGTACTACGCCTATGTAACTGAGCGCCAAAAAGTACACTGCCTCAACACACTTTTCTCCAGAGTGAGTAATAGGCTTCAGTTGCTGAATATTACCCATTACTTAACCCCCAAAAAACAGTTGTGTCTGTTTTCCCACCATTTTCAATGCAAAAATAGTCCATAGCTTTTCCTAAAAGGTAGTTTTGGTTGTTGATCTAAAGTTGATACTGTGTAAGTGACATCAAAGACATTTTTAATTAAATTCTAAAATAATTTGACCTTGATTATAGTCGATCCTCATTATTTGCATATTCTATATTTGCAAATTTAGCTACATGCCAAAATTTGTAACCCTACAATCAATACTCGTGCTTTTGAAGTCCTTTGTGGATACTAGTAACAGGATGGAAAATACCAGCTGTTGTGCATATTCCCAGCTGAGATTGAACAAAGTGACACACTGCCTTCTTGTTTCAGCTCTCATAAACAAATGTCTTTTTCACAGTCTGTGCCACATTTTTTTGCATTTTTGTGCTTTTTTTTTTTTTTTTTTTTTTTGTTTATTTCATGGTTTAAAATGGCTCCAAAGCTTAGTGTTGTTCATTGCTCCTAAGCAAAAGAAGATTGATGTGCAGAGAAAATGTGTTTAAGATAAACTTTGTACAGATAGGAGTTAACAGTGTTGTTGGCCATGAGTAAATAAGGCGCTTTGAACAGTAACACATATAAAACAAGTTATCTGTTGATCAGTTGATGAAAAAGTTGTGACTAGAGGCTCTGTGGAGCCTTCCCCTGTATCTCTGTAGGACCAGTGGTTCTACATTCACATTTTCAGTGTTTGTAGCAACTTTATAGAACAGAATTACTGCAGATAATGAGAATTGAATGTTTCAATCATGTTGGCAATTATGTGGCTCTTAGGCATACTCTTCTACAATAAAATTTGTAACTTATTTGCAACTATTAAGCAAATGAATAGTATTTACAATATTTACAGTTTTGCATCTCTCTTGTATCATGAGATTCTAAGATCATGTTTTTAAATATTTGTCAGTTAATATTTTCAAGATTTGACAAAGTAGATGAAGGTTTTGTTTTTCTTTCTTATATCCCTCCCCATACTTAGCTTCAGATAAACCAGTCGATCATTTTCTGTAACTCCTCTCAGCGAGTTGAATTGCTAGCCAAGAAGATTTCTCAACTGGGTTATTCTTGCTTCTATATCCATGCTAAAATGAGGCAGGTGAGTCTAATACTAGAACTTGTGTGTGGATTTTAAAAATCTTTTTCTAAGTATTTCTTGGATTTTTGTTTTGTTTTAATGCTTCTCCATATGCCCTAAGTTGAAGAATAATTAATTCCTTAGTAGGCAAAGGACCTTTCACTTTAACCACTGGGGTTCAGTTTTCTAACTATAAAATAGGGGTATACATACTTTTAGCTCATAAAGTTGTTAGGAAAATTGAGATAATATATAAATGTGAGTATTTCGTCAAGCATGATAGAAATACAAGATTTTATTCCTTTTCCCAAGTAATGTTGTTTTGCACTGTTTAATACAGTAACCACTGGTCTCATGTGGCAATTTAAGTGAGTTAAAATTAAATAAAATTTAAAATTTAATTCGTCTGTCACACTAATGACATATCAAGTGCCATGTTACATGTGACTAGCAGCTACAGTTTTGGAGAGTACAGATATAGAACATTTCTGTCATGCAGAAGGTTCTATTGGACAACACTCCTCTAGATTTTTAATTTATATACCTCTTCAGGCCTTATGTTTTTTTCTTTATTTGCCTTTAGGATGCAATCTCTCTAAATTTTCAGAACTTGATTTAGCAATTTAAATGAATTCAAAACTATAAAAACAACATTTGTATTGTGTGTGGTAGTTAAACATTGAAATTTTGTGAAAACGGTTTCTGTAGGCTAATAGATTAAGAATTTGAGTTAATCAGCTCAACTTTGGTTTTCAAAGGAGCTTAATAATGGATCAGATACCACCATGTAGACCCTAATATTAGAAATTGTCACAGGAAATTAATGTGTTAAGCTGTAGAGACTATTTCAGAGTGGAAGAACATTGCTTTGAAAGGAAAGACAAGTTTGCCAGGTGCTAGATTTGTCACTTGTGCTAGAGTCATTATGCATGTGTTTTCATTTTTTTTAATTGAAAAGTACATTTTTGGGGCTCCTGGCTGGTTCAGCCAGTTAAGCATCTGACTCTTGATTTTGACTCAGGTCATGATCTCAGGGTGGTAAGATCAAGCCCCATGCTTGGTGGGGAGTCTGCTTGAGATTCTCTCCCTCTGCCCGCCCTACATGCTCCCTCGCTCTCAAATTTAAAAAAAAAGGAAAGTAAATTTTTGTTTTTGCATACAGTAACTAAAACCAAATAGTCAACGTTTTGGTCAAGCCAAACTTCTGCCATCTTCTGTTTGAAACATTTTAAAAATAGATACACAAAAACATGGTGAGAGTTGTCACTCTAATTAAAATTCACTTCAGCAAAAAGGACGAGTATCCTTTTTTTTTTTTTAAGATTTTATTTATTTATTTGACACAGAGAGAGAGATCACAAGTAGGCAGAGAGGCAGGCAGAAAGAGAGGGGGAAGCAGCCTCCCCGCTGAGCAGAGAGCCCGATGCGGGGCCCGATCCCAGGACCCTGAGATCATGACCTGAGCCGAAGACAGAGGCTTTAGCCCACTGAGCCACCCAGGTGCCCCAGGATAAGAATATCCTTAACAGTTTAAATAAATGCTAAATAAAGATATGGGTAGGTGTTTTTGTTTTGTTTTTTTAAAGATCTTATTTATTAGCAAGCACGAGCAGTCACAGCACTCCCTCAGCACAGCAGGGGGAGAAGCAGGCTCCCCGCTGAGCAGGGAGCCCGATGTGGGGCTCGATCCCAGGACACCAGGATCTTGACCTGAGCTGAAGCCACCCAGGCACCCCTTGTTTTAAGTAGGCTCCACACCCAGCGTGTAGCCCAATGTGAGGCTTGAACTCACAACACTGAGAGAAGCCCTGAGCTGAGATCAAGAGTCAGATGCTTAACTAACTGAACCACCCAGGCGCCCCCGTAGATATTTTAGTTGCTTATTAATTCCCATTGGAAACTAATTTATGATTAACTTTTTTTACCTTTTGTTTTTAACTTACGGGTATTGAATTCGTTCATCTCTCATTTGTGTAAATTTGGGGTATGCAAAACTCTGGATAGGAGAAATTAGTGATGAGAAATTTAGGGTTGTATGTATGAGTTTTTAAACAAATCAAGTGCATTTATTGCTTTGTTCCTAGGAACATAGAAATCGTGTATTTCATGATTTCCGAAATGGCTTATGCCGCAATCTTGTTTGCACTGGTAAGTATTTCCTTTACCCATTGTTTTTCTCCTTGGTTCATCTCTGCTTTCTCTGTCCGTATCTCCCAACAGAATCTGTGACAAGAGTTCAGCTCACTCTAATGCCATTTCTGGAATTTCCGAGGTTGAGAATGAGCTATAGTTAATTCCTGAAATTAGTTTCTGTATCTGAAACTGCAGAATACTTGTTACTGGCACTCGTACGTCATCTCTGTCTTTTAAGCTAGTTTTAGAATTTGAGTGTTTTCTGAATACAGGAATGAGTTATGTGTACCATGTGCAAAATAAATTACATTAAGAAATTATATTTTGGAAGTTATTTACTGTGGTCTTTTAATTTTTTTTGCCAGAAACAGACTAGTATGTATTTTGGTGTATTTCAGTACATGAAGAACAAATTGGGGAGGCAGGTGGACAGTCAGATCAGACAAAGCAAATGAATTGAATATCCTCCAATCTCTACACTGGAAATACAATCTTAGTATTGGTATGAGATTAATCATCTAGGCTTTTGGGTAGAGAGAAGAGCCTGGATTTATTGATTGATTGATTGAGGTGTACACAGAAATGTAGTAATTATAAGGATATTCACTGAATTTTTGCACATGTACACACCCCGTATTACTAGCACCCAGATCACAATTTGTATTTTTAAGAATACTGCTCTAGAAATAAACTCCAAATTTATACTAGCAGAATATTGAATTTGCTAATTTATAAGAACCAAAATAGGGCTATCCGGTATTCTGAGTGTTTCCAGTTTATCTTGTTTCTCTGCTTTTTATATCTAAAAGGACACTTAATACAGCTGTGAATTAATACAGCACTTCTAACCTTTGTATTGAAGTACTGAAATATAAAATACCTGATTTGGTGGAAAAGATACTAGACTCCTAGAATTTTAAGATTGGAGTTCAAGTCCTACCCTTTTAACTTGTAATCTATGACCTTGGACAAATAATACTTTTATGCCTTTTTTTATTTTTTAGATGGGAAATCCTTAAAGTGAATTCTACACAAAAATCTGTTGTAGTTTATTCATTCATTCGAAAATAGTTTTTGATGCTGAACTCTTTGCCAGCTTGGTGCTAAAAAAAAAAATACATGTTACTCCTCAGTTTTATGTTATGTATATTTTACCACAATTAAAAATTTTTAAATACACACTCCCTACACTTAGGGAGCCTATAGAAGAGGAACTAGTTCATCGGTGAAATGTTGAATTAAGCAAATTCAGAATGTGCAAACAAAACGGTATTTAGTATGTCATTAAATAAGTACTGAATAACATAGGTGTATAAAGTGTA
This sequence comes from Potos flavus, assembly GCA_028534135.1. NCBI lineage: Eukaryota > Metazoa > Chordata > Mammalia > Carnivora > Procyonidae > Potos > Potos flavus. Next base: position 12,527,633 of record CM052884.1, on the reverse strand, counting down.
TAAATAAATACATGCAAAGTATCACCATTAGGTTAATCAGATAAAAAAGATAACATTAAGAAGACAGGCCCTGCAACCTTTTTCTTTAAAGTGCCAATTAGTAGATATTTTAGACTCTGTATACCATTTGGTCTCTGTTACAAGTTATTCAGCTCTGCCATTCCAGCTCAAAAGCACCCTTAAACAGTACATGAGCAAATGGGCATGGTCCTGTGGCAGTAAAACTTGATTCACAGACTTTAGGCTGGATCTACAGGGGAGTAAAACTAATTTGCAAATCTGTGAGGTATGTATAGTAAGCAATCCTAAATTTTCATAGGAAGGAAAATCAACTAGCTATGGTGATCTGAGAAGAGATGGAATTGTAACTGGCTCCGTAAACTAGATAAGTTTTAGACTTGCAGAAAGAGTTTTAATTTAGGGAACTGGCATCAAATATGATCCATTGAGGGTTTCAAGAAGATATGTTTAAGGAATAATAAGTAGATGTATTTTGTGGAGAGGAAGGTTTGAGGAAGAGCTGTGTTAGGACCCAAGTTTAGAGTGGAAGACCTTGTATATCAATTTTAATTTTATCCAGAGGCAATTTAAAAGAACGAGTTACACATTGAAAGCAGTATTTTAGAAATAACCGGTCACTGTCATCGATTATTTTGGAGTATGTAGTTGATAGAACCCTTGAAACCTAGCTGTTAGTCTATTGTGATTGTCTTTACTTGTAGTTTTCAGAGCCTAAATTAGCATAGTTATTGTGGGACTAGAACAGAGAATGGGTGGCCTTGTGCTTGCCTCAGACTTGTAAATCACTTAGTAGGATGAAATGAATGAATTAAAAAAGTATAAATAATTACTATGAGTGGATTACCTCTTGTTTTTGAGGTATTCTTGGTTATACAACAAAGTTTTCAATCTCTTTTAATCTTGGATTACATACCAAAAAATAGATGAAAAGAAAATTACTCCTGAGACTCATTTATGAGTTTATAGTTTACCATTCTGACCTCTTGCATTTGCAGTTACTTTAACCATTTTTAAAAACTTTATGGGACTAGAAAAGATAACTTGCTAGCCGAAAGTTATTTATGATAACTTTATCATAAATATCAAATAAATATCAAAAAAGTTTTTTATGAAAGCTCATGCTAGTAATTTGCAAGTGCATTTGAATTACTGAATGAAGTGACTAAAACTTAGGTTGCACTAGAAATACGTGTTAAAGAGTATTATGGTGCCAAGAAACATGTTTAAATTGAAAGATATAATGGAGATTCTTTCTTTCTCTTTTAAGATTTGTTTACCCGAGGTATTGATATACAAGCTGTGAATGTGGTAATAAACTTTGACTTCCCAAAGCTGGCAGAGACCTATCTCCATCGTATTGGAAGATCAGGTGAGGAAAAGGAAGATGCTCTTTTAAGACTGATTTCTAATTCTTCTAGAGCATTTAAGAAAAGTTAACTTTGTGCTTAAATTGAGATAAAATTCACAAATGAGATCCTTTTCTCTTTAGGTGATGCAATGTGTAACTAGTGTATGTATTTTGGCAACTTTTGACACAATGAGTATCTGTTTTGACATTTGAAAAAGGTATATAATAGTATACTGCTTTGGGCTGTGAAACCTGAAGTTGTAATGTGTGTGTGAGGAGACCTTATCATAAGAAGTGGTTTTATAAACTCAGAATGGCACTGAATAAAAACATTAATCCTGTATGGTTTTGCCACTAATAGACTTGTACATGCACATCAGTTCTCCTATTTAACTCAATTTTGTATTAATTAAAAAATGTTTTTCATTTTTAGGTCGCTTTGGTCATCTTGGCTTAGCCATCAACTTGATCACATATGATGATCGCTTCAACCTGAAAAGTATTGAGGAGCAGCTGGGAACAGAAATTAAACCGATCCCAAGCAACATTGACAAGAGCCTGTATGTGGCAGAATACCACAGCGAGCCTGTAGAAGACGAGAAACCTTAACAAGCATGTGCGTACCTGACAGAACAGCTAAGTGAGCATAGTGTTTAAATCAAGATCCTCTTTCGTGGAAGAAATTTAATAGCAGTGATAGGGTAGAACATACTGGCATAAATGACAGTAAACTGGATATATTGCTTGGGTGAAGTTGTGGTCCCATTAGAGAATCCATAAATGCTCTTTTTTTTTTTTTTTTTTTTTTTTATTTGACAGAAAGGGAGAGAGCACAAGCAGGGGGAGGAGCAGAGGGAGAGAGAAGCAGGCTGGATGTGGGGCTCAATCCCGAGACCCTGGGATCATGACCTGAGCCAAAGGCAGATGCTTAACCATCTGAGCGACCTAGGCGCCCCTAAATGCTGCTCTTGAATGCAGTTTTCCTGTATAAGGTGATACATGAGCAGTACTTAAGACAAATCCAGACTTCCAAAACAATGAAAGCAAGGAAGAATCTTTTTCAGCAATTTGAATATGGAATTTTTTTTTTTTTTGTCTTTTCCATTATCACTCAAGTCATTTCTCTGTTGTTAGCATCACTCTTAATTTTACTGGGCATTTTAATCAGGTTAATTACCTGCAGTGCCTCCTTGCCAAATGTGTAATCAGGTTGTGAGGATGTCTGTTTTTAAATGCCCACTCTTGGGGCGCCTGGGCGGCTCAGTGGGTTAAAGCCTCTGCCTTCTGCTCAGGTCATGATCTCAGGGTCCTGGGATCTAGCCCCGCATCGGGCTCTCTGCTCAGCGGGGAGCCTGCTTCCCCCTCTCTCTCTGTTTGCCTCTCTGCCTACTTGTGATCTCTCTGTGCCAAATAAATAAATAAAATCTTCAAATGCCCACTCTTGTTTCCTGCACCACCCTCTTCTTTCATTGTTTGGTGACTGTTGGACTCTGGTAATAATGCTCAAAAGAAGGCTCAACATAACCGAATACAGGCTGTTTTGTAGTTTTTTCTAAGGAAAATGAAAATCTGTTTTATTTGAGAGATGGTCGTTTCCAAATTAGCAATGAGCATTTTACCTGTTATTCTTTTTTTTTTTTTTAAAGATTTTATTTATTTATTTGAGAGAGAGAGCACAAGCAGGGGGAGGAGCAGAGGAAGAGGGACAAGCAGACTCCCTGCCGGGTGGGGACCCTAGGATCCTAGGAGCTTGACCTGAGCCTAAGTCAGATGATCAATCGACTGAGCCACCAGGCACCCCATTTACCTGATACTCTAAGTTTGTTACTCTTTTCACTTTAGTTTCTTTTTTTTCCTCCCCCCCACCCCCCAAAATGTCAAACAAAACCCTCAAACATAAAAGTAGCCTATGTTTGCTGGTATCCTGGCAAGCCCTTGAGTTTATAGAAGTTAAAAAAAAAATTTTTTTTTTTTTTTTAATTTAATTGTTTTGGATATGAAACCTTTCAGGCTCTTGTTCTATCTCTGGAATGCCTAGCAGAAATTCCTTAATCCTAAATGGATTCTACGGCAGGCAAAAGCTCGGTAGAACCCACTACAGAGAGAGCATCTGGATTGGAGTGGTGAAAACCTAGATATCCTGGTTCATACTGTTTTTACGAAAGTTAATTTTAGGTTTCTTCTTTCTTTAGGCTTTGACAAACTACAGAAGGCTCGTTTGGATCTGTGACACATCGTTTGGGGGGGATGCTCTTCTCTTTGTGGGTTTTTCATCTTCTTTTTATTTTGGAACTATGAAGACTTAAAAGAGCTCAGACATTTTTTTTTTTTTTAACTGGTGAAGAGAAAAAGCTGAAAAGAAGGAATTTACCTTTTTTGTTCCACTTGTTTGCACTGTGTGCTGACTGGACATTAGTTGCACTAACTGCTGGTTTTTAAAAAATGTTTTCTGGGGAAGGGGGACAAGGAAGGAGGAGAAAGAAGAGAAGGGGAGAAACCCTAAAAAGAGAAGAATCTTGATGAACACACAAGCTTGTCTACAATTTCAAAATTCTCCAACAGCTGACTCTTGAGTGCATTTCAACTTCTCCCTTATTACTCATCCGTTTTTTAAGCCTGAAGAGCTTATTACTTATTTGTGCGAAGTGCCTTATGCTATGAGACCATTCAGAATATCATCTTTTAGACACAGCCCAAGGAATCAACAATAGTAATTCTTTCCTTTTTTTTTTTTTTTTTTTTTTCCTATCTTTTTAAATTTTTTGTCTTTTCATTTTGGTTTCAAGTTGAAGTCTCTCTCTTCCCTTTTTACCCGATACTCAAGCCCAGGGCTGGAAGATGACACATATTAGTAATGTTAAACACCATTCTTTTTTTCTTTATGTGGAGGAGTTGATATGCAACTGCAGTTCATCCGCACTGTAAATACATGTATTTAAAAAAAAACAATCCCAAGTAAAAATTTCTTCTGGGCTGAGTAGATTACAACATCATCGCTCCCAAAGGAAAGAGCAGTCTATCATTGCAGGAGCCATATGACAAGCCTTTGTGCTCTATAGCAGAACACTAAAGACTGGTTTACATACGCTTCCATTAGCAGTTATGGCACTTGATGTGTAGACATGTCAGAGCCTGACCCTCTTTCCTCTGTGGCAAAGCGTGTCCCATAGAAAATTGGGTGTGTATACTTGTATAAACTTTGTAAATAAGTTTTTTTCTGGGTTCATATATATATATATACATATATATATATTTTTTTTTTGGATGAAGGTTGCTGGGATTAAGGGGATTAGAGTGATTATGGGAGCAGCTAAAGATGAGAGGGGCTCAGTTTTCCGCAACACTAAATTCTAAAAAGTACTTTGGCCTCTTAGTGTGGAGAGCAGACCTCTGTGGTAACCCTGTGTTAGAAGAGGGACCCAGAAGTCTGGGATTCACTGTTTGCTGCCACACTGTATCATCTAATACCTTTGGAGAACACCTGCCAGAGAGAGCAAGGAAACTTCAAAAACCTATGACTCAAGATGTTATTTTTGAGAAGCTCTCTCTGATTTGCTTCTTTCCCCCCTTTTAAAAAAAAGTTTGAGGAACTTTTTGAGCTCAGCAAAAGGGGACAAAGATTAATCTTCCTTGCAGTGTGGGAATTCAATTGAGTGGCAGTGTCTGAGCAGTATATGTACAAAGCATGGATTTTGCATTTCAGAATATTAGCCAGTACCAGCTTTGGTAATGTTAGCAGTTCTGGAGCTTACTTTCTGTGGATCACTTCCTATACTGTGTAAGTGTGTTGCCCTCTGCCCACCTTGATACGTAAACTTGCAGGAATGGGCAACTCCTGAGAGCTGTTAACTATCATGCTACAGAAAGCTGCTTGCCATCCTTTTGCTTTGTGACAAGAATTATCTGTCATTGTGCATTGTAAATTGCTGGCAAATGCTTTACAGTCAATAGTGTTGCTTTAAATTGTGCCCCTCCCAACATGCTTGATGTTTGGCCTGATCTCCAGGCAAAAGGAGTGAGATGAATCAAAACCAGTGAACTTTTTTTTTTTTTAATGTTTTTAATTCCCTTTTAACCCAGTGTACTAGGTCAATCAGGAGGCATCTAGGGTTTAAAAAAAAAAAAAGGCAAAAAATAAAATTAAAAAAATTTGATTTCCATATTCCATTTTTTTTAAACCCTAAAATATTAGAAGGTAAGTCCTGCATATGCTTTCATGCTTAACTCATCTGGATAAGGAAATCAATTATTCAAAGTTGCTTTTTTGACTCTTGCCTAGTTCTAAGCAAAACTATTTGTGACTCACCCAAAACTCCTTAGGATCAAAATCCTGCAGATGCCTCCTGATCAGACATAGCCCTAACTCCTTAAAAAACTGTAGCAAGAGCTGCACAGTACAAACCCAAAAAGAATAAGCTCATTTATTTGGTATCCAAGCTATGTTCTATACAGCCAATGTTGGTTACTAAATACAAGCCCTAATTAAGGAATAACTTTTTTCCAGGGAGGGGTGGGGGGAGGGAATTTAGAAGGCATCAACTTTTGACCAAAAAAATCTTGCCCCTTGTACTGATGCAGCTCTCTTTTTCTCCCCCACCTCTGGCGAGATAAGAGGGATCATTCATTATAGAAGAAAAGCAAGAAAGGCTTGTAAATGGAATTTGATATCTCGCTAGAGTGTGTGGGTGACAAAACAAACTGCACAGTCTTTGCCATCCTCAGACTGTGCCTGGTGCCACATGCCTGTGGGTCTCTCTTAAAGCACAGACTTAATTGAAAGTATTACTGAAGTATAGCCTCTGATGAGGAGTGGCACTTAAACTATCTGGGACACCACTATTGGACACAGTCCTGTAGAGGCAGCTGTCCAGTTTTGGTGCTTGACTCTTGAATAGGAATTATTAAATGGAAAGATGCTCTAAGGACTAGGTCAAAGCCTAGTCTCTTTTTTTTTTCTTTTCTTTTTTTTTTTTTTAAATCCCCATCACTATAAGCAGTGTTGTTTGGAAATTGTTTTTGTGTTCTTTCCACTATTGGGTGTCTGTTTTTAAGTAATGGTAATATTTTTTCCAGTGGTTCGTTTGGATGAAACTGTTCCCTATTTTTAATATTTAAATTATGTCCCAACTCATGGTTTTGCCTGTGGTCATAGTTGTGTAATGGGTTATGGACTGTTACACATCTTGCTGCCTCTGGGCCTACGTTTTGTTTTTCTCTTCCCATACATTCCAGTGGAGAAACTTTCTTGGCTTTCCCTTGGGAATAGACTAAACTTATTCTAAAATGATCTTCCATGGGAAGAAGTAAGGGAGAAGCAAATCTAAATATATCTCTCAATTATTTTCCAGTTGGTCCCAGCATCATCATATGGGTGCGCCCCAATGGCTGGGGGGAGGGGGGAGGCAATTGGTTATCAATATTTGTTTTCAGAATGAGATGGGAGCATCTTTCCTTTGCTGTGTGCTTTGTGTTTGATACCATCATGCTTGGGTTAGAACCAGATAACTCAGCACAAAGCTTTGAGTGTAAATTTGTTGGAATCAAAACATCTCATTCTGATCACTTGGTTTAGTTTTTTTTTTTTTTTTCTTTCTTTCTTTTTTTTTTTTTTTTTTAATAGGGGTGGGAGGGAGGTTACTATGCCCCAAAAGGGAGGGTGTCTGCACTAAGGATTTAGAAACACTTTGGAAGCTCATAACCTCATCAGAAAGGGCCTTTAGCCACTCCTGACCTTATAGATGAGTAACAAAATGAAATAATTTTTTGGGAATTAAGCCATGTTATTTTAATTTGATACTTTTTTCAACGTTCTGTATATCTTAAAAATTGTTACCGTGGAATCATTTTCTGACAAAATACCTTTGTCAAGCAAAATTTTTGGCTTCATGGGAGCTGAAGTCAACTCTTTGGTGAAATTAAGTGGACTTTGGTGAGCTTGTAGTTCTACTTTATATCCTTAAAAATAGTTTTTTAAACTCCCAAAGAAAATCTCTGGTCTTAAAACTCATCTTTGGGGTAAAGAGTTAAGTGTCCAGAGGTTCATGAGGTTAGAGGGAGCTAGCCTGGCACTTGGACTCTGCCCCTCCACAGCTGACAGATTCCAGCAGAAGTGTGTTTAAATTCTCCAGTAGACAATACTGGGCAGGGCAAGGGAGGGGGTAGGGCTGGGTTACTAAGATACAGGCTACTGTATTTTAACCAGTGGTTGTGGGGGAGGGGTGCCTGGAGAAAACAAAGTCACTTCCCTTTTTTGAAACAAAACTAAAACTTTAAAAAAATGTATTTTTGTTGAGTAAAAATGGGATAGAATTCCAATGTCCCTAGCCACAAGGGACTAGTTCCACTGAGAAGTGAACAGTGGGGACTCAAAATTTTGAAAACATTTGGGGAAAGGGAAAATTGGCTTTCTGTTAATTGGCAAATGTTCCAGTGGGACTCTGTTTTTGTTGGGATGTGTTATGTTGTATGTACACATGTATGGACCAGAGTCTGCTGAGTTTATAAGGTTCAGAAAAAATGGTTGATAAAATCTCGGTTTTTGTTAATTTATCTCAATAAAAGCCCACTGGAACTCCAAATGTGTGTGTGGTATGTCCTTAGCAGGCTATTTAGGATTTAGGAATCCTTGCATTTGAGAATATTTTACTAAAGTAGTTTACATGGTGAGACAGTGGAACGTTCTCAACACTACTTCTATAAGCCCAGTTGAGTAAAATCTGAGATGGCTCATCTCAGTGCACCTCATCCAGTGTAGATAATGCCCTACTGTCCTCATTTCACTTTTTCAGTTTTCATTGCCTGAATAGAGAACCAAGATAATCATTTGGGAAGATGTTAGTCTGTGATATATGGAAGTGGGTTATAAGTAATCATCTCCCAGAACTGTTCAGATGTTTCAGGATATTGAACATGCCCACAAAGGTTACTTAGGAATGACTCACAATACGAACAGAATTTGTGCTCTTAAGAAGTACAAAACACTGATGAAAGAAATTGAAAGACCTAAGTGAGAAATTCAGACACCTTAAGCACAGCCCCCTTTGCTCTAACCCCAAAAGAAATAGGTGTAACTAACAAAATGTGCACAACACTTAAAGCTGCAAAATAACACTGATGAAAGAAATTAAGAGGTGCCACTTTCATGGATTGCAATGCCACAACAATATTGAAAAAATTGAAGGGATTATTAATCTGATTTCAAGACTAAGCTACAGCAAAGTTGTAAACTGTTCTTTCACTACGGTACATTGTCTATGAAAAACGTAGGCAGACATGTCCTCAACCTTTCCATCTAAGGAGCAGAGAAGAGATTGCAGAGATTGATGCCACTGACAGACTTGAAAGATGAAACATTGGTTGTTCTTACCATACCTTCATTCAACACACGCATATTTGGTTTGTGCAGAAGACAAATGGATTATAGAGAATGATAGTGGACTATCATGAACTTAACCAGGTGATGACTTCCACTGCAACTGCTATTCCAGGTATGTGTGTTTTTGCTGGGAAAAATCCTCTGCCACCTGGAATGTAGCTACTGATGTATTGAATGCTTACCCCGCCACCTGCACCCCCCCCCCCCCCCGCCCACCTCATAGTAATGACAAACCATTTGCTATTAGCTATCGGGACCAACAATACAATGTCATTTTATGTCAAGGCTTTATTACTCTTCTAGCTGGTCTGGAGAGACTTTGATCACCTCTGAATTCTACAGGATATCCTGCTGGCCCACAATATTACAGACATGGTAAGCAGAATATAGCATCTACCTGGATACTTTGGTAAAACTCAAACATGCTAGAGGATAGGAAATCGATTTCACAAAAAATCACGGACCTGCCTCAATGAAATTATAGGGATCCGGGGACCAGAGCATGTTCTAATATCCCTTTCTAGGTGAAGGACAAATTGCTAAGTCTGGCCTCCTATCTCTAAGAAAGAGACGTAATGCCTAGTGGGCCTCTTTGGATTTTGAAGGCAATATATACTTTGGGTGTGTCACTCTAACTCATTTGCTGGGAAATCAGAATTGTTGCCATTTTTAAGGGTGGCCCGGAACAAGAGAAGGTTCTGCAACAGGTCCAAGTTCAGTACGGGTTGCTCTGCCACTTAGGCCTTATGATCTAGCAGATCCAATGATCTTGACGTTATCTATGGCAGGTAGGGTTGCTTGTATAGAGCCTCTGGCTGGCTCCTTTTGGTGAATGACAACAGAGTCCTTCAGGATTTTGAAGAAAAGCTATGCCATCCCCTGAAGAAAAAGTATTTCTCCTTTTAAGAAAGTTTCTAGCTTGGTATTGGGCCTTAGGAACGACTGAATGCTTGACCACCAAGCATTACCAAATTACTTGAATTGCCCATCATGAATTGGATATTGCCTGACTCATCAAGTCATAAGGCAACTTTGGGTTCTGCTGGTCCAGTGGTCTTAGTTGTCAGTGGTCTTAGTTGCCTCTTCCAGAGAACTCAGCAGAAGTTCCATTAGACTGGAAATTGAGATTGCCACATTGGGCTTATGGTAATGAACCAGTGGGCTGGGCTGCTTTCTGGTGATTGATCCAGATTTGAAAGGGTATATTGGGTTGTAATCACACAAAGAGGGTAAGGGAGAATATGTCTGGAATGCAGCAGATCTCAGAGGGCTACTCTTAATTTTATCATATAATGTGATAAAAGCTAGTGGAAAACTACAACTTAGTGCAGGCTGGACTAGTAAGAGCCCAGACCCTTCAGGAATGAAGGTTTGGGTTCTTCCACCAGGCAAGGAATCAGGACTATCCAAGGTACTTGCATAGGGCAAAGGAAATATGAAATGAGTGGTGGAAGAAGGAAGAAAGAAGTTATAGATACATTTATGACCACATGACAAGTTGTAGAAATGAGTATAATAGTTTTAAATATTTCTTCTTATAAACCTATTAGGTATGTATCAACCGATTCGTTTTCTCTCTTGTTCTACCGTCTAAGAAGTATTAATAGAGATCAGAGGGGACTTTGACCTACTTTAGAAAAGGCTCGAAGATCACCTGAAGATAATGTGAACTAAGAATTTTGTATTCTCAAAAAAAAATTTTTTTTTATTCTCTTTGAGGGAGAGGGTTAGCATGTTCTGGATCTTTTTTTTTTTTTCCAAGTAGGCTCCATGCCCAAGGTGGGGCTTGAACTCATGACCTCTATATCGAGAGTTGCATGCTTTACCACCTTAGCCAACCAGATGCCCCTGGTTTTGATTTTTTTGATGAACCATAAAGTATGTTAATCAGAAACATGACTTTGCTGTTTATTTGGAAGTTAAATATGGTTAAAAGAGGTGTGACCAAATGTCAGGTTAACATAGGATGGAACTTCGTGGTTTTGTAATTTGTCTACAGAACTAATCTAGACCTACATTTCCCAGAATCCCCTTCCCCGTTTGGGCAGGGATCAGTGTTGGCCCAAAGAAAATTTGCACAAGATTTGGGAGGTGGAACTAAAACAGCCTGCATTAACAATCTGAAGGTCATCATGGTCAGAGGTGACAGGTGCCAGAAACTTCCAGTTTCCTCTTGCTCTTTTTCCTTGTTGTGCATCCTTGTTCTTGCTCCATGCCCAGCTCTTTTTCCTTATTGTTGTTCTGCTGAAGGACAGCAACCCCAGACCTATTGCCAGACCACTTGGTTGTGAATTCACAGAGTGTAACTATGAAGAGACAACAGCCTTCAATTATCTACTCCAGTCCCTTCTGTGATCGTATTCCAGAAACTGATGTGCCTCACTCCCAGATTTCCCTGAAAGCACTAATTTGTTCACCCAGGGTAGTGTTTAAGAGGGCTGAATAGTGATTCTTCCCCTGGTTTTCCAATACCCTCATTTGGACCATTACTTCCCCAGTATCTCCTCCAGTTATGTAAAGCAGTGACTCTCAAACTTTGACATGCATCTGAATGACCTAGAGGACTTATTAACACCAGTTTGCTGAGTCTCACCATCAGAGCTTCTGATTCAGTAGGTCTGTGTTGGGCCTAGATATTTACATTTCTAACAAACTCTCAGGTAATGCTGATAATTGATGTTGGTTTAGAGACCACACTTTGAGAACCACTGAAGTAAAATTAATTCCTATAATAAATTATTTGTAATGTCCATTGTAGTTCTCCTTCCTTGATCTAATTCTGACCAGTACAAAGCCCTAGAGGACATAGGAGAAGAAATTTAAAACTATAAATGTGCAAATAGGAACATGCCAATGGAGGTTTGGGAGCAGGGCTACTGCCTTCCACTTCCTGCCAAGATGAAGTAACAGTAACTAGATCTACTTTCTTTTCTGAAACAACCAAAGATGGACAATATATGAAGCAATGGTTTTCAAGACACTGGACATCAGCCAGTGAAAGGCAGTGAAACCTGAAGATGAGAAAGATGAGATGAGCCCTATGGTTATGATCACTAAGCTTACTGCCCTGAAAGAGTTTCCCAGCCATGATGCATGAAAGGGAACCCAAGTGGAGCCCAACAAACTGAATTGAGGAAAGAGCTGATTCTGAGAAGATGAAGCAGATGGTGTTTGCAGGACAGAGTACCAGAGAGGAGAGAGTACTGCACAGAAAAAGAACTCCAGAGATGTGCAGAGGGGCCCCTTGAGTATCTGGCTGAGTACAGATCAGCCCAAGCATGTGCAGAGACTACTTGAGGCAGAAGAAAGAACCACTCAAAAGAATTAGGGGGAAGAATGCCCAGTGCTCACGTGGGGCTGGGAATAGTGGCCTCTTCCAACCAGACAGACTGGAAAACCTCATGATTCATGGGGCATGGGATAGAGTACTCAGAAAAGTCTTGCCTCGGTAGTGGAAAATAGAATGAGCATCGATGGTCCCATTTATCAAATCTTAAAAAGCAATACCTGAAAGAATCAAACACTTTCCAAATAATTTATCCAAGAACAAAAGTTCAAGAATATTTATAACAGTATAAAAACTGCAGCACCCAACAAGGTAAAATGCATAATATCTGGCAGCTGGTTTTTTAAAAAGCATGCAAAAAAGAAAAGTATGACCCATAATAAGGAGAATAATCCATCAGAACTGACCTAGATATTAGAATTACCAGACAAGGACATTAGAACAATTGTAACTCTGTCCCAGATAGTCCAAAAGTTAAGTAAAGAGATAGAAGATGTTAAAACAAAACAACCCTCAAACTTCTAGAGATGAAAACTACAATGTCTGAGATGAAAAATATACTGGAGCACATTTACAGCAGATTAGACACTGCAGAAAAAAAGACAAGTAACCCTGAAGACATAGTAATAGAAACTATATATTTTTTTGGTTTAATAAACAGAATATCAGTGAGCTACAGAACAATTTCAAGTGGCCTAATATCTGTGTAATATGTGTCCTCAAAGGAGGAGAAAAAGAAGGGATTGAAAAAATTTTTGAAAAAATAATGGCCCAAATTTTAAAAATTTGATTAAAACTATAAACCCACAGATCCAAGCATCTCAATAAAACCTAAGCACAAGGGGTGCCTGAGTGGCTCAGTGGGTTAAAGCCTCTGCCTTCAGCTCAGGTCATGATCTCAGGGTCCTGGGATTGAGCCCTGCATTGGGCTCTCTGCTCAGCAGGGGGCCTGCACACCCGCCCCCCCGCCTGCCTCTCTGCCTACTTGTGATCTCTCTCTGTCAAATAAATAAAATCTTTAAATAAAATAAATAAATAATATTTTTTAAAAAAAATTAATTAAATTAAAAAAAAAACCCTAAGCACAAGAAATATGAAAACAATAAGCTATAATCAAATTGCTCAAAACTAATGGTAAAGGAAAATCTTACAAGCAGCCAGAAAACACACACACACACACACACAGGGACGCCTGGGTGGCTCAATTGGTTAAGCAGCTGCCTTCGGCTCAGGTCATGATCCAGGGTCCTGGGATCGAGTCCCGCATCGGGCTCCTTGCTCGGCAGGGAACCTGCTTCTCCCTCCGCCTCTGCCTGCCGCTCTGCCTGCTTGTGCTCTCTCTGACAAATAAATAAAATCTTTAAAAAAAAAAAAGGAAAAAAAGAACACACAGACATTATGTACAGAGGAGCAAAGATAAAAATAAGAATAGATTTCTTATAAAGAATTCAAGAGAGAAGTGAGTAGAGCAACATCATTAAATACTGAAAGAAAAAAAACATTAACCTTGGATTTTATACCCATTAAAATACATTTCAAAAATGAAGACTAAATAAAAAATTTTCTGACATACAGAAGCCAAAAGAATTCATTACCATCAGACCCACACAGTAAGAAATGTTAAAGGAAAAGCCAAAATGAAATAAAATAATGTGGAAATATGGATCTACAGAAAGGAAATAAAAAACACTAAAAAGGGTAATTACATGGGTAAATATATAACATTTTTATTATTATTTTAATACTTTTAAAAGATAATTGATTGTTTAAACAAAAAGAGTGGAAAATGTAGTGTGGTATTTTAAATATATGTAAAAGGATGGGGTGGTACCTGGGTGGTTCAGTTGGTTAAGCATCGGAATCTTGATCTCAGCTCAGGTCTTGATCTCAGGGTCATGAGTTCAAGCCCACATTGGGCTCCACACTGGGCAGAAGCCTACTTAAAAATTAACTAATTAGTTAATTAATTAAATATATATAAAACGATGGGGTGCCTGGCTGCCCCAGCTGGTAGAGCATGTGACTCTTGATCTTGGGGTTTTGAATTTGAGCCCCACATTGAGTATGGAGATAACTTAAAAATAAAATCTGAAAAAAACAAAATATATGTAGAAGGAAAATGTATGTCAATGATACAGAAAGCTATGAGGGAAGAAATGGAAATGCTCTGTTGTAACGTTCTTATTCTAAACCTACACTGGGATAATATCACTTGAAAGTAGACTTGGATGAGTTATGAGGCATGCTGTAAACACTAAAGCAACCACTAACCTAACAAAACAAAAGTTATAGCTAATAAGTCAGAAAAGGAAATAAAATAGAATCACTAAAAAAAAAAAAAACCTTAGTTCATCCAAAAGAAGGCTAAAAATAAGAAAAAGGGGTAGAAAAAACAGATGGGACATTAGAAAATGCATAGCAAGCTGATAGATGTAAACCTAATCTTAACAATAATCACATTAAATGTGATACTACTACATATCCATTTGAATGACTAATATTAAAAAGACAATGTCAGGGTACCTGGGTGACTCAGTCAGTTAAGCATCTGCCTTTGGCTCAGGTCATGATTCCAGGGTCCTGGGATCAAGTCCCTCATTGGGCTCCCTGCTCAGTGGGGAGTCTGCTTCTCCTCCCTTATGCCTCCCCTCTGCTCCTGCTCTCTCTCTCTCTCTCTCTCTCTCTCCTGTTCTCTCTTTCTCAAATAAATAAAATCTTAAAAAAAAAAAAGTTAAACATATACATACCGTATGATCCAGCCATTCCACTCTTACATATTTATCCAAGAAAAACAAAAGTATATGTCCACATAAAGTCTTGTGTATGAATGTTCACAGCAGCTTTATTTGTAATACCCAATAGAAGTAGAAACAGTCCAAATATATATCAACAGGTAAATAAACATATTGTGGTATACCCACACAATGGAATATTACTCAGCAGTAAAGAATGAACTATCAATACACAAAACAGCATGAATGAATCTCAAAATAGCTATGATGAGTGAAAGAAGTTGGACAAAAAGTACGTACTGTATGATTCCATATAAAAAATAAAAATCCAGAAAATGCAAACTAACTTATAATGACAAGAAACAGATCAGTGGTTGCCTGTGGGGGGAGAGGTGGGAAGGAGGATAGCATCATAAATGTACACAAGGAAACTCCTGGGAGTGGTACATATGTTCATTACCTTGATCGTGATGATGGTTTACAGGTTTATACATACATTAAAACATTAAATTGCACACTCTCAATATATGTAGTTTATTGTAGGTCAATTACACTTCAGTAAAGCTGTTTAAAAAAGTAAGTAGAGCATACAGCGAGAACCAGAAGGCCTTAGGGAAGGTTTGAAGCAATCATATGAGCCACAGGCACGTAGAGCTGAAGATCAAGACCTGGGTCTGCTTGTAAGGACTCTAGCACTGCAGCACCTATTTGAACACTCAACCCTACTAACCCTCTTATATTATAGAAGGACATGGTCTGAGATACGGGATGAAGTTTTAGGCATACGTCAGCAAGACTAACAACCTGAACTTTCTCCACTCTTAAAGTGTGGGCTGCACATAGTAACTTCTTTCCAAAGGGGATAGTATGGAAAAAAAGGAGGAAAAGAATAACTTGACAGTGGAGAAAACTCACAAACACAACTTTGGCCAGGTGATCAAGGTCAGGATCAACAGTGAAAAGTCATGTCGATAGTACATACTGTGATATGAGATGATGAGAATGGTTCTTCCTCCCTCAAACCCATGACCCTAGTATAGCCATGAGAAAAACACCAGACACCTAGGATTAAGGGACGTTCTACAGAATACTTGGCCAGTATCCCTCAAAACTGTAAAGGTCGTAAAAAAAAACAAGGAAAGTCCAGGGTGCCTGGCTATCTCTGCCAACAGAGTGTGCTATTCTTGATCTCGGCTCATATATTGGAGCCCCACGTTAGGAGTAGAAGTTACTTAAAAAATAAATTAAATTAAATTAAAAAAAAACAAAAATAAAAACTGAGGAAAGTCTGAGAAACTGTCACAGCCAAGAGGAGCCTAAGGAGACATGACGACTAACTACAAAGTGGTATCCTGGATGGTAATGGAAGAAAAGAGGCATAAGTGAAAAACTGAGGAAATCTGAGTAAAGTGTGGACTTTAGTTACTAATCATGTTTCAATATTGGTTCATGAATGTTGACAAATATGGCATATGAGTGTGAGGTGTTAATAATGGGAACTGGATGTAAGGTACATAGAAAGTCTCTGTACTATCTCGGCAACTTCTCTGTAAGTCTAAAACTACTCTAAAATTATATATTTTTAAGATTTATTTATTTGGGGGGGAGGGGCAGAGGATGAGGGAGAGAGAGAAACCCAAGCAGACTCCACTGAGCACAGAACCCAACACAGGGCTCGATCTCATGATCCTGAGATCATGACTTGAGCTGAAACTAAGAGTCAGACACTTAACCGACTGCACCCCCCAGGTGCCCCAAATTAAGTGTATTTTTTTTTAATTGAAAAACCTTATAAATGGCTCTCTCTTGGTTGGGGTGGGGACACTTTCAGATTCTAATGGTATAAGGCCAATAAAATCTGTCAAAGTCTTAAGCAAATTCCCGAGCCTCCAAATTCCCCTAAAAGCACCCCCCGACACACACACACTTTTCCAACCTTCTCTAACCCTGCCTGCCAAGGAGTAAACTTTTCTCTACATAAAAGTTTTAAATGGCCAGTTGCAATAGCTAATTATCTCATAAGCGGATAGGACTCTCCTCGGGCTCCACCTCTCATTGCCTCTAGGCCCATCATGACCGATGACTGTCAGACCCCAGCATAACTCAACTACACGGCCTGGTTGTACACCAAAGAGTTACAAGGTCTTGCTAATCTGTATTAGCAAGAATCTGGGGGGGATACACGTGAGAGGGACTTCTCAGTATATCAGACTAAAGAGAGTGGAATATAAGACTTGATCCAGCCAGTTCGTTGATATGGGTGCGGTCTGGAGCAGCCTTGAATAGCATTTGTAATTTGCTAAATTGGCAAATGAAAGCCTGGACTTATTAGTGGCCTACAGCAGTGGCTCTTAAGAGCTTTGAAGTGGGGTTCCTGGACTAGCAGTACCAGCAACACCTCGGAAGTTGTTAGAAATGCAGTTCACCGACCCCAACCCAGACCTCCCAAATCTGAAACCGCGGGGAAAGGGCCCAGCAATCTGTGTTACAAGTGCCCTTCAGGTGATTGTGATAGACACTGAGTTTTGCGAACCACGGGCCTACAATCAGTGAGGTGAAAACACCGGGTCTTCCCCAGCATAAGCTCATCAAGAAAGAATTCCTAAGGCTCCAGATAACGAGGACGTTGGAATGGATCTATTACGTGCGACCTGCTCAGCGTCCCCTGCCTGTGCTCTCTGAGAACTGAAAGACTCACCCCTTGTTACAGCTTCAGTCGATGAGGCGAGGACCAGCTCCCTGAAGAACTCTATCATAGCCACTGGAGGTGACAGTGAGATCCTAATTTCGGTGGGAATAATGGAGACTTTGAGTGGCAAAGGCCATGTGCTTAACCAGCAGAGACAGGTTAGTTACAGTAAGCCACAGAGCCTACATGGTGGGATAAAGCCTCAGCCTGACAGAACTGGAGGAGGGCTTAGTTCCAGCGCAAGATGGCGCCGTGGGAAGGCCCTGAACGCACCTCCTCCACGGACACACCAAATCTACACTTACTCAGGGAGCAAGTCCACCTGAAGAAGACCTGAGGGTTGACTGAACGGCGTCTGCACGACAAAAGGTAGAGAGACCATACAGAGAAGGGCAAGAGAGCAGGAGGCAAGGTAAGGGTACCCTACCCCGAGCTGTGAACTGTACCTGGGAGGGATAGGAAGGGACCTGCCCTGGGGCATAGAAAAGGAGCTGCGGTTTAAAAGGGCAACTAGACGGGACACCTGGGTGGCTCAATCATTAAGCATCTGCCTTCGGCTCCAGTCATGATCCCAGGGTCCTGGGACTGAGCCCCGCATTGGGCCCCTTGCTCAGCGAGGAGCCTGCTTCTCCCTCTGCCTGCTGCTCCCCCTGGTTGTGCTCTCTCTGACAAATAAATAAAATCTTCAAAAAAATAAAAATAAATAAAAGGGCAACTAGAATAGAAAAGAACTAGCCCTAGAACCCTGTCAAGAGATGGGGGAGCTGCTAGAACTTTCTCTTGGTTGGAGGGGCTAGGCACTGTTTACCTTGATCGCACAGGTGGAAGCAGGGTCTGGATGGCCAAGCTGGCTTGCCTGTTCAGTGAGCCTTCTCAGCTGGCTCGCCTTCTCCCTTCCCAGAGGGCCCCTAGGCCACACCATCCCACCAAGGTGGGTAGGCTTGAATGACATCAAGCAAACAAACATTCACTTCATTGGGGTCCCAGAAGGAAGAGAGAGAGAGAGAGAGAGAGAAAGAGAGAAAGGGGCAGAAAATTTGTTTTTGAAGAAACAATAGCTGAAAATTTCCCTAACCTGGAAAAGGAAATAGACATCCAGGTCCATGAGCACGTAAAGTCCCAAACAAGGTGAAGCCAAGGAGGTCCACACCATGACACATGACAATTAAAACGTCAAAGATTCAAGATAAACATGCTGGTTCCTCACCTAGAACTAGGAAATTAAAAGCTCTGAGAGCAGGCATGAAAATCTGCCTTAAGCAACAAGTTCTCTGGGTGACTTTATGCTTACTGAAGTTTTTAAAGAGCTGCTTGATATTAGAAAGGCAGATTTAAAATTCTTTAAGGTTGTTTGATGCATGTACTGATTTGTAATGAAGGGTGTGCAGTGGGGGCGGGGAGCAGTGGATGGGGCAGGAGGAGTGCTGACGTTTGACAGACCCCACAGTCTGGGGAGTGGTTATGAGAATGACAATTTTCTTAAGGGTGGGGAGTGTGGCAATCAGATGGGGCGACAGAGAGCCTGTGTGAGATCAAGCGTGGCGACGATGTGTGTGGTGCTCGATGATGGTTTCACTGGGTAAGTCCCTCTGTGAAAGAAACCCTGTAATGGTGATAGTTTTCGGAAACTGTTATAAGCAATAGATAGACCAAAACATATAATGTAAAACTTGTATTTAAATTTGATTGATTCCTAAAAGATAAAAATTGGTATTTTTAGGAGTGCGGTATCTTTTTAAAGCTCAAGTATCTCATGACTCGTTATTTTGGGTAATTTTTTTATCACCACCAATCACTCCCAAACCAACATATAACTTTAACTTAAGCCCGTAAACACCAGGTTAATTTGAGTAAACTAGCAGGTTGTCTTTAAAACTAAATAACTAGTGGTGGCTTAGTCGGTTAAGCATCATCTGCCTTTGGCTCAGGTCATGATCTTGGGGTCCTGGGATCGAATCCCACATTGGGCTCCTTGCTCAGTGGGGAACCTGCTGCTCCCCCCTGCTTGTGCGTGCGCTCTCTCTCTCTGACAAATAAGTAAAATAAAATATTTTAAAAAAGTAAAACTAACTAAATAAAAATAAAATAAAATAGAACTGGAGGATAAAAAAATGGAGAATCTCATGTGCCCTCAGAAAGACAAACCTTAGGGACAAAAGGATTGATTTTCTGAAAATGTCTGATTTTTTTGGTGGAGGGAAGGGCTTGGCTTGAACCCATGACCCTGAGATGAAGACCTGAGATGAAGACCTGAGCCATCCAGGTGCCCCAGTAAATGTCTGATTTGAACAAAATAGATAGTGCTGGAATTTTCTTGGATGATGGGAGGTTGATTAGAGTTTGTTTCGTATCAACCTCGGGAAGTTTTGCCAGAGGCATGAACAGGAGATGACCCAGGTTGGGTTGGTCTCACAAAGTGGGCTGAATTGAGGTTTGGTTGTGTGACTGACTGACCGATGCTGTCTGCTTAGGAAAATTTTCAAGGCTGGTCTCCATTTGTTTTTTATTTGAACTCACTCAAACTGAGCTCGCCCCTCTTTACATTCCCTGCCCATAAATACAACCTACCCCAAAACCCTCAACGGACTCACCGGTAGCTTGCCACGGTTTGCTTGTCCTGAATTCCTCTGCTAGTCCCAAATGAACTTGTTTTGCCGGCTTACCTTTGTTTACCTCTTTATTGAGGTCAACAATGGCCATGGAGTGTTTTGAAACATATGGATCTGAGGCTGTGGCTAGATGACTATAGGGTCTCTACTAAGACACCTGTGGCCTCAGGGTGTTCCTCGTGACCAGGTAATGGAGAAGACCTGGGTTTGGCCTGAGCCATTTGTTTAGCTAAAGTATTTGCAGGGCACCACCCCTGGTCGTGGCGTGAAAAATAATGATTAATAGCGTTGCTTTATAACCATGGCTCTCAGGCCTTCCAGGGAGGTTTCTACTGGTGGTTAGCATTGTTTATTGATTACAGTGAGATTCATTTTTCGGACCTGGTCTCCTCGAGACCCCTGGGAGACTCTGGCTTCATGGGGTCCACTGAGAGACATTATCCACTGAGAGACAACATTCTGCAAGATTGGGGTACTGTCCTACGAGACACAGTATGGGCCTTAAACCAGTGGCCAATATAGGGTGCCATACATGGGTCCAAGAATTATGGGATGGAGGTAAGAATGGTCTCTTTCACCACTATTCCTAACAACCCTCTAGAAAAATGCCTCCTATCTCCCCACCTCCTTGAGATTGGTGAGTTGGAGGTTCTGGTACCCAAAGAAGGGAAGTTGTTCCCAGGGAACATGGTCATGATTCTGATGAATCAGAATCTGAAATGGCCCTAGCTCATTTGGGGCTCCACATGCCACTGATCCAACAGACAAAGAGAGGGGTTCACAGTACTGGGCAGAGTGACTGATCCTGGCCACCAGGGCGAAACAGGGGTTGCTGCTACTGAATGGGGGCAAGGAGGACAGTGTCTGAAATGAGGGGCATCACTGGAGAACCCCTGCACCCAATAGTCCTAGTCAATGGAATACTGGGGTAACCCCAAAAATAAGGCAACCAAGGACTCAGATCCTGCAAGAATGAAGGTTCTTGTCACCCCACTCAGTAACGAACCCTGTCCCAAAAAGTGCTGGCAGAGGGTGAAAGAGATTAGAGAATGGGAGCTATAAGAAGACATCTAGGATTACCGTGGCCTTGGGCCAGCCGTAGGTGGAGATTGTCACAGCCATATTTCTTTTTCTCCCTTTCACCTGTTACTTTGAGGAGCATCAGTGATTTCAGCTGGGAGTATGACCAGCTAACATTACCCCGTGATGATATGATAGCTGGTGGGACATTGTGGTTCCTCTGTGTTGGAGAGACAAGAGTTTCACCTAGAAAAAGTCTAGGGTGGATGCTGAGGGGCCAAAGGGGCAGACTGTGCCATTGACCTTTTCTTTGCCCTTTAGATCCACCCGACCCCTGTCACCTTCTCCACTCTGCCCTCTGTCCCAAGTGGCCGACCCATGTGGGCCACATCCAATGTCTCCTGGGTCCTGGGAGAGCCCCACAGGAGATGGGAGAGAGAGGGGAGAGGTCAGGTTGTGTGTTTCCTCCCCATGCACGGGCTGTGTCCCTCAACCAAGGTCACATCTTCTCTCAGGGGCCTTGTGGTGCCGTTTTCTCCCTGTGGAGGCCAGTGGCCATTCCCTCCCTGGTCCCTTCCAGTCTCGTGGTGGCAGTGCTTGGCTGCTACTGAACTTGGGTGGCTGCCCTATCCCTGTGGTTCCCTGACACCCACATCGTTTTTGTAAATAAACCCTCCTCATTATCCTATTTCGAATGTGCCATCTGTTTCCTGTTGGGAGACTGACTGATGCGGTGGGTTTGATGCCAAAATTACTCTGCTAACAATTTCATACTTAAACTTCAATTTGTGGTGTCCTGGCATTTCCCCCAGCCCCCTTATGTGGGAGCTGTTTGAGGCCCCTAGGAAGGTCTGCCCCATGCCAGGCGAAAGGGTGAACTAAGACAATGTAAGCCCCAGCACCGTGCCCGTCCAGTCTCAGTAAATGCTAGAGGGATCTCCCACCTCCCACTCTCCCACTGCCCCATCACCGTCCTCAATGTACCAGGCTCTGCACTGCAGATGAGGCTGGGGGGGGGGTGGTGTGTGTGGCATCTTTTGTGACCTGTCATGCATGTTAGTTAGCAATTTGGGTAGGAAGGGTTAAACTAGAGAAATTTGGCCAAAAATGACTATTTTATCGAATAACTATTTTATCGCTCAATTCTTAAATTTTCGTACACTTGCAAAAGGCAAGAAAGGAAAATACATAATTTAATACATTTGGAAACAAACAAACGTGGGCTCCTAGGCAGGGCAGGCCCAGTCCCAGCAGGGAACAGGGGCCGCTGTGCCACGAACTTCATTATGCTTCGGTCCCAGGGCCCCTCCTACACACAAGGCCCCTTGGCGGTCCCATACCTAACTGTGCATTCATAATTTGCTTCTTTTTCTTAAAGAGAGCCCCCCCTCCCACACACACACAAATTGTTTAAGCTTCAGGCCCCACAAAAGCTGGGGATCCACCCCCCGGGGAAGTGATTACATTTGGTGTCCTCTCCGGGACACAGCGAAATTCTGTCTGGGATGCATTGGAGGCCTTGTCTGCCAGCTCACACCACGAGAAGTCACGTGTGTTCTGGAGGAATCCAAACAAAATAGGGGCTTCCGGCAGCTGTGCCGTACGATGGGCGAGGCCACAACCAAGCACACAAGCGCCCGCAGCCTCTCAGCTCTCCCCACGATCCAGAACATGTGGGATTACAGACGGGAACTCGTGCCCAGGGGCAGCACACGGGGCCCCAGGCACACGCCTCCCAGAGCACCTTGAGTCCCCCGAGCTCCCCGTGAGACCTCCCCATTACCCATGACCTCCGACCACTGCTGCTTTACTTTATGGCAGGAGAGTTGTGCTCGGCCACACAATGCCAGGGCCAAAGGCCTTCACTCTTTGTTATTCAAAAAGAATGTCATCTAATTTGTATCAAAAGCTTGACCTTTGACCTTCTGATTCCAAGCCTAGGAATCTTAGCCACAAGAAAGAATGAAATCTTGCTGTTTGTGACAACCTGGATGGATCTAGAGGGTATTATGCTCAATGAAATAAGCCAGACACAAAAAGACAAATACTGTGTAATTCCGTTTATATAAAGAACCACAGGGGCACGTGGGTGCTCAGTCAGTTAAGCATCTGACTCTTGGTTTTGGCTCAGGTCATGATCTCAAGGTCGTGAGATCGAGCCCCACGCTGGCCTTCAGGCTCGGTGTGGAGTCTGCTTGAGATTCTCTCTCCCTCTCCCTCTGCGCCTCCCCCTGCTTGCATTCTCTCTCTCTCTCTCTCTAATAAATAAAAAAGAAATCATTAAAAAAAAAAAAAAGAAACATAAATTCCCAGAATCAGAATAGAGTGCTGGTTCCCAGGAGCTGTGGGGAGGAGGATCAGAGTTATTGATTAATGGACACAGAGTTTCAGTTTTGAAGATGAGAAAGTTCTGTGGATGGATGGTGGCAATGGTTGCACGGCATTCTGAATGTAACTTGATACCACTGAATCGTATGCGTAAAAATGGGGAAAATGGTAAACTTTGTGTTATGTGTCTTTTACCACAATAAAAGTAAGTACCATATGCAAAGCAATACCATACATAGTTTGTAGGTGCATACAGCCGAAGCATAAAGACAGGCATGCGAATAGTAAACGGCAACATCGGAGAGCGGTTACACCGAGGGGGGCAGGAATGCTGGTGGGCACGAGTAGGCAGGACGCTGTAGCAGCCCCTGGGTGTTTCCATTCTATTAACAAATTACGAAGAAAATAGGACAAAGCTAGGTGGTAGGCATACAAAAATCTCATCATTAATTTTTTAATGATTTTATAACTTTTTTTAAAGATTTGTTTTATTTATTTTTGAGAGGTGGGGAGAGGAGCAGAGGGAGAAGGAGAGAGAATCTTCAAGCAGACTCCCCACCGAGCGCAGACCCTACCTGGAGCCCAATCCCACTACCCTAAGGTCATGACCTGAGCCGAAGCCAAGCGTCGGACGCTCAACCGACGAAGCCACTCAGGGGCCCTGATATACTCCAAATTTTTTAAAAAGATTTCATTCATTTGACAGGGAGGAACACAAGTAGGCAGAGAGGAAAGCCAAGAGAGAGGGGGAAGCAGGCTCCCCGCTGAGCAGAGAGCCCGATGTGGGGCTTGATCCCAGGACCCTGAGATCATGACCTGAGCCGAACGCAGAGGCTTTAACCCACCGAGCCACCCAGGTACCCCATATACTCCAAAAATTTTTAAAAGATTTCATTTGACAGAGAGAGAGGGAACACAAGCACGTGGATTGGCAGGCAGAGGGAGAAGCGGCTCCCCGCTGAGCAAGGAGCCCGAATGTGGGGCTCGATCCCAGGACCCTATGATCATGACCTGAGCCAAAGGCAGACGCTTAACCGACTGAGCCACCCAGGTGCCCCTACTCTAAAACTTTTTTTTTTTTTTTTAAGATTTTATTTATTTATTTGACAAGAGAGAGAGATCACAAGTAGGCAGAGAGGCAGGCAGAGGCAGAGGGAGAAGCAGGCTCCCTGCCGAGCAAGGAGCCTGAGGCGGGACTCGATCCCAGGACCCTGGGATCATGACCTGAGCCGAAGGCAGCCGCTTAACCAACTGAGCCACCCAGGCGTCCCTAAAATTTTTAATATCCTTTGAGTTTTCCATCATCTGAAGGAACAAGATATCATGTACGCCTGCTAAGTAGGAGTCCAACTCAGCCCTGTCTGCACTATGCATGTCAATGGCCTCTTTGGAGACGGGACCCTAAGGATGAGCACCCACCCTCCTCATGTGACCTGAGCAGCCTGCATTTATTTGCCGAGTCTGGAGCAGAGCCTGGGGGTTCCAGGCCCACCCTCTGCAGGCCAACCAGAGCACATTCTTGCCCGAATCCCCGGCCTAGGAGGACAGAGAAACCACCCTGTGTGTGAGCTAAGGGCACGAGGGGCTGCCTTCCGTGGGGAAATGGGGAAGTGTTACTGTGGACTGTGTTATGTAGACTGTGACGAACCCCCACGTTTCTGACAACAGTCTCCCCCGGCTGTGCTGAGCTGAAGACCTCTGTGGCAGGGCTTGCTCTGAGCCATCCCCCTCGTCCTTCCTCACTGCCATGCAGATGGCCGAGCCAAGAGGCTCACCCGGACTCCAGCCTGAGCGCAGTCTTATTTTGTGGCTGTGAGGCCTGCTCGACGCTGATCTTGGCTTCTCTGACCCCCCGTTATCCTTGGAAGTAATGCTCGGGTGGTTGCCCGCCATCCTACCTCAGGCCACAGGTTTGTGTCACACAGGGTTCGAGCACGAAGGCAGCCGACAGGTAGCCTTGTGGTGACTGGTTGACAGGCCTCCAGGCCAGGCCTGGCCTTAAAAGCACCTTCTCCGGAGCCCTGGGGAACGTCTCTGGGCTCTGCCATGTGGGGCCTGCGCGGCGGAGTGAAGGGAACGGCCCTTCTCCCGGCCTTGAGCTGCTGGGCGGCAGTTAACCGCAGCGTCTCCACCCGTGAACAGGACGGGCAGGCCCCGGGCGGGCTACCTGCGTGCCTAAAACACATCACCTCTAATTCTTACAACAGCCTCTCGAAGAGCTACCATCCCACTTCTCGAACGAAGAAACTGAAGCTCAGATTTGGCATGAGTCGCCTGCCCTCCTGGACCCCAGATGTGGCAGAACCAGGCTCAGAGGCAGCCCCGGTCGGTGGACCCAGACGGCGGGCTGGGGGTGGGGGCTCCCCCGCAGCGCCGGGCTCCGGGCTGGGGTGCAGGTGCCCGAGGCCGCCGCTGGCAGGCGGCGGCCAGCCAGGCCAGGAGTGGGTGGTGTTTGAGGCGGCAGAGTCGTGCACAGCTGGGAAGGGCTGTCGCATTACAGGCCAGCCTCTTCCTCGCCTGCCCTTTTGTTTTCTTAACTCCTCACCACAATAGAAACTGCTTATCTGCAGGTGGGCCGCTATTCTGAGAGCTCCGATGACGCCTTGGCGACTGGCGGCCCCACTGCCGCCCACCCACCCGACGGCGCTGGCCCAAGGCTGTGTTGCTGCTGCTACGGTCCCAGCCCCAGCCGCCGCCGCCACAGGCCCTTTCTCCTCCTGGAACCAAGTGGGCCACACCGAGCAGGCTGATGGACTCTCATTTAAGCTTCCAAATGATTTTATTATGAACTAATGCACAGTGGACGAAACTGAGTAAAATGTGTCCAGCAGCAGACAGATCGTTGTAAAGCAAACAGCTGGTCGTTGGGTCACGAAATGGAACCTCATTAGCACTCCAGAAGCTAGGGTGTTACTTTCCAGCCGGCAGGCACACCCCGTGCTGGCCTCCCCGCTCTCAGAGACTCCAGGAGGAGCCTGCATGCAGGCTGATGAGAAGTCAGGGGTGTGGGGCTGATTCCGGGGAGACAAGGCTGGGAGGGAGGTAGTCAATGTGCTAGCTCGGCATCACCTGGTATGGATGGATAGATACATGATCCAGGTAGGGAGACAGACAGACAGATGAATGGACAGATCGGTCTGCTCCTCACACCTGGGATTAGGTCAGGCAGGCAGAGCCCCACAACATTGCTGGGACATCAGAACATCATTGGATGTGTAATGGGAACGAAGGAATGTGTCCTGACCGGAAGGCCTCAGCAGAAGGACCTGGCTGAGACTTTCTCCAGCCAGAAGTGGCAAAACACTGAAAGCCAGTGGCTTAAACAACTGAGGGGTTTGTTTTCCTCATATACCGGGGCCCCGGGGCTGTCAGGACTCAGGTCCTGCAGACAACCCAGTCCGTCTCCAACTTTCCGCTCTGCCATCTCAAGCGTGTGGTTTGCAGCCTCAAGTTCATTGCCTCATTGTTGCAAGGTGGCTTCTGCCGTTCCTAGGACTCTGTCTGGGCTCAAGGCGGGCAGGCGGGAAGGGGAAGTGCAAAGGGCAAAGCCGGCCAAGTCTTTCCCCTTTCAAGGAGTCTCTTCCAGTGACCTCCACTTGCCTCTCCTTTGTCACGACTGTGTCCTCGGCCACCCCTAACTGCAGGGGAGCCTGGGAAATCAACTTTTAAAAAGAGCTGGTCACACCACTACCCCAAGAATAGATACTGAGAAGGGAACTCGTAGTGTTCTTCCTCAAAGAAATATTTTGGAGTCGGGGAAGTGAAAAACCTCCACCGCCCCCCACCGCTGACCAGCTGCCTTCCAAGTTTGGTGGGTCCAGTGAGTAGCCACAGGGCTCCTGTTCAGTGGGGCTGCAAGTCTGGGCCCAGAGCTGGATTACAGAGGACTAAGAAAAGGCTAAGCCGTCTCTCGGGGGCCCTTCTCACACACAGCCTGCAGCCTCCCTGGAAAATCAAAGCCAAATAAATATTTTAAAGTGTTGTTTCTGCACCAACGATGCACCTGTTTGTAAATGTGTTAAGAGAGGCCAAGTGGAAAGGCTTGAGTGAGGGCGTCTGATGAGGTCAAGGCGCAGACACCCCGAGATCAGCCAGGACCCCTATCCTTGTGGGCCGAGACCCCATCCAGATCCGGAGAAGAACGACCAGAGCGTTCTGTCTGTCCACCATCCGTAGCCATTCTATAGCTTTTTTCTAAGTGTGACAGTATTATATTTTACTTTTTGATTTTTTAAAATTTATTTTTATTATTATTTTAATTACTAAGAGTTCCCTCTATAGAGAGTTTCACCACGACCAGAGTACCTCAAGGTAAAAGGGCACCGAGGGTCCAGAGTCAACAATGCAGGCTGAGGTCTGACTGGTGGAAAGGGCCCTGAATGCTTTGGGGGAGAACAGGGGGGCCCCCCCATAGTGGGGGTCAGGCCTCCTCCTCACCACTCCTCACTTCCGCAAGGAACCACTTCCAGTCAGAATTTGGGACGTTGAGACATTTAAAAATTGGCATATTTTGCATCAAAATATGGGTTCCCACCTTTGGAAACAATCAGGAGATCGAGCAAATAAGGAGCCCGCATTGCCTTAGGTCGACCATCTTCTGCAGTGGAGACCTTCTGCACTCAGGAAAGTGCGGCCAGCTCACCCTAGTCCCTCTCACTCCCCAAGACCGTGCTCTCATCTCAGTGTATTTCTGCAGATTTGTGTTACTAGAGTTTGAGTTTGCAACCCCTAATGGAGAATAGAGCCTCCAATTTCTACACCAGCGGCCTGGGATGATAGAGTGAGTTGCCCAGGACACAGCCTGTAATGGCATAGTCGAGTCTGCAGTCAGGATCTCCTGGGACCCAGGCGTGATTTAAAACATGTCTCATGGACATTTACAAACATCGCTGACCCCATTGCTCCCAGGGCCGTGAGTCGGGTCACCTGGGAGCATTTGAACGTTGCTGACACCGGGCTGTGTCTGTGGAACTCCTGGCTGGGCAGGGAGATGCCCAGTAGGCTGGGCGCTGCGGGAGCCCCTGACCCGGGGCCCTGTTCCCACGGGGAGCGGAAGTCGTAGCGGTTGAGGTGAGAACGAGAGGCTACCCTGGGTGGGCAGAGGCAGCCACAGGCAGCTGCAGCAGGCTGGTGCCTGGCCCAGATGCACCCTCTTCACCCTTCTTGCAAAAATTGCTGCCACATGCAGAAATATAGAAACGTGCAAAGTCTGAGAGCCAGTGCTCAGGAGTCGCCCCCCTCACCCCCGTGTGTGCAGGCGGCCCTCGTGACTGAGCCCCAGCCCAACCATGCACATCTTTCAGGCAACTCAGGGTTAAAAAAAAAAAGAAAGAGAGCGGGAGAGTGGTGTTTTTGATCCCCAGATGGCTGTGGTTTGAGCAGGAGAGGAGAGGGTGGGGCCTGAGGCTCCTGCTCTTGCTCCAGGCCTTGGCCGGCAGGTGGGTCTCACCTTGCGAGGACAGGGGGGCGCTCCGGTCGAGGCTGGTGGCCAAGCAGCAAAAAAGCAAAGCCCCCACGGTGGTCTTCCTGGTCTGCCATCCTCTTCTGTGTCCTCACTCTGCCAGCTGCCCTTTTCCTGCCAGGACAGAGCTCTCCAGCAGCTGCCGTCTCTGCCGGCCCCAATCCCCAGACCTGGTGGTGCCCTGCCCCCGTCTTTGTCCTCTGGGGCCTCTCCTGCCCCAGGGATGGCCCAGGAGAGTAGCGATGCCCCAATACCTTGGGGCAAGTTTCCGCTGCAGCCTTCCTGTGGGTGTCACATGGCCTAAGGAGGGAGCAGGGAGACACCTGGGCCAGCGTGGGGCCACACTGTCCCCATGGCTCCTACTGGCCCTCCTTTTCTGACAACACAGGTACCTACCCCCTCAGTATCAGCATCCGACCATCAGCCCTCAGACCAGAGTGAAGAGCGAGAGACTGAGAGGCTGGCAGGCGGCTCCTTACCTGGGGCCCCCATAAGGGACAGCATAGTGATTCAGGACGTAGCTCTTGCCCCCCGAGCTCACAGAGATGGTCCTGTTCTCCATCCAGAAGTCCAATTCCAAGGCTAGGGTCCCTATGTTGTCCCTGGGGTGGAGCCACCAGGCACCGCCTCAGCCCAGGCTCAGACCCTCAGTCCCGCCCTGGGAAGGCCCAGCTAGGGGGGCCTGCGGGCAGCAGGGGGACTGGGGACCCACCTGAGGAAGGCGGTGTCGTTGGTGTGGGTCACGTAGCGGTCCATCATGAGAGTCAGGAGGGGGGGCTAGCTCCGCTGCAGGTAGTACACGCGAGCCCCGTTGGGGACGTGTCCATAGCTGCCAAGAAGGACACCTGCTGAGGTACATCTGCCCAGCGGCCAAGGCCAAGGCCAATCCAGCGCCAAGCCCCAGGCACGCATTTCCCCGCCCTAGCCTGGAGGGGCCCGCCCCGCTTACAGCCGCACCAGGTCCAGGAAGTTCTGCAGCATGCCCTTCACCGTCCCGGGCATCTCAGAGAGGAGCAGCCCCTCCATCACCCAGTAGGAGTCCCTGGGGAAAGGGACGGCTCAAGCCCCACCCCACGCAGCGCACCTCCTCCCAGTGTCCCCCCGGCCCTGCACACCCGGGCCAGTCAGGGTGCCCCCCTCTGCTCGGGACAGCCCGCTGGCCCCGGGCTCCCCGACTCCCGCCCTGCAGCCCTGGCCCGCTCACCAGTAGTAGAATTCGACGAAGCGCCCGCCGGGCACGATGAAGGGGTGGGCCGAGTAGATCAGAGAGAACTGCTCCGGGTGGCTG